>CM051238.1:348532585-349732585 GCA_027917425.1 Gastrophryne carolinensis | reverse complement strand
AGTAAAAAGTTCACAGCCTGTCATTGTCTTCCTATCTGGTGATTCACTAAAAGTGAAATTCTAAGGCCTTTTTCTCATAAATTGAAATTTTTACTACCATGAAAGATTTTTTTTCAACTCTAGTGAATCGGGATCCTAAAACCTCATTGCATTTTTCGCTGTTTTTAACACAAAAAAACTTTACAGGCAGCTGCCATTCATAAAGCAAAGTATGAGAAATACAATATCAGATCCTCTTAGCAACACACAGCACCGAGAATACAGACCTCATCCAAAAAACCACAAGCACACCAAAAACTCTGCAGTCACTTCTGTCATTGTCACAGTGTTCAATCGCAGACTCAGGTTTGGAAGCAGTGATTGTAAAAGCGTATTACCTTGAATTTCTCTGGCAAAAACATCTGCAATAAATAATCTACTATAAAAAAATATATAAAACTATGGGGGCTTTCTAATATGCTAGTGCAAAAAGACAAAGATGAGCCATGTCTCACAGCCACCAATCACTATCTGAATTCATGCGTGTTGCAAAGTTAAATTATGGCTGGTTGCCATGACTTGTTCAGAATTATGCATTTCGCCAGGTCATTAAATAAAAGCCCCTTGATCTAAGAAAGTTGATTCAAAGATATTTAGATACATCCAGCACCATGTTTAGGGGGGGAGGGGTTCTTTGGAGCTGTGGAAGGGGGGCAGGCCAAGAAATGATATCAGAACACTATAGTAGCAAAATGGGAGGCAATAAAGTGCATTAGACAGGATACCCAACATTTGCTCATACTATTAGTTGGCATGTGGAGAGATTGTTTAAATAGAGGGTATGCGCGTTTCGGCAAGTGATGACGTTATAGCCAATTCCCCTGTATGATTGTCAACACAATTTTATGTACACTGGGATTTTTCGCCAACCAAACGCGACAGTCCCATTAACTGATATCATTATAGGATTTCCCCCTAGGGGCTATAGCTTTAGTGATTATAATGATTATAGTTCTCTCTTCTTCTACAACATCATAAGAACAGAAGGCACAGAACAAATAAACTTTACGAATATGAATACAATGTCTGATATCTTCCCACAAATGGAAAAAGTTAAAAAATTTTAGGGTTTTATCCTTTTTTTTTTTTTTTTTTTTTTAAAGAGGAGCAACAATGGGCCTACAGTCTATAAATGCTCCAGGGCCGGTGGGTTTCCCCTTGTGGGGCATCCCGATTTGGAAGCCCCCAAGAATAGTCTGTAAACTCACCTCCCTCACCAGGTGTTCCTAAGGCTCATGTGTGCCCCATCCTGCAAGGCAAGCCACGTACCTGTGCCAGCCACTCCTGATTGGCTGGCATGGGTACGATGAGTAGGGTGTGCAGCCACGATCCATTGAGCTTTGCTTTGTACTCTGAGCAGCAAAGAACACACCTGTAAGATCGGAGGAAAGGAGATTTTACAGTGATTCGGGGGGGGGGGGGTATGAGTAAAAGAAGGAACAAAACATGAGTTAGTGAAAATCACAGGTTTTGTTCCTCTTTAAAAGGAAACTACAGGATGGTAAAAAGAAAGTAGTGCTGGTGGTGATACTGCTGCCTCTGCTTACTTTACCTCTGAAGCTGCTTGAAAAGTTAAAAGCAGGTGTGCAGGCTGAAATGTTTTTGCTAAATACTTACCTGCCCCTGCTGCCTCAAGCCATCGTATTCTGAATGCAGCTTGCTGGTTTTTGTACCACTGGCTCGGAAGGAGGCCTCCCATGTCAATTGGATGGCTGAACACGCATCATTACCAGACCAAAGAATGGTCTTGCTTCAACGTTTCTGCAGCCAGACTGGGAACATGCTACCAGAACCAGAGATGAACAATGTGGGCGGGATGCCAGACCGCAATGGATCGAGCAATTTTACATTAATTTATTTTATACAGCTGGAAAAATATCGATCTTTGAATGTTTAGTATTCTATTATATTTATTCTATTGTATATCTACAATATTTTTTCCTGTAGAGGACATGCTTAAACATGACTTAAACCTGTTACTGCAGGATCTAGAGTGTGAAAGACCAGGGTCAATCCATTTCCTGTCCAACTCTATTTGAGATGCTCTGCTGCATGAAGCCAGGCCGGCCTGTAATCCTACCTCCCTGCAATCCCATGGCTCGGGGATGCTTGCTAGGCCCATGCATGCACTATGGGATTACAGAAGAGTTAAGATTACAGGCGGACCCGGGAGCTTTACTCCAAAATCAGGATGCCCTGCTGCAAGCCTTTGAAAATACAATTCTGTGATTACTCACCTGTAGAATTGATTTTACTGTGTACAGCACGGCCTGTTTCATTTCAATCATTACTTCTGGGTATTCAACCACAAGGTGGTGCAGTTGACTGCAGAAGATTTGTGGCTCCTCCCGGCCCTATAAAAAGCCAGGAATCACCATAGACCCCCAGTGTTGAAAAGCAAGAAGCTGGGAGATGAAACGCGATAAAAAAAAAAAAGCACAGCCTTACAAAAAACAAACTTTTGAACAAAATCACCATAAAGAGGCAACCAAGGATAACGATAACAAGGGAGGGATGAAACAGGCCGTGCTGTACACAGTAAAATCAATTTTACAGGTGAGTAATCACAGAATTCTATTTTTCCAAGTGTACAGCACGGCCCGTTTCATTTCAATCATTACTTCTGGGACATCCAATAGCAGTGTCTGTAAAAGTAGGGTGGGATCCCCAATGAGTAACGGCAGGCAGTTCAAGCCACTACCGCCTGAAGCACATTGCAGCCAAAAACAGCATCAGCTGAGGCCCTAACATCAACCTTGTAAAACTTAAAAGTATGAACAGAAGACCAAGTAGCGGCCTTACAAACTTGTTTAACAGAAGCCTGGTGCTGAAAAATACAATTCTGTGATTACTCACCTGTAGAATTGGTATTATACGTATACAGCACGTCCTGCTTCAGAGATAATTCCTTACGTTTGGGTAATACATCCACAAGATGGCGCTGGACTGCAGAGACAGCAAAAAAGTGGCTCCCCCCGGCCCCTTATATTCCAAGGACCTCCCACAAATTCCCCAGTATTGACAAGCAGTTAGCAAGAAGTCGGGAGAACAACAACCATAATAAAAATTTTTAACCATGATAACCACCATACAGAGGTACTAAGAATAATGAAAACAAGGGCGGGGCGGAGCAGGACGTGCTGTATATGTATAATACCAATTCTACAGGTGAGTAATCACAGAATTGTATTATTCTAAGTATATAGCACGTCCTGCTCCAAAAGATAATTCCTTACGCTTGGGACATCCAATAGCAGTGTCCGTAAGGTAGGGTGGAATCCCCAAAAGCAACAACATGCAGATTAAACCACTGCCGCCCGCAGAACTTTGCGGCCAAAAGCAGCATCAGCTGAAGCCCGAACATCAACCTTGTAAAACTTAGAAAAGTATGAACAGAAGACCAAGTAGCGGCCTTACAAACTTGTTCAACAGAAGCCTGGTGCTGAAAGTCCCAAGAGGCACCAAGAGCACGAATGGAATGAGCAGTAAGGCGGAAGGGAGGATCCTTCCCTTTAGCAGAATAGGCCTGAATCACAGCCTGACGGATCCACTTGCTGATGGTAGACTTAGCTGGAGCCAGACCCTTCTTAGGACCAGAAGGGACCACAAAAAGAGCTTCCTGAAGGGTTCAGTAGCCACCAAATAAAACTTCAGGTTCCTAACCACATCCAAGGAATGTAGAACCCTCTCCTTAGGGTTACTAGGATTAGGGCACAGAGAAGACAGAACAATGTCCTGATTGAGATGAAAAGCAGACAACTTTAGGCAGAAAATCTGGTTTAAAGCGAACCACCACCTTGTGCTGGTGTCTCTCAAAGTAAGGGGGCTTGATGGAAAGCGCCGCCAACCCAGAAACATGCCTAACAGAAGTGATAGCCACCAAAAAGACTACCTTAAGAGTAAGAATGGACAAAGCAGCCTCATGCACAGGCTCAAAAGGAGACCCCTGCAAGGCAGATAGGACCAAGTTCAAGTCCCAGACTGGTAACATAGGCTTACATGGGGGAGCACAAGTAACCCCCTGGAAAAAAGTCCTGACCAGATGTTGCTGAGTAAAAGATCTCTGAAAGAAAACAGCCAAGGCAGAAACATGACCTTTCAGAGTGCTGAGTTGAAGCCCCAGATCCAAACCATGTTGGAGAAATTCCAGAATCCTAGGAATAGAAAACACGACAGGGAAGAGATTTAGCCTCACACCAGTCAATGTAGGTACACCAAACCCCATAGTAGATGGAAGAAGAGGATTTTTTCCTAGCCCTGATCATGGTGTTAGCAACCGAGGCAGGCAGCCCCTTTTCCATTAAGATGGAGGTTTCAGCAGCCAGGCCGTTAAAGCCAGCGTTTGTAAATTGGGGTAGCGTAGCCACCACTGAGTGAGCAGGTCTGGATCAACCGCCAGCTGCGCGATGTCTGCGAACCACACTCTTCTTGGCCAACGGGGGGGCCACCAGGATTGCTGGCACCCCTTCCTGAGCTATTTTTCGCAGAACCCTGCCCAACAGGGGAAATGGGGGAAAGACATACAGTAGCTGAAAGCCCTGCCAGGGCATTGTCAGAGCATCCATGGCTAAGGCCAGAGGGTCCTGGGACAGAGACACAAAGACTGGAAGCTTGTGATTGTGACGTGATGCAAACAGATTCACATCTGGCTGACCCCAACGGTGACACAGAGCGAAACACCCTGTTGCTGAGGGACCATTCCCCCAGGCGAGAAGTCCCCCTGCTCAGAGAGTCTGCCTCCAGATTCTCCACCCCCGGAATGTACACAGCTGAGATGCAGAGAACGTTGTCCTCTGCCCAGGACAGGATCAGAGACACTTTCTTGAAGCCCCCCTTGCTCCGGGTCCCTCCATGATGATTGATGTAGGCAACCGCAGTCTGGTTGTCCGAGCGTACCTGAACAGCCCTGAAGGTGCGGGGTCAAGCGGACTAGAACCAACTTGATCGCTCTCAGTTCCAGAATGTTGATAGGGGTGTGGGCCTCCTGAGGGCCCCACTGCCCCTGGAATGTTAAGGATCTCCAGAAGCCCACCCAACCTGTCAGACTGGCATTCGTGGTGACTGTCTCCCAGCAAGGGGCCACAAAGTATCTGCCCACCAACAAGTTCCTTGAGTCCAGCCACCACGAGAGGGACTGCCTGGCTAGGGGGGGCAGAACCAAAACCTGATCCAGGGACACAGGGTCCCTGTCCCATACAGACACGAGGTGGAGTTGAAGAGGCCTCATGTGGAACTGAGCATAAGGAACCGCCTCAAAGCAGGACACCATCAGGCCCACAAGCTGCATTCCCTGCCTGATAGAAGGATGAGGGCAGGACAGAAGGAGCTGAGCTTGCAGACTGTCCACCTTCTGCTGAGGAAAAAAGATCCTGGCACGAGCTGTATCCAGATTCATGCCCCCGTTTTGTGAGTACTCACCTTTAAAACGGGTATTATGAGTGTGCCATACACTCCACTTTGATCTTCATGACATGTGGGTAATCTCCAGTAGAGGGCGAACTTCTGCAGAGATGAATATGCAAAAAAAGAAAGCCCCTCTCGGTCCATATATACCTGGGACCTCCCACCAATTTCCCAGTGTAAAAAAGCAGTAAGGGGACCAGGAAGAACCAATTATAACCTTATCAAAACCAATGGTTCACCATATAAAAGCCCCAGAATACCTGAAAAAAAAGGGGTGGGGCGAAGTGGAGTGTATGGCACACTCATAATACCCGTTTTAAAGGTGATTACTCACAAAACGGTAATATTCTAAGCTGCGTGAGAGTGATGTCGCAGGTCCTAGACTAACGCTCTGCTATTTCTGTTGGAAATGACACTGCTCCTTAACAGGTTGTCCGTATAGATATAAATTATAACTCTTAATATTTTTTGAGTTTTATTAAGTATTCGCTACCTCCGGTTGCAGTTTGTGTGTATAGTTATGTCACATTCTGTCAGGCAACTGGAGGACCTTGATCACGTGACTGGATTCCTTTTTGTATATAATCTCCACCGCTCTGCCGCGCCACCAGCCTAGTTAAAGTTGCCTTACGGCGACGAAACGCGTCGGCGAGCGGTGGATCCAGGATCTTTTTACTTTGCAACTTTTAACATTTGGAACATTAGTGCCCGGTATTCGGGACGCAGCCGGTGACCGTTGGATTCCAGCGCCGGTGAGATCGTCATTGCGTTCTAATGCTCATTTTTATTCATTTACCATGTGAGTGCAATTCCTGATTTTTTATTAAAGTGGTGAAGCTTTGCAGAATTACACTATATTCGTTTTTTCTGTTCTCTACATTAATGCATTGATACCATCTGAGTTACATCTGATAATTATTACAATTGAGACTGAAGTCTCTTGGAAGTGGTGCCTTTGTATGTACATGATCTGGAAGTGTACACAATCTACACTGAAGTTTATTGGTGGCAACAACGCTGTACAACACTAATTGAAGGCTTTCTATTTGCTGTGAAGTCGGTAAGAGTTTGCACGTTTGGTGGAGGATTTCTTTGCACATGTACATGTGAAGTGCATGCATCGTGGGATATATATTTTTTTCATTTTTTTCATGTTTTGGACTTTTATTTTTGTTTATTCCACGACTCAGGAACTGTGGGTTTGAGTTTGTATTTATTTGTGCTCTGTGTTCATTGTTTATATTGGGTCTATTTGGAGATAAGGACTTTATCACGTTGAGCAATCTTTTTTGTATTTAGGGTATAATTTCTTTAGCGCGGTTCTGGGTTTTATTGGTTTAACCATTGACACCATTTTTTAATATTCTAAGTGTGCCATACACTCCACTTCGATCTTCACGACATGTGGGACATCCAATAGCAGTGTCCGTCATGGGTGGGAACCAGAAACAGTAAAGAATGTACCAACTCAAACCACTGCAGCCTGCAGAACCTTGCAACCAAAAACAGCATCCGCTGAAGCCCGCACAACAACCTTGTAAAACTTGGAAAAAGTATGAACGGAAGACCAAGTAGCAGCCTTACAAACTTGTTCAACAGAACCCTGGTGCTGAAAAGCCCAGGACGCACCAACCGCACGAGTAGAGTGCGCAGTGACTCTAAAAGGGGGAGTCCTCCCCTTAGCAGAATAGGCCCCAACAATGGCCTGACGAATCCATTTGCTAATCGCAGACTTAGCAGGCGCCAACCCTTTCCTGGACCGGCAGGGCACCACGAAAAAAGCGTCCATCTTGCGGAAGGAAGAAGTAGTCACCAAATAGTACTTCACACAGCGAACAACATCCAAATTGTGCAGAACCCGCTCCTTGTCATTGTTAGGCGTATGACACAAGGAAGGGAGAACAATATTCTGATTGAGGTGGAAAGCAGACACCACCTTAGGAAGGAAATCCGGCTTAAAACGAAAAACCACCTTATCCTGGTGTCTCTCAAAGTAAGGGGCCTGAATCGACAGGGCCGCCAACTCAGAGACACGCCGAAAAGAGGTAATAGCCACCAAGAAAGCAACCTTCTGAGTGAGAACCGAAAGAGCAATATCCTGTAGCGGTTCAAAAGGAGGACCCTGCAGAGCCGAAAGAACCAAATTCAAATCCCAAACAGGAACCACAGCCTTCCGAGGGGGCCGCACATGTGCGACCCCTTGGAAAAAGGTCTTAACCAGCGGGTGTAAGGCAAAAGACCTCTGGAAGAAAACCGACAGAGCAGAAACCTGTCCTTTCAAAGTACTAAGCTGAAACCCAAAATCCAGATTATGCTGAAGAGGCCCTAGCCTCACACCAATCAATATAGGACCTCCATGTCCTATAGTAAATGCCAGCAGAGGACCGCTTCCTAGCCCTAATCAAGGTCTGAACAACAGCCTCAGACAAACCTTCCTCTTTCAAAATGAAGGTTTCAGCAGCCAGGCCGTCAAAACCAGCGTTTGTAAATTGGGGTAAAGTAGTTGACCCTGAGATAGATCCGGCAACAAGGGAAGCCGGTACTGATCTACGGCCATCCTTACAACGTCTGCGTACCAAACCCTTATTGGCCACCTTGGAGCCACCAGAATCGCTGGTGCCCCTTCTAGAACCAGTTTGCGAACTACCTTGCCCAGCATGGAGACAGGCGGAAACAGGTACAGAAAACCCAGCTCCTTCCAAGCAAGGGACAAGGCATCCACTGCCAGAGATAGAGGATCCTGAGAAAGAGACACAAAGGTTGGAAGTTTGTGATTGTGCCTCAAGGCAAAGAGATCCACCTCCGGAGTCCCCCACTTGCGGCAAAGATCCAGAAAAACCTCGGGGTTGAGAAACCACTCTCCTTGGCGAGAGGATCCCCTGCTCAGGGAATCCGCCTCAGTGTTTTCCACTCCCGGAATGTAGACTGCCGAAATGCAAGGAACATTGCTCTCCGCCCAGTGCAGGATCAGAGAGACTTCCCTGAGGGCACTCTTGCTGCGAGTCCCTCCTTGGTGATTGATGTAAGCTACCGCCGTTCGGGTGTCTGAACAAACCTGAACCGGTAGACCCTGTAAAAATGTGAGGTCAGCCGAGCCAGAACCAGTCGGAAGGCTCAGAGCTCCAAGACATTGATGGGGGTGTGAGCCTCCTGAGGACCCCACACCCCGCTGAACTGATGACTTTTCCAATAACCTCCCCAGCCTGACAGACTGGCATCCGTGGTAACAGTCTCCCAACAAGGGACCAGAAAGGATCTGCCCTTCAACAGGTTGCTCGATTCCAGCCACCACCGAAGGGACTGCCGAAACCTGGGAGAAACCCTGAAAGGTTGATCCAATGACTGCGGACACCTGTCCCAATGCGTCAATAGGTGAAGTTGAAGAGATCTCATGTGAAACTGTGCAAACGGTACCGCCTCGAAGGAGGATACCATCAAGCCCACCAGTTTCATCCCCTGTCGGATAGAGGGACAAGGATTGGCCAGAAGAAGGCGGATCAGACCCTGAATCCCCTGCACCTTGGTCTGGGGCAGAAACACTCTGGCCAGACTGGTATCCAGATTCATGCCCAGAAATGAAATCACACGGGACGGAGAGAGAGAGAAGACTTGGGGCGGTTGATCACCCACCCGAACCTCTTCAGGGTCGACACCATCTGGTGGGTGTCCAGCTCCGCCTGACGGAGTGAAGAAGCTGAGATCAACAGGTCGTCCAGATAAGGCACAATGCGAATGCCCTGCGCTCTGAGCAGAGCCATTATTCCCGCCAAGACCTTGGTGAAGACCCTCGGCGCCGAGGTCAGTCCGAAGGGAAGGGCTACAAACAGAAAATGTTGATCCTCCACCGCAAACCGGAGGAATCTCTGATGTGCCTGAAAAATCGGAACATGCTTGATGTCTATGGAGGTCATAAAATCCCCTTGGCGGAGGAATTGATAGCCGAGTCTCCATGCGGAACTTTTTGGCTCTGATAAACCTGTTGAGAACCTTAAGATCTAGAATGGGTCTCACCGAACCCTCCTTTTTGGGAACCGTGAAAAGGTTGGAGTAGTAACCCCTGCCTCTCTCCGACGGAGGCACCGGGCATATAACTCCCATGTCCAGAAGGTTTTTCACTGCTAACAGGAGCCCCTGTGCAGCCTGAGGGTCCGAGGGCACCCGAGACCTTAAGAATCTTGGGGGCGGCCAGTACTCGAACTCCAGTTTGTACCCGGAGGAGACCACTTCCAAGATCCAATTGTCTGTGACCTCCCGGGCCCAGACCTGGAAGAAGAGCCGCAGCCGTCGCCCCTCCCTCGCGGGTGAGGACGCCCCTTCATTGCTGAGCCGTTTTAACGGCAGGCTTAGGCGTGGAACCCCAGGCAGCCGCGGGACGTGCCCAACCTCTGCCCCTGTTCCAGGACGAGCCCCTGACACCCGAGAAGGCCAAACCCCTAGCCGCTCTGGCCCCTCGAAAGGAAGGAGTGAATGAGCCAGCTCCCCGAAAGGGACGGCGCTGTTTCTTCCGCTGAGGTAACTTACCTCCTTTAGCAACAGCATCCAATTTATCTCCTACCTAAGAAGGGAAGAGCTGTGAGCGACTTCTTGGCCCCAACGTCCGTCGTCCACTGGCGGAGCCAGACCGATCTGCGCATAGCCACCAGTAAGGCTGAAGTCGTACTACACACAACAATAGAACCTTCCATAGCAGCCAAGACAAAATCCATGAGCAATTCACATCTCTTAAGGGTAGCGAACTCAGCGCAAGCTGGATCAAACTGAGCGTCATTCAGCCAGTCCCTGATAAGAGACCTGGTCCAGGGCAGATGCACAAACAGGCCGCAGGGCCGAGCCCACGCTGGCAAATGCATGGCACGCCATCTGATCAAGGCGCTTATCCTCGCCATCCTTAAGGGAAGTGGCGTCAGGGGTGTTCAGAACAGAAGAGTTGGTCAAACCTAAAACTGCCGCGTCAACCTTGGGAGAAGACCAGCGCTTAACCGCCTCCACCGGGAAAGAATACTTCTTATCCCATCCCTGAGGAACACCAGGAAGCCGACTGGGCCTCTCCCATTTTCTGAGGATCAGCGCATCAAAGTGACCCTGGGTAGGGAATTCCAGACGGGGCTTGCGGACCCCCAAAAATTCCCCCTTCTTGAGAGGGGGCGCCTCAGGCGGTTCAATATCCAACACCTCCAATAGATGAGACAAAACAGTGGCCGTATCTACGGCATCCCCCAGCGCCTGCCAGACATCGGCATCCCCAGAGTGAACATAGTCAGCCTCTGTTTCCTCATACAATTCCCCCTCCTCTAACGGGGAATAATCTGACAAATCAACGGAATCGTCGTCAACATCCCACAAGGGCTGGGCCGACGACAAATGTCTCCTTTTAGCCTGGGCCTTCTTGCCCACCGTGCTTGCAATAAATTACTCGATTCTGGCCAACCTAGCCCAAACAGAGTGCGACTCCCCGCTGGCACCAATGTCACTTGGGGTAGGGATAAGGCAGGGAGGGGAAGGCGATGAAGCGGGAGGAGCCGACCCAGAAGGCTGGGCACCAGACTGCCGCGTTATAGCCTTTTGTGCGCATTGTATACAGATCAGCACATTCTCCCCTGTAAGGGATACCCCACACATGGCCCGGATTGTCTCAGAGGGAGCCCGAGCCCGGTATCCTGCGGAGCCTCCATATGGTGATTTTTGTGGTCAGTCGCAAGACCGCAGGGAATTTACGCCTAAGCAACCCGGGATGCCCCTTAAAAGTCCCGGTGGGAGGATTTGAGGTGATTTTACACTAGGGACCCCAGGACCAGGAGGAACCCCTTAATATGCACAAATACAATGCAATCTGTAACAGGCATCATAAGTGCAAATATATATATATATATATATATATATATATATATATATATATATATACAGCGCAATAACACATATATAGCGCAATAACACATATATAGCGCAATAACACATATATAGCGCAATAACACATATATAGCGCAATAACACATATATAGCGCAATAACACATATATATATATATATATCCCAGCTCCAGACATGCGATAACCAAAAAACAATATAGACACACACATGCCCGCAAATCAGTGGGGGCCCCCACATAAGCTAAGGAAGTGGCCATCCGGCCCTTACCACCAGGAGTGCAGCTCAGCAACAGCAATCCAAAATGGCCCCAGAGAAGTGCCTTGCAGAAAGACAGGAAGAGAAGGGGGAGGGCGGGCCAGCGCAGAACGCGCGCTCGCCAGGCCACGCACCCCCTCCCAGCAACGCGGTTCCCAAGGATTGAGCCACAGAATCGTGCCAAAGAAGGGGGCGGGGCTACCGCGGCCGCGCCTAGAGCCCCTCCTTGAACACAGCCTGAGGGGGAGAAGCTCCCCAGGCTAAATCAAAGCACCAGATATGGTCTCAGAAGTGAAAAACATCCCGTCAGTCACACACACACAGTGAAACTCACACACCCACACACACACACAGGGGCATAGGAGAACGAAACTGAAATAACGGCCAGGCAAAGCCGCCCCCCCCCCCCCCGGAGGGGAGTAAGGGACCCAGAAGGGGGGGAACCCTGCCAGAATCCGGCCAAAAGCATAGAGGGATGGGGCATCCCACACCACAATAAACAGCCGGGCGCGAGCTCGGCTTACTTGTAAGTAAAGAAGTCTTCATCTTCTGTCTTGTCGCCTTCCCTGCAGAGAAGGAACTGGGAAATTGGTGGGAGGTCCCAGGTATATATGGACCGGGAGGGGCATTCTTTTTTTGCATATTCATCTCTGCAGAAGTTCGCCCTCTACTGGAGATTACCCACGTCATGAAGATCGAAGTGGAGTGTATGGCACACTTAGAATATTTGGAGTGGTTTATCACCCAGCCGAATGACTCCAGTGTGGTCACTACCCGCTGAATATCCAGCTCTGCCTGTTGGAAGGACGGAGAAGTGATAAGAATGTCATCCAAATAGGAAAGAATGCGAATGCCCTGAGCTCTCAGCAGAGCCATAATGCCCGCCAGCACCTTGGTGAATACCCTGAGGCTGCTCATCAGATTATTCTGAATCAGAAAACAACTCCCCCCTTCAAGGGGGGTATAGCCGGCTAGGTCAAAGAATTCCTCAGCCTCCATAGAAAAAAGGGTAACGCCAGGCGCCGCCTCTTAGCAGAGGCCTTACGCGCCATAGAGCCAGCAATCAGCTTCTCAATGCTAGCCACCCTGGTAGACAAATCAGGCTGAGACTCCCCACTGGTATGCATCTCACTGGGAGTCAGATGCAAGTGTGGGGGAGTGGGCGAAGCCACATGGGGTGCAGGCCCAGCCACAGTTAACCCAGATTGCAGCATGCCACACACAGCCGGGCTTGTCCCGAAGGAACCCCAAGCACATTATCCTGAGAAGCCTCCATATGGTGATTATCGCAGCCCAACCGGCCAATAGGGATTTACGCTATAGGCCACCCGGGATGCCCCAATAGCCCGCTAGGAAAGTGGGAGGTAAAGGCAGAATAGGGCTCTAATAGCAAACTAAATAGAGGGGATAGACCGGGAGAAAGACAAACAGAAAGGTCCCGTAAGCGGTTTGCATACATAAGATATAAAAAAATAAGCCAGTCCGCAGGGGCACTTACGAACCGCGGTAGGTCGCCAGCCACACAGCACGAGGAGAGCAAAATGGCGCCCTCAGATACCTCGAGGGGCGGGCCGCAGAGACAGCGATGCAGAACTTGCCATCCGCAAGGTCCGCCCCCCGAAGAGCGCGAAGGCGCCCACGTGACCATGCCAGCCAATGATGGCGCAGCAGTGGCATTTTTTAAAAAAAGCAACCAGTGCAACCAAACACATGCGGCGACACAAAGCCAAAGCATACCACGGAATACAATCCCAAGGAGTGAAGAATACACATACACCCCCCCCCCCCCTGAGAAATACCAGGGAGAGCGAGGGAGGCCATAAGGCTCACCATGGGCCTATACCGCCTACCCTTTGGTGGGGGATAAGCGCTACCGTCACCCGACCAGTGCAGCCAAAGCTGGGAGGCAGAAAAAAGAGGAATGGGTGGGAATAGTCCTACAGGGGTTCAGGCTAATGGCCCCGCTCACCTGCGAGTAGAGAGCCATCTTCTTGCCTTCGCAGCGCCGACTGCAGAGAAGAAGAGGGAATTTGTGGGAGGTCCCTGGAATATAAGGGGCCGGGAGGAGCCACCTTTTTGCTGTCTCTGCAGTCCAGTGCCATCTTGTGGATGTATTACCCAAACGTAAGGAATTATCTCTGGAGCAGACGTGCTGTATACTTAGAATAACCCAAGAGGCACCAAGGGAGGTTCCTTCCCTTTAGCAGAGCAAGCTTGTACCACCGTCTGTCTAATCCACTTACTAATAGTGGATTTGGCTGGGGGCAAACCCTTTCTAGGTCCAGCAGGAAGAACAAACAGGGCATCAGACTTCCTAAACGACTCGGTGGCAACCAAATAAGATTTGAGCGCCCTGACCACATACAGAGAATGAAGGTTCTGTTCCTTGGAATTAGCAGGGGCAGGACAATAGGAAGGTAAGAAAGTCCTGATTGAGATGAAAGGCATACACAACCTTGGACAAGAAATCCGGCTTAAGCCGAAATACCACCTTAACCTGATGCCACTCAAAATAAGGAGGTTTCATGGAAAGCGCCGCCAGCTCAGAAACTCAACGTACCTAAGTAATAGCGACCAAAAAGGCTACCTTAAGAGTCAGAATGGGCAGCGCAGCCTCACGCATAGGCTCGAAGGGAGGACCCTGTAGCGCAGACAACACCAAGTTTAAGTCCCAAACCGGTAGCAGAGGCTTACGTGGCGGACGCACATGAGAAACTCCCTGGAAGAAGGTCTTAACAAGCCTGTGATTGGCAAAGGATCTTTGGAAAAAAATTGCCAGAGCCGAAACCTGTCCCTTGAGAGTACTAAGTTGAAGGCCCGAATCCAGACAATGTTGTAAAAACTCCAAAATTCTGGGAATGGAAAAATCCAGACAAGATAGAGACTTGGACTCGCACCAAGCAATGTAAGCACGCCAGACCCTGTAGTAGATAAAAGACGAGGATTTCTTCCGAGCCTGAATCAAGGTATCGACAACAGAAGCCGGCAAACCCTTGCCCATCAAGATGGAGGTTTCAGCAGCCAAGCCGTTAAAGCCAGTGTTTGTAAATTGGGATGGCGCAGCTGTCCCTGCGTGAGAAGCTCTGGATCATCGGGCAGGACGAACCGATCTACTGCCATCTGTACGACGTTCGCGAACCATACCCTCCTCGGCCAGCGGGGGGCCACCAAAATGGCCGGTACCCCCTCCTGGGCTATCTTGCGCAGCACCCGACCCAGCAGAGGAAAGGGAGGAAATACATAGAGGAGCCGAAACTCTGTCCAGGGAATTGCTAGCGCATCTGTGGCAAAGGCCAGAGGGTCCCTTGACAGGGAGACAAATATTGGAAGCTTGTGATTGTGACGGGACGCAAACAGGTCCACGTCTGGCTGACCCCAGCGGTGACACAGGGCATGAAAGATCTTGTTGCTGAGAGACCATTCCCCCAGACGAGACGTCCCCCTGCTCAGGGAGTCCGCCTCCTGGTTCTCCACCCCTGGGATGTAAACCGCCGAGAGGCAGGGAACAGTCTTCTCTGCCCAAAACAAGATCAAGGACACTTCCTTGAGGGCTCGCTTGTTCCGAGTCCCTCCCTGATGATTGATGTAGGCAACCGCCGTCTGGTTGTCCGGGTGGACCTGTACAGCACGACCCCGAAGGTGGGGGGTCAACTGGGAGAGAACCAACCTGATCGCCCGCAGCTCTAGGATATTGATGGGCGCGTGGGCCTCCTGGGGACCTCACTGACCCTGGAATTTCAGAGACTGCCAAACTCCCCCCCCAGCCGGTCAGACTGGAATCCGGCCAGTCGGACGGCATCGTCCACGGCAGCCAGCAAAGCAAAAGGTCCTTATAATCCTCCCTTTTCTTACCAGAGCTGGCGGCCTCAGCAAGACACCTGACCTTTAATTGGCGATAGCCACAATGGCCGCGGCGCAGACCGGGCGCAAACCGACCCCCACAAAGGTAAAGGCATGACAAGCCAACTGATCACACAGCGTGGTAGTGTCGAGGGATGGCATGACCGAAGTGTTAGATAGCCCCAGGACCAGAGCGTCCACCTCAGGACGGCACGACCAACGCTTATCCAAATCTGCCGAAAATGGATACCTTCTATCCAACCCCTTGGGCACCGAGGGTAACCTATCAGGACGTACCCACTCCTTAAAAGCCATATTTGAGAAATGGCCCTGTTCTGGGAACTCCAAGCCTTGCTTGCCAGGGCGGAAAAGCTCGCCCTGCTTCTTCTTCGCCGCCTTGGGGGGGCGATATGTAATGTATCGAAAACCGCCGACAAGAGGCTATCGGTATCATCCGGGAGCCAGGTATCCTCATCAGAGTAGGACCCTAGGTCACCATCGTAACCGTCCCAACGATCCCCAGAGGAGTCTGAGTCACAGAAAAGCTCCCCCTCCTCCGCAGAGTCACGGCCGCCATACACATCAAGGCCCTCACCCTCCTCGACAAATAGGGACAACGCAGCGTCAAGGTGCCGCTTCTTGCTAGATGCCTTGCCGGCCGGGCCAACTGCGGTTCAATGCTGGCCACGCGCAGCGCCAGATCTGATTGCAACCCCCTGGTAGTATCCCCCTCACTGGGGGCTAAATGCAGGCACGGAGGGGCAAGAGATGCCCTAGGGAACGTAGGACTGGAAAGAGAAGTGCTCGGCCCAGCCTGATCCGCAATAATACTTTGGGCGCACAGCACACAAACCGCGCCACCGCCACTCAAAGGAGATGCCCCGCACATGACACACGGCCGAGGCTCCCCCGAGGGGCCCCCAAGCTCGCAATCCCCAGAAGCCTCCATATGGTGATCATCAAAAAAGGGCACAGTCACCGCAGCACGCGCAGGAGCCGGAAGACCGCAAGAAGATCTACCAAGCGATGATGGGAGAGGGACCAGGCAGGCGGAGAGAGCCCCAGCAGCAGCAGCATGGAGCCCTGCAAAATGGCACCGGCGAAAGATCCTCGAGGGGCGGGCCGCAGGGGGATGACGCGAAAAGCGCCATCCCGCAGCACCGCCCCCCGCTAACAGGGGCGAGACGCCGGCGCCCACACGAGTAATGGTGCCGACGTCAGAACACAAGGCCCAGATCGGGAGAAACGACTGCAGACAATCGTCGGAGTGCTCGCGTGCAACCGACCGCCCCCCCCCCCCCGCAAGTCCGTGGCAGGACCGCGGGATAGGGAAGCGGGAGGCGAGGGAGAACGCACAGCGTGTGGGAGCAAACTGGGACAAGGTAGGGGGGGGGGGGGGGGAAGGAGCCACCAGGAAGGAGAGTCCCCCACGTAAACAACCCCCAATAAAAACTCACCCCCAGGAAGTGCACAACACCAAGGGCAGCAGTGGTTCCTCCGTCCCCCTAGGCTCACCATATGCCTATGGAGCGGTTACCCTTCAGCAATAGGGTCTGCGTGCGGTCTGGAGCAAAGCTCACCGAGCACCTCGACCCAGGCGCTCCCCTACCGTCACCCGATCTGACAGCCAAGGCTGGGAGGCAGAAGGGTCCGGAAGCGGGTGGGAATAGACTTGCAGGGCCGCAAGCTTGGTTGCCCCGCTCGCCTGCGAATAACCGTAGAGAGCCATCTTCTGGTCTTCGCAGTCATGACTGCAGAAAAAACACTGGGGTCTATGGTGATTCCTGGCTTTTTATAGGGCCGTGAGGAGCCACAAATCTTCTGCAGTCAACTGCGCCACCTTGTGGGGGAATACCCACAAGTAATGATTGAAATGAAACCGGTCGTGCTGTACACTTGGAAAAGAGAATTCTATAGACAAAGGAATAGTTACGAAGGCTATGGTCCAGGAGAAAAGTGGTTCAGTTTTTCATGATAAATTAAAATGTCTACATAGTAGAATACATGCATTTTAGAGTAAGTAGAAGGGGTGGAGAGACCCTTCTACTTACCGCCTAATCACCAAAGAGCTGGGAGTTGTGCTGTGCTGGGAGGTAAACACAATACAGCTTTATCAAAAAATTAAAATACTCCCCTATGTTCCACTGAAACACCTATTGGATCCTGAGAACAGGTCCCGCAACCTTCAGGCATGCACTCATCACCTTGTATGGAGGGAGCATGCCAGGCACTGCCTCGGTAACTGTGACACAGATACTGGTGGGGGTCCATGGCTGGATTGCCGGAAGAATCAAGGGAAAAGAACGCCAAGGGATCAAAGTTTTATATGACCGGACTAGGAGGAAGCTGTTGCAGGGGACAAAAGTTTTTTTTTTTTTTTTTTATTGGCTTAGACTCTTTGATTTGAATCTTTGATTAGCAATTAAGAACTTCAGCATTTATGTAAGTTAGAGGCAGCAGTACACCCTAGAAACATCCTCAAGTTCCCCTTTAACACACATTGTAGAACTGCAGTTTCTCTATATTGAAGAATACTAAGAGAGCTGTTCAACAAGGCCAATGACAAAAGGTCAGTGTGAAAGTGAAAGATCTGGAATTGGGAATCAAGACATATTCTTGACGGCTTTTGGTTTGTGGTTGATTTGCCATATCCGTCTTAATTATGTTTGGCCCTGCCCCCCTTTAAGTAGGACTTCCACCGCCGGATAAAATCTCTAAATATTGGAGACCCATTGACACTGGCAAGGAGTTGCAGCTGATTGATATGGGTAGTGTGATAGTCCCAACGGGCAAGGTTAGGGGCAGTACCAAGCATGAAGTGTCTTAAGTCGTAGATACTTCCTGAACCGGTGTCATAAAGAGGCAACATGGCATGCAGGGACTCCATCCCCCGTTCGTATAGCAGCCGCGCCTCTTTTCCCTGCTTTTCTCCGGCTGTCTCTTTAAGGTCATAGAGACCAATCAGAGCATAAATAAAGCCATTTAGCACAAATGAGCTAGGTATAGTTGGGTATTCCTCATACCAGTCATATCTGTTCATGAATACAGCTTTTACTCCATGCTTCTCAGACGGCAATTTTAAAGGAGATGTTGCCCGGATAGCAGAGTCCAAATACACCTGCTCCTTGGTCAGCAGGTAGGCTCGAACCAAAGTAGATATTGCCTGACCCTGGGCCATGGCAGAATACCATCCTGGCTCCAAAGGCTTAAAGCCTTCTCCTAGCTTTCTGGTCACCATTATTGGCCAGCCACCCTTGGCATCCTGGTTTCTCACCAGCCAATCACTGGCAGCAAAGAAAGCAGCTGTGTGGGCAGTAGTGGAGATGGTGAGGTTATCTAGGAAGCCACTGCCTTTTACCACAAGACGCACAACCTTTTTTGGCATGATCTTAGTCTGTCGCACAGCCTTTGTGTTTGACAGTCCCACGCCCTTCTTCAAGTCTGTCAACAAATCGCGGGTTAACGTGCTCCATGTGGTCCGGGGTCCCACTCCATAGTAAACATCATGGTTCCGGAAAGCAATCAGTTGTGTGTTGGTCACGTAGTGTATGGTGAACAGCTGGTTCTTCTCTGTGGTCTCCAGCACAACAGAAATGCTGCCATTTGTCAGGAATTTTAGGTCTAAGGATAGGATGAAGTCTCTGGTATTGCCTAGGGGTAATGAGGCTCCTTCAGAATTTTCTAGAGAAAAAACAAAAAAGTTATAAAAAAAAAAAAACTTTAGTCAAGGCTAAAATCAAACCTAGGTGTGGTAAAGTGGACGTAAAAAAAATACAATTCTGTGATTACTCACCTGTAGAATTGATTTTACTGTGTACAGCACGGCCTGTTTCATTTCAATCATTACTTCTGGGTATTCCGCCACAAGGTGGCGCAGTTGACTGCAGAAGACCCCCAGTGTTGAAAAGCAGTTATGCAAGAAGCTGGGAGATGAACCATGATAAAAAATACACAGCCTCACAAAAAATAACTTTTGAACAAATCACCATAAAGAGGCAACCAAGGACAACGATAACAAGGGAGGCCGTGCTGTACACAGTAAAATCAATTCTACAGGTGAGTAATCACAGAATTGTATTTTTCCCAAGTATACAGCACGGCCTGTTACATTTCAATCATTACTTCTGGGACATCCAATAGCAGTGTCCGTAAAAGTAGGGTGGGATCCCCAATGAATAACGACCGGCAGTTCAAGCCACTACCGCCTGAAGCACCTTGCAGCCAAAAACAGCATCCGCTGAGGCCCTAACATCAACCTTGTAAAACTTAGAAAAAGTATGAACAGAGGACCACGTAGCGGCCTTACAAACTTGTTTAACAGAAGTCTGGCGCTGAAAAGCCCAAGAGGCACCAATAGCCCTAATAGAGTGAGCAGTAACGCGGAAGGGAGGTTCCTTCCCTTTGGCAGAATAAGCTTGCACCACCGCCTGTCTAATCCACTTGCTGAAAGTGGATTTGGCTGGAGGCAAACCCTTCCTAGGTCCAGAAGGAAGAACAAAAAGAGTCAGACTTCCTAAAGGGCTCAGTAGCAACCAGATAATACTTGAGCGCCCTGACCACATCCAGAGAATGAAGGTTCCGTTCCTTAGAATTAGCAGGGGCAGGACAATAGGAAGGTAAGACAATGTCCTCATTGAGATGAAAGGCAGATACAAACTTGGGCAAAAATTCCGGGTTAAGACGGAACACCACCTTATCCTGAAGCCGCTCAAATTAAGGGGGTTTCATGGAAAGCGGCGCCAGCTCAGATACTCGACGCACCGAATACCGACCAAAAAGGCTACCTTAAGAGTCAGAATGGACAGAGCGGCCTTACACAGAGGCTCGAAGGGAGGACCCTGTAGAGCAGAAAGCACCAAGTTTAAATCCCAAACCGGTAACAGAGGCTTACACGGCGGACACACATGAGTAACTCCCTGGAAAAAAAGTCTTGACAAGCCTGTGATTGGCAAAAGATCTTTGAAAAGAGATTGCCAGAGCCGAAACCTGTCCCTTGACGGTACTCAGTTGTAGACCCGAATCCAGAACATGCTGCAAAAACTCCAGAATCCTGGGAATGGAAAATTCACGACAAGATAGAGACTTGGACTCACACCAAGCAATATAAGCATGCCAGACCCTGTAGTAAATAGTGGACGAAGATTTCTTCTGAGCCTGAATCAAAGTAACAACTGAGACCGGCAAACCCTTGCCCATCAAGATGGAGGTTTCAGCAGCCAAGCCGTTAAAGCCAGCGTTTATAAATTGGGATGGAGCAGCTGCCCCCCAAGTGAGAAGCTCTGGATCGTCGGGCAAGACGTACCGATCCACCGCCATCTGGACGACGTCCGCGAACCAAACCCTCCTCGGCCAGCGGGGGGCCACTAGAATGGCCGGAACACCTCCTGGACTATCTTGCGCAGCACACAACCCAGCAGAGGAAATGGAGGGAATACATAAAGGAGCCGAAACTCCGTCCAGGGAATCGCTAGCGTGTCCGTGGCGACGAAGGTGGCGAATCTTGGAAGCTTGTGACTGACGGGACACAAACAGGTCCACATCCGGCTGACGCCAGCGGCGACACAGGGCGTGAAATACTTTGTTGCTGAAGAGACGTCCCCCTGCTCAGGTAATCCGCCTCCTGGTTCTCCACCCCCGGAATGTAAACCGCCGAGAGGCAGGGAACAGTCTCCTACGCCCATGATAAGATCAGAGACACCTTGAGGGCTCGCTTGCTTCGGGTCCCTCCCTGATGGTTAACATAGGCCACCGCCGGCTGACTGCCCAAGCGGACTTGTACGGCACGACCCCGAAGGTGGGGAGTCAACTGGGAGAGCATCAACCTGATCGCCCTCAGCTCTAGGATGTTGATGGGCGCGTGGGTCTCCTGGGGACCCCACTGACCCTTGAACTTCAGTGACTGCCAAACTCCCCCCCCCCCCCCCCCCCCCCCCCCAGCCGAGCCGGTCAGAATGGCGCCTGTGGTGACAATCTCCCATCGCGGAGGCAGAAAGGACCTGCCCACTAGAAGATTCCTCGAGTCCAACCACCACGAGAGGGACTGTCTGACCAGAGGTGACAGGAGCAAACTCCTGATCCATGGACTCCTGAGTCCGATCCCAAGCCGACAAGCGATGTAACTGAAGAGGTCTCATGTGGAACTGAGCAAAGGGAACCGCCTCGAAGTAGGACACCATTAGCCCCACCAACTGCATCCCCAGACGGATGGATGGGTGAGGACACGACAGCAAGGCCCACGCCTGCAACTGAAGGCCATCCACCTTCTGCTGAGGGAGAAAAACCTTGACCTGAGAAGTATCCAGCGTCATATCCAGGAAGGACCTCGCCAAAGAGGAAGATAGTGAAGACGTGGGATAGTTGATCACCCAGCCGAAGGACTCGAGAGTGGACATCACCACCTGAGTATCCATCTCGGCCTGATGGAGACTGAGCAGCAATCAGAATGTCATCCAGGTAAGGGAGGATGCGGATGCTCTGGTTCCTCAGGAGAGCCAGCACCTTGGTGAAAACCAGAGGAGCCGAGGTGATACTGAACAGCAAGGCCACAAACTGGTAGTGTTGATCCCCCAGAGCGAACCTCAGAAACCTCTGGTGACCTGGGAAGAATGGCACATGAAGGTAGGCATCCTTGATGTCCACCGTGGTCATGAAATCACCCGGCCGAAGGGAACTTACGGCCGAGCGTAAGGTCTCCATGCGAAATTGTAGAAAGTATTGAGCAGGCCAGCAAATGTAGTAAAATCCTTCAGCATTTATTGTCTTCGTTTAAAATCAATAATCCAACAGGTCACAGCATAGATGAATATGTACACGATAAGCCCTAACGCCATGCGAAATTGCTTGAATCTGACGAATTTGTTGAGGCCCTTTAAGTCCAGGATGGGCCTCAGGGAGCCGTCCTTCTTGGGCATCGTGAACAGGTTGGAGTAGTACCCCCGACCCTGTTCCTGAAGAGGTACCTGACAAATGACTCCTGACGCCAGAAGACGTTGGACGGCCAAACGCAGTCCCCGAGCCGACACAGGGTTTAGAGATATCCGGGACCGGAGGAATCTTGGGGGCGGCCAGGCTGCAAACTATCTTGTAACTGGAGGAAACCACCTCCTGAATCCACCGGTCTGAGACGCGCAGTCTCCAGACGTGAGGAAAAAGCCGAAGCCGCCCCCCCCACCCGGTCGGGTGAGGGCGCCTCCTCATGCCTGGGTGGCCTTGGTAGGGGGTTTGTGCTTGGTTCCCCAGGAGAGACCGTGGCAACCGCGGGATCTGCCTCAACCCCAAGAGTCTCTGCGACTACCTGAAAAGGAGGATCCACGACCTCCCTTTGAAGGGCGAAAGGAAGAGGACCCCCAAAAGGGCCAAGCCTGCTTCCTACGCTGGGGAAGCCTACCATCCTTGGTCAGAGTGTCAAGACGCTCACCGAAGAGACGAAGACCAGTGAAAGGAAGCCCAGTGAGAGACTTCTTAGCGGCGGTGTCAGCCGCCCACTGACGCAACCAGACGGACCTAGGCACAGCAACCGGCAGGGCCGAGGCCCTACCGCCAAGCTGGACGGCGTCATCCATAGCAGACAGCACAAAGGCAACAAAGTCAGAACAAAGCAAAAGGTCCTTATAATCCTCCATGATCTTGAGAGAGGGGGAGAGCCTCAGCAAGGTGCCTGACCTTTCTAATAGCAATGGCCACAATAGCCACGGCGCAGACCGGACGCAAACCGGCCCCTACAAAGATAGGCATGGCAATCCAGCTGATCCATATGCCGGTCCGCACTATCACGCAAGATGGTAGTGTTAGATAGCCCCAGGACCGGAGCATCCACCTCAGGCAGGCACAACCAGCGCCTAACCAAATCCGCCGAGAAGGGATACCTTCTGTCCAACCCCTTGGGCACCGAAGGTAACCTGTTAGGGCGCTCCCACTCCTTGAGGACCATATTAGAGAAATGGCCCTGTTCTGGAAACTCCAGGCATTGTTTGCCGGGGCGGAAGAGCTCGCCCTGCTTCTTCTTCACCACCTTGGTGGGGGGGGGGGGGGGGGGGGGGGGGGGCTTATGGGCGATGCGTAAGGTATCAAAAACAGGCGACAAGAGCCTGTCTGTATCATCCGGGAGCCAGGTATCCTCGAGGAAGATCCTAAATCACCGTCATATTCGCCCTGACTATTCCCAGAGAAATCAGAGTCACGGAACAACTCCCCCTCCTCTGGGGAGTCACGCCCGGCGTACATGTCAAGGCCCTCGTTCTCATCGGCAAAGAGGGACAAATCCGCTTCAAGGTGCCTCTTTTTGCTAGAGGCATTGCCCGCAGCCGGCGGCCAGTTGTCGCTCAATGCTGGCCACGCGCAGCGCCAGGTCCGATTGCGACCCCCTGCTAGCTTCCCCCTCGCTGGGAGCTAAATGCAGGCGCGGGGGAGTAGGAGATGCTGTAGGGAGGACAGGGCTGGAAAGAGATGCGCTCAGCCCAGCCTGTTCCGCAATAATGCTTTGGGCGCACGGAACACAGACCGCGCCGCCACCACTCAAAGGGGATGCCCCGCACATGACACACAGTCGAGCCTGTCCCGAGGGGCCCCCAAGCTCGCTATCCCCAGAAGCCTCCAGATGGTGATTAGCAACAAGGCAATAATAAGCCAACACGGAATAAGGCTAAAAAGGCCCACCCGGGATGCCCAACAGAGAAGGGACAGGGGGAGGGGGGTTATTGGACCGGGAGAAACCACAACACTGTTATTCCGTCGGTAAGACATAGTGAAAAACACCATGAATATCCCACAGCACATGCACCAAACATTGGAAACAAGCCCCACAGAAAAACTCACGGACCAGCTGCAATGGTGATCGCAGTGCGCGCAGGGGGAGCAGGCGAAGTCCCCGCCGAGCAGATAGAGTCCCCAGGGTCCCAGCAGGTCAGGCAGACAGAGCAGCAAAATGGCACTGAAGAGGAACCTCAAGGGGCGGGCCGCGGGAAGATGGCGCGATACTCGTCATCCCGCAGCGTCACCCCGTCAAAAAGGCGCAAAGACTCCTTCACTGTCTAATAATGGCGCCCGGCGCCGGGAGAGGGGTGACAGCCCCCGCAGCGCCTCCCGCTGCGGAGCCAGCAGGGTTGACACTCGCAGGCCGTCACCCGACTGCCACCCCCCCTTCCCCCCGACAGCGACCACACCGGGGAGAGAGGGAAGGGGAAAAGGGAGGGGGGACGGGGAAAAGGGAGGGGGGACGGGGAAAAGGGAGGGGGGACGGGGAAAAGGGAGGGGGGACGGCGACAGGAGCGAGACACGGGAGGGGGGCGATGGAAGAGAAGGGCAGCAGAAAGACAGGGCCCAGATACAAGTAAAAGCAGAAGCACAATCCCCCAACAAAGGCAACTCACCCCAAGCACAGTGACACACAAACATCAGTGGTTTCTCCCAACCCCCTATATGCTCACCATATGCCTATGGCCGGCTACCCTTCTGTACAGGGTCTGCGGCCTGGAGCAGAGCTCCCTGAACACCCGACCTAGGTGTTCCCCTACCGTCACCCGATCCGAGCAGCTTAGGCTGGGAGGCAAGAGGGTCCAGAAGCGGGTGGAAATAGGCTTACAGGGCCGCAGGCTTGGTTGCCGCGCTCACCTGCGAACAGAGAGCCATCTTATGGTCTACGCAGTCATGACTGCAAAGAAATCACTGGGGGTCTATGGGCGATTCCTGTATTTTATAGGGCCGGGAGGAGCCACAAGTCTTCTGTAGTCAACTGCGCCACCTTGTGGCGGAATACCCAGAAGTAAAAATTGAAATGAAACAGGCAGTGTTGTACACTTGGAAAATGACAGCTGTAATTGAATCAGCAGTCGATCAGAGCAGCTACTATAGCTGGGAACACCAAAAGTGGATCTCAATATGCTCCATGTTCGCACCTCCACTAGTGACCAGTAGGGTGCCCCAGTGGTGATGTGTATAGGGCGGGGGGTTTCTGCCACATTGGTGATTAGGGAAACTTGCACGCTGCTTCTTATGGGGTGCCTCTTATGGGGTGAATGTGAGGGGAAGTGCACACTGCCCATTAGGCGGGTGATTCTGCACATTGCACATTAGGGGAGGGGGGTGATTCTGCACACTGCCTGTTAACAGGGTGAATCTTGCACACTGCTGGTTATGAGGTGATGGTTGGACAGTTCCTGCACACTGCTTGTTATTGGGTAAATCTTGCACAGTTATGGGATGACTCTTGCACGGTGCTGGTTATGAGGAGACCGGGGGAGAGTTTCTGCACACTGCCTGTTATGAGGTGAATCTTGCACGGTTATGGGATGATTTTTGGTAAAGTAACTATAATGCAACAAAGGAAAGTGTGTAAAAAACAGTCTGAGCCAGCCTGCAGTAAACACTTATAAAACACTTGAATCTAAGCACTGCTGTGTGAAAGAACAACTCAAGATAGCGGATTCCTTGACATGTTTAATCCCAGTTTGGGACTTCTTCAGGACATATGTTGGACTGCAAGTAGAATAGCTGGGAATATGGTGAGTTAATATTGAAACTGTAAATATGCAGTAAACCAAATAATTTGAGAAGAGGTACCAGTATGCCTTTAATGGCAATGCCTAGCTTGTATTGGCAACACCCAGCAAAAGTCCCAGCAGGGCAAAGGTAATGAAAAGGTAAGTATGGGGAGCCTAGGTCGTATTAAAGTAGAGGCAAGTATGGTATATGGAATTATAAAGTAGGTATGTGGCTGCAAAGTGTGGAAACATTGCTTGAAAAGACCCAGCAGATTAATGGATATTGATAAGGCTACTGCACGCCGGAATGGTTTAGTGCATATTTACTGTATTCATTTATCTGCATGTCTAACACTATTGTAGTTCCTACATACCCACTGATGAAGCCCTGAGCCAGGGTGAAACACATTGAGGAGTCTGCTATCCATCACTACCCAATTTCCTGATTGTTTACATGCATCTTATCTGGTGTATAAGACCATCGGGCCCTTGACATTTATGGATCGAAACCACAGAGAAATCCCTCAAAAGTAAAGACATTTTCATACTTTAACATTTTTTTTTAATCTTAGCATTGTCGACAACTCATGCCCACCTGGAACTGTAAACTGCCTGACATGACTCCACCTTGTTTTGTCATAGACTGTTGTCACAGAGGCTCCTTTAGACACAGTCCACGTTCCCAGAACACCATCATTATTCTCATCCGCCTTTTCATAAACTTCTACATGGGGTGGTTTCTCTGTCAGGTTCTTGCTGTAGTGACTAAGTCCATACTGAGCAATCTGGATTGGGTAAAAGTATCCCTGTGGACCCCACTGAGTAGACAAAGGGACCCCTGAGGAAAAAAGGTATCCATAAGACAACATACACACAACTAGGCAAAAATACAATTCTGTGATTACTCACCTGTAGAATTGGTATTATGAGTATACAGTACGTCCTGCTCCAGATAGATTACTTACACTTGGGTATTACTCCGCCAGATGGCGCTGGACTGCAGAGACATCAAAAATAGGCTCCTCCCGGCCCCTCAAATACCCAGGGACCTCCCACAATCCCCAGCATTGAAAAGCGCTCAACGAGAAGCCGGGAGAATTAAAACAACCCAAACTAGTAACTTGAATGATAACAATCACCATACAGGGGATCCAAGATAATGCAAAACCAAGGGTGGGGTGGAGCAGGACGTACTGTATACTCATAATACCAAATCTACAGGTGAGTAATCACAGAATTGTATTATTCTTAGTATACAGTACGTCCTGCTCCAGATATAGTACTTACACTTGGGACATCCAATAGCAGTATCCATAAAGTAGGGTGGGATCCCCAAAGGTAACAGACAGGTCATACCACTGCCGCCTGCAGAACCTTACAGCCAAAAGCAGCATCAGCTGAGGCCCTAACATCAACCTTGTAAAACTTTGAAAAAGTATGAACAGAAGACCAAGTAGCGGACTTGTTCAACAGAAAACAGAAGCCTGGATGTATAAAAATGCCCAAGAAGCCCCAATAGCACAAGTAGAATGAGCAGTAAGACGGAAGGGAGGATTCTTCCCCTTGGCAGAATAGGCCTGGACCACAGCCTGACGGATCCACTTGCTGATAGTAGACTTGGCAGGAGCCAAACCCTTCCTAGGACCAGAAGGGACCACAAAAAGAGCATCAGTTTTTCTGAAAGGTGTAGTAGCCACTAGATAGTACTTCAGACACCTAACCACATCCAAAGAATGCAAGACCCTTTACTTAGCATTACTAGGCTTAGGGCACAATGACGGAAGAACAATGTCCTGATTCAAACGAAAGGCAGACACAACCTTAGGCAGAAAGTCTGGCTTGAAGCGGAACACCACCTTGTCCTGGTGTCTCTCATAGTAGGGGGGCTGGATGGAAAGCACCACCAACTCAGACACACGCCTAACAGAGGTGATAGCCACCAAAAAGACAACTTTGAGAGTAAGAATGGCCAGGGCAGCATCCTGCACAGGTTCAAAGGGAGCACCCTGCAAGGCTGACAAAACCAAGTTCAAATCCCATACAGGCAACATAGGCTTACGTGGGGGACACACATGAGTAACCCCCTGGAAAAAAGTCCTGATCTGAGAATGCTGAGCAAAGGACTTCTGGAAGAAAACAGCCAGGGCAGAAACCTGACCCTTCAGAGTACTGAGTTGGAGCCCCATCTCCAACCCATGCTGCAGGAACTCCAGGATCCTGGGAATAGAGAACACACGGCAGGGAAGAGATTTAGACTCACACCAGTCAATGTAGGCATGCCAAACCCTGTAATAAATGGAAGAAGACTTCTTACTGATCGTACTGATCTACTGCCAGCTGCACCACGTCTGCGAGCCACACTCTTCTTGGCCACCTGGAGGCCACCAGAATCGCTGGCACCCCCTCCAGAGCAATCTGCGCAGAACCCTGCCCAGCAGGGGGAATGGAGGAAAGACATAAAGGAGCTGAAAGTCCTGCCATGACATTGCTAGGGCACCCGTGGCCAAGGCCAGAGGATCCTGGGACAGGGAGACAAAGGCCGGGAGCTTGTGATTGTGACGGGACACAAACAGATCCACATCTGGTTGGCCCCAACGGTGACACAGATTGAAACACCCTGTTGCAGAGGGACCATTCTCCCAGGCGAGAGGTCCCCCTGCTCAGAGAGTCTGCCTGCAGATTCTCCACCCCCGGGATGTACACAGCTGATATGCAGGGAACATTGGCCTCCGCCCAGGTCAGGATGCTCCGGGTCCCTCCCTGATGATTTATGTAGGCAACTGCCATCTGGTTGTCCAAGCGCACCTGAACAGGCAGGCCCCAAAGGTGATGAGTCAACTGAGCCAGAACCAACCTGATCGCCTGCAGCTCCAAGACGTTGATAGGTGTGTGGGCCTCCCGAGGGCCCCACCTCCCTGGAACTGCAGGGACTTCCAGAAACCCCCCCAACCTGACAGACTGGCATCCGTGGTGACCGTCTCCCAGGAGGGGGTCAGAAAGGATCTGCCCCCCAACAGGTTCCTGGGGTCCAGCCACCATGAGAGGGACCGCCTGACCAGGGGGGAAAGCGCAAAGACCCGGTCCAGGGATGCAGGGTCCTTGTCCCATACTGACAAGAGGTGGAGTTGCAGAGGCCTCAAGTGGAACTGAGCATAAGGGACCGCCTCGAAGCACGCCACCATCAGGCCCACCAGCTGCATTCCCTGCCTGATGGAGGGATGACGACAAGATAGCAGGAACTGGACCTGCACAATCATACTGTCCACCTTCTGCTGAGGAAGAAAAATCCTTGCCTGAACTGTATCCAGATTCATTCCCAGGAATGGAGTCACCAAGGAGGGAGACAGAGAGGACTTGGGGTGGTTGATCACCCAGCCAAATTACTTCAGGGTGGACACTACATCAGGCAGAGTTGGATACTCAGCTGGTAGAGACTGGGAAGTGATGAGAATATCGTCCAGGTAGGGCAGCACACGGATGCCCTGAAACCTGAGACATCACTCCTGCCAGCACCTTGGTGAACACCCTGGGAGCTGAAGTGAGACCAATAGGCAATGCCACAAATTGGTAGTGTTGATCCTCCAGAGCGAACCTGGGGAACCTTTGATGACCTGGAAACACAGGAATGTGAAGGTAAGCATCTTTGATGTCCACAGACGTCATGAAATCCCCTGGGCGCAGGGAACTGATGGCAGAGCGCAGAGTTTCCATGCGCAAGCGCCTGCACCTGACAAATTTGTTGAGGATCTTCAAGTCTAGGATGGGCCTGACTGACCCATCTTTTTTGGGCATTGTGAAGAGGTTGGAATAATACAATTCTGTGAAATACTCACCTGTAGAATTGGTATTATGCGTATACAGTACGTCCTGCTCCAGATATAATACTTACACTAGGGTTATCCTCCGCCAGATGGCGCTGTGCACTGCAGACATGCAAAAACAGGCTCCTCCCGGCCCTTCATATACCGAGGGACCTCCCACAAATCTCCAGCATTGAAAAGCAGTGAACAAGAAGACGGGAGAATATAACCACCAAAAAACAACTGGTAAAGATAACAATGATAACAATCACCATACAGGGGATCCAGAATAATGCAAAAACCAGGGTGGGGTGGAGCAGGACGTACTGTATACATATAATACCAATTCTACAGGTGAGTATTTCACAGAATTGTAGTATTCTAAGTATACAGTACGTCCTGCTCCAGATATAATACTTACACTTGGGACATCCAATAGCAGTGTCCATAAAGTAGGGTGGGATCCCCAACAAAAAAGGCACAGCAGACCGTAAAAGCACTGTCACCTGCAACCTTGCTACCAAGAGCGACATGAGCAAAGCTCTAAGTGTCAACAACTTAAAATCCTTGAAAAGGTACTAACAAAAAACAAGTAGCGGTCTAGCAAACTTGTTCCACAAAAACCTGGCGCTGAAGGCCAAAAATACCAAGGCACCAGTAGAATCAGAATAAGGTGAGAAGAAACTCTTCCCCTTAAAGGAATAGGCCTGAGTAACAGCCTGACAAGATTAAATGCTAACAGTAGTCCAGGAAAAAGCCAAACTTTTCCTAGGACCAGAAGGGATAACCATCCAAGTAAAGGCTAGACCAAGGGCCGCTTAGCCCCTGGAGGCAGACGAGATCAGGCACATACAGAGGTAGGTGTCCACAAACCCCAAGGGGCATCAGTCCCCCTAAGGGACAAGAGACAAGCCAGGAAAGAAATTCCAGCACCTGTTGAGGGAAAGTAGATCCCCTTGCCTCAGCGTTACTATGAATAATAGCACAGAAGAAAGACTGAATAAAACAGAAGAATGTCTAAAATACCTGAGCCTAAGACACCACCTTATCCTGGAGCATATCAATGGAACGAGGGCTAGCTGAACAGAGTCGCCCGCTTCGACACCCGCCTGACTGAAGTAACAGTCCCAGAAGGACAACTTGAATGGTAAAAGACAGCCAGACAGCATCTTGGATCGGTCCAAAAGGAACACCCCGCAAGGCAAACAAAAATTCAAATCCCAACAGGGACCATAGAATTAAGTGGGGAACGCAGTGAGCAATCCCCAAAAGAATGCATAGCCAAGGAAAGTAAGCAAAAGACTTCTACAGGAAGGCGGACAGGGCAGAACCTGACCCTTCAGAGTACTGAGTTGGAGAACCAACTCCAAGCCATACTGTAACAACTCTAGAGCCCTGGGAACAGAGAACGCCCAACAGGGAAGAGACCTAGACTCACACCAATCCATATGGGTACGCCATACCTCATGAGAGATGGAAGAAGAAGCTTGCTCTTAGGCTTCCAATAGTTACGAAACACAGAGAAGAGGAGCATGTCTCCATAAAGACGGAAGAATCAGCAGTCAGGCCGGCTAGGCCAGAGACTGTAGATTGGGGTGACGTAAAGGAGACCCTGAGCAAACAGGGCAGCACCCCTAGCAGAACGTACAGATCTACCACCCTCGGTATCACGTCTGCGAATCCACACTCCACTAGGCCACCCAGGGGCCACCAGTAGCAATGGTCCCCCTATCAGAGCAATTCTGCTCAGAACCTCGCCTAGCCGGGGGAACGGATATAAGACATACAGACCAGAATGTCCTGTCACAACTTTACTAAAGCATCATAACCACGGCCAGAGGATCCAGGGGCAGGGAAACGAGGGGCGAGAGCTTGAACTAGTGACAGGGCACCAAACAGTTCCTAGAGTACATCCACTCCAAGAGGGACTCATAACCAGGGGGGAAAGGCACATATGACCCTGCTTCAGGGATGCTGGGTCCCTGTCCAGTATTAACAATAGAAGTTGCAGAAGGGCCCCAGGTAGAACATAAGGGACTTCTTCTAAGCAAGTCACCAAACGGGCCCACCAGCTGCCTTCCTGCCTGGTGAAGGGACAGGAACAGCAAAGAGGGGCTGAGCCCACGCAACCAGATTGTCCACCTTATGGCTGAGGAAGTAAGATTCTCGCCTGAATATAGATTCATCCCTAGGAAAGGAGCTACCAATCAAGGGAACAAGGAGGACTTGAGGTGAATGAACACCCATCCAAATGACTCCCAATGGACATCACCAGCCGAGTAGCTAACTCGACCTGATGTAGAGATTGGGAAGTGAAAAAAGGACGACCGGGTAGGTCTCACGCGGACGCCCCTTGGTCTCAGAGACATAGCCTCCATCAGTACCTTGGTGAGCATTCTGGAGGCAGAAGAGAGGCCAGATAAGGCCACATATTAGCAGCGTTGGACTCCCAACACAAACCTGAAGAGCCTCGGTGTCCAGAAGACACAGGGATGTGAGCATAAACATCCTTGATCTCCCCAGACGGCAAGGGTGCACTGGGCGCAAGGCGCTGATGGCCCATCTCAGATTTTTCATGCAGAGACTGCCTGTAATAGTAGAATTGCCAAAAACCTGTGAATCCAAAAGGGCAGACTGGCTCATCCCTTTGGGGAAATGTGAAGAGGTTGGTGTAGCGGCACCTGCCTCTGCCTGTTAAGGGCAAACTGCAAGTGACCTCCAGATTCTGCAGGCCGTGCATGGCCTGCACCAGCACCCGAACAGAGGCAGGGATCAGGAGTACCCTGACAATCGTGGGGGGGCATGCAGCAAACTTTATCCTGTATCCGGAGGAACCTACCTCCTGTAACCACCAGCATGAGGCAAGATGCCTCCTGATAGGAGCAAGTTGCTGCAATCATCCCCTCACCCAGACGGGCGAGGGCGTCCCATCATGCTTGAGGGGATTCGGTGGAAGATTTAGGATTGGCCCCGCCGGAGGGCCCAGAGCGTTGTCTGCTGTTCGTGGGGCACGAGTCTGCACGCAGACTCCGGAAGGACACCCCTGGTTCTTGTTTAACACTCTGGTATGGAGAGGGAGGGGTGTCCCTGTCCCGAGGGGGCCTAGACGGCCGCCGGCGTTGGGGTGATTTGCCCTTCTTTCCAAACAGGTCCAGACGGGCCCCAAACAGGCGTTGCCCTCTAAAGGAAAGCCCGGTCAGAGTCCTTTTAGCAGCATCGTCAGCACCCCACTGTCGCAGCCAGACTAAGCGACGTATAGCCACCACAAGGGCAGAAGTCCTCGCACACATTCTAATGGTGTCATCCATAGCTAAAAGGATAAATCTAGCCAATACATCACAACTGGAGAGTGCATTAAACACCTCCCAGGGAAGATCATCGGGGTGATGCTCAAGCATCTTTCTGATGAGGGTTCTGGCGGCCACTGCAGTGATGGCCGCGGTGCAGACCGGGCGCAGCGCCGTTCCTGCGCAAGCAAAGGCGTGGGAAGCCAGCTTATCCATGCGCCGGTCATCGGCATCCCGAAGGGTCCTATAAGCAGGAGCTGCAATAAAGGGGGGGTTAGGAACCCCAATGATCGGTGCGTCTACCACAGGGGACGATGACCAACAATTAACCATCTCAGGGGGAAAGGGGTATTTCCAATCCCAGTCCCCTGGGGCTCCTGGAAGTTTACTGGGGCGTTCCCATTCCTCAAGTACAAGAGCATGGAAGTGAGCCTGCTCTAGAAATTCCAAGCGCGGTGTCGCTGTATGGAAACGCTCCCCTCTCGGCTTGGGAGCCACGTTAGGGAGAGATATAGGGGCCCTTAAATATCATAATCAGCAGACCAATGGTGTCAAACTGGTTCCAGTCCTTATGGCCAGAATCGTCATGACTCCTCGGCTCCTCATCAGATGAGCCTGAGTCAGAGAACAGCCCTCCATCAGAAGGGGTACAGGCACGCGGAGTAGTGAACTCCTCCGATCCCATAGCAAAGGCAGAAGTAGGGGGCGTCGAGGACCGCTTCTTACCAGGGCCAAATCGCTTTGTCAACCCCGTAGTAATCTGGTCAGCCATAGGCAGTCTAGAAGACGCAGCCGGCAGCAACTCCCCACTCGTATGCGACTCAGCAGAAGTGAGATTTAAGCCTGGGGAAATAGGATTATTGAAGCGAGGTGCAGCCACTGGCAATCCTGGTTGCAGGACCAGTACTCACTCGGCACACGGCGCACAGACCTGTGTCCTGTCAGCATCAGCGTGGGGATAGCCACACGTTATACACAGCCGGTCTTGTCCCAGAGGAACCCCGGTCACATAATTCTGAGATGCCTCCATATGGTGATTATCAATGCAATATATGTCAGTAGGAATTTATGCAATAGGCAACCCTGGATGTCCTAAAGACCCTCTAGGAATGTGGGAGATTTTTTTTTTTTTTTTAAGCCCGCTACAATTTATGTTAGGCCGGGAGAAGCCACCGGACTCTTCAACGTCTGAAACACATAAGGGGAACAAAAGGTGTCAGGGCCATGCGCAGCTAGAAAAAATACTAATGATGAAATCACCCGTGAGGGCACTTACAGACCAGGGGAGGAGAAAGAACGGCCACACGCGTGCGCGCGAAGATCAACAAAATGGCGCCAACCGAACCTCGACGGGTGGGCCTAATCTGGGCATGACGCGGAGCGCGCCACGCAAGGTACCCGCCTCCCCCAAAGAGCGCGAAGCTCTTTAGCAGCAGTTAAGGCATGACAAGCCAAGCATAAAATATGCCAGTAAAGGCATCTGCTAGTGGATACTCGTACAGTCTAACAAGGCCGCCACCCATTCTGACGCCCGTAGGCGTATACAAAAATTAGTTTCCTGCCCAAGTTGCAGGATAATAAAGCAGGACGTGTTGTATACAATTGCATAGTAAATTGATAAAGGCCAAAAACAAACGGCGGCGGCCAGAATAGAAGGAGCAAGCAGCGCGGCTCTGACACCTAGTTGCCAGTCAGGGTCAAAAGTACGGCCATAAGCGTGACAATACAGTACACTGAGACCGCCAACAGACACCCCCCCCTTTTCCCCCCGAATACGGGGGGAAACGAGGGAGGACGGCGACCCTTTACACAGGGTCCACCTCTACACGGGGCATGGGGCAATAATGCGGGAGGCACATCCACTATGAGGCTCACCATCAGCCTAAACCGCCTACCCTTTGGTGGGGGACTGCGGTGGAGCATGGCTCCGTTAAGCACACATGGTGCTGCCTACCTTCACCCGACCAGCGCAGCCCAGGCTGGGAGGCACATCACAAGGAGGATGGGTGGGAATAGTCCAACAGGGCCGCAGGCTGTAATAGCCCCGCTCACCTGCAAGAGAGTGATACATCATGTCTTCGCAGTCAGCACTGCAGAGAAATCTGGGGATTTGTGGGAGGTCCCTCTGTATATGAAGGGCCGGGAGGAGCCTGTTTTTGCATGTCTGCAGTGCACAGCGCCATCTGGCGGAGGATAACCCAAGTGTAAGTATTATATCTGGAGCAGGACGTACTGTATACTTAGAATAGAAGCCCTTGCCCCTTTCTCTTAAAGGGACCTTGCAGATGACCCCCAGCTCCAGAAGGCTTTGCACCGCCTGCACTAGATACTGAGCTGACACAGGGTCCTGAGGAATCCTGGATCTGATGAATCTTGGAGGGGGGCATGCAGCAAACTCTATCTTGTAACCGGAGGACACTACCTCCACCGGTCTGAGACATGAAGCCTCCAGACGTGAGCAAAGTGCTGAAGCCGTCCCCCCACCCGTATGGGTGAGGGCGCCCCATCATGCCTGAGGGGGCTTGGGAGAGGACTTAAGCTTGGAGCCCCAGGAGGAGCCAGGAAGTACATGTCCTCTGCCCCACCCCAGAAGTCTCCTCGGGCCCCAGTAAAGGAAATCCTCCTCCCTTGTCTAGCACCAAGGTAAGGGGAGGAAAAGGAGCCCTGACCCCGAAAGGGCAGAGACTGCTGCCTGCGCTGGGGTAACCTGCCTCCCTTAGCAAACAGGTCCAGGTGGTCCCCAAACAGGCGTAGTCCTTTGAAGGGAAAACCAGTGAGGCCTTTCTTGGCAGCGTTGTCAGCAGCCCACTGGCGCAGCCAAACTGAGCGGCGTATTGCCACCATAAGGGCAGAGGTTCTGCCACACATTCTAATGGTATCATCCAAGGCAGAGAGGACATAGGTCACAAAAACATCACAACTAGAGTTAGTGCATTAAACTCTTCTCTAGACACATCATCGGCACCATCAAGGATACTTCTGAGCAGGGTCCTAATAGCCACAGCCGTAATGGCAGAGGCAAAGACCGGGCGCAGCGCCGTCCCCACACACGTAAAGGCATGGGACGCCAGCTGATCAATGCGCCGGTCCTCAGCATCCTGCAGAGTAGTAGAGTCAGGGGAGTGCATGACAGAGGTGTTAGATAACCCTAGGACCGGGGCATTCACCTCAGGAGGGGATGACCAACACTTCACCACATCAGCAGGAAAGGGATACTTCCTATCCCAACTCTTAGGTACACCGGGAAGCCTGCTGGGGTGCACCCATTCCTTGAGCATAAGGTTATTAAAATGGGCTTGCTCAGGAAATTCCAAGCGTGACTTGGCAGTATGAAAAAGTTCCCCCTGTTGCCTGGGGGCCGCAACAGGGGGAGAAATAGACAGAACCTCAAAAATCTGAGCCAACAGTCTATCAGTATCATCTGGGGTCCAGGGGTCAGAGCCACAATCGTCATGACCCCTGGGCCTCTCATCAGATGACCCTGAGTCGGAGAATAGCATCCCTTCCTCCAAAGGGGTATAGCCAGACAGTTCCAAAAATACAATTCTGTGAAATACTCACCTGTAGAATTGGTATTATACGCATACAGTACGTCCTGCTCCATATAGAATACTTACACGTGGGTTATCCTCCGCCAGAGGGTGCTGTGGCACTGCAGACATGCAAAAACAGGCTCCTCCCGGCCCTTCATATACCCAGGGACCTCCCACAAATCCCCAGCATTGAAAAGCAGTGAGAAAAAGAACCCGGGAGAAACCAACCACCAAAACTGGTAACAACAACAATCACCATACAGGGGATCCAGAATAATGTAAAACCAGGGTGGGGTGGAGCAGGACGTACTGTATGCGTATAATACCAATTCTACAGGTAAGTATTTCACAGAACTGTATTATTCTAAGCATACAGTACGTCCTGCTCCATATATAATACTTACACGTGGGACATCCAATAGCAGTGTCCATAAAGTAGGATGGGATCCCCAACAAAAAGGCAACAGCAAGCAGTTTAAACTACTGCCGCCTGCAAAACCTTGCGGCCAAACACAGCATCAGCTGAGGCCCTAACGTCAACCTTGTAAAACTTTGAAAAGGTATGAACGGAAGACCAAGTAGCCGTCTTACAAACTTGTTCAACAGAAGCCTGGTGCTGAAAAGCCCAAGAAGCCCCAATAGCACGAGTAGAATGGGCAGTAAGACGGAAAGGGGGAGTCTTCCCCTTAACAGAATAGGCCTGAATCACAGCCTGACGAATCCATTTACTGATGGTAGACTTGGCAGGAGCCAAACCCTTCCTAGGCCCAGAAGGCACAATGAAGAGAGCATCAGTTTTCCTGAAGGCCGCAGTGACAACCAGGTAATACTTCAAGCACCTGACTACGTCCAAGGAACGCAGAACCCTCTCGTCGTTGCTAGGATTGGGACACAACGAAGGGAGAACAATGTCCTGGTTCAAATGAAATGCAGACACAACCTTAGGCAGAAAATCCGGTTTGAAGCGGAACACCACCTTGTCTTGGTGCCTCTCATAGTACGAAGACTGAATAGATAGAGCAGCCAGCTCAGATACACGCCTAACCGAAGTGATAGCCACCAAGAAGACAACCTTGAGAGTGAGAACAGCAAGAGCAGCATCCTGAATAGGCTCAAAGGGAGCACCCTGCAAGGCAGACAAAACCAAGTTTAAATCCCAGACAGGGACCATAGGTTTTCGAGGGGGGCGCACATGAGTGACCCCCTGAAAGAAGGTCTTAATCAAGTGATGATGGGCAAAGGTCTTCTGAAAGAAGATAGACAGGGCAGACACCTGACCCTTCAGGGTACTAAGTTTGAGACCTAAGTCCAGACCATGCTGTAGGAACTCCAGAACCCTAGGGACTGAGAATTCCCAGCAGGGAAGAGACCTGGACTCACACCAATCAATGTAGGAACGCCATACCCTATAATAGATAGCAGAAGAAGTCTTCTTCCTGGCCTGCACCATAGTAGCCACCATAGAGGCAGACAAACCCTTCTCCATCAAGATGGAGGTTTCAGCAGGCAGGCCGTCAAAGCAAGAGTTTGTAAATTGGGATGGCGTAAGGATCCTTGAGTTAGCAGATCTGGCACCCCTGGCAGAACGTACTGGTCTACTGCCATTTGAACCACGTCTGCGAACCACACTCTTCTTAGCCACCTGGGGGCCACTAGAATCACAGGTACCCCTTCCAGAGCAATCTTGCGCAGAACCCTGCCCAGAAGGGGGAATGGTGGAAACACATACAGGAGACGAAACTTCCTCCAAGACATGGACAGGGCATCCGTGGTCAAGGCCAGAGGATCCTGAGACAGGGATACGAAGGTCAGGAGCTTGTGATTGTGACGGGAGGCAAACAGGTCCACATCCGGTAGACCCCAACGGTGACACAGGGACTGGAATACCCTGTTGCAGAGGGACCACTCCCCCTGTCGGGACGTCCCCCTGTTCAGGGCGTCCGCTAGCAAATTCTCTGCCCCCGGGATGTACACAGCCGAAATGCATTGGACATTGGCCTCCGCCCATGTCAGAATCTGAGACACCTCCTGGAGAGCACCCTTGCTCCGGGTCCCTCCCTGATGGTTGATGTAGGCAACCGCCGTTCTGTTGTCCGAGCGTACCTGGACCGACAGACCCCGCAGGTGTTGGGTAAACCGCTCCAGTACCACCCTGACTGCCCGCAATTCCAGAATGTTGATGGGTAGATGGGCCTCCTATGGGCCCCACCTCCCCCGGAAACGCAGGGACTTCCAGAATTCCCCCCCAACCTGACAGACTGGCATCCGTTGTGACTGTCTCCCAGGAGGGAGCCAGGAAGGATCTGCCCCTTGTCAAGTTCCTGTGGTCCAGCCACCACGCAAGGGATTGCCTGACCGAGGGGGGGGAGCACCCAGATCTCGTCCAAGGACGCTGGGTCCTTGTTCCAGACTGACAGAAGGTGAAGCTGCAGAGTTCTCAAATGGAACTGGGCAAAGGGCATGGCCTTGAAGCTTGCCACCATCGAGCCCACCAACTGCATTCCCTGCCGGATGGAGGGATGAGGACTCGAAAGCAGGGACCTCGCCTGCGTTGTCAGAGCTTCCACCTTCTGCGGAGGAAGGAATATCCTTGACTGAACTGTATCCAGAATCATCCCCAGGAACGGGGTCACTGAGGAGGGGGACAGAGAGGTCTTTGGGTAATTGATCACCCAGCCGAATGACTCCAGGGTGGACACTACCAAAGAGACCGAGAGGTGATGAGTATATCGTCCAGGTAGGGTAAAACTCGTATGCCCCTTAGTCTTAACAGTGACATCACTCCTGCCAGCACCTTGGTGAACACCCTGGGAGCTGACGTAAGGCCGAATGGCAGGGCCACGAACTGGTAATGCTGATCCAGCAGTGCAAATCTGAGGAACCTTTGGGCACTGTGAAAAGGTTGGAATAGAACCCCCATGCCCCTGTCTCTTAAGGGGACCTTGCAAATGACCCCTATGTCTAGAAGGTCCTGCACAGCCAGCATCAAGACCCAAGCTGAGGCAGGGTCCTGTGGGATCCGGGACCCGACGAACCTGGTAGGGGGCAGTACAGCAAACTATCTTGTAACCGGAGGACACTACCTCCTGAATCCACCGGTCTGAGACGTGGCGTCTCCAGACATGCTCGAAGTGCTGTAGACGTCCCCCCACCCCGACGGGCGAGGGCGCCACTTCATGCCTGGGGAGTCTTGGGAGGGGCTTTGGGCTTGGGCCCCCAGGAGGAACTGGGACGGCGTCCTCTGTTCTTGTTCCAGGGTTCAGCGCGAGACCCAGCGAAGGACACTCCTCTACCTTGCTTAGCCCCACGGTAGGGGGTTGAGTGGGAGCTTGGGCCACGAAAGGGTCGAATCTGACGCTTGCTTTGAGGCAACTTGCCACCCTTGGCAAAAATATCTAACCTTTCTCCAAACAGGCGCAGCCCCTTAAATGGAAGCCCCGTAAGGGCCTTCTTAGCGACGTTATCAGCGGCCCACTGGGGCAACCAGACCGCTCGGCGTATGGCTACCACCAGAGCAGAAGACCTAGCGCTCAGCTTAATAGCATCGTCCGATGCAGATAGGATATAGTTCACGAAAGTCTCACAGGTGGCCAAAGCATTGGCAGCATCAGAGGGCAAGTCATCCGCCCCTTCAAGAGCAGTCTTAACCACCGTCCTGAGCACCACCGCCGTAATGGCTAAGGCGCAAACTGGGCGGAGCGACGCTCCCCCAAATGCAAAGGAATGGCATGCCAGTTGGTCAACTCGCCGATCTTCCAAATCCCGCAGCGTAATAGTGTCGGGGGAGTGCATAATAGAGGTGTTGGACAGACTTAGAATTGGGGCATCGACCTCGGGTGGTCCAACACTTGACCAGGTCGGCAGGAAAGGGATATTTCTTATCCACAGCTTTAGGAACCCCATGGAGTTTGCTGGGATGTTCCCATTCTTTCAGCACAAGGCTACTGAAATGAGTTTGCTCGGGAAACTCCAACCGCGCCCTAGCTGTGTGAAACAGATCACCCCTTTGCCGGGGAGCCGCGGCAGGGGGAGAGAGGGATAACACATCAAACTGGGTCAGCAGTCTATCAATGTCATCCGAGGACCAATGATCAGAACCAGACTCTTCCTGTCCCCTGGACTCGTCGTCGTATGACCCTGAGTCAGAGAACAGTTCCCCTTCCTTTGAGGGGGAATGTGCATAGGAAATAAATCATCAGATTCTATAGGAAGTATAGTAGATTCAGGATTCAAATGACGCCTCTTGGCAGTGGCCTTGTGCGCCAAGGAGCCAGCAAGTACGTTTTCCACACTAGCCAGTCTAGTGGCCAAATCATTATGAGAATCCCCACTAGTATTGGGGGTTAGGCTCAGGCTTGAGGGGAGTAGGGGAAGCAAGGCGAGGTGCGGGCCCAGCCTCGGAAGAGGTGGGAATACCTGCTAGCGCCTGCTGAGCACAAGGGACACAGACCCGTGCATTGTCACCGCTGCTAGGCAATACCCCACAAGCTACACACATACGGGCTTGTCCCAAAGGAACCCCGTTCACAATATCCTGAGATGCCTCCATATGGTGATTATTATATACAATATGCCAGTAGGGATTGACGCTATAAAGCAACCCTGGATGCCCCAATGACCCGCTGGGAAGTGGGAGTGATCCTTTTAAAAATCTGGACCGGGCGCTACACCGGGCCGGGAGAAGCCACCGAGGTTCACGGTCTGAAAGACACAAGGGGAACAGGGATGTCAGAGCCAAGCGAGGAGAAGCAAAAGCTAAGGAAAGGTCGCCCATGAGGGCACTTACAGAACAGCATGGGGAGGACCGTCTTCACCACGCGCACGTGAGAGAAATGGTGCCAAGCGAACCTCGAAGGGCGGGCCAGAGCGGGAGATGATGCGGAACGCGCCAAATCAAACCACGCCCCCCCCGGAGAGCCAATCAGAAAGACAGTAGCTATGCAACTGATAAGCGCTCTAGAAAATCACCTCAGAGAGAAACTGACAGGGTGAATACGGGAATAAAAACGCTGTCACGCCCACGAACAGAGCAGCCGTCCGCGCCACGTAAAAAAAAAAAAAAAGGCGCTGAAGCGCGGCTCGGACACTCTGTAACCGATAAAGGCTATAAGTCTCTAGTGTCATTAGGGCAAGGATAGGCCAACGTATACACAACCCACCCCCCTCTTTTTTTTCCCCCCACTAATGGGGGGATCTAGGGAGGAAGGTGACCCAAAATCGGGGTTCACCATTACACGGGGCTGGGGGCACTGATGCGGGAGGGGCATCCACTGAAGGCTCACCATTTGCCTTAACCGCTTACCCTATGGTAGGGGATTGCGGTGGAGTCTAGCTCCGTAAGCACACTAGGTGCTGCCTACCTTCACCCGACCAACGCAGCCCAGGCTGGGAGGCATATTCTTTACAAAGAGGACGGGTGGAAATAGTCCCGCAGGGCCTCGGGCTGTAAAGCCCCGCTCGCCTGCGAGAGCATGATACTTCATGTCTTCGCAGTTCTAGCACTGCCGGGAGGGGCTTGTTTTCTGCATGTCTGCAGTGCACGGCGCCGGAGGCGGAGGATTACCCACATATAATTAATACATCTGGAGCAGGACGTGCTGTATGCTTAGAATAACTCATCAGCTTCCATAGGGAAAAGAGTGACATCAGGCGTTAAGTGCCACTTTTTTGCAGAGGCCTTACGCGTCAAGGTATTAGCAATCAACTTCTCAACACTAGCCAGTCTAGAAGACGCATCAGGCTGAGAATCCCCACTTGTATGCAACTCAGTGGGAGTGAGATTTAAGCTTGGGGGAGTAGGTGAAGTGAAACGAGGCGCAGGCCTAGCCACTGGAAGGCCAGATTGCAGCGCAAGCACCTGCTCGGCACAAGGTACACAGACCCACGCCTTGTCAGCGCTAATAGGGGACACCCCACAAGCTACACACAGCCGGGCTTGTCCCAAAGGAACCCCGAGCACATTATCCTGAGACGCCTCCATATGGTGATTATAGCGGCACAATAGGCCGATAGGGATTGACGCTATAAAGCAACCCGGGATTCCCCAATAACCCGCTAGGGAAGTGGGAGTAATTAACACTAGGCCTCAAAAGTTAACTAAATAGAGGGAGTAGGGCCGGGAGAAGCCAAGAGGGTTCGGCCCGTCTGAAAGACAAGCAAAGGGGAGCCGTAAGTGTTCGCGGAACGCGCCAAAAGCGGGCCCCGCCCCGCTGAGGAGCGCGAAGCCATACACGTGACAAGCAACCTGCTCCTGAGGTAACGCCGCTGCCAAGCACGGAACACAGTGGAAGCACGCGCGGCGGCGGCAATTTTAAGACACAATAAGTGCAAACAAGTCAGCGCGGCGACTGACGCTAGGCATAATAAAATACAACTCTGAAGTACTCACCTGTAGAGTTGATATTATACGCATACAGCACGTCCTGCTCCCGAATAGTCATAACATGTGGGTAGTCCTCCGCCTCCGGCGCCGTGCACTGCAGACATGTAGAAAACAAGCTCCTCCCGGCACTACATATACTGCAGGACCTCCCACAAATCCCCAGCATTGAAAAGCTGTGAGAAGAGAAGCCAGGAGGAACCAACCACCCAGAATAACTGGTAGCAATATCTGAATGATAATAATCACCATACAGGGGATCCAGAATTAGTGAAACCAGGGTGGGGTGGAGCAGGACGTGCTGTATGCGTATATCATCAACTCTACAGGTGAGTACTTCACAGAATTGTATTCTAAGCATACAGCACGTCCTGCTCCCGAATAGTAATAACATGTGGGACATCCAATAGCAGTGTCCATAAGCAGGGTGGGATCCCCAGAAAAAGCAAGGCACAGCAGACAGTAAAGGCGCTGTCACCTGCAAAACTTGCAACAGGCATGACAAGAGCAGAGGCTCCAACATCAGTCTCATAACAGAACCAAGCAGGTATGAACAGAGACAGGCCATAAGGCAAGTAATTGAACTAACAGAGAAACAAAACCCTGGTGCTGAAGGGTACGCGATGCCCAAGCACCCATGATAACAGAGTAAACAGTAACGGGGAAGAAACGCTCCCCTGAAGGAACATAGGTCAGTGCAGTGACCCAACCAGCTCACAGGCAAGGAAGCCTTGTGGCAACTCTTGTAACACCCCCAAGGGGAACAAAAAACAGGGCACCCGACCAAGGCGGGAATACAGACACCTAATTACCAGGAAGCCAAGGCTTCCCCAGGATCAGAGAACATCCAGAAGGGACGCTCCAAGGCGCAATGGCGCTGGAATAAATATCAGGCGCATACCTAAGGAGGCGCGCGTAGACTCAAAGAACAGCAGTCCCCCAAAAGTCAAGAAGGCCGGCATGGGGAGAAGTGCAAAACCTGAAGAGGGATGTAGGCCCTCGCAATTAGTATTAGTAACCAGCCCATGGCTATACAAAAGGGTCTGAATCAAGGGTCCAACAGCCCACCTGGACCAGAAGCCCAGGATAAAGGGAACACCCCCAGGCATGGGGTACCTGTAGCCGCCTATAGCCGTACATGTATATATGAGTGTACATAACGTCAGGGAATAATTAGCAAGAACCATCGTCTCAGGCCCAAGTCTGACGGAGTCAGGAGGCCCCAGAAGAGCGGTCTGGTCTCCAGGGCAGCTGATACCGTATCCAAGCAGGATCCCTAGGAAGTCCGCAGGGTAACGGGATGAAAGGTTTGATCCCCACAGGGACTTATGGAACTACTGGGGAGGTGCAGTTTAAGCAACCCAAAGAGAATACTCTACAAGGGTGACAGAACCAGACTCCTGTAGGAAGGCCAAGACAGGCCTCCACCATCAGTCCCCCCAGATGGGGAGCCAACCCCAATTTAAGCTGTAATGTCTTTAACCCTTTAAGTGCCAGCCTACCTGCAGCATTTCCCACTCCCTGTTGCCAGACCATGTTTCACTATTTTGCACTACACATGTTCAACTGTCATTTTTGAAAGGATTTCCAGGGATTTCCCAGGAAAATGATTTTTTTCAGCAGAGTCTGGGCTTTAACATGAAATGTCTTGTTTGTATTTTTTAGGTGTATTCTCAATATTTTTGGGTAAAATATGTGAAAAAAATTAAAAAACTTTTTTTACAATTTGTAGTGTTTTTTTTGTAATAAAAAAAATGTAAGTTTGTCAATAAAATTTTATTGCGTGTGAAATCCCAATTTCTCCCGGTTACAGCGATACCACATATGTATAGGTAGACACCCTTTCCTGCCCAGGAGACTCCCCCAAACTGAAATGGCGCTTTAGGGGATTTTCAGAAAAAATACAACTGTGATATGCGCTATGCGCACCTTGCAGTTTTACCAGAAAAACAACCCTTTACATTTGAAATACCCCCAACAAACTATATATTCTCTGGAAGTACACGCCTCAAGCTTTCTAGGTGTACCAGGCTTGTTGATGTGCCCATAGTTTTCTGGAAGTAATTCCTCAATGTATTCTTTGGTTGCAAAGAGTTTCCCCAAAAAAAGGATAAAAAAGCAGAATCAAAACCCCATTTTCCTAAAAAAACTATATACAAACAAGAAAAAACAAGTTTAATCTGAAAAAGCAACATTCCCCGAACAGAACAACACCCAACATGCATAGGTTCTGTCAAGGGAAGATTTGCCAAACACCCCAAAGTAAAGCATGAGCGTAACGGTAATTTTACTTGACAATTTCAGTTCTGCAGACAAAGTGCGCACCTTGCGATTTTTCAACCAAAACAACCCTTTACGTTTGGAATATCCCCCATAAACCATATATTCCCTGAAAGTACACATGTTAAGCTTTCTAAGCGTACCCAGCTTGTTGTAGTGGGCTCATCTTTCTGGAATTAATTCCTCAAAGAATTCTTTGGTTGCGCAGGGTTTCCCTAAAAAATGTATAAAAAAGCTGAATAAAAAACACCTTTTCCTAAAATATAAATATGCAAACCAGAAAAAACAAGCTAAGTCCGAAAGCGCAAGGTCTCCCAAACAGAACAATACCCAACATGCAGAGGTACTATTAACCCTTTTAATTGCCAGCCTACTTGAGATTTTGTCACTCTCTGTTGGCAGGTCATTTTTCCCCATTTTGCACCATGTTTTGCGCCATTTTTGCTGTAATTTTCAGGAAAATTATATTTATATTTTTTTGCAGCAGAGTTTAAGCTTTAACATGAAATGTCTTGTTTGTAAATTTTATTTTGTTTTTTACAATATTAAGTAAAAAAAAAAATAAATAAATCAAACATTTTTAGAAAATTGCCTCCTTTATTTTAAATAAAAAATGTATTTTATTAAGGAAAAGCATATTGCATGTGAAAGCCCCATTTCTACCGATTAGAACGGTACCACATATTTATCGGTAGCCCCCTGTTCCTGCCCAGGAGACCCCCCTAACTGAAACAAGTAATCTATAACATTTACAAATAAACTACAACTACCATCCACACTACAAACGGTTAAATCGAGAAAAAAAAAAATGGACATAGGGTCCCCCCTCCCTGGGGGGGACTTTTAAGGGTTAAAAACCCTTAAACCGCTTAAGGCTAAGGAACTCAGCACTACCAGGACGCAGCCCGGAAGAAGTCAACAGGTCCCTAACCACGGACCTGGCAGCCAACACCATAAGTGCCGATGCGCAAACGGGCCGCATGGCTGACCCAACGCTAGCAAAACCATGACAAGCCATCTGGTCAATACGTTTATCCTCTCCATCCTTGAGAATGGAACAATCAGGTCTATTTAAAACCGAGGAATTGGACAACCCCAAAACCGGTGCATCCACCTCGGGGGGAGATGCCCAGCGCTTAACCGCCTCCGAAGGAAAGGGATATTTCCTATCCCATCCCTGAGGGATGCCAGGGAGCCGAGCCGGCCTGTCCCATTCTTTGGCAATTTTGTCAAAATGCCTTTGTGTAGGGAATTCCAAGCGCGGCCTGGATTCCTCAAACAATTCACCCTTCTGCTGTGACACCTCCTCAGGAGGGGAAATATTCAGTACCTCTAACATCAGAGCCAGAGCGTGGGGAGTATCAGAGGATCTCCCCAAGTCACCAAGCTCGGCTTCAGCGCCAAAGGACTGCTCATCGTCCGAAAAATCAGAATCCTCATAAACTTCCCCTTCCTCTCGCTGGGAATAATCAGACCAATCCAGATTATTAACATCCTCCTGGTCCTCCACCAGCGGAGCCGGCGACAAATGCTTTCTCTTAGTCGGAGCCTTACGGGCGACCGAGCTGGAGATAATTTTTTCAAGGTTAGCCAATCTGGCGCACATCTCAGATTGCAGCTCCCTGCCCATGACGACGTCACACGGGGTGCGTGTCAAGGCGGGAGGGGGAGATGAAGCGACTGGCGGTGCTGACCCAGACGCCTGGGGTTCGGACTGCCGCGTGATGGTCTGCTGTGCACATGGTATACACAGAAGTACATCGTCCCCAGAAATGGATACCCCACACAACATACACTTTCGGGGATGCCCCGAAGGGGCCCCGAGCCCGGTATCCGGGGATGCCTCCATAAGGTGAACTTTTTTAGGGATAGTCGCTATGACCCAGGGAATTACGCCGCTAGACAACCCGGGATGCCCCTTTAATGTCCCGAGTGGGAGGATTTATAACAATAATGAACCCAGTGATAAAGGATCGGGAGGGACCCCCTAAATGCTAATGGAGATCCTCCTAAACCACCACCTGAAAGACACAGAAGGACTAGTAAGGCAATGGCTAAAAACAACCTACAGCACAATACAGAGAAGAAGGAAAAAGAGGGCCATAGGCCACTCACGGAACCGCGGAGCTGGAAGGCGCCAGAAGGATCCTCGTGATGCTGCTTTGAGAAGAGACGAAGAGAAGAAGAGGAGAAGGGGGCGTGGCCAGCGCGGGACGCGCGCGACGCCGAACCACGCCCCCCCCTCTCTCCCACACCATGCAGAGCTCCGCAGCGGCGCCGGGGACAGATGGGGGCGGGCAGCGGTGACGCGCGCTGCACCGGCCCCGCCCCCCGAACATCATGAGGAGAAATCTCCTCAGATGAAAAAGGCGCCAAGAACCGGCCGGCGCTGCAGCATGAAGTGCGGCCGCCGGCCGGTACAGTCACACCAAACACACACACACACACACAGGCAGACAGCAGGGACGGGTCCCGGTCCCGCGCCGACGGACCGACCCCCCCCCCCCCCCCCCCCGACTAATGTGTAGAATATGGCATGAGGGAGCTGCCTCCGCCATAGAAGACAGAAGCAAGAAGGGGGGGAGATAAGAAACTCAAAGTATGCTGCCCTGTGAAAAGAATGACATTTAGCTACAGTGAAACATTTAAAGGAACACTCACACACAACATGAGAGAGATACTTCCTACATAACCTGAAACTAATAAAGGAGGGACCCACACTCCCCATCCCCGCTGAGGAAAAGGGAATTGGGAAGGGCCAGTGAAAATTAATTCAAGGGACAGGGCATCCCAAACCGGGGTCACCAACCCGGTATTACCGCCTACCCTCTCATATAGGGTCTCACGGTGGAGCATAGCTCCTGAGCACCTAAGGTGCTGATATACCCTCGCCTGGACCCTCAGCCGAGGCTGGGAGGCATATGAGTTCTGGGGAAAAAAGGGTCCAAACAGAAATAAATAGCGGGCCGGGAGACATCCCGGCTACCTGAAAACCCCCTGTGCAAGGAGGAGCCATCATCTTCTGACTTGCTCGCCGTCTGCAGAGATGGAAAACTGGGTGATGAGTGGGAGGTCCCAGGTATTTATGGATCAGGGAGGGGCTTTCTTTTTTGCTATCATCTCTGCAGGAACGCCCCTTCAGGTCGGTATTACCCACATGTTATGGATATCTTGAAGCGGGGTGTGTGACATACTTAGAATATGGCGCCAGCGAACCTCGAGGGGAGGGCCAGACTGTGACACAAGACGCGGGAGGAAGCTGACGGTGTCCATGGACTAATTTTGTGAGGGGCACAGGCAATATTGCGGGAGGGGCATCCTCTAGAGCAGCGGTACTCAACTGGCGGACCGGGGTCCGAATGCGGACCTCGGTGCCAGATTTTCGGACCCCTTCCATGACAGCCCTGCACTCAGTTGCTTATGTGTTGCTATGCTCAGAGCTGCCCCCTGATCAGCTGCCCCTTGATAAGCGATGTAGTGCTTAGTCTCCCTGGCTCCCTAGCATTGTCATATGAAGTACTACACTGCACTATAACTATCCACCCCCCACGACAGCCCCCCGTCCGGACCTTCACCTCTCATGGGATGCCTGTTAATGGACCTATACAAAAAGTGGTTGAGTACCCCTGCTCTAGAGGCTCACCATCGGCCTGACCGCCTACCCTATGGAGCGGGATTGCGGTGGAGCATGGCTCCATTCAGCACACCAGGTCACCCGACCCGCGCAGCCTAGGCTGGGAGGCATATTTCTTCTGAATAGGACGGGTGGAAATAGTCCCACAGGACCTTGGGCCGTAAGGCCCGCTCGCCTGCGAGAGCGTGATACTTAATGTCTTCGCAGTTCCAGCACTGCAGAGAAAAACTGGGGATTTGTGGGAGGTCCTGCAGTATATGTAGGGCCGGGAGGAGCTTGTTTTCTACATGTCTGCAGTGCACGGCGCCGGAGGACTACCCACATGTTATGACTATTCGGGAGCAGGACGTGCTGTATGCTTAGAATAATAATGTAGTGAAGCACAAAGGCCAATACACATACCACACACACCCCCCCTCCACCGAGGGCTACAAGGAGAGCGAGGGAGGACAGCGGCCACTTAACAGGACCCACCGATAGACAGGGGCAATAGTGCGGGAGGGGCATCCCATAGAGGCTCAGCATATGCCTATAACGCCTACCCTTTGGTGGGGGGTTGCGGTGGAGCAGCGCTCCTAAGCACCTGACAGCGGTGCTGCCTACCATCACCCGACCAGCGCAGCCCAGGCTGGGAGGCACATTATTAATGGAACGGGTGGGAATAGTCCTACAGGGCCACAGGCTAATAGCCCCGCTCACCTGCCAGAATAGAGAGCCATCTTCTTGTCCTTCGCAGTCCAGACTGCAGAGAAGATCTGGGTATTGTGGCAGGTCCCTGGGTATTTGAGCGGCCGGGAGGAGCCTATTTTCGATGTCTCTGCAGTCCAGCACCATCTGGCGGAGTAATACCAAAGTGTAAGTAATCTATCTGGAGCAGGACCTACTGTATACTAAGAATACACTTTACATATTCATTATAAATGGTTACCTGAACATATTTAGCAGGATGGACACCACATACATGCATCACAGTGAAAATTAGCAACATTTGATGCTGTAATTTTTTGGTGAGACACCCAAAAAGCAATTAAAATCAGCGATAGTCAGTGGACATAAAGTCTTATTTGTACCAACGATAAAATAGCACTGAAAAACATCAATTTCACTACCTTCTGGGACATAGCCATGCTTTGCTTCAAGTTGGCGTACCTCAGGCTATATGGTGTGTCAGGTTAAAAAAACATGCCAAGGCCACACCCACCTGGCATTTTTGAGATTGCCGATTGGCTGATCTCAAGAATTCTGACCCAGCCCACTGTTCACATCCTTGGCTTCCCTGTAGATTGTGCTCGTGCCCCCAGCCTATTAGAATGACTGGGAGCAGGAGTGTGCCACAGCTACAGGGAAGAAGGGGATGGGGTCCCTAAGAAAGACAGCAATGTGGGAGTCCAGGTTAAGGTAGGTTAATACCGTGAGCATCACGACTTAGAATGCCCCAGGGGAAGGCTGGCCTTGAAGTCTTTTAGACTTCAGGCCGCCGGGGGAGGGTTTTGATCTGCTTTAAAACTTAGAAAAACAATAGTACATGCTGGTTTAATGCTACGTACTGTTTCAATGCAAATTAATTTACTACCTTATCAGCAAGGGGTCAAAGTTAATTTGACTTATGACGTATCTCTATGGGGATGACTTTATGCTGCGTTACAGTAATAATGCTTTGAGGATATTTATATTTAAATGCTTACCTTCTACTCCGCTGATGCATTTTACACGATCTCTTACTTCAACATTATACCCTTCGAAAGACATAAACACCCCATCAGGGTGATACGGGCCTCTCTGTGCATATACTTTGGAGTAGCTGTGTGAAAACTCAAATCTTTCGAAACCGTCATACTGGGCAATCTTTCCATATACCTCAAAGTATTTCTCCATCCATGAGAAGGGCATGTAGACGTCATTTCCCTCTCTCCTGCACTTGATGGTTTGGTCCTCATTAACCACGCAGTCTATCTCCTCATACTTTGTTCCTGTGCCCTTACTACCCACCAGAGGTGGTGCCTTCTGCTGCTCCTGAGGAGAGGCCTCTTCGGATTTGGGTGGCGCATTGGCAGCATTACTTTCCGAAGCCGCTGCTCGTTTCTCTATGCTGTCGGCTCGCAAGCCTAATTGTGGCCCCCAAGGGAGGGCAGATTGATGGTCATTGCATCTGTTCCAGAGTAAGACTGTCACCAGGGTGAAGAGGGCGCAAATAAAGATGAGTGTCTTGTAGTTGACACGAGCTGCCAAGCAACGCATGTTCACACCATACCTATAAAGGGATGCAAAAAGGCAGATTAATTAGCATATTCACAAAACAGCAGTTACTCAGAGTATGACTAGTCTGGTAATTAACACAGATTTGATTCTCAAGATCAAAATCAACAAAGCAAGGGTCTTGAACATCCATGTTAAAACAGACCTCCCCCACATTAAAAATTGACTTAAAGTCTCACCCTCCGGAGTGATGGTGGCCACCAGCGCTGCCAGTACACTGGAGCCCCCTCCCCGCACATAACCGTTACCTTAACCTCGCTCCCCCCTTAGGAATCCAGTGCCGTGATTGGCCACCTGGTAGTAACATGGGTGGGTATGTTCTGATCACCGAATGCCCTGCCCACATGAACATCCAATCATGGCACTAGATTCCCGGTGGGGGAGCGAGGTTAAGGCAAGTATTATGGCGTTCTGGGGGTGGGTGTGTGTGTGGGGGGTCCAGCATTCTGGATTCCCCCTTCCAACCTGTCATAGCGGCACCGCCGGCGGCCACCAACACGCTCGCCGGGGAGGATTTTGGTCCACTTTTATCTACTCACCTGGTCTGCACTCCTACCTGTGTCCCATGTGACTGCTACCAACCAAACCCTGTTTTTAGGACCAAAGCTCAAGTATCGCAGCTCAAGAGGCTAAAAGAATCCATGCCCTCTTACCACCACCCAGTTGATTTAACCGTTAGGGATGGGCTTCAGATCCAGGCCGAAGCTACATTTGACCTGGATCTTGCAGATCTTGGTTCACCCCATTAGGGTTGGTAAGCTTTAGTGGGAGGAGGTACTTTTTCAGTGCCACTGAAGAGGAGAGGCATGGAGGGGATACCTTTTTCCCCTCCTGTGATCGAGAAGCCCACCCCCCTCAAAAAAGGGCCCCTTACCAGTTTACAAGAAGCAAAAATACAATTCTGTGAAATACTCACCTGTAGAATTGATATTATTTGTATACAGTACGTCCTGCTCCAGATATAGTACTTACACTTGGGTTATCCTCCGCCAGATGGCGCTGCACTGCAGAGACATGCAAAACAGGCTCCTCCCGGCCCCTCAAATACCCGGGGCCCTCCCACAAATCCCCAGCATTGAAAAGCAGTGAACAAGAAGCCGGGAGAATTAACCACCAAAACTGGTAACTATAACAATGGTAACAAGCACCATACAGAAGATCCAGAATAATGCAAAAACCAGGGCGGGAAGGAGCAGGACATACTGTATACAAATACAATTCTGTGAAATACTCACCTGTAGAATTGATATTCTTAGTATACAGTACGTCCTGCTCCAGATATAGTACTTACACTTGGGACATCCAATAGCAGTGTCCATAAAAGTAGGGTGGGATCCCCAACAGAAATGACAACAGCAGACAGTTTAAAACCACTGTCACCTGCATAACCATACGGCCAAAACAGCATGAGCTGAGGCCCTAACATCAACCTTGTAAAACTTTGCAAAGGTATGAACAGAAGGCCAAGGTAGTGGCCTAGCAAACCAGTTCAACAGAAGCTTGGTGCTGAAAAGCCCAAGAGGCGTGAAAGCACGAGTAGAATAAGAATCAAAGCGAAAAGGAAAGATTCTTCCCCTTGTTGGAATAGGCCTGAGTAACAGCCCGACGAATCCAATCGCTAACAGTAGACTTGGCAGAAGCCAAAAAACCCTTCCAAGGACCGGAAGGAACATCCATTCAAGTAATAACCAGGGCCAAAGCCGCCCAACTTCCCGAGAGCAGACGAGATCGGGCACATTCAGGATGTAGTGACCATAGGCCCCAAGGAACATCAGTTCTCCTAAAGGACACAGTGACTACCAAGGAAAAAACTTCCAACACCTGTTCAAGGAATGCAGAACCCGTTGCTCAGCGTTGCCAAGAATAAGGCACAGCAGGAAGAACAATATCTCGAATCAATGAACATAAGACACCGCCTGATGCGGAGAGTCTAGCTTCAGGCGGAACACCTTATCCTGGTGTATCTCAAAGAATGGGGGCAAGGTAGACAGAGCCGCCCGCCAACACACGCCTGACCTAAGTAACAGTCCCCAGGAGGACAAGCTTGAGGGTAAGAACAGCCAGACAGCATCCTGAATAGGACCAAAGGGACAAAACCCTGCAAGCAGACAGAATAAAACTTAAATTCAAATCCCATGCCGAGACCATAGGCTTACGTGGGGGACGCACATGAGTACCCCCTGAGAGAAGTCTTAACCAAGGAAGACTGAACAAGAGACTACTAAGGCAAGGTGGACAGGGCGGAACCTGACCCATAAGAATACTGAGTTGCAGAACCAACTCCAACTCATGCTGAAACCAACTCTAGAACCCTGGGAACCGAGAACGCCCAACAGGAAAGAGACCTAGACTCACCGATCAATATGGGTATGCCATACCCTATAACAGATAGGAGAAGAAGAGGAAGAAGCTTGCTCCTAGTCTTCCCATAGTCTCAATCACCGAGACAGATAAGCCTGTCTCCATCAAGATGGAAGTTTCAGCAGTCAGGCCGACTAGGCCAGAGTCTGTAGATTGGGGGTGACGTAAAGGGGGCCCTGAGTGAGCAGAGCTGTCACTCCTGGCAAAAGGTACAGACAACTACTGCCCTCGGTACCATGTCCGCAAACCACACTCTACTAGGGCCCCTGGGGGCCACCAGAATCACTGGTCCCCTTACCAGAGCAATCTTGCGCAGAACCCTGCATAGCAGGGGGAATGGAGAAAAGACATACAGAACCGAACGTCCAGTCATGATGTTACTAATGACGCCCAGCGCACACGTGGGCATTGTCAAAAATTGGGGGTTGGTCTTAAAAAGACCACTCCAAGAGAAACCTTCTTACCAGGTGGGAAGGCCCACAGACCCTGCTCCAGGGATGCTGGATCCCTGTCCTGTATTAAGAATAGAAAGGAGAAAGGGTGGGGACCCTAGACATGCCCCCCAAAAAAGGAACCCTAAACAACTGCCGCACACTGCAAAAGATCTTTAGTAAAAAATATTTCATAAATTTATTTGATAAGGACTCACATAATTTACACCAACAATACATAAAATACCTATTAAAAAACATATAACATACACAAACGGAGGTTGGGCCCCTCAAACGGCTCTAAATTCTCCCATAAATAGTAATACATGTATTTACAACAATGAAGAATATAATGATGTACCTAAACCCACAATACACGGGCAAAAATTAAGTGGTAACTGAATAGTGAATGAAGGGAAGAGGGAAAGTGCTCAAAAGTGCTTGCTGCTAATATAAATCTATACTAATCCAAATAAATAGTGTAAACTCAATCACAAATGTATAACAAAAAGTGACATAATTCATTGTTGAATAACAACATTAAAGTGCAAAGAGTGCATAGTGCTAATGAGTTGTCCAAAGAACATTACTGTGTTTGCCTCGTTGTACAGAAGCTATATGGCCAGTAAGGTTAAGATCAAAAAGTAAGGGGATTATCTCTACATCACCATTTCAAAAGGCCTCTGGGGTCCCCTCCAACGGTTCGCCACCGACGCGTTGCGTGGCTCTACGCCACTTCGCCAGGGTGTACGCGTCGGTACATTGACTCCCAATGGACGCCATCAGCCGGGTATCCATCTTAGCCTGACAGAGACTGATAAGTGAAAAAGGACGTCCAGGTAGGTCAACGCGCGGACGCCCCTTGGTCTCAGAGACATCACCACCATCAGCACCTGGGTGAGCACTCTGGGAGCAGAAGAGAGGCCAGATAAGGCCACAATTAGCAGTGTTGGGCTTCCAACACGAACCTGAAGAGCCTCGGTGTCCTAAAGGCGCAGGGATGTGAACATAAGCATCTTAGAGCTCCACAGACGGCAAGAAGCCCCCTGGGCGCAAGGCGCTGATGGCCCATCTCAGAGTTTCCATGCAGAAACTGCCTGTAATTGGAGAATTGCTGTGAATCCAGAATGGGCCAGCCTGACCCATCCTTTTGGGTGACTGTGGAAAAGTTGGTGTAGCAGCCCCTGCCTGTTACGGGCAATCTGCAAGTGACCCTCAGACCTCGCAGGCCTTGCACGGCCTGTGCCAGCAACTGAACAGCGGCAGGGACCAGGAGTACCTGGGACCTGATAAAACCGGGGAAGGCCGTGCAGAAAACTATCTTGTATCCGGAGGACACAACCTCCTGAATCCACCAGTATGACACATCACAGTTGGAGAGTGCATTAAACACATCCCAGGGGAGATTATCAGAGTGATGATCAAGCATCTGACAAGGGTTCTAGTGGCCACTGTAGTAATAGCCGCGGCACAGACCGGGCGCAACGCCGTCCCTGCACAAGAAAAGGCGTGGGAGGCCAGCAGCTCAATGCACCGGTCCTCAGCATCCCGAAGGGTATTATGAGCAGGGGCTGTAATAAGGGGGGGGGGGGGGGGGGGGGTTAGGAACCAGATAGTCAGCGTCACACTGGCCCCAGAATTCATGTCCAGAATCGTCATGACTCCTCCGCCTCTCATCAGATGAGCCTGAGTCAGAGAATAGCTCTCCATCAGAAGGGGAATAGTCACACGGAGTAGAAAACTCCTCAGTCCCCATAGGAAAAACAGAAACAGGAGACGTCAAGTGCCGCTTCTTACCAGGGCCCTTGCGCTCTGACAACCTCGCAATGATCTGTTCAGCCATGGGCAGTCTGGAAGACACAACAGGCTGCTACTCCCCCTTTGTATGCGACTCAGCAGGAGTGAGATTTAAGCATGGGGAAATAGATGAAATGAAGCGAGGTGCAGCCACTGGCAGGCCTGATTGCAGAGCCAGTGCTTGCTCGGCACAGGGTCCGCAGAGCCGTGCCCTGTCAGCATCAGCATGGGGTTGTCCACACGCTATACACAGCCGGTCTTGTCCCAGAGGGACCCCGGTCACATAATTCTGAGAAGCCTCCATATGGTGATTATTTAAGGCACAATATGCCAGTAGGGATTTACACTATAAGCAACCCTGGATGCCCCAAAGACCCGCTAGGGAAGTGGGAGAATTTTACAAGGCCCGCTATAATTTTACACCAGGCCAGGAGAAGCCAATGGTGTTCACCGGTCTGAAAGACACAAAAGAAAATGGTGTCAGAACAAAAAAAACTATAATGAGAATAAGCCGCCCGTGAGGGCACTTACAGTACCACAGTAATCAGGAGCGTCACGCGCGGACAAAATGGCGCCGTGTACCTCGAAGGGCGGGCCAGCGGTCCATGACGCAGAGCGCGCCAAACCAGACCCCGTCCTCCCGAAGAGCGCGAAGTCCAACAACAGCCAATGAGGACACGTAGGTATCTGAGGTAACGCCGCCGCCCGGCGCGGAGCCTTCAACTAAGGAAAGAAGCGCGTGCGGCGCCGGCAGTCTGCAAGTAAAATACATAGAAAGGGCGCGGCGGCCGACACCATATCTATAAAGGTCCAAAGACAGACAAAGGCCAAGGCTCCAATACAGACCACACAGGCACACCCCCCCTTTTCTTCCCCCCCCCCCCCCCCAACTACGGGGGGGGGGGGGAACGAGGGAGGATGGCGGCCCTTGGTACAGGGCCCACCGCTACATGGGGCAGTAATGCGGGAGGGGCATCCCATAGAGGCTCACCATCAGCCTACACCGCCTACCATTTGGTGGGGGACTGCGGTGGAGCAGCGCTCCATAAGCACGCGTGGTGCTGCCTACCTTCACCCGACCAGAGCAGCCCAGGCTGGGAGGCACAACACAACGATGACGGGTGGGAATAGTCCAACAGGGCCGCAGGCTTTAATAGCACTGCAGAGAAATCTGGGGATTTGTGAGAGGTCCCTGGGTATTTGAAGGGCCGGGAGGAGGCTGTTTTTACATGTCTCTGCAGTGCCGCGCCATCTGGCGGAGGATAACCCAAGTGTAAGTACTATATCTGGAGCAGGACGTACTGTATACTAAGAATAAAGAAATAAAGCACCACAATAAAAAATATTTAAATAAACTATACTGTACTTCCTCTCCTCCACCAGGAATCTGCCTGAGGCATCAGGGTCCTCCTCTCCTACCTTGATATGGGTGGGGGGGGGGGGTTCACAAAGGCTCTGCCTCTGTAATATAGAAGGCTCCCTACCTTCTACCCCCCCGGTTGGTTGAGCCCTGGGTTGCCAGCCCCTATATGTCTTGTGTGCCCGGTTAGTAGTAGGGATGAACACTTTTTGGGTGGGTAGCTTTCTGAACCAGATAGTACCCTGTCCAGCTTATCCTAATTTACTGTTGGTCGTTTAATGGATGCTCTCAATGTAGGGAATATGTATATTGACATCTTTCCAACAATTCTTACATTTGCCATTCTATCATCTTTAAACGACAGTCCAAACCTCTAACAAACCTCTAAGAAGCTGCTGTGACAGTCTGGCTAACAGCAGCCTCCAGACAGAGAGGAATAAAGGTGAAAAATCATCGATCATCAATCAGAAGGTGACCGCTATTCAATGTGCTTGCAGGTCTGCAGGCAATTTCCTGCCCATTTAAATGGCTGGTGTTGCCGAGTTTTGGGCTGTAGGTTCATGCAGGGAAATGGTTTATAACATAATAAGAAGCCAAATTAAATCTTCCCAACAGAGCAGAGCAAACGAATAGTGGTGTTGATAAATCCGAGCAATGATAAAGTTAAGCCGCTAGATGCAGCAACAGCTGACTAAATGCTCCATGTCAGCAGCAGGATTTCTGTCCAGAAGTGATAAGACCATGAGAGGAGAGTATTAAATCAGTCCCTCGCTGGGCTGTCAGCACAAGACTATCTCCAACACACACCTGATCACATGGCGCAGACTGGCCAAGCTGAAAGCCGCACATCATACACAAGGCTATATAGCAATGCGCTATATAGCAATGATATAGCAATGCGCTATATAGCAATGCGCTAAAAAGAAAACCTTATCAGTGCAGTTCTATAAAGGAAAACTCCCTTTCTGTAAGGTTTTTGGGGCCCTGCCTTTGCCAGATTTATAATTAACTAAACATGTGTAAGTATTGTGCCCCCAGACCTGCGATGGTTTTTCTGGCCTTGAGGAAAAATTACTGACTACATATCCCAGAATCTTTCCACTGTAACAACGTGAGCACGTTAGCAGTTTTGGCAGTCAAGCAGCAGTAATGACCCTTCCCAGCTGGGAAGGCTGCCAGTAAACCTTTAGCTACTGGATTACAAGATTGTTATCCTTCCTATCTGAATTAAAATTAGAGTAGAAAGTGATAAACCTGTTGCCTGTGCCTTCGATAAATCAGTGAGGAAGTCTCTGTTCTGTACATAAAGTGCAACAGTTGATGTACAGTGCTAAGTTAAACACTAGGGGTGTGAATTGGTAAGAATCTAACTATAAGATATATCCCGATTCTGTCTCAAAGACTATATATTGCGATTTAATTAAATGTTATTAATAAAAAAAACCCTTAGAACCCCCCCCCCCCCAAAAAAAATGGCATGAGGTCCCCCTTAACCAGCATAACCAGCCCGGCCACCAACTATGGGGGCTTGTAGAACAGGGTGCAGGGGCCAGGATACTTGACAGAATAGATTTTTGACACCCCTAGTAAAAAATGGTTTTCTTTTATAACATAGTTGCAAACAAATAGAAAATAAAAAACAAATAGATACGGTGAGCACATTGAAGACATCATTTTGGCACACAATAATGGAAACTTTAAAAAATGCCATCGAAACTGGAATTACCCTTTACGCCCTCAAATGATCCTATGACAGGCCATAAAACAATGGCTACTGACCGTAATGAAATGTCAAACACTCAAGCCTTTAAGCGGACCTTCACCCTGAATAAGAGCATTTCTTATGTTTCCCACACCCTGTACATACAGATTGATCACATTAAAATTATGAGTCTTGAAACATCCAAGATAGCAGCTCATGGATCATCAGGCAGCCTGAAAACAGGGCAAGTACAGGGGGTGGGTTATAGCTGTGCTTTGCATAGAACAAAGCTGGGTTCAAGAAAAGGACAGCAATCCCAGAATGCAGAGCAGCATAGGCAGAAGACACTTCCTGTTTGCAGGCGGCCTGAGACTCCATGGGCAGCCATCTTGGATGTTTAAAAGCTCAGAAAATGCAGTTAAGTGAAAATATCAATTCTAGTTATACACTCTAAGAAGGAATTATTGTCAGGGGTTTAGGCCAAATGTATTGCACAAGCTCAGTGGGTTTTGGTCCGCTTTAACGCTTCTTTTTCTAATAGAAATCAAAAATGGTCAAAGACCTAAAGTCTGTAGTTTACAGTTTCTGAATAGCAAAAAGCAACAGAAAAGAAAAATAAATGTGGCACCACAGACCTATAGATTCTATGAGAGAATGACCAACTGTATTCACGGAAATAGAAGAGGGGGCAGTGCATGGCAGGCCCCTCTATTGCAGTCACAGGATCTGGGTGTGCTCTTCGCTGTGACTGGCGCGGGGAACGCATGAATGGCAGAGCACAGTTTTATGATTATTATCTGATCAGATTGTGAGGAAGCAGCTGCGGGGGAGAAAATGTAAGTACATAGCTTATTAGAGGCAGATGGGCGGGCGGGCAGGACCCTTTGGACCTCAATAGTTGGAGCAAGAAGAATGATTTTTCTTTGAAATGTCTGACCTTATGAGGGGACTTACATGGGAGATGCTTACTTTTCTCAATGATTTGTAAAGCAGAGTATTAAAAAATACAGTGTTGAATAACTGATGCAACTAATGTAATGTAGTGACCGTCATCAGCAACCACTGATGAATAGACTTTGGATTCACATGCCTTTAAATGACTCCATTAATCTTATTTGCATTGCTCATACGTCTAACAATATATTATTGCCTATGACTCTAGCAGCACACCTAGTACCCACCAAAAACTATGCCTTTTCTGCATGTACAACCTGAGATAATAACCCCCACCTACACACTCCATAGATGTCCCCATACCCTGTGAAGTAAATTTGCCACCTACTCACCGACTCGCAGTACCTCCTCTCCGTTACCAATACAAAGCCAAGGCTGAAAGACTAGAAACATTTGCTATAAATCCAGAGCCCACACACAGCGCTGGCTGCCACTTTCTTCTCTGCATTTCTATTCTGAGAGTGGGAGAACAAGCGATGCTCCACAGTGATTTGTGAATGCAAACTAAATTGGCCTTAACCCTAATTGAATTCAGATCAGTGAGACTTCTGATGCCAAAGAGCGCTGTAAATAAAACCCTGAAGAAACGCATGCTCGATGGGTGGATACAAACGGCTCAGGGAGTCAAGGACAAGTGTGTCTGTTGACTATATTAACAAATTATAAGACACATCCTGCCTGCACCTTCAAGACAGACAGACATTGTATGAGAAATTCACTGCTGCCTACAGTACAAGGCATTTCTAGATACATTCATTAGGTCATATAAACAATCAAGTCTTATTATTTTGACCACTAGCGAATATCTAGAGGAACCCTGTGTAGTACAGTGGCTAGGTGGGAAGAAAGCGACTCAAAAAAAGTCCTGATAGGTTGTCCCAGATATCTGGAGCCATGCTCACTTCAGCGCATCCCTCAGGTGCTTCAGGGTGTTCAGGGGAGGATCCCTAGAGCAAACCCAATGATCAAGGTGGTCCCAGAGGTGCTCAATTCTGGGGAATTAGGGGGTGATCTTAGTACTTATGTTTTGGTTTTGCTTCCAATGAATGTCAGGCATTTCTGATCTATATGACATGTTGCATGGTCTTGCTGGAAGGTCCCCTGTGTAGAGACTATGCATGTATGGGTGTATGCGATCTACAAAGGTGGACTCATACCCAAAAGCGCCACTTTCATGGATGAGTGGGCCCAGATAATTCCCTGAAAACATTCCCCAGACCATAGCGTTGCAACCAACTGCTTGTGTTCTCCTAGCAATGGCTGCAGGGTGTTTGCTTCACCACAGAAAGGATAGCCATTGGCATGTCAGGTGAGAAATCACAGAAAATATGATCCATTGGAGAAGCAAACCTTTGAGAATGAGCAGAGATTCTAATACTTCAGATTAACCGAGGTACAGTGACCAAATTAATTTACCTTTTTCCAACTCCTGCTGTGGTAAATGTTAAAAACAAAATGGCAGTTCATGGATCTGCAGGCCTCCTGAGATGCTGGGAGAGGAAGCTCCAAAATGGCTGCTACTACTAGAAAATTGGTGAGGAGGAGTTTCAGGTTTGAGTGGGTGCAGGAGAAAAATACCATTTTTTGAGTACTCACCTTTTAAACGGGTATTATGAGTGTGCCATACACTCCACTTCGATCTTCATGACATGTGGGCAATCTCCAGTAGAGGGTGAACTTCTGCAGAGATGAATATGCAAAAAAGAAAGCCCCTCCCAGTCCATATATAGCTGGGACCTCCCACCAATTCCCCAGTGTATAAAAGCAGTAAGGAGACCAGGAAGAACCAATTATAACCTTACAATCAAAACCAATGGTTCACCATATAAAAGCCCCAGAATACCTGAAAAAAAGGGGTGGGGCAAAGTGGAGTGTATGGCACACTCATAATACCCGTTTTAAAGGAGAGTACTCACAAAACGGTATTATTCTAAGTGTGCCATAAACTCCACTTCGATCTTCATGACATCTGGGACATCCAATAGCAGTGTCCGTCATGGGAGGGAACCAGAAACAGTAAAGAATGTACCAACTCAAACCACTGCAGCTTGCAGAACCTTGCGCCAAAAACAGCATCCGCTGAAGCCCGTACATCAACCTTGTAAAACTTGGAAAAAGTATGAACAGAAGACCAAGTAGCAGCCTTACAAACTTGTTCAACAGAAGCCTGGTGCTGAAAATCCCAGGATTCACCAACAGCACGAGTAGAGTGCGCAGTGACCCTAAAAGGGGGAGTCCTCCCCTTCGCAGTATGGGCCCCAACAATGGCCTGACGAATCCATTTGCTAATGGTAGACTTGGCGGGCGCCAAACCTTTCCTGGGCCCGCAGGGCACCACGAAAAAAGCGTCCGTCTTGCGGAAGGAAGAAGTAGTCACCAAATAGTACTTCACACAGCGAACAACTTCCAGATTGTGCAGAACCCTCTCCTTGTCATTGTTAGGCTTAGGACACAAGGAAGGGAGAACAATATTCTGATTGAGGTGGAAAGCAGACACCACCTTAGGAAGGAAATCCGGCTTAAAACGAAAAACCACCTTATCCTGGTGTCTCTCAATGGGGCCTGAATCGGCAGAGCCGCCAACTCAGAGACACGCCGAACAGAGGTAATAGCCACCAAGAAAGCAACCTTATGAGTGAGAACCGAAAGAGCAATATCCTGTAGCGGCTCAAAAGGAGGACCCTGCAGAGCCGAAACAACCAAATTCAAAACCCAAACAGGAACCACAGCTTTCCGAGGGGGCCGCACATGCGCGACCCCTTGGAAAAAAATCTTAACCAGTGGGTGTAAGGCAAAAGACCTCTGGAAGAAAACAGTCAGAGCAGAAACCCGAGCTGGAACCCAAGATCCAGATTATGCTGAAGAAACTCCAAAATCCTGGATATCAAAAAAGGGCCCTAGCCTCACACCAATCAATATAGGACCTCCAAGCCCTATAGTAAATGCCAGAAGAGGACCGCTTCCTAGCCCTAAACAGGGTATGAACAACAGCCTCAGACAAACCTTCCTCTTTCAAAATGAAGGTTTCAGCAGCCAAACCGTCAAGCCAGCGTTTGTAAATTGGGATAAAGTAGTTGACCCTGAGATAGCAGATCCGGCAACAAGGGAAGCCAGTACTGATCTACGGCCAGCCTTACGTCTGCGTACCAAACCCTTCTTGGTCACCTTGGAGCCACCAGAATCGCTGGTGCCCCTTCTAGAACCAGTTTGCAAACTACCTTGCCCAGCATGGAGACGGGCGGAAAATACCATTTTGTGAGTACTCACCTGAAAAATGGATATTGTTGGTGTGCCACACACCCCGCTTCACTTCTTAAATATTCATCACTTCATGGGTTAATCCACCGCAGGTGACGTAGTGCAGAGAGGAAGTCTTGTAACGAGCCCCCTTCCGGCCTATATATACCTGGTACCTCCCTTCAATCACCAGTATATTCAAAAAGCAGTAAAACAAGGTACCAGTATTCCACCAGTAACCTCCAAAATTAATTTTGATATAAATAAAAAAGGGCTTCACCATATAAATGCTTCGGTAATACCGAAAAGCATCCGCTGAGGCCCGCACATCAACTTTGTAAAACTTAGAAAAAGTGTGAACAGAAGACCAGGTGGCGGCCTTACAAACCTGTTCAACAGAAGCTTGGTGCTGAAAAGCCCAAGACGCCCCAACAGCGCGAGTGGAATGAGCAGTAATACGAAAAGGGGGAACTCTTCCCGTAGCAGAATAGGCCGCAGTAACGGTCTGACGTATCCACCTGCTAATGGCAGATTTGGCTGGTGCCAAACCCTTCTTAGGCCCATGGGGCACAACAAAAAAGGAATCCGTCCTACAGAAAGGAGACGTGATAATCAAGTAGTACTTAACACAGCGTACTACATCCAAACAATGCAAAAACCCTCTCTTTGTCATTCTTAGGATTAGGACACAAGGAGGGAAGAACAATATCTTGGTTCAAATGAAAAGCAGAAACAACCTTAGGAAAAAAGTCTGGCTTGAACCGAAAGACCACTTTATCCCGATGCCTCTCGAAGTAGGGCGCCTGGATAGTTAAGGCCGCCAATTCTGAGACACGCCGGACAGAAGTGATCGCTACCAAGAAGACAATCTTCTGAGTCAGGGTAGACAAAGCAATATCTTGCAAAGGCTCAAAAGGAGGAGCCTGAAGAGCCGAAAGAACCAAATTCAAATCCCAAACAGGGAGTAATGGTTTCCTGGGAGGCCGCACATGCGTAACCCCCTGGAAAAAGGTTTTAACCAAAGGTTTAAGCGCAACACGCTTCTGAAAAAAGACAGATAAGGCAGAGACCTGCCCTTTCAATGTACTTAGCTGGAGACCAGAGTCCAGCCCTGATTGTAAAAACTCCAGAATCCTGGGGACCGAAAGGACCCTACAAGGAAAAGATCTTATCTCACACCAAGTGATATAGGCTTTCCAAGTCCTATAGTAGGTGACGGAAGGAGACTTCTTCCGGGCACTGATCAGAGTCTTAATGACTGAATCAGAAAGACCCTCCTCCTTCAGGATGGAGGTTTCAGCCGCCAGGCCATGAAACCCAGCGCTGGTAATTTGAGGTAACACAATTGACCCTGAGTGAGCAGATCGGGCCGAAGAGGCAGAATGAACTGGTCCACTGCCAGCCAAACGATGTCTGCGAACCTTATTCGTTTTGGCCACTTTGGAGCCATGAGAACGGCGTACACCCTTTCCAGAGCCAACTTCTGAAGAACTCTGCCCAGCAAGGGCCACGGAGGAAACAGGTATAGAAATCCCAGAGCTCCTCAGTTCAGGGACCTGACGTCCACTGTCAGAGCCAGAGGATCCCGGGAGAGAGACACGAAGCTCGGGAGCCTGAGATAGAGATGAGGGGCCCACAGGTCCACCTCCGGAGTCTCCCATTGGAGACACAATAAGAGAACCACCCGAGGAGAGCTTATTCTTCCAGACGGGGAGAGCACTTGCTCAACCGGTCCGCTACCTGTTCCATCACCTCTGGAATGTAAACCGCCGAGAGACAGGGAACATGGAACACTGCCCATGTCTGGATCAGGGACATTTCTCTGATGGGTAAGTGGGGCCTCCACTGCCCCTGAAGCCGCAGCTCCTTCCAGAATCTGTCCCATCCCGACAGACCGGTGTCCGTGGTGACACCTCTCCAAGGGAGGGTCAGGAAAGACCTGCCCTATACAAGATTGGTCGAGACCAATCACCACAGGAGGAACTGCCGTACACGGGAGGACAATTGGAAGGACTGATCCAACAACAGAGGTTGCTGGACCCAACACGCTAGCAGAAATAGCTGTAAGTGTTCTTGTGCGAATTTGGGCAAAAGAAAGACACACAGCGTCTTGATGAGAGTTCAGGCCGGGATGAACCGACCCCTGAATGGACCGCGAGGGAGGGTGAGACTCGAATTCCAGGTTGTGACCTGTCGACACTACCTCCTGGATCCATCTGCCTAGAACCACATGGTTCCAATGGTAGAAGTGTCGCAATAGTCCCCCCACCCGCACGGGTGAGGGCAGCCCCTCATTGCTGAGTGGGCTTATCAGCAGGCTTGGGCTTGGTGCCCCAGGACAGAGTGGGCCGGCCACGGCCCCTCCCCCGAGTCCAACCTGCGCCACTGGTAGCGGGAAAGGACGTACCTTTTCCCGCTCCGAACCTTTGAAAAGGCAGGCCTACCGGAACTTGTCCCCCTGAAGGGACCACAAGGCCTTTGCGTTGTGGCATCTTACCATCTTTTGCGACTGAATCAATTTTCTCCCCAAACAGACGCAACCCCAAAAAGGGGAGGGCTGTGAGTACCTTTTTGGAAGCCGTGTCTGCTGACCACTGACGCAGCCATACTGACCTGCGAATAGCCACCAGCATAGCTGCCGCCTTGCTACTCATAGTCAGCGCATCGTCCTGAGCGGCCAGGACATAAGCCACAAAAGATTCACACTGCTTAAGTGCAGTGAACTGTTTGCAAGCGGGATTAAGATCCTCATATAGCCCCTGAATTAGGGACTTAATTGCCAATAGAAGAAGGGCTGAAGCACATACCGGGCGCAATGCTGACCCGGAATAGATAAAACCATGTCGAGCGTATTGGTCAATCCTGCGATCTTCCCCATCTTTGGGGACAGTGGTCTCAGCAGATTGTACCATAGCCGAGCTGGAGAGTCCTAGTACAGGGGTATCGACGTCCGGAGGGACAGACCACAGCCTCACCAATTCTGGTGGAAAAGGATAACGCTTTTCCCAACTGGAAGGAATTCCAGATAACCGTGTGGGATGTTCCCATTCCTTAAGAACCACCCTCTCAAAGTGGTGCTGTCTGGGAAAAACCAAACTCGGCTGAGGCTCTTTAAATAACTGACCCTTCGGCGGGGCGGCCGCCTCAGGCGTATCTAAACTCAAAATATTAAACATTTGAGCCAGAATGGAGGGGGTGTCAAAAACAACCCCCTCTGACCAATCGCCGATCTCATCAGCCACAAGCTGACCTGTCGGCTCATCTGACTCCGACGGGAGTTCATCCTCGTCAGGGGATCCATCGGACCATTCCACAGGTTCACAAAACTGGTCCTGTGGAGCCGAAGGTACCGGAGTCAGGTGCCTTCGTTTTGTAGCGGTTTTAAACGCTGCTTTAACGGGCATCATTTTCCGGGGGCAGGCTGTGCTGCTGCCTCGGAATGCGAATCCCCACTTTTGACAGTGTCATGCGGGGTCCGGAATAGGGATGGAGAGGTAGGAGATGATGAAGGATGCGATGGCACCGCAGCCGAAGCAACGGACTGGCGCGCAATAGTCTGTTTTGCACAAGGGATGCAAATAAAGATATCATCAGCTGGGAGTGGAACCCCACAACCTACGCACCCCCCAAACGGAACAGCAGAACAGTTTCCGGAATCTACGGAAGCCTCCATATGGTGATTTATGGTATTCGCAATAATGGGACTTTTAAGGCATAAGCCGACCCGGGATGCCCCCTTTATTTTAGTAATGTCCCGGAAGGGAGGATTTATATAAAAATTTTTTTTTTTTTTTTTAAGTTTAGGTCCCCTTTAACAGAAACTATAATATATATATATATATACACACACACTTATATATAGTCTATGTATATAAACATTCAAATCAATCCCAATAATTAGCCAGGCACATAGAGCTGGAGGGCTAGCATAAGCAGGGATCCCAGGATCTGCAAGGCAAGAAAACAACCATCAGATCCTTCACATGTGTATAACATATAAGTATGGCACCAAGTGCCCTTAAATGACGCCCCCTTGATAATAGTGATTTCTCACTGTATTATTAAACAATATCTCCCATTTAACGGCCCCAACGGGAGGGGCCGCTTACCTGTACCGCAATCAGCCGGTAAGCCTGCAGCCATGAGCCGGCAGAAGACAAAGTGCGGCCGTGCGCCCACGTGCCTTCCTGTTTTGAAGGAAGCAGGGACGCTGGGCCCGCCGCTGACGCCGCATGACGTCAGCGCCGCGCCCCCCCCCCCCCCCCCTACGCTGATCAGCTGGAACACTTTATCACAGCACGCGCGTCCAGGCAGCGGCGGGGGGAGGGTAAAAACCACATGTGCTGACAAAGCTCAATGAATGCCAGGCGAGGAGAGGGGAGAGGGGGGAGGGGTTAGGGGGCCACAAGCAACCAACTGCCAGAGAGGTGGCCAGCCCATACCCAGCGCAAGCTGCCCTAAAGCAGACCCAAAATATACACATGCTACAGTGAATGTATAAACATGACATATATGTTAACATGCAGTGATACAGTGAAACACATACTAAAGCACACCCTCACCACCCCCCCAACGGGAGAGAAAGGGGCTACGGGGACCCTCGGGACAGGGGCATCCCATTTCCGGATCACCATGCCGGTTCACCGCATTGCCCCACGCATGAGGTCGAGCGGTAGGAGATAAGCTCCTAGGTACTTAAAGTGCCATCTACCATTTGCCGGGTGAGCAGCCAAGGCTGGGAGGCTTCCTATTTCACCATAAAGGTATATTTGAAGGGAGGTACCAGGTATATATAGGCCGGAAGGGGGCTCGTTACAAGACTTCCTCTCTGCACTACGTCACCTGCGGTGGATTAACCCATGAAGTGATGAATATTTAAGAAGTGAAGCGGGGTGTGTGGCACACCAAGAATATAGGCACAGAAACCCCAGATCCTTCCAAGCAAGGGACAAGGCATCCACTGCCAGAGACAGAGGATCCTGAGAAAGACACAAAGGTCGGAAGTTTGCGATTGTGCCTCGAGGCAAAGAGATCCACCTCCGGAGTCCCCCACTTGCGGCAAAGATTCAGAAAAACCTCGGGGTTGAGAGACCACTCTCCTTGATGAGAGGATCCCCTGCTCAGGGAATCTGCCTCAGTGTTTTCCACTCCTGGAATGTATACTGCCGAAATGCAAGGAACATTGCTCTCCGCCCAGTGCAGGATCAGAGAGACTTCCCTGAGGGCACTCCTGCTGCGAGTCCCTCCTTGGTGATTGATGTAAGCTACCGCCGCTCAGGTGTCTGAACGAACCTGAACCGGTAGACCCTGTAAATGTGAGGTCAGCCGAGCCAGAACCAGTCGGATGGCTCTGAGCTCCAAGACATTGATGGGGGTGTGAGCCTCCTGAGGACCCCACACCCCGCTGAACTGATGACTTTTCCAATAACCTCCCCAGCCAGACAGGCTGGCATCAGTGGTAACCGTCTCCCAACAAGGGACCAGAAAGGATCTGCCCTTCAACAGGTTGTTCGATTCCAGCCACCACCGAAGGGACTGCTGAACCCTGGGAGACATCCTGAAAGGTTGACCCAATGACTGCGGACACCTGTCCCAATGCGTCAATAGGTGAAGTTGAAAAGATCTCATGTGAAACTGTGCAAACGGTACCGCCTCGAAGGAGGATACCATCAAGCCCACCAGTTTCATCCCCTGTCGGATAGAGGGACAAGGATTGGCCAGAAGAAGGCGGATCAGACCCTGAATCCCTTGCACCTTGGACTGGGGCAGAAACACTCTGGCCAGACTGGTATCCATATTCATGCCCAGAAATGAAATCACACGAGACGGAGAGAGAGAAGACTTGGGGCGGTTGATCACCCACCCGAACCTCTCCAGTGTCGACACCACCTGTTGGGTGTCCAGCTCCGCCTGACTGAGGGAAGAAGCTGAGATCAACAGGTCGTCCAGATAAGACACAATGCGAATGCCCTGAGCTCTGAGCAAAGCCATTATTCCCGCCAAGACCTTGGTGAAGACCCTCGGCGTCGAGGTCAGTCCGAAGGGAAGAGCTACAAACTGAAAATGTTGATCCTCCACCGCAAAGCGGAGGAATCTCTGATGTGCTTGAAAAATCGGAACATGCAGATACGCATCTTTGATGTCTATGGATGTCATAAAATCCCCTTGGCGAAGGGAATTGATAGCCGAGCGCAGAGGCTCCATGCGGAACTTTTTGACCTGTTGAGAACCTTGAGATCTGGAATGGGCCTCTCCTTTTTGGGAACCGTGAAAAGGTTGGAGTAGTAACCCCTGCCTCTCTCCGACGGAGGCACCGGGTATATAACCCCCATGTCCAGAAGGTTTTTCACTGCTAACAGGAGCCCCTGTGCAGCCCGAGGATCCGAGGGCACCCAAGACCTTAAGAATCTTGGGGGGGGGGGGGGGTGGGGGGGCTGAGCCGGTTTAACGGCAGGCTTGGGACCCCAGGCAGCCGCGGGACGTGCCCGACCTCTGCCCCTGTTCCAGGACGAGCCCCTGACACCAGAGAAGGCCAAACCCCTAGTCGCTCTGGCCTCTCGAAAGGAAGGAGTGAACGAGCCAGCCCCCTGAAAGGGACGTCGCTGTTTCCTCCGCTGAGGTAACTTACCTCCCTTAGCAACAGCATCCAATTTATCTCCAGACAGCCTTTTACCCAAGAAGGGAAGCGCTGTAAGTGACTTCTTGGCCCCAAAATCCGCCGTCCACTGGCGGAGCCAGACCGATCTGCGCATAGCCACCAATAAGGCTAAAGTCCTACTACACACGACAATAGAATCTTCCATAGCAGCCAAGACAAAATCCATGAGCAATTCACATCTCTTAAGGATAGTGTACTCCGCGCTAGCCGGATCAAACTGAGCATCATTCAGCCAGTCCCTGATAAGAGATCTGGTAGCAAGCGACACTAGGGCAGATGCACAAACAGGCCGCAGGGCCGAGCCCACGCTGGCAAATGCGTGGCACGCCATCTGATCAAGGCGCACCATCCTTAAGGGAAGTGGCGTCAGGGGTGTTCAGCACAGAAGAGTTGTCAAACTTAAAACTGGCGCATCGACCTCGGGGAGGAGACGACCAGCGCTTAACCGCCTCCACCGGGAAAGGATATTTCTTATCCCATCCCTGAGGAGCACCAGGACGACGATTGGGCCTCTCCCATTCTCTAAGGATCAGCGCATCAAAGTGATCCTGGGTAGGAAATTCCAAACGGGGCTTGCGGACCCCAAAAAATTCCCCCTTCTTGATAGGAGGCGCCTCAGGTGGGTCAAAATCCAACACCTCTAATAGATGTGACAAACAGTGGCCGTGTCTATGGCATCCCCCAGCGCCTGCCCGACATTGGCATCACTGGACTGAACATAATCAGCCTCTGTTTCCTCATACAATTCCCCCTCTTCTAACGGGGAATAATCCGACAAATCAATGGAATCGTCGTCCACATCCCACAAGGGCAGGGCCGACGACAAAGGTCTCTTTTTAGCCTGGGCCTTCTTGCCCATTCTGCTAGCAATAACTCTCGATGCTGGCCAACCTAGCACAAACATCAGAGAGCGACTCCCCACCGAGACCAATGTCCCTTGGGGAACGGATAAGGCGGGAAGGGGAAGGCGATGAAGCGGGAGGAGCCGACCCATAAAGCTGGGTACCCGACTGCTGCGTCATGGCCTTTTGTGCACATGGTATACAGATCAGTACATTCTCCACCGTAAGGGATGCCCCACACCCCACACATGGCCGGGATTGTCCCAGAGGGAGCCCGAGCCCAGTATCCTGCGGAGCCTCCATATGGTGGGCCAGTCGCCAGACCGCAGGGAAATTACGCCTAAGCAACCCGGGATGCCCCTTAAAAGTCCCAGTGGGAGGATTTAAGGTGAACAATATTAACACTAGGGACCCCATGACCAGGAGGAACCCCCTAAAATGCACAATTATGAAGCAATCTGAAACGCACAATTAGGCATATAGTTACTATCCAGAGTAACACACAAATATATATATAAATATATATATAAATATATATATAAATATATATATATAAATATATATATATATAAATATATATATATATAAATATATATATATATATATATAAATATATATATATAAATATATATATATAAATATATATATATATAAATATATATATATATATATAAATATATATATATATATATATATAAATATATATATATATATATAAATATATATATATATATATAAATATATATATATATATATAAATATATATATATATATATAAATATATATATAAATATATATATATATAAATATATATATATATAAATATATATATCTCATACCAACTGGCAAAACACAAACCAGCACTAAAGGGCCCCCCCCCCACCAGAGAGGTACCCCCAATCACTAAGGAAGTGGCCACCAGGCCCTTACCGTCCCCCAGAATAACGACAGCAGCAGCATCCCCAGAATAACGACAGCAGCAGCATCCCCAGAATAACGACAGCAGCAGCATGGCCCCCATCTCTGAGGCGATCTGGAGAAGCAGGGAAAGAAGGGGGGCGGGCCAGCACCGAAGGCGCCTTTTCCAGGCCCCACCCTCCTCCCAGCAGCGCAGATCTAGCCAGGGAGGCCCCCCCCCAGACAACGCGCTGAATGAGGGGGCGGGGCTACCGCAGCCGCGCCGAGCGCCCGGCCCCCTTTTCTAACAGCCTAAGGTAGAGAAGCTCCCCAGGCTGACGCTGACAGGCAAAGGCACAGCAGGCTAGGCCAAGCTACTAATCCATCGAGGGACAACTACCAGATGAGTCACTCCAATCACACACACACACTGCCCAAATACAGTGGTAACACCAACACACATACATACACAATAAAAACGTTTAAACAATAAGGGAGAGGCCGAGGATGACGCCCCCCCCCCTCCGGAGGGAAGTAAGAGACCCTGAAAGGGGGGGGGGGGGGAACCCGCCCCGAATAAGGCCACAGGCATGTAGGGACGGGGCATCCCACACCAGGATCACCAAAAACCTGGGTAACCGCCTACCCCATAGTGAGGTCTCACGGTGGAGCAGTGCTCCTTCTGCACCCATAGGGTTCCTACCTTCACCAGGACCCGCAGCCTAAGCTGGGAGGCTCAATATAGGGCAATTTAGAAAGGGTCCTGGCAGTAATAGGGACAATAGACAGCCGGGCGCGAGCCCGGCTTACCTGTAGGTAAAGAAGTCTTCATCTTCTGTCGTGTCGCCTTCCCTGCAGAGAAGGAACTGGGGAATTGGTGGGAGGTCCCAGGTATATATGGACCGGGAGGGGCTCTCTTTTTTTTTTGCATATTCATCTCTGCAGAAGTTCGCCCTCTACTGGAGATTACCCACATGTCATGAAGATCGAAGTGGAGTGTATGGCACACTTAGAATACTAGTCTATTTCGCTCATCATGTTAGCCTAGAAAAATACCCAGCAGCTATGTTTAATATAGTACTCACTCAGTCAGAATTTATGCACATTCTGCAGGTAAAATCATTTACAGTTTTACAACCTGGAACAAGATCATCAAGCAGAACACAGAATGATTCAGGCGCTTGTTTGGCGAGACGTAATCCAAAGAGTGTTGGCGTACTCCAGACTACATGTACAACAACAACACAGGCTGTAACCAGCTGGCATCATCATTTCTCTACATACAGCATATGGGCAGCCTCATTATTTCTGCTAAAATCCAATACAACTGTGCGTACAAGGCACAGAGGGCACATCAGATGCCAAGGCAATCAGTTGCCACCATGACCAAAGGTTTGAAAAGAGAATCTCATATGTGCTTTTAGCTCCAAAAGTGTAAAGATAACATGGCAGATGTGTGTTGCTTGCATGCATTACAGATTTCATTGAAAGAATGGCATCCCAAATAAATAAATAAAATAGTTAGCCAGTTGTGGGCATATCCAGCATTGAGATAGGGGCACCAGCCAGCTACCTGTTGTGTGCAAGAGATCAGGATGATGCAAGCTAGAGAAACAGCATGTACTTCAATAATAGAGCAAGGTATACAGCAATTAAAAAGAATGATCCTAATGACATGTTTACAGGCTTGTGCGCGAAGCTTTAGAGACAAAATGCTAGAACCATGTTCAGATCTTTGCCATGATATACTGGCATAAAAAAGGACTACAGTGGATTTAAAGTATTCACAGTAAAAATCCTTTACTTTAGGTAGATTTGGAGACACTGGTTCTTTAATTCTTAACCTACCGGTTCTTTAATCCTTCACCTACTGGTTAAACCGGACCTTCAGCATGATTTAATGAAAATACCAAATCCTTAAAAAAACTATTCCTCAGCATTTTAATTAAATATACTTTAAGTTTTTAGTCACTTCCTTATTCTTTCCCCCACTGGGCTGCAACTCTGTTCAGGAATCTAGGATACGGGCACCGCCATCTTGACTCAGAAGCATCACACATACTGAGAAGAGGAGAGCAGGATAAAATACAAGGGGTGGGGTTATAGCTGTGTTTTGCACACACAGAGCAGAGCTGGAGTCAGGGAAAGGACAGCAATCCCAGAATGCAGAGCGGCACAGTCATAAGACACTACCTGTTTGCAGGCTGCCTGATGCTCCATGAGCCACCATCTTCGATGTTTAAAGGCTCATAACATGCAGTAGATGCAGGTTGGATGATTTTTAATGTGAGCAATCTGTATGTACAGGGTGTGGGAAACATAAGATAAGCTCTTATTCAGGGTGAAGGTCCGCTTTAAGACGCCAACCTAGCAGAGAGCCTGGTTACTAATCAGATGTGTTCACCATGAAGGGCCTTTACCAGGAGTAGCTGACAGGGTTATCTGCACCATTGCCGGTATCCAAAATCCTCCCAGGTGGTACTCGGCAAGTCTGCAGACTGATGTGTAACCCAACCGTGTCTGCTGCCATCTACACCTAATATAAGCCCAAATTGCTCTACAAGTACAATACTACTTGAAAAGCTCATAAAAATTGCATTTTGTTTTCCAGGTGATGGACAACCATTAAATAACACCCAGGTAAGAGTGGTAAGAAAATGGAAAGTGGTATTTGATGAAAAATGGTTGGGAACCACTGGCCTATATAAAGATCCATATGAAAAGGCATAATCCAGTAATAGCAAGCTGTATAAATATGTACCACAGAACTTTAACCCAGAAAACAGAATGTGCAGCAGCAATGGGGGTGGGCTCCCAGACAATGCAGGAAAGTTATTTTACAGTGGCAACACCAAAAATACCATTTTGTGAGTACTCACCTGTAAAATGGTTATTACGAGTCACACACCCCACTTCCAAATATTCATGACACTAGAGGGCGATCTTGCAGAGATGACATGAAAAAAGGAGCCCCTCCTGGTCCATAAGTACTGGGTTCCTCCCACTATTCCTCAGTCTTTTTAAAAAGCAGTGAAGAACCGGGAAGAGCAAATTATATTCAATAATTGAAAAATAGTTTGAAAATAATAACCATCATATAAAGGATCCCTTAGAACAAAAAAGGGCAGGGGAAGTGGGGTGTGTGACATACTCGTAATAACCATTTTACATGTGAGTACTCACAAAATGGTATTATTCCTAGTATGTCACACACCCCACTTCCAAATATTCATGACACTTGGGACATCCAATAGCAGTGTTTATAATGGGTGGGGATCCCCAAGGAATAATGCATAACTTAAATTACTGCAGCTTGCAGAATTTTGCAGCCAAAAGCAGCATCCACTGAGGCCCGCACATCAACCTTATAAAACTTAGAAAAAGTATGCACAGAAGACCAAGTCGCAGCCTTGCAAACTTGTTCAACAGAAGCCTGGTGCTGAAAAGCCCAAGAGGCACCAATAGCACGAGTAGAATGAGCAGTAAGGCGGAAGGGAGGCCCCTTCCCCTTAGCAGAGTAGGCCTGTATCACAGCCTGGCGGATCCACTTGCTGATAGTGGACTAAGCTGGAGCTAAGCCCTTCTTAGGTCCAGACGGGACCACAAAAAGAGCATCAGTCTTCCTGAAGGATTCAGTAGCCACCAAATAGAACTTCAGAATCCTGACCACATCCAAAGAGTGTAAAACCCTCTCCTTAGAGTTACTAGGATTAGGACACAGAAGGCAAAACAATGTCCAGATTGAGATGAAAAGCAGAAACAGCCTTAGGCAGAAAGTCAGGCTTAAAACGAAACACCACCTTGTCCTGGTGTCTCTCAAAGTAAGGAGGCTTGATGGAAAGCGCCGCCAACTCAGAAACACGCCTAACAGAAGTAATAGCCACCAAAAAGACTACCTTAAGCGTAAGAATGGACAAAGGGGCCCCCTGCAAGGGCTCAAAGGGAGACCCCTGCAGGGCAGATAAGACCAAGTTCAAGTCCCAGACTGGTAACATAGGCTTACGTGGGGGACGCACGTGAGTGAGTAACCCCCTGGAAGGTCTTGACCAGGGGATGCTGAGCAAAAGATCTTTGGAAGAAAATGGCCAAGGCAGAAACATGACCCTTCAGAGTACGGAGCTGAAGACCCAGATCCAAACCATGTTGCAGAAACTCCAGAATCCTAGGAATAGAAAACACGACAGGAAAGCAACTTAGACTCGCACCAGCCAATGTAGGTACGCCAAACCCTATAGTATATTGAAGAGGACCTTTTCCTAGCCCTGATCATGGTATTAACAACCGAGGCAGGCAGCCATTTTCCATCAAGGTGGAGGTTTCAGCAGCCAGGCCGTCAAAGCCAGCGTTTGTAAATTGGGGTGGCGTGGTTGCCCCTGAGTGAGCAGATCTGGAACCCGGGGCAGGGCGTACTGATCTACTGCCAGCTGCACGATGTCTGCGAACCACACTCTCCTTGGACAACAGGGGGCCACCAGTATGGCTGTTACCCCTTCCTGAGCAATCTTGCGCAGCACCCTGCCCAGCAGGGAAAACGGGGGAAACACATACAGGAGCAGAAAATTCGTCCAACGCATTGCTAAGGCATCCATGGCTAAGGCCAGAGGATCCTGTAACAGAGAGACAAAGACTGGAAGCTTGTGATTGCGATGGGATGCAAACAGATCCACATCCGGCTGACCCCAGCGGTGGCACAGGGAGCGAAACACCCTGCTGCCGAGGGACCATTCTCCCAGACGAGAGGTCCCCCTGCTCAGAGAGTCTGCCTCCAGATTCTCCACCCCCGGAATGTACACAGCTGAGATGCAGGGAACATTGTCCTCCGCCCAGGACAGAATCATAGGTTCCTCCCTGATGATTGATGTAGGCAACCACCGTCTGGTTGTCCGAGCGGACCTGAACAGCCCAACCCCGCAGGTGTGGGGTTAAGTGGGCGAGAACCAACCTTATCGCCCTCAACTCCAGAATGTTGATAGGGGTGTGGGCCTCCTGAGGGCCCCACTGACCCTGGAATTTCCAAAAACCCCCTAACCTGTCAGACTGGCATCCGTGGTGGCAGTCTCCCAGCAAGGGGACAGAAAGGATCTGCGCCCCCGCAGGTTCTTTGAGTCCAGCAACCACGATAGAGACTGCCTGGCCAGAACAAACACCTGATCCAAGGACACGGGGTCCCGATCCCATACGGACAAGAGGTGAAGCTGAAGAGGCCTCATGTGAAACTGAGCATATGGAACCGCCTCGAAGCAGGACACCATCAGGCCCACTAGCTGCATTCCCTGCCTGATGGACGGACGGTTGACGACAAGACAGAAGGAGCTGAGCTTTCTCTTGAAGACTCTCCACCTTCTGCTGAGGAAGAAAGATCTTGACCTGAGATGAATCCAGAATCATGTCCAGAAAGGACTTCACCATGGAAGGAGACGGGGAAGATTTGGGGTGGTTGATCACCCAGCCGAATGACTCCAGTGTGGACACCACCCACTGGGTATCCAGCTCTGCCTGTTGGAAGGACTGAGAAGTGATAAGCATGTCATCCAAGTAGGGAAGAATGAGAATGCCCCGAAATCTCAGCAGAGCCATCACTCCTGCCAGCACCTTGGTGAATACCCTGGAAGCAGAGGTGAGACGAATAAGGCTACCCGGGATGCCCCAAGAGCCCTTTAGGGAAGTGGGAGATATACAAATACAATAGCCCTCCAATAAGGAGTTAACGCTAAGTAGAGGGGATAGGACCGGGAGAAACCACAAAAAAGTTTGACCCGCCTGTAAGACATAAAGCAAAGAACCCGTAAGCATAATACAATGAAATACAAAGAAAAGCCAGCCCGCAGGAGCACTTACGGACTGCGATAGGGAGACGCCAGACACGCAGCACAGGAGCTCCAAAATGGTGCATATACCTCGAGGGGCGGGCCGCAGAAGTGATGCGGAAAACGTCATCCGCAAGGCATGCGCCCCCCCCCCCGAAGAACGCGAAAACGCACCCCCATGACAAGGCCAGCCAATGGCGGCGCAGCAGCGCCTGAGGCGATGTCGCCGCCGTCCGCGGAGCGAAGTACAAGCGCGCAGCGGCAATAATAAAAACCAGTGCAACCAAGGCAAAGCGCATAGTTAATACATACACCCCCCCCCAAAGATCTACCCAGGGAGAGAGAAGGGGAAGCAGCGGTCGGCCTAAGAGGAGCCTAACTGAGGGACGGGGCGAAGGGCAAAGGGCCATGGGAGGGACATCCCATAAGGCTCACCACAGGCCTATACCCCCTACCCTTTGGTGGGGGACTGCAGTTGGAGCAGCGCTCCTTAGCACCTGACAGCGGTGCTGCCTACCATCACCCGACCAGCGCAGCCTAAGCTGGGAGGCAGTGAAAAGGAACGGGTGGGAATAGTCCTACAGGGCCGCAGGCTAATAAGCCCCGCTTACCTGCCAGTAGAAAGAGCAATCTTCTAGTTATCGCAGCCCAGACTGCAGAGAAGAACTGGGGTCCAGCGCCACATTTAGGATGTATTACTCATGAGTAAGGATTATTCTGGAACAGGACGTGCTGTATACTTAGAATAGTGTAGAAACAAGAGGCTGCACAGATAGGGATTCTGATTCTAGGCTGTACCATAGAGAAAATGGTAGAAGAAAGTATTGTGGCCTTTTAACAAAACAGACAATGGTGGCAGCAGGTAGTTTTTGGTGACATTTGTGAGTGGTGTCTGGTGGCTGTCTTAAAACGGACCTTCACCATGAATAAGAGCATATCTTATAGGTTTCCCAAACCCTGTACATACAGATTGCTCACATTAAAAATCATCCTACCTGCACCTACTGCATTTTCTGAAACTTTAAACATCCAAGATGGCAGCTCATGGAGCATCAGGCAGCCTGCAAGCAGGAAGTGTCTTCTGACTGTCGCTCTGCATTCTGGGATTGCTGTCCTTTCCCTGACCCCAGCTCTGCTCTGTCTGTGCAAAGCACAGCTATAACCCTGACACCTGTACTTTATTCCGCTCTCCTCTCCTCAGTATGTGTGGTGCTTCTAAATCAGGATGGCGGCGCCCGTATCCTAGAGTCCTGAACAGAGTTGCAGCCCGGTGGGGAAAATAAGTGACTGAATGCCCTCAAAGTCACCTAGAGACCTAACTTCTGCACATATATTTCCCTGAAAAAGGCCACAACTAAGTTCTTGTTTCCAATGTGGAATATAATATATTTTCTATTAAGAATAAAATAAATCAGTTTGACAAACCTGCCTAGAGCACAAGCACAGAAAGTTGGCCTTTCAATGAGGGCCTTTTTGAGGCTACCAACTGAAGAAAAAAAAAAAAAAAAACAAAAACAAAAAAAAAAAACAAACTAAAATGGGAATGAAAAGACCATTCCTGCAGATAACATAACATAACCCTTCCATATTTATACATCTACTTCCCACCAGCATCATAAATAATATTCTGAGCTAAATGCAAAATAATCACTCCGCAGACACATTTTACACCCTGCTGTTAATCTAATGAGTATCAGAAAATCAGAGCTAAAAGTGACAAGCGTTGTGCATCCAGCCATTAATCTCCCACAGAACAACATTAGGGCAGCACAGGAGGAGAAAGACTCTTTAAATCACTCGCCAAAATGGGTCCTATTGATCTTCAGTAAAGTAAGCCTATTGACTAAGCTGTTCAGCCAGACTGTGAAACTCCAAGAATGATTTAAATTGCATTGTCTCTGCAAGTGTAACTGCAGCCAAGTGAAGCTCGCTCAACAAGGCGAGGCTCCAGACACTGCGAATATGGCTCATAATGGCATGCAGAGGCGGCGTACTATCAATTGCAAGCTAAGTACCAGCCACCCACATACCATAGAACTATAGATACCAGAATGAGGGCCAGCAGTCAATGTAATCTCTGGACCCTAATTTGTACAATTCTGTGTCCATGTGTCAAGAACTGCAATATTCCCAACTGATTAACCCTTTCGCTGCCAGCCTACCTGGAGTTTTTGTCACCCTTGGTGCCAGACCATTTTGCACTATTTTGCGCTCCCCATGTTCAAATGTGATTTTTGAAGGGATTTCCCAGGAAAATGATATATTGTTTTTTTCAGCAGAGTCTGGGCTTTAACATGAAATGTCTTGTTTGTAATTTTTTAGGTGTATTCTCAATACTTTTGGGTGAAATATGTGCAAAAAAAAAAAAAAATCAATTTTTTGCAATAAAAAATGCAAGTTTGTCAAAATCTTATTGCATGTGAAACCCCAATTAATCCCGGTCACAGCGTTACCACATATGTATTGGTAGACACCCTTTCCTGCCCAGGAGACTCCCCCAAACTGAAACAGCGCTTTAGGAGATTTTCTGATAAAATACAACTATGCACCGCGCTAAGCGCACCTTGCTGTCTTTCCAGAAAAAGAACCCTTTAAATTTGAAATACCCCCACAAACTATATATTCTCTGGAAGTATACACCTCAGGCTTTCTAGGCGTACCAGGTTTGTTGACATGGGCGCAATTTTCTGGAAGTAATCCCTCAATCAATTCTTTGGTTGCACAGAGTTTCCCTAAAAAAAGAATAAAAAAGAAGAATCAAAGCCACATTTTCCTAAAAAAAAAAAAACTATATGCAAACAGAAAAAAAAACAAGTAAAATCTGAAAAAGCAACAACCCCCGAACAGAACAATACCCAACATGCATAGGTACTGTCAAGGGAAGAGTTGCCAAACACCCCAAAGTAAAGCATGCGCATAGCGGTAATTTTACTTAAAAATTTCAGCTCTGCAGACAAAGTGCGCACCTTGCGATTTTTCAACCAAAACAACCCTTTAAATTTAGAATATCCCCATAAACCATATATTCCCTGAAAGTATACATGTTAAGCTTTCTAAGAGAACTGAGCTTGTTGTAGTGGGCTCATCTTTCTGGAAGTAATCCATTGAAGAATTCTTAGGTTGCACAGGGTTTCCCTAAAAACAATTATAAAAAAAGCAGAATAAAGACCATGTTTTCCTAAAATATCAATATACAAACAAGAAAAAACAAGCTAAATCTGAAAGTGCAAGGTCCCCTGAGCAGAACAATACCAAACATGCATAGTTACTATTAACCCTTTTAATTGTCAGCCTACTTGAAGTTTTGTCACCCTCTGTTGACAGGTCATTTTTCCACATTTTGCGGCATGACTAACCGTGATTTTTGCTGGAATTTCCAGAAAAATTATATACATTACATATACATTTTTTGCAGCAGAGTTTAGGCTTTAACATGAAATGTCTTGTTTGTAATTTTTCTACTGCTTTTTGAATATTTCTGCTTAAAAAAAAACAAAAAAACAAAAAAAAACACTTTATTACATTTACAAATAAAATACTATCCACACTATAAACATAAGGGGTTAAAAAAAAAAATGACATAGGTTCCCCATTTTTGGGGGGGGAATTTTAATTTTTGTATATTTTATTTTTAAGGGTTCGGGTTAGCCTAACCCTAACCCTTAAAATTCCCCCAAAAAAGGGTCCCCCCTTCCGGGTTAGGCTAACCCTCAAAAATCCCCCAAAAAATGACAGGGTCCCCCCTCCCAAGGGTTAGGGTTAACCCTAACCCTTAAAAATAAAATATACAAAAAATATACAAAAATTAAAATTCCCCCCCAAAAATGGGGAGCCCCCCCCCCTATGTAATTTTTTTGGAATTTTAAGGGTTAGGCTAACCCTAACAAAAAAAAAAATGACGTAGGGTCCCAACCCCCAGGGGGAGACCCATTTTTTGGGGAATTTTAAGGGTTAGGGTTATTCCAAAAAAAATTGGTTCCGGGAGGGGGACCCTACATCATTTTTATTTTTAAGGGTTAGGGTTAGGCTAACTAACCCTTAAAATAAAAAAATTACCCGTCATAACCAGCCCGGGACCAGCTATGGGGGCTTGTAGGAACAGAGTGGAGGGGCCAGCTTTTGTGGCCCCCACCCTGCAGCCTACGAGCCCACATACCCTGTGTGGGCCCGGGCTCTTCTGCCCCCCCCTGGGCTTTGGGGAGGCAGGTAATTGGGGGTGCGGGGGTTAATGGCAAGCCACCCGCTAGTTGCAGGTGACTTGCTAGCCCCTAGCCTTGTGAACTGGTATAAGGGGTCTCATGGACCCATTACCAGTTCACAAAGGGTTAACAGTAAAAAAAAAAAAAAAAAATAATAAAAAAGACACAATTATAAGCTCCTGTGTTCACCCGATTGTCAGCTCCTGTGTTCACCCGATTGTCAGCTCCTGTGTTCATCAGCTGTAGAAACTACGTGCTTGGCACTGAAAGGGTTAAACGTCAAGCAGGTCTAAGTTAACAAGTTATAAATTACTGAGCACCACGGAAGCTATGGACCAACTAGGCCGAAGAGGCAGCCTGGGAAGGTTCTGGAAGCTGTCCCTCGGTTTTATAGCTTTGGTGGCCACAGGGTTTAAGGTCACTTCACATATCACAAAAACACAGCAACAGTAAACCCTTCCTTCATGGCTTCTGTACAAGTGCCCATTGTTCTCATACTAGGGGTACCATATAGGGCAGAAGGAGGATTGCTTCATGTATGTATGAGCTAAAGTCATCAGAAAAGTTCAAAAAGGTGAGAATGTAAAAAACAATGGGCACCTCTGTAGCCTGGATAGTACTGTTTACAGAGGCATGCATAGTTTTCAATGGAACCAGGCGCACACAGGCTATGCCCACCCGGAAGCTTCCGGACTTACAAAGCGGGGCTGTGGGAGGGACAATCGGTAGTAGTGAGGCGAGTATTACAGGGGATCTAGGGGTGTTTCGCACAACACAAAGCTGATGACAAGAACCAAACCAAACTAGTCAAAAATAATATATTAGACTTGGTCTTGGTATTAGATTTGGTCATTTATTGGGAAAAATGATCCAATATTACATATCTGCAAATGGCAAAAGTATGTGAATGTTTCGAATTATCAGATAATTCCAATAAATAGGATGACAGTTGTGAATGGGCAATTTAACTTAAACCGGACCTTGCACAAGAACAACTTCTACATTTCCTCCGCACTGTACATACAGATTGTTTACATTAAAAATTATCCTTCCTGCATCTACTGCATTTTCTAAAACCTTGAAATACTCCAGATGGAGTTTTAGGCTGCCTGCAAACAGTTTTCTAACTGTGCCGCTCTGCATTCTGGAATTGCTGACCTTTTCCTGACACCCAGCTCTGCTCTGTCTGAGCAAAGCACAGCAATAACCCAGCCCCCTGCACTTTTGACCCCTCTCCCCTCCTCAATATGTGATGCTACTGAGGCAAGATGGCGGCGTCCGTATCCTAGAGTCCTGAAGAGAGTTGCAGGCCAGTGGGGAAAATAGAAAATAAGTGATTAAAAACATTAATTACTTTAATAATAAATGACCCTTTTAAGGGTTTGGGCTTTTCATTAAATGATGCTGAAGGCCCGGTTTAAAGAACAGAGATCTTTCCCAACATATTTCTGGAATTATACAAGGCACAAACAAAAGATTTCCAAATACTTTAGAAGAGACGCATTGTTTATAAATGTAGGAAATTCAAAACCTTCATAATCCTACCCAGAAGTAGTCAAACAACTAATATCACCCAAAGAGCAAGGTGTAAAGTCACAAAGGTAACAAAACTCAAGGTAACTTCTAAGCAACTAAAAAGGTCTCTCACTTCACTGCATTGAACAGCAATGGTGTGCATGGTAGGGTTACAAAAGAATATTGCTCTACAAAAAGAACATTGCTGCCTGTCGACAATTTGCTAAAGAACCCCTGAACAAGCATGATGGCTATTGGGAAGGTTTTGTGGATAGGAAAGTCCGAATGGACGGGCGAGGGTTGGACAGGAGAAGACCGATCAGATCTAGAATCATCATCTGCACCTTCGACAGAGGTAAGAACACCCTGGCCTGAATGGTATCCAGATTCATGCCCAGAAAGGCAATCTCCCTTGACAGGGAGAGAGAGGACTTGGGGTAGTTGATCACCCAGCCGAACCTCTCCAGCGTTGTCACCACCGTCCTGGTGTCTAGATCCGCCTGGCTGAGAGAGGATGCCGTGATGAGGAGGTCGTCCAGATACGGCACAATGCGAATGCCCTGGGCTCTGAGAAGGGCCATTATACCCGCCAGCACCTTGATGAATACCCTTGGTGCTAAGGTCAGCCCGAATGGAAGAGCCACAAACAGAAAATGCTGATCTCCCACCACAAACCTGAGAAATCTCTGGTGTCCTGGGAAGATCGGTACATGAAGGTAAGCATCCTTGATGTCTATGGACGTCATAAAGTCCCCCTGATGAAGAGAACTGATGGCTGAGCGCAGTCTCCATGCGGAACTTCTTGGTTCTGATGAACCTGTTGAGAAGCTTCAAATCCAGAATGGGTCTTATGGAGACATCCTTTTTGGGCACCGTGAAAAGGTTGGAATAGCAGCCCCGGCATCTCTCTAAGAAAGGCACCGGGCATATGACCTCCATGTCCAGAAGATTTTGTACTGCCAACAGGAGCCCCTGCGCAGCCTGGCGGTCCAAGGGAACCCAAGCCATGAGGAATCTGGGAGGAGGCCGGTACTCGAACTCCAGTTTGTACCTGGAAGAGACCACTTCCAAGATCCATTTGTCTGTGACCTCCTGGGCCCAGACCTGGATGAAGTGCCGCAGCCTTCCCCCCCACCCGCAAGGGTGAGGGCGCCCCCTCATTGCTGAGCTGTCTGGGTTTGGAACCTCAGGCAGGCACTGGACGGGCACGTCCTCTGCCCTTGCCCCAGGAGTCACCTCTGAAGGCAGAGTAGGCAGCTCCTCTGCCTGCTCTGGCACCACAAAAAGGAAGGATTAAAGAAGCCTACCCCCCCGAAAGGAGCGACGCTGCTTCTTGCGTTGTGGTAGTTTTCCTCCTTTCGCTAAGGCCAATTTATCCCCAAACAGCCGCATACCCAAGAAGGGTAGCCCTGTAAGTGACTTCTTAGCCGCAATGTCAGCCACCCACTGGCGTAACCAAACAGAGCGGCGAATAGCCACAAGCAACGCATAGGTTCTGCTACACATGCAAATTGTGTCATCCAAGGCAGATAAGACAAAAGTCATGAACAAATCACACCTGGTAAAGGCGCCAAATTCATCACTGGCCGGATTAAGCTGGGAACCACTCAACAGGCCCCTAACTACAGACCTGGTAGCCACAGCCGTGAGCACAGAAGCACAAACCAGACATAAAATTACTAAGCCCCCATGACCAGAGTCAGAATATTCTGGGGCAGTAAAAACAAGGGTAGAGCCCCTGTGATATTAACGGGGCCCAACAGAGCCACCCTAGTTGGCACTCATAGGGACACCAGGTTAGCACAACCTGCCAATGAAGGACATTCATTGGAGCGAATACCACTGAGATGCAGGGAACGTTGACCCCCACCTAGACCAGGAGAATCATCCTGCTCCCAGTTCCAGACTGATAATAAATACAGGACACTGTCCTCCGACAGGCCAAGAGTCCCCAAATAAACAGGTCCTGAAGAGGAGTAGTCCAGCAAGATAGAGCCAACTGAAGGCTCACAGTTTTAACCAAATCAGTAGGAAAATGGACCCTCTAAGGGCCCCTACCTTGGAACCTACCTTTTAGAAGAAAATCCCCCCCGCCAACCTGCGAGACTTGGTACCCAAGGTAACCATCCACAGGAAGATGCAAGCAAAGAAGGGGGTGCCCCCTGACAGGGTCCTTGAAAAACCAGCTCAAGAGGAACCACCGTACCAAGGGGGAATGAGCACAGACCTAGCTCCAGGGGTGCAGGAACCCCATCCAGGATTAATAACCTACTGTGCCGAAGAGCCCAAGGGCTCTGAATATAAGGTACATAATCTGATCCGCCACCAACGGGCAGCTGCAATCCTGCCTGGTGAAAGTAAGGAGTCAGCAAAGAGGGACAGAGCCCATGTAACCAGGAGTCCGCTTATTGCCAAGGAAGAAGGGTCAAGCCTGAACCGAATCCAAGGAATGGAGATCGCGAATAAGGGACAATGAGGGATTGAGGTGACTGAGCACCCATCCAAATAACACCCAGAGGACACCGCCGGCCGACTAACCCACTCGGCCTGACGTAGAGATTGGGAAGTAAAGGACGATGATCCGGTAGGTTCTAGTGCGGACGCCCCACAGGCATGTCAGAGACGTCACCCCCATCCGCGCCTTGGCGAGTAACCTGGGAGCAGAATAGAGGCCAAAAACAAGGCCCCAATCCGCAGGGTTGCTCCTTCAACATTGACCTGTAAAGGTCTCGGTGTCCAGAAGACACAGGGGAAACTAGATCTCCACAGGAGGCCAGAAGCCCCCCTTGCACAGGGCGCCTGTGTCCCAACACAGAGATATCATGCAGGGACTACCTGTGAGTGTAGAATTGCCAAGCCTACCATAGGCCAGCATGGCCCAGACTGCCCATCATTTTGAGGGAAAGAGGAAGGTTAACAGAGGCCATTGCCCCAGCTTGTTAAGGGCAACCTGCAAGTGATCCCAGACTCTGCAGGCCGAGTACGGCCTGCACCAACTCCTGAAGGGAAAACAGGGACTAGAAGCTCCCTGACAACCTCTGAAAGGGACCGCCCAGCAAATTCTCTCCCGTATCCAGGGGAACTACCTCCTGGATCCACCAGAAGGACACGATATGCTCCCAGATAGGAGCCAGTCCCCTCGCCCAGAAGGGCGAGGGCGTCCCTTCATGCTTGGGAGGTCTTGGCAGATTTGGACTTAGCCCTGCCAGAGGGCCCAGGCCATTGCCTGCCCACCCTGGAGTGGTAGTCTACGCCAAAAAGTTAGAAGCACACCTCTGGTTCGTGTTTGACACTAACGTAGGGAGGGGGAGGGGTGTCCCTGCCCCGAGGAGGCCGAGACGGCCTTCTGCTTAGGGGTGCCTTACCCTTTTTTCCAAAAAGGTCCAAACGGGCCCCAAATAGACGCCGTCCTCTGAAGGGAAGGCCAGTGAGAGCCTTTTTCGTATCATCGTCAGCACCCCACTGTCGCAGCCAGACCAGGCGGCGAATAGCTACCACAAGGGCAGAGGTTCTAGCACACATCTTAATGGTGTCATCCAGCGCTGAGAGGATAAACCTCACAAACACATCACAATCTGAGAGTGCATTAAAGACCTCCCAGGGGAGATCCTCAGGTTGGTGATCAAGTAGCTTTCTAATGAGGGTCCTGGCGGCCACCGCAGTGATGGCCGCGGCACAGACCGGGCGCAGAGCTGTCCCTGCACACGAAAAGGTGTGGGAAGCCAGTCTGTCAATGCGCCGGTCCTCAGCATCCCGAAGGGCACGGTAATAAGGAGCCGTCATGAAGGGGGGGTTAGTAACCCCTATAAATCGGTGCATCCACAAAGGGAGGTGCTGACCAAAAGTTAACCACATCAGGGGGAAAAGGGTACTTCTAATCCCAGACCCCCGGGACCCCTTTAAGTTTACAAGGAGATTCCCATTCTTTGGATATACTGTAAGCTTGGGAGCCTCTCCAGGAGGGGAGATTGACAAAACCTCAAAGATCTTTATAAGTAGTTCATCAGTGTCAAACAGGCCCCAAGAACCGGGTCCAGAATCATCACGGCTCCAGGGCATCTCGTCCGAGGAGCCAGAATCGGAGAATAGCTCACCTTCATCAGAAGGAGCAGGGTCCTGCATAGCAGCAGACTCTTCAGTTTCAGCAGGAACCAGAGAACCAGGAGGCGTCAGGGACCGCTTCTTTCCAGGGCCCAAGCGCTCCGCCAAACTAGATAGCACCTGCTCAGCCGTAGGCAGCCTGCGCGGCACGACTAGCTGGTCATCCCCGCTCGAGAACGACTCATCAGAAGTGAGATTTAAGCACGGGGAGACAGGTGTATTGAAGCGAGGTGCAGCCACTGGCAAACCTGATTGCAGGGCCAGTGCCTGTTCAGCACACGGTCCGCAGACCTGTGCTCTGTCAGCATCAGCATGGGGCTGTCCACACATTGTACACAGCCGGTCTTGTCCCGAGGGACCCCGGGTACATAATTCTGAGATGCCTCCATATGGTGATTATCTGAGCAATATGCCCGCAGGGATTTAAGCAATAGGCAACCCTGGATGCCCCAAGACCCGCTAGGAATGTGGGAGAATTTTTTATGTGAACCCGCTATAATATATGTCAGGCCGGGAGAAGCCACCGAAATCTTGGCATCTGAAAGACATAATGGGATAAGAAGGGGGGTGTCAGTGCCATGTGCAGCTGAACAAAAGATCATAGGAATAAAACCGCCCAGGAGGGCACTTACATGACCAAGGGACGAGGAGGATCGCAACCACGCGCGCGAAGACCATCAAAATGGCGCCAAGCTAACCTCGAGGGGCGGGCCCGCTCTGGCCGTGACGCGGGGCGCGTCATGCCAAGTCCCCGCCTCCCCCAAAGAGCACGAAGCTCCAACCAGCGGTAACGCAAATGACAAGCAGTGGATAAGACACACAGAGTTTAGCTAAGGGAAACGTCAAAAACTAGTGAATGATGCTGCCGCCCGGGCCGCACACTACAGTAAAGGAAAGACGCACACGCGCGTAACCTGACAAGGGTTATGTGGATCAAGGAGCGCGGCTCTGACACCCATAATTGTAAGAACTGGGATATGAACTCACAATACCTTGCTTCATAAACCAGCACACTAACCATTGAACCAAACCACTTGTTCAAAGACAAAACAACGGCCATAAACGTGTACAACATTACGCTGAGACCGCCACACGCATACCCCCCCCTCTCTTTTCCCCCGAGCTACGGGGGGAAACGAGGGAGAAGGCGACCCTTCACCCAGGGTTCATCGCTACGAGGGGCACAGGGCAATAATGCGGGAGGGGCATCTATTGAAGGCTCACCATCGGCCTAAACCGCCTACCCTATGGTGGGGGACTGCGGTGGAGCGTAGCTCCGTGAGCACACATGGTGCTGCCTACCTTCACTCAACCAGCGCAGCCCAGGCTGGGAGGCACATCCGCATCGAAGAGGACGGGTGGTAATAGTCCTGCAGGGCCGCAGGCTGTAAAAGCCCCACTCACCTGCGAGAGAGTGATACTTCATGTCTTCACAGTCAGCACTGCAGAGAAATCTGGGGATTTGTGGGAGGTCCCTGGGTATATGAAGGGCCGGGAGGAACCTGTTTTTGCATGTCTGCAGTGAACAGCGCCCTCTGGCGGAGGATTACCCATGTGTAAGTATTATATATGGAGCAGGACGTACAGACACTACCTTAGGCAGAAAGTCAGGTTTGAAACGAACCACCACCTTGTCCTGGTGTCTCTCATAGTAGGGGGGCTGAATGGAAAGCGCCGCCAACTCACACACACGCCTGAAAGAAGCACAACCTTGAGCGTAAGAATGGCCAAGACAGCACCCTGCACAGGTTCAAAGCGAGCACCCTGCAAGGCTGACAGAACCAAGTTCAAATCCCAAACAGCCACCATAGGCTTACGTGGAGGGCGCACATGAGTGACCCCCTGGAAAAAAGTCCTGATCAGAGGGTGCTGAGCAAAGGACTTCTGGAAGAAAATAGCCAGGGCAGAAACCTGACCCTTCAGAGTACTGAGTTGGAGCCCCATCTCCAACCCATGCTGCAGGAACTCCAGAATCCTGGGAATAGAGAACACACGACAGGGAAGAGACCTAGACTCACACCAGTCAATGTAGGCACGCCAAACCCTGTAATAAATGGAATAGGAAGACTTCTTCCTAGCTTTAATCAAAGTATCCACAACTGACGAAGACAGCCCCTTCTCCATCAAGATGGAGGTTTCAGCAGCCAAGCCGTCAAAGCCAGAGTTTGTAAATTGGGATGGCGTAGGGAGCCCTGAGTGAGCAGATCTGGCACCAAGAGCAGAGCGTACTGATCTACTGCCAGCTGTACCACGTCTGCGAACCACACTCCTCTTGGCCACCCTTCCAGAGCAATCTTGCGCAGAACCCTGCCCAGCAGGGGGATTGGAGGGAAGACATACAGGAACCGAAAGTCCTGCCATGACATTGCTAGTGCATCCGAGGTCAAGGCCAGAGGATCCTGGGACAAAGACAAAAGCTGGAAGCTTGTGATTGTGGCGGGACGCAAACAGATCCACATCTGGTTGGCCCCAACGGTGACACAGAGATTGAAACACCCTGCTGCATAGGGACCATTCTCCCTGGCGAGAGGTCCCCCTGCTCAGAGAGTCCGCCAGGTGATTTTCCACCCCCGGGATGTACGCAGCTGATATGCAGGGGACATTGGCCTCCGCCCAAGTCAGGATCAGAGACGCTTCCTGGAGGGCCCCCTTGCTCTGGGTCCCTCCCCGATGACTGATGTAGGCAGCTGCCGTCTGGTTGTCCGAGCACACCTGAACAGGCAGGCCCTGAAGGCGAGTAGTCAAGTGAGCCAGAACTAGCCTGACCGCAACAGTTCCAAGACATTGATAGGTGTGTGGAACTGCAGGGACTTCCAGAAACCCCCCCCCAACCTGACAGACTGGCATCCGTGGTGACCGTCTCCCAGGAAGGGGCAAGAAAGGATCTGCCCCCCAACAGGTTCCTGGAGTCCATCCACCACAAGAGGGACTTCCTGACCAGGGGGGAGAGCACACAGATCCTGTCCAGGGACGCTGGGTCCTTGTCCCATACTGACAATAGGTGAAGTTGCAGAGGCCTCATGTGGAACTGAGCATAAGGGACCGCTTCGAAGCATGCCACCATCAGGCCCACCAACTGCATCCCCTGCCTGATGGAGGGATGGGGACAAGCTAGGAGGGACTGAGCCTGTGCAATCAGACTGTCCACCTTCTGCTGAGGAAGGAAGATCCTTGCCTGAACTGTATCCAGATTCATTCCTAGGAATAGAGTTACCAAGGAAGGGGACAGTGAGGACTTGGGGTGGTTGATCACCCATCCAAATGACTCCAGAGTGGACACCACCAGCTGAGTATCCAACTCTGCCTGATGTAGAGACTGGGAAGTGATGAGGATGTCGTCCAGATAGGGAAGCACGCGGACGCCCTGACATCTGAGCAGAGACATCACGCCAGCCAGCACCTTGGTGAACACCCCGGGAGCTGAAGCGAGTCCGAAGGGCAAGGCCACAAACTGGTAGTGTTGATCCATCAGAGCGAACCTGAGGAACTTTTGATGACCTGGGAACACAGGAATATGAAGATAAGCATCCTTGATGTCCACAGAAGTCATGAAATCCCCTTGGCGCAGGGAACTGATGCCAGAGCACAGAGTTTCCATGCGAAAGCGCCTGCCCCTGACAAACTTGTTGAGGATCTTCAAGTCCAGGATGGGCCTGACTGAACCATCATTTTTGGGTACTGTGAATAGGTTGGAATAAAAGCCCTTGCCTTTTTCTCTTAAGGGGACCTGGCAGATGACCCCCAGCTCCAGGAGGCCCTGCACTGCTAGCACTAGCTCCTGAGCTGACACAGGGTCCTGAGGAATCCAGGATCTAATGAATCTTTGAGGGGGATCGGCAGCAAACTCCAACTTGTAACTGGAGGACACTACCTCCTGAATCCACCGGTCTGAGACATGAAGCCTCCAGAGGTGAGCGAAGTGCTGCAGCTGTCCCCCCACCCGCATGGGTGAGGGCGCCCCATTATGCCTGAGGGGGCTTGGGAGAGGATTTTGCTTTGGGACCCCAGGAGGAGCCTCTGCCTCTACCCAAGAAATCTCCCCGGGCCCCAGGAAAGGAAATCCCCCCTTCCCTGTCTTGCACCACGGTAAGGGGAGGAGAAGGAACCCTGACCCCGAAAGGGACGAGATTGCCGCCTGTGCTGGGGTAACCTGCCTCCCTTAGCAAAAAGTTCCAGGCGGTCCCAAACAGGCGCAGTCCTTTAAAGGGAAACCCAGTGAGGGCCTTCTTGGCAGCGTTGTCAGCAGCCCACTGGCGCAGCCAAACTGAGCGGCGTATAGCCACCACAAGGGCAGAAGTTCTGACACACATTCTGATGGTGTCATCCAATGCTGAGAGGACAAAAAATTTACAAAAACATCACAACTGGAGAGTGCATTAAACACCTCACAAGACAAATCTTCAGGGGCACTATCAAGCATATTTCTGATAAGGGTTCTAGTGGCCACAGCAGTAATGGCACAGACCGGGCGCAGTGCCCTCCCGGCACATACAAAGGCGTGGGATGCCAGCTGGTCAATGCGCCAGTCCTCAGCATCCCGCAGGGTAGTAGAGTCAGGGGAATGCATGACAGAGGTGTTAGCCCTAGGATCGGGGCATCCACCTCGGGGGGTGACCACCATTTAACCACCTCAGCAGGAAAGGGATACTTCCTATCACAACTCTTTGGAACCCCGGGAAGTTTACTGGGGAGCTCCCATTCCTTGAGCACAAGGTTATGAAAATGTGCCTGCTCTGGAAATTCCAAACGTGATTTTGCTGTATGGAAAAGCTCCCCTCTTTGCCTGGGGGCCTCAACAGGGAGAGAGATGGACAGAACCTCAAAAATCTGGGTCAATAATCTGTCAGTGACATCCGGGGCCCATGGGTCAGAGCCAGAATAGCCATGACCCCTTGGTCTCTCATCAGATGAGCCTGAATCAGAAAAGAGCTCCCCTTCATCAGACGGGGTATAGCCACAAAGATTCCAAAACTCCTCAGTTTCCCATAGGGAAAATAGTGACATTAGGCGTCAGTGCCACTTCTTAGCAGGGGCCTTACGCGCTAAGGACTTCACAATCAACTGCTCAACAGTAGCCAGTCTAGAAGACACATCAGGCTGAGAATCCCCACTAGTATGCAACTCAGCAGGAGTGAGGTTTAAGCTTGGGGGAGTAGGTGAAGTGAAACGAGGTGCAGCCACTGGCAGGCCAGATTGCAATGCAAGCACCTGCTCAGCAAAGGGTACACAGGCCCACGCCTTGTCAGCGTCAACATGAGGCTGCCCACACGCTACACAAAGCCGGTCTTGTCCCGAAGGGACCCTGGTTACATTATCCTGGGATGCCGCCATATGGTTATTATAGCGGCGCTATACGCCCATAGGGAATAATGCTATATAGCAACGCCGGATGCCCCAATAACCCGCTAGGGAAGTGGGAGTATTATTTTTACAAAGCCTACAAGTTATATACTAATACAGGGCCGGGAGAAGCCAAAAGGGTTCGCCCCGCCTGAAAGACATAAGCAGACAAGACCTGTAAGCACACAGTAACAAAAGTTAAAATAAAGCCGCCCGCGAGGGCACTTATGGACCGCGGTGGGTAGGGGTCCATCGCGCATGGGCCAACCAAGCAGGATAAAGATGGCGTCGGTATACCTCGAGGGGCGGGCTGGTATCAGCGATGAGGCGGAATGTGCCATAGAGGGGCCCCGCCCCCCCGAAGAGCGCAAAGCCAGAACGTGCAAGCAGCCAATGATGGCGCACCAGCGCCTGAGGTAATGCCGCCGCCAAGCGCGGAACCAAGACAGCTCGCTGCGGCGGCAATTTTTAAAAAGCCAGTAAAGACAAGTCAGCGCGGCGGCTGACACAAGACTAAACAGAATGGAAAAAGAGTGTAAAACACATAATGCATAGCATACATATTTACACCCCCCCCCCTCTTTTCCCCCGAAGGCTACAAGGAGGATGAGGGAGGAGAGCGGCCACTTAAACAGGGCCCACCGATGGGCAGGGGGGCATAGTGCGGGAGGGGCATCCCATAGAGGCTCACCATAAGCCTGAACCGCCTACCCTTTGGTGGGGGATTGCGGTGGAGCAGCGCTCCTAAGCACCCAACAGCGGTGCTGCCTAGCTTCACCCTACCAGCGCATCCAAGGCTGGGAGGCATATTACTAGTGGAATGGGTGGGAATAGTCCTACAGGGCCGCAGGCTAATAGCCCTGCTCACTTGTGAGTAGAGAGCCATTTCTCGTCCTTCGCAGCCAGACTGCAGAGAAATTCTGGGGATTTGTAGGAGGTCCCTGGGTATTATAGGGGCCGGGAGGAGCCCATTTTCGATGTCTCTGCAGTCCAGCGCCATCTGGCGGAGTATATCCCAAGTGTAAGTATTAGATTTGGAGCAGGACGTACTGTATACTAAGAATATAGCCAGCACCTCAAAAATATGGGCCAGAATCTTGGGGATATCAACGGTATCCCCACGCTCCGGCCCAGCATCAGCATCCAAAAACGGCTGATCCTCAGAGCCTTCAGATTCAGAGAACAATTCCCCTTCCTCCAGCGGGGAATAGTCAGACCAGGCAAAGGAGTCATAATCATCAATATCAAAACCCGGGGCGGCCGGTGACAGGTGTCGCCTCAGAGCTAGCGATCAATTTCTCAATGTTGGCCAGTCTAGCACATACATCAGATTGCGACTCCCCCCTAATGACGAGGTGGAGTAGGTGAAGAGGCCAGCGGCACTGACCCAGACGCCTGGGACCCCGACTGCCGCGTTATGGCCTGCTGTGCGCATGGTATGCAAACCAGCACATTTTCCCCCACAAGGGATACCCCACAACCCACACACTGTCGGGATTGCCTCGAGGGGAGCCCGAGCCTGGTATCCTGGGGAGCCTCCATATGGTGATTTTTATGGTAGTCGCAATGACCAGCGGGAATTACGCTAGAGAGCTACCCGGGATGCCCCTTAAGTCCGTTAGTGGGAGGATTTGTAATGCCCCAATTTAGCCAAGGGACCCTAGGACCGGGAGAACCCCCTTTTTAACGAAGCAGGGAGTCCTCCCGAAAGACATAATAACACAGGGGACCCCATAAGCAAGGCATACTCCAACCAGAAGGCAATCATACATTAATATTGTCTATAACATATATATTAAAGATATAATAGACAACCATAACCATCATTGTGCTTACTGCACATACATAGTTTGCTGATGTGTAACGGCCGCCACCGCGCTAAATAAAAATCGCTTAAACATTTAGTGAACACTACAACACAACAACCCTTAGGGCACTCACGGTACACGAAATGGCGCCTCTCCTAACCAGAGGTGGAGACGGGAAAGGGAGAAGAAGAAGGGCCAGCGCGGATCGTGCGCCGGGCCTGGCCCCGCCCCTCCCCATTACAGCCAAGCAACGCGGTTCCCAGCCAATGTCTGGGGAACACAAATGGCGCCCAAGAGAGGGGGGCGGGCCGCCACCACCGCCCGGCCCTCTCCCCGGACAGCAAAGGAGGGGAAGAAGCTCTCCCCACCACGTGCAGAGCCAGCCAGAACAGCCAGCTCCCAGCGCGGCCGCAGCCCAACAGTGAAAAACACCACACACACACTCCTATTATAAAGGAAGAGAAAAGGAGAAAAACCCCAAGGGAGAAGGCACAGCCCCCCCCCCCCCCCCATTGCGGGAAAAGGGAGTAATGTAAGGGGGGATCCCCAACTACGGTAGTAGAACAGGGGAAACGGACAGGGCATCCCAAACCAGGGTCACCGACCTGGTAGCCGCCTACCCCTTGTAATGGGGTCTCACGGAGGAGCGTGGTTCCTATCAATACACCTGCTAAGGTGAACCCTACCCTCACCCAGACCTACAACCAAGGCTGGGAGGCATTAGGGGACTAAACATAACTAGATCTGGGCAGAAATAAGGACAAAGATGGCCACGTGTGAACCCGGCTTACCTGCAAGGAGGAGACAGCTATCTTCTGACTTGCTTGTCGACTGCAGAGAAGATTACTGGGTAGAGTGTGGGAGGTCCCAGGTATTTATGGACCGGGAGGGGCTCCTTTTTTTCTTGTCATCTTTGCAGAAGTTCGCCCTCTACTGGCCCATAACCCATATGTCATTAATCTTGGAAAACGGGGTGTGTGACATACTTGGAATATAAACATTTGTTATTCCATAGAGAACGAGTTTACCAATTTAGATCACCGCTGTTTCCCAGTTTCCAAGTTGCTTGGCGCAGAGTTGGTGGCACTCCTTGCTCCTCAACAGCAAGCACAGTTTAGTCTGAGCCCTGCACTTCCGCTGGATTGTCCATTCATTGCAATGGAGGAGGGCCCGGCCCTTTATTGCAATGAATGGACAGCGCTGTTTGACAGGAGGGGAGGGGCGGCATGCAAGGCACATGGAGGTTTCAGCACGTCGGATCGGTCTGGGCGAGCTGCACTGGAGTGAAGGTGTCCACTTTTCATTTGATTTGGCTTTAGTAACCCTTTAAAGTGGACCACTACACCATGTGAGGTTCCACCACAGCAATGCTCTCATCCAGGCATCCCCTTTTAAGGCTACCATGCAAATAACAGCAACCAATGAAAATCACTGACCAACTGGCCGAATAGGGATTTACCTTCTAAAAAGCTAGTTAGGCTGCGGACCAATATGCTGGCAGGTGGCTGCGTTGCAGGCCAGGAAGCCACTATAGGGTGTTTGACTTTAGTCAGTTGTGTTTATCATTTACTTTTACAGATTTATGAAAAAATCAGGATGAATATTTTATTTATACACATTATATAAGCTGTATAAACTTCCAAGTAAAAAAGAAAATCTCAGAAAAACAACACACAGACAACATGCTGGTGAACATAGCCAGAAGATCAAAAGGAACCTGATCATCTGTTAAACCGAATGGGCCTATTTCACAGACTCTGGATCTTTAATTAGCAGAAAAAAGGTTACATTTTAAGCTTATAGGCAGTCCTGCAGGCAATGTGGAAGTCTGTTCTTTGATTCACATATTTCAGCTGTGGCTGCGTCATGATATACCAGATTGCCCACAAAACTGAGTGTGGGTGGCATTAGAGTAGCTCTATTTTCTTTTTTTATAAATATGAGAAGACAGTCGCCTCCAGCAACATAAAATCTGTTGCACTATAAAAAATAATTTACATCAGACCCTGTGTTGAAATCAGGTAATTCAAACTTTATTCCATGTGCATGAATATATCAGCATAGAAGCTGCATTTAGGAAACAGCTATGATCACAATGGAAGATTTCAATCACTTGGCCCGGCTCTTCATTGGTGAAGTGCTTATAACGCTTAGGACATCATAGCCATGGAGTCCCAGCAACTGACCCAGTGCATAGAGAGCTGAGCAATAAGCCAGCTTAGCCACCCAACAACAACACACAAGAACAACTACATGGTGTGAAGTGTCCTGGGCCAAAAATACCATTTTGTGATTACTCGCCTGTAAAATGGGTATTATAAGTATGTCAGTCACACACCCCGCTTCTGAATAGTCATTACACTTGGGTTATGGCCAGTAGAGGGCGACCTTTGCAGAGATGACAGGAAAAAAAAGAAGCCCCTCCCGGTCCATAAATACCTGGGTCCTCCCACACATTCCCCAGTATAGGACAGCAGTAAGGGGACCAGGAAGAACCAAATATAAACAATCATAACACTAAAAGGTTCACCATATAAAAGATCCAAACTTCCAATAAGGGTGGGATAAAGCGGGGTGTGAGACATACTTATAATACCCATTTTACAGGTGAGTAATCACAAAATGGTATTATTCTAAGTATGTCACACACCCCGCTTCAGAATAGTCATTACACTTGGAACATCCAATAGCAGGGTCCATAAAGGGCGGGGATCCAAAACAAGGCAATAATGCACAAAGAAACCACTGCAGCTTGCAAAACTTAGCGGCCAAAAACAGCATCTGCCGAGGCCCGCACATCAACCTTATAAAACGTGGAAAAAGTATGAACAGAAAACCAAGCAGCAACCTCACAAACTTGTTCAACAGAGGCCTGGTGCTGAAAGGCCCAGGAAGCCCCAACAGCACGAGTAGAATGAGCAGTGATCTGGAAAGGGGGATCCCTCCCCTTTGGCAGAATAGGCCCTAATAATGGCCTAATGAATTCATATACTAATGGTAGACTAGACGGGCGCCAAACCATACTCTGCCCCAGATGGCACCACAAAAAAAAGGCATCCGTCTTCCGGAATGGTGAAGTAGCCACCAGAAAGTACTTAACACATCTAACGACGTCCAGAGAGTGCAAAGCCCTATCCTTGTCATAGCCAAGACACGAGGAAGGAAGCACAACGTCCTGAATGAGGTGAAAAGGCGACCACCTTTGGCAGGAAGTCAGGTGTAAAACTGAAAACCACCTTGTCCTGAAGTCTCTCAAAGTAGGGGGCCTGAATGGAATGAAGCCGCCAACTCAGAAAAACACGAACAGAGGTGATAGCCACCAAAAAGGCAACCTTTAGGGTGAAGATGGATAGTGCAACACCCTGCACTGTTCCGAAAGGAGGACCCTGAAGAAGGGCAGACAACACCAAAACTAAATCTCAACAGGTAACATGGGTTTGTGAAGAGGGCGCACAAGAGTGACCCCCTGGAACAAAGGTCCTAACCAAAGGAAGAAGAGCAAAAGACCCTTGAAAGAAAACCGCCAGAGTGGAAATATGCCCTTTCAGAGTGCCAAGTTGAAATCCCATGTCCAAAACCATGCTGAAGTAACTCCAAAATCCGAGGGATGGAAAACACCCGACAAAGAAAGGCCCTAGCCTCACCCCAATAAATGTAGGTCCGCCAGGTCCTATGGTAGAAGAAGAATTCTTCCTAACCCTGACAAGAGTCCGGACAACAACTTCAGACAACCCTTTTCTTCTAAGACGAAGGTGTCAGCAGCCACGCCGACAAAACCAGCGTTTGTAAATTGAGGTAACAAAGCTGACCTTGTGTAATCAGAACCAGAACCGGAGGCAGCCACCATTGAACGACCACCAGCCACACGACGTCTGCGAACCACACCTGTCTTGGCCACCTTAGGGCCACCAGGATTGCTGGCACACCCTCTTGAGCCAGCTTGCGTACCTCCCAGCCCACCATGGGAAAGGGAGGAAACAGAAACAGGAGACCGAGCTCCCGCCAGTACAGAGACATGGCATCCACCGACAGAGGGTCCTGGGACATTGACACAAGTGCCGGAAACTTGTGATTGTGATGAGAGGCAAAACAGATCCACCTCCGGCCTCCCCCACCAGCGGCAGAGGGATAGACATGCCATGTTGCTGAGGGACCATTCCCCCCGGCGAAAGGTCCCCCTGCTCAGAAAGTCCGCTCCCAGGTTCTCCACACCTGGGATGTAAACTGCCGAGATGCATAGTACATAGCTCTCGGCCCATGAAAGAATCAGAAACACCTCCCAGAGGGCACTCTTGCTGCGAGTCCCTCAGTGATTCGGGTCCAGCCACCACTGAAGGACCGCCGGACCAGAGGAGACAGAACACAAGTCTGAACCAGGGATAAAGGACATTAGTCCCAAAACGATAAAAGATGGAGCTGAAGAGGTCTCATGTGAAACTGAGCAAAGGGCACTGCCCCGAAGCAAGACACCCTCAAACCTACCAGCCTCATCCCCTGTCTGACGGACCGACGAGGGCTGGACAGAAGAAAACGAAGTAGTGCTCGAAGAACATCCACCTTCGGCTGGGGCCGGGACACCCTGATCTGAATGGTATCCAGAGTCCTGGCCAGGAACGAAGCCACCCTTGACGGAGATAGAAAGGATTCGGGGTAATTGAGTACCCACCCGAACCTCCCCGGCGTTGCCACCACCGTCCGGGTGTCCAACTGGTGGAGAGAGGATGACGAAAGAGAAGGTCATCCAGATAAGGCAAAATGTGAATGCCCTGGACTCTGAGAAGGGCCATCACGCTGCCAATACCTTGGTGAACACCCTGGGCGCCGAAGTCAGCCCAAAGGGAAGAGCCACAAACTGGTAGTGCTGATGGCCTACCACGAACCTGAGAAACCACTGATGTCCCGGGAATATTGGCCCATGAAGGTAAGTGTCCTTGATATCCTGTTTGGGGACCGTAAAAAGGTAGTTGTAGTAACCCTGACCTCTCCCTATGGGAGGAACCAGACAAACGACCCCCATATCCTGAAGGTTCAGCACCGCCAGAAACAGTTCCTGTGCTGCCCATGGGTCCATAGGAACCCGAGACCTGAGAAATCTAGGAGGAGGCCGGTATGCAAACTCCAGCTTGCATCCGGAGGAGACTACCTCCAGGATACAATTGCCTGTGACCTCTAGAGTCCAGACCTGAACGAAGAGCCGCAGCCGCCCCCCCACCCACAAGGGTGAGGGCGCCCCCTCATTGCTGAGCGGGCTTGGCAACAGATTTGGCTCTTGCACCCCAGAAAGCCCCGGGTCGGGCATGTCCTCTGACCCTACCCCAGGAATCTCCTCTGAAGGCAGTGAAAGACAATCCCCTGCTTGTCAAGAGCCACGAAAGGAGGGGTTGAAAGAGCTTGAACCCCAAAAGGGCCGGCGCTGCCGCTTGCGTTGAGGTAACTTACCCCCTTTGACAACAGAGTCTAAACGCTCACAGAACAGGCGCAGACCCGGGAAGGGGAGTCCTGTGAGCGCCTTCTTAGCCGCATTATCGGCCGCCCACTGGCGCAACCAGACCGAACGGCGTAAAGCCACCTGCAATGCCGAGGTCCTGCTACGCATACGGATAGTATCATCCAAGGCTGATAAGACAAAGGCAATAAACATATCACAATGAGTCAGAGCTGTAAACTCCTCACTGGAAAGATTCAATTGGGAACCATCCAAAAGGCCCCTAATTAAAGCTCTAAGAGCCACGGCCGCGAGAGCGACCGGGCGCAAGGTCAACCCCACACAAGCAAAAGCATGCAAAGCCATTTGGTCAAGACGTTGGTCCTCACTATCCCTCAAGGTATTGGAATCCGGGGAATGCCCTACCGGCGAATTGGACAATCCCAGGACGGGAGCGTCGAACTCGGAGGGTGTAGACCAACGCTTAACCACCTCAACAGGGAGGGGATACTTCCTATCCCACCCTTGAGGGATACCAGGGAGCCGACTAGGCTTCTCCCATTCCTTATGGATCAAATTGTTAAAGAACTTCTGATCCGGGAACTCCAAACGAGGTTTTGCCGTCCCAAAAATTTTTCCCACCCGTTGTGGGAGGGCCTCTGCAGGAGGGGAAATAGAAGGCACTTAAAAAATCTGAGCAAACAATTCCCCTTCCTCTTAACGCTCAGCGCGCACGTGAGCATAGGCAAAAATTGTTTTCCTACCGGATGGTCACTGAATATCCAGGCTCATGACACGTACATTCTTACAATCAAAAGGGTCATAAACATCATAGTCAAAGGCTGGCGTAGCGAGCGCCAGGTGCCATCTCTTAGCTGGGGCCTTCCCGGCCGCAGAGCTAGCAATCATACTCCCAATGTTGACCAGTCTGGCGCAGACATCGGATTGCGACTCCCCGCTAGTGACAGCGGCACTTGGGGTCAAAAACCAGGAGTGGGGGTGTAAGTGATGAGGCCAGCGGGCCCGACCCGGCCGCACGGAACCCAGATTGCCGCACAATCGCCTGCTGTGCGCATGGTATACAAATCTGCACACTGTCCCCAACAAGGGATACCCCACATAACCTACACTGCCGGGGTTGCCCCGAAGGGATCCCGTGCCCGATATCCTGGGGAGCCTCCATACGGTGAGTTTTATGGTAGTCGCAATGACCAATGGGAATTACGCTAAGAAGCTACCCGGGATGCCCCTTAATGTCCGTAAATGGGAGGATTTTATTTAAAGAATAAAAAAGGGGGACCCAAATTTAAATAAGAGACCTAGGATCAGGAGAAACCCCAAAAAGTCGTGACGTCCCACCTGGAAGACCCAATAGGGGGGAGACCTCTTTTAGCAATAAGTATGTAAACCCATTGTACATAAATATACATATATGCACACACATACCAGTATATGCGCCATACACTGACCACACCTATTTATAAAAGTCTAAACAAACATCCAAACAGGCATTTCCTGCAGATCAAGGCACCAGGTCCACCCGGAATACAACCTCGGGATTCAAACCTGTGACGAGGTGATCATTACAGGAACGTGCACTAGTCGCTCGCGTCACAGTCTGCTCCCAATATACCAAAGTATATAATTACATAAAAACATATAAAGCCACCTTGCATCAGGAGTGGCATGCAGAATAAAAAAAAATAAAATTCTGTGAAATACTGACCTGTAGAATTGATAGTATACAGTACGTCCTGCTCCAGATATAATACTTACACTTGGGTTATCCTCCGCCAGATGGCGCTGCACTGCAGAGACATGGAAAAACTGGCTCCTCCCGGCCCTTCAAATACCCAGGGACCTCCCACAAATCCCCAGAACTGAAAAGCAGTGAACAAGAAGGCGGGAGAATTTAAAACCACCCAGAACAACTGGTAATGATAACAAGAAAATCACCATACAGGGGATCCAGAAAAAAAAATGCAAAAACCAGGGTGGGGTGGAGCAGGACATACAGTATACCAATAATACCAATTCTACAGGTGAGTATTTCACTGAATTGTATTCTTAGTATACAGTACGTCCTGCTCCAGATATAATACTTACACTTGGGACATCCAAAAGCAGTGTCCATAAAGTAGGGTGGGATCCCCAACAAAAACGACAACAGACAGTTTAAAGCACTGTCACCTGCAGAACCATACGGACAAGACAGCATGAGCTGAGGCCCTAACATCAACATTGTAAAAACCTTGCAAAGGGTATGAGCAGAAGGCCAATGGTAGTGGCCTAACCAACCAGTTCCAACAGCAAAACCGGTGCTGAAAGGCCCAAGAGGCATCAAGCACGCGTAGAAGGGGAATCAAGGCAAGAAGGAAGATTCTTCCCCTTGCCTGAATAGGCCTGAGTAACAGCCTGACAATCCGATCGCTAATAAATTTGGCAGAAGCCAAAGCCCGAGACAAGGTACCAGGAGTAACATCCATTAAGGTAACAACCAGGACCAAACCACCCAACTCCCGAGAGCAGACGAGATCGGGCACATTCAGAATGTAATGACCACAAGCCCCAAGGAACCTCAGTTCCCCTAAAGGACACAGTGACTCCTAAGGAAAAAACTGCCAACACCTGTATAAGGAATGCAGAACCACTTCCTCAGCGTCGCTAGAAAGGGGGATAGCCGTGGAAAAACAATATCTCGAATAATTGAACATAAAACACCTTCAGATGTAGCGAATCCGGCTTCAGGCGGAACTCCACCTTATCCTGGTGTATCTCAAGGAATGAGGGCTAGGTAGACCGAACCACCCGCTGACACACGCCTGACCAAGGTAACAGTCACCAGAAGGACAACCTTGAGGGTAAGGACATCCAGACAGCGTCCTGAATAGGAGCAAGGGACAATCCTTCAAGCAGACGGAATGAATTCAATTTCAATCCCAACAGGGACCATAGGAGTACATGGAGGATGCACATGAGCACCCCCTGAAGGAAGTCTTAACCAAGGAAGACTGAGCCAGAGACTGCTAAGGCAGGGTGGACAGGGCAGAGCCTGACCCATCAGAGAAATGAGCTAGGGAACCAACTCCAATTCATGCTGAAAGCCACACTGGAAACCTGGGGACCGAGAACGTCCAACAAGTAAGAGAACTAGACTCGCCCCAATCAATGTGGGTATGCCATACCCTACAACAATAGAAGACGACGAGGAAGACGCTTACTCCTAGCCTTCCCATAGACACAAACACCGAGACAGCTAAAACTTGTCTCCATCAAGATGTATGTTTCAGCAGTCAGATCGACTAGGCCAGGGACCATGAATTATAGTGACGTAAAGGGGGCCCTGAGTGATCAACTGGCACTCCGGGCAAGGTGCAGAACTACTGACCACAGTACCATGTCTGCAACCACACTATACTAGGTCAACTGGGGGCCACCAGAATCACTGGTCCCCTTACCAGAGTAATCTTCCGCATAACCCTGCCTAGCAGAGGGAATAGAGAAGGACATACAGGACCAAACGTCCTGTCAAGACGGTACAAAAGGCATCCGGACCACTGACATAGGATCCTAGGACAGGGAAACAAAGGCCGATAGCCTGTGAAGGTGACGGAATCCAACAGATCCATGACTGGTTGGACTCCATAACGACACGGGGATTAGCACATCCTGTCGCAGAGGGGCTTCGCCGGAGCCAATATCACTAACATGCAGGGAGCATTGTCTCCACCCAGAAGGGAACATAGACACTTTCTGGAAGGTCCGCCAGCTCCAGGCCCTTCCAATGGTTAATGTAGTACGTCTGTCAGACGGACCGAGCACCGTCAAGCGAGAAGAGCCAACTGTTTAGACTTCAATAGGCGTAAGGACCCTCTAAGGGCCCCACCAACACCAGAATCGCAGGGGGTTCGGAAGAAACCATCCCCTTCAACCTGAAAGGTTGGCATCCATGGTGGCCGTTTCCAGAAAGGGGCAAGGGGGAACTGCCCCCAGACAGGTCCCTCGAGTTCATCCACTTTCCAGAGAAAACCGTCATACAGGTGGGAAGGCCAACAGGCCCTGCTCCAGGGGTGCTGGATCCCTGTCCTATGTTACCAATAAAAGTCACCGACGGGCTCAAGGGGAACTGAGCATAAGGGACCTCTTTAGCTACTCGGGCTCCTGCCGAGCAATTTAACAACGGCCCACCAGTTGCATCCCTGCCTGGTGTTAAGAAACCGGGACAGTAGTGAGGGACTGGGCCCATGAGACCAGAGTGCCCACCTAATTGCTGAGAGGGGGAGAATCTGGTTTGAACCTGATCCAGAATCATTCCTATTAATGGAGTTATCACTTTAGGGAACAGCGAGGACTCGAGGTGACTGAACACCCATCCAAATGACTTCCAATGGGCCCACTAGCCGGGTATCCAACTATCCTGACGCAGAGACAGGGAAGTGAGGAAGACATCGCGCGGACATCCCTTGGTCTCAGAGACATCACCATCGATAGCACCTGAGTGAACACTCTGGGAGTTGGAGAGGCCAGATAACAGGGCCAGTGTTAACAGTGTTGGACTTCCAACACGAACCTGGAGAGCCTCAGAGATCTGAGGGCACAGGAATGTAAACATAAGCATTGAAGAGTTCCCCAGACGGCAAGATGCCCACTGGGCGCAAGGTGCTGATGGCCCAACTCAAGAGTTTCCATGCAGGAAACTGCCTGTAATTAGAGAATTGCTGTGAATCCAGAATGGGCCACCCGACCCATCCTTTGGGGGGCTGTGGAAGGTGGTATAGCGGCCTTTGCCTCTGCCTATTACGGGCAATCTGCAAGAGACCCTCAGACCTTGCAGGTCTAGCATGGCCTGTGCCAGCAACTGAGCAGGGGCAGGGACCAGGAGTACCTGGGACCTGATAAAAACTGGGGAAGGCCGTGCAGCAAACGCTATCCTGTATCTGGAGGACACAACCTCCTGAATCCACCAGAATGAGGCAAGATGCCTCCTGATAAGAGCAAGGTGCTGCAGCCATCCCCTCACCCAGCCGGGCGAGGGCGCCCCATCATGCTTGAGGGGGTTTGGTGGAAGATTTGGGCTTAGCCCCGCCGGAGGGGCCAGGGCGTTGTCTGCTGCTCGTGGGGCAGGAGTCTGCACGAAAAATCCGGAAAGACACCCCTGGTTCCTGTTTAACACTAAGATAGGTGGGAGGAGGGGTGCTCCTGCCTCGAGGGGGGCGAGACGGCCGTCTGCGAAGGGGTGATTTGCCCTTTTTACCGAACAGGTCTAGACGGGCCCCAAATAGGCGTTGCCCTCTGAAGGGGAGCCCAGTAAGAGTCTTTAGTAGCATCATCAGCACCCCACTGTCGCAGCCAGACCAAGTGACGAATAGCCACCGCAAGGGCGGAAGTTCTTGCACACATTCTAATCGCGTCATCTAGCGCTAATAGAATAAACTTCACAAATACATCACAATTGGAGAGTGCATTAAACACCTCCCAGGGGAGATCCTTGGGTTGATGATCGAGCAATTTTTTTTATGAGGGTTCTAGCTGCCACTGCAGTAATGGCTGCGGCACAGACAGGGCGCAGCGCCGTTCCGGCACAAGAAAAGGCATGGGAGGCCAGCAGCTCAATGCGCCGGTCCTCAGCATCCTGAAGGGTACTATAAGCAGGGGTTGTAATAAAGGGGGGGGTTAGGGACCCCTATGATCGGCGCATCCACCATGGGGGGTGATGACCAGCAATTAACTACCTCAGGGGGAAAAGGGTATTTCCTATCCCAGTCCCCTGGAACCCTTGGAAGTTTACTGGGGCATTCCCATTCTTTGAGCAAGGGCATGGAAATGAGCCTGCTCTAAAAATTCCAAATGTGCAGTCGCAGTATGGAAACGCTCCCCTCTAGGCTTGGGGACCTGACCGGGGGGGGGGGGGGGGGGCGGGGAGAGATAGACAGTGCCTTAAAGACCTTAATCAACAAGTCGTCTGTGTCACACTGGCCCCAGTATTCCGGGCCAGAATTGTCATGACTCCTCGGCCTCTCATCAGAAGAGCCTGAGAACAACTCTCCTTCATCAGAAGGGGTATAGTCACACGGAGTAGCAAACCCCTCAGTTCTCATAGAGCATACAGAAACATGGAGCGACAGGTGCCGCTTTCTACCAGGGCCCTTGTGCTCTGACAACCTGGCAATAATCTGTTCAGCCGTAGGCAGTCTGGAAGGGCCGGCAGGCTGCAATTCCCCACTTGTAGGCGACTCAGCAGGAGAGAGATTTAAGCCTGGGGAGATAGGTGAATTGAAGCTAGGTGTAGCCACTGGCCGACCGGATTGCAGGGCCAGGGCTTGCTCGGCACAGGGTACGCAGACCCGTGTCCTGTCAGCATCAGCATGGGGTTGTCCACACGCTATACAGCGCCGGTCTTGTTCCAGAGGGACCCCGGTCACATAATTCTGAGATGCCTCCATATGGTGATTATTCAAGGCATAATATGCCAGTAGGGATTTACACTATAAGTAACCCTGGATGCCCCAAAGACCCGCTTTGGAAGTGGGAGAATATTACAAGGCCCGCTATAATTTTACACCAGGCCGGGAGAAGCCAATGGTGTTTACCAGTCTGAAAGACATAATGGGAATAAAGGGTGTCAGAACCATGCGCAGTAAACAAGGATCATGAAAATTGCCCGCGAGGGCACTTACAGACCAGGGAGGAGGAGGACCGCTACCACGCGTGCGACCAGCATCAAAATGGCGCCAAGCAAACCTCGAAGGGCCGGACAGAGCGGGCAGTGACGCAAGCGCGCCAACCTAGGTCCCTGCCCCCCCCCCGAAGAGCGCGAAGCTCTGAGGTAGTTACAAACTGTCATGGAGGAGCGAAGTGAATGGTACACTTAGAAAAGAGGATTTGCCAATGAAGACGCCGCAGCGTCTGAGGCGACGTCGGCGCAGCACATCCAGTAAAGGAAAAAGTGCGCGCGGCGGCGACAATTACACCGTAAAGAACAAACAGCGCGGCTCTGACCCCAGGAACACTAGTCCGGGGCAAGACTAAGGCCATAACGGGTAAAACATACACTAAGACCACTACACTACACCCCCCCCCCTTTCTTTCCCCCCGGGCTACGGGGGGGAATGAGGAAGGAAGGCAACCCTTTGTACAGGGCCCACCGCTACACGGGGCAATAGTGCGAGAGGGGCATCCCCTAGAGGCTCACCATCAGGCCTAAATCGCCTACCCTTTGGTGGGGGACTGCGGTGGAGCATGGCTCCATTAAGCACGCATGGTGCTGCATACCTTCACCCGACCAGCGCAGCCCAGGCTGGGAGGCACATCACAGGGAGGACGGGTGGGAATAGTCCAACAGAGCGGCAGGCTGTAATAGCCCCGCTCACCTGCGAGAGAGTGATACATCATGTCTTCGCAGTCAGCACTGCAGAGAAATCTGGGGATTTGTGGGAGGTCCATGGGTATTTGAAGGGCTGGGAGGAGCCTGTTTTTCCAGGTCTCTGCAGCGCCATCTGGCGGAGGATAACCCAAGTGTAAGTAAGTATTATATCTGGAGCAGGGCGTACTGTATACTAAGAATAACATATACACCATAATAAATGTCAAAGAAATACACTAAAAATCAAATGACAAACAAACAGCCCCAAGGGGCACTCACGTGCACCTATTGGGAAGATGGCGACCGAGGGGGGGAAGAAGAGAGGCGGGCCAGGCGAAATCGCGCTCGTGCCTGGCCCCGCCCGACACGGGACCGTGTCACGGCCAATAGTTGCTGAGCGCCGCCGACGCGCCAAGAGCTCCCGGCCCCGCCCCCCTGACAGGCTGGAGAAGCCGGCTCGCCGGCCCGAGGCCGCGGAGCCGGCAGGTGCCATCACCCGGCCCCCAGCTGAATGCATGAGGGAGAACTGGCGCTGGCAAGTCCGGTGCCAGAAATAAAAAGACAGCATAGTAACATACACACACCTCATTGAGGATCACTTCCCGAACGCATCTCATCATTCACATGAATAAACTGAAATAAATTCTTGAGAGACATGCACCCCCCCCCCCCACTAACTGGGCAAGGGAGTAAGGGGTAAGCCGATAGCCACATTTAATGTGTGGTGAGTGCTTTTAGCAAACGGACAGGGCATCCCAAACCAGGGTCACCAACCTGGTAGCCGCCTACCCCTTTTAATGGGGTCTCACGGAGGAGCGTGGCTCCTATCAATACACCTGCTAAGGTGAACCCTACCCTCATCCGGACCTACAGCCAAGGCTGGGAGGCATTAGGGGACTAAAACATAACTAGGTCCGGGCAGAAATAGGGACAAAAATGGCCGGGTGTGAACCCGGCTTACCTGCAAGGAGGAGACTTGCTCGCCGTCTGCAGAGACGAAGACTGGGGAATGTGTGGGAGGTCCCAGGCATTTATGGACCGGGAGGGGCTTCTTTTTTTCCTGTCATCTCTGCAAAGTTCGCCCTCTACTGGCCATAACCCAAGTGTAATGACTATTCAGAAGCGGGGTGTGTGACACACTTAGAATATGAGCACCAAGACAGGTACATTGGAAAAACAAAACAGAAGTTACACCAGTTCATGACCCAGCACATAAGGGATAACCACCCATTAGGAATTGCCAGAATACATATGCATTAAAGGAGCACTATCGAGAAATTGTGTAATGTTAAAAATTCATACAGACATGTCAGCTAATGAGAAGAGAGGTGCTGAGCTGAATAAAACGCCAAACTTGTGGTTTATTTTCACATGGTAGGAACAAAATCCAGGGGTGACAGATTTAGTCTATGAGGAATGTTGGAGCCAAGCTTGACCAACTAAGCTATTGTTGGACACATACAATGCGGTTTTAACACATCTCTCAACAGGGCACCCCCCGCCCCGGATCCACCGGGCACCAATAGCACGAGTAGAATGAGCAGTAAGGCGGAAGGGTGGCTCCTTCCTCTTAAGAGTAGACCTGTATCACAGCCTGACGTATCCACTTGCTGATAGTGGACTTAGCTGGAGCCAGACCCTTCTTAGGTCCAGACGGGAGCACAAAAAAGAGCATTAGTTTTCCTGAAGGGTTCAGTAGCCACCAAATAGAACTTCAGAGTCCTAACCACATCCAAAGAGTGTAAAACCCTCTCCTTAGAGTTACTAGGATTAGGACACGGAGAAGGCAAAACAATGTCCTGATTGAGATGAAAGGCAGAAACAACCGCAGGAGAGCAGAAGCCTAAGTGATCAGCGTGGGACACAGGGATGGATGGGAGTATTAAAAAAAAAAAAAAAATTAAAAAAGTTTTTTATTTTATAAAGTTATTTTTAAAGTGTGTCTTGTGTTTTTTTTTACTTTTAACCCTTTGTGAACTGGTAAGAGATCTACGAGACCCCTATTACCAGTTCACAAGGCTCTGGGTCTGGCAAGTCACCTGCGGCTACTGGGTGACTTGCCATTAACCCCGAGACCCCCCCCATTACCTGCCTCCCAAAAAAACCCTTATATTCCCCCAAGAAATGGTGTGTCGCCCCCCCCCCCCCCCCCGTGAAGGGTGACCCCACACCAATTTTTTTTATTTAACCCTTCAATATGTGGATAGTAGTTGTATTTTATTTGTAATTGTTATAAAGTGCTCTTTTCAGTTTAGGGGATCAGGAACGGGGGGATACCGATACATATGTGGTATCATTGTAATCGGGAGAAATAGGGCTTTCACATGCAATATGGTTTTCTTTAATAAAATTAATAATAATAATTTTGTTTTACTTATTTACTTAAAAAATATATAAAAAAAAAAAGTTGAAAAAATACAAACAAGACATTTCATGTTAAAGTCTAAACTCTGCCACAAAAAGAAAATATGCCATTTTCTTGGAAATTCCTGCAAAAATCACAGTTAAACATCACGCAAAATGGTGAAAAAATGACCTGTCAGCAGAGGGTGACAAAATCTCAAGTAGGCTGGCAGTTAAAAGGTTACAGGTACCTATGCATGTTGGGTATTGTTCTGCTCTGGGGACCTTGCGCTTTCAGATTTAGCTTGTTTTTTCTTTATTGGCATATTGATATTTTAGGAAAAGTTGTTTTTTATTCTGCTTTTTTATACATTTCTTTGTGAAACCCTGTGCAACCTAAGAATTCTGGGTACGCTTAGAAAGCGTAACATGTGTACTTTCAGGGAATATATGGTTTATGAGGGATATTCCAAATATAAAGGGTTGTTTTGGTAGAAAAAGCACAAGGTGCGCACTTTGTCTGCAGAGCTGAAATTTTGAAGTAAAATTACCATTAGGCGCATGCTTTACTTTGCTGTGTTTGGCAACTCTCTCCTTGACAGAATGCATGTTGGGTATTCTTCTGTTTGGGGGATGTTGCTTTTTCAGATTTTCAGTTTTTTTCTGGTTTGCATATAGTTTTTTTTTTTTTTTTTTTTTTATTTTTTTTTAGGAAAATGTGGTTTTGATTCTGCTTTTTTTATTCATTTTTAGGGAAACCCTGTGCAACCAAAGAATACATTGAGGGATTACTTCCAGAAAACTGCACCTATGTCAACAAGTCTGGTACGCCTAGAAAGCCTGAGGTGTGTACTTCTAGGGAATATATAGTTTGTTGGGGGTATTTCAAATGTAAAGGGTTTTTCTTGAAAAACTGCAAGGTGCGCATATTGCATAGCATAGTTGTATTTTATCTGAAAATCTCCTAAAGCGTTGTTTCAGTTTGGAGGAGTCTCCTGGGCAGGAAAGGGTGTCTACCTATACATATGTGGTACCACTGTAACCGGGAGAAATTGGAGTTTCACACACACAATAAGATTTTATTGACAAACTTACATTTTTTATTACAAAAAGACACTACAAATTGTAAAAAATAGTTTATTTTTTTGCACATTTTTCACCCCAAAATATTGAGAATACCCTTAGAAAATGACAAACAAGACATTTCATGTTAAAGCCCATGCTCTGTTGAAAAAAACATTACTTTCCTGGGAAATCCCTTCAAAAATCACAGTTGAACATGGGGAGCGCAAAATAGTGCAAAATGGTCTGGCATTAATAATGGAACGGGTGGGAATAGTCCTACAAGGCCGCAGGCTAATAGCCTCGCTCACCTGCGAGGAGAGCCATCTTCTTGTCCTTCGCAGTCCAGACTGCAGAGAAGATCTGGGGATTTGTGGGAGGTCCCGGGTATTTGAGGGGCCGGAAAGAGCCAATTTTGCTGTCTCTGTAGTCCAGCGCCATCTGGCGGAGTAATACCCAAGTGTAATGATTATTATCTGGAGCAGCACGTACTATATACTAAGAATATGGAAGAAAGCAAACTGTATGCATATATACAACTGTTTAAATAAATGCGAGCTGCTGAATATGCAAAGTGTGGATTATGCAGGGCTGTGTTTATATGTACCGTTATCTAATAACGAGAGAGAAGCATGTGAAGATATGCAAATTGTCCAGAGGATGAAACAAGGAATTTACATTTGTGGTGTCAGCTGGAACAACATTAGCCTCAAACGTTTTTATTTTTCATTTTACATAAGTTGCTTGTTATGCCCAGACTTTCCAGACTTTGCTTGGTTCAGGCTACGTTCTCACTAGTCCTGATGTGTTTTGAAGCAGGGTTTGTGGTAGGGATTGCTTTTTCTGTTCACGATTTTTGCTGATTTTGTTTGCGTCTACATTATAAAAGATATCCATGTTTCCAGGTCCTATGCCCTGACATCCTGTCTATTGAATCCCAATAAAAATGATGGTGTTGCAAATGCAAAACGCATGCAGTACCGCATGAAATATGATCATGCGTTTGTGTCACCATAGACTTTAAATTGCACACAAAATTGTGTAATATTAAATTATTGCACGATCACAAAAATAGCATTTTGTGAGTACTCACCTGAAAAATGGATATTGTTGGTGTGCCACACTCCCCGCTTCACTTTTAAATATTCTTCACTTATTGGGTTAACTCACCGCCAGGTGACGCTGTGCAGAGGAGGAAGTCTTGTAACGAGCCCCCTTCCGGCCTATATATACCTGGTACCTCCCTTCAATCACCAGTATATTAAAAAGCAGAAAGACAAGGTACCAGTATTTTACCGGTAACCTCAAAATCAATTTGATATAAAATAAAAAGCTTCACCATATAAAGGCTTCGGAAATACCGAAAAGGGTGGGAGTGAAGCGGGGTGTGTGGCACACCAACAATATCCATTTTTCAGGTGAGTACTCACAAAATGGTATTATTCTTGGTGTGCCACACACCCCGCTTCACTTTTAAATATTCTTCACTTATTGGGACATCCAAAAGCAGTGTCCACAAGGGATGGGCATCTCAAGGCCAGGTGAAGCATAACTTAAATGATTGCAGTCTGCAGAACTTTGCGGCCAAAAACAGCATCCGCTGAGGCTCGCACATCAACTTAGTAAAACTTAGAAAAAGTGTGAACTGAAGACCAAGTGGCGGCCTTACAAACTTGTTCAACAGAAGCTTGGTGCTGAAAAGCCCAAGACGCCCCAATGGCGCGAGTAGAATGAGCAGTGATACGAAAAGGGGGAACTTTCCCCTTAGCAGAATAGGCCGCAGTAACGGCCTGACGTATCCACTTGCTAATGGCAGATTTGGCTGGTGCCAAACCCTTCTTAGGCCCATGGGGCACAACAAAAAAGGAATCCGTCCTACGAAAAGGAGACGTGATAATCAAGTAGTACCTAACACAGCGTACTACATCCAAACAATGCAAAACCCTCTCTTTGTCATTCTTAGGATTAGGACACAAGGAGGGAAGAACAATATCTTGGTTCAAATGAAAAGCAGAAACAACCTTAGGAAGAAAGTCTGGCTTGAACCGAAAGACCACTTTATCCTGATGCCTCTCAAAGTAAGGCGCCTGGATAGACAAGGCCGCCAACTCCGAGATGCGCCGGACCGAAGTGATCGCTACCAAGAAGACAATCTTCTGAGTCAGGGTAGACAAAGCAATATCTTGCAAAGAGATTATATTGGAAAAACCCGCGCTTAAACCTTATCAATAAAAGATTTCAAAAAGTTAGGTACAATGCTCAACGTGTGTAGACCTATTATCCCTCTAGGTTGCATAAACATATGAAAATAAATAAACACAGAGCAAACTTATAACAATCGTGGTTAAAGTCCAAGGCAATAGATCATCCACTGTCTAACAGTGTAATGTCAAAAGGCTTCCATCTAAGTCCAAAGTGGGTATCCCAAAATGCATGCACTGGTACTGTGCTGTTGGTAGTAGCTACAATTACTCCACTTTCAATTTTCCACCACGTGCCCACCACCTGTTTAAATTACTCTTACCAGATGTTATGCGGAGTAAAATACTCCAAATGAAGCTTTTGGTTCTGCTGCTGTGTAGATTTCCTTCTTTCCACAACATTTAATCCTTATCCAGCAATATTGCTCCAAAACGTGGTTAGTGTAAGAATATCAAGGCGTATTGCCATAAAAATAAAAGCATGAAAGATATCTAGTGTAACACCGTTTTAATATATTTTCTTAAAAAGTTGTTAAAAGTGTGCACTCACATTTCAGTTGATTAAAATACAGCTTCTATTCAGTGTTTAGGCAACAGCCTTCATCCTGCTCCCTTTGCGTCCTGGCCAGTGATGCTATATGGGGGGGAAGAGGCTGTCCGCTGACACTGTTTAAAAGAAGATTGCTGCAATGATAAAACCGCCGTCAACGTTTCATTGCTATCAGCAACTGAAAAAGTTGCTGATAGCAATGAAACGTTGATGGCGGCTGGGCGGTTTTATCATTGCAGCAATCTTCTTTTAAACAGTGTCAGCGGATGATCTATTGCCTTGGACTTTAACCACGATTGTTATAAGTTTGCTCTGTGTTTATTTATTTTAATATCTTGCAAAGGCTCAAAAAGGAGGAGCCTGAAGAGCAGAAAGAACCAAATTCAAATCCCAAACTGGGAGTAATGGTTTCCTGGGAGGCCGCACATGCGTAACCCCCTGGAAAAAAGTTTTAACTAAAGACTGAAGCGCAACACACTTCTGAAAAAAGATAGATAAGGCAGAAACTTGCCCTTTCAACGTACTAAGCTGAAGACCAGAGTCCAGCCCTGACTGTAAAAACTCCAGAATCCTGGAGACCGAAAAGACCCTACAAGGAAAAGATCTTATCTCACACCAAGCGATATAGGCTTTCCAAGTCCTATAGTAGATGATAGAAGAAGACCTCTTCCGGGCACTGATCAGAGTCTTAACGACTGAATCAGAAAGACCCTCCTCCTTCAGGATGGAGGTTTCAGCAGCCAGGCCGTCAAACCCAGCGCTGGTAAATTGGGGTAACACAATCGACCCTGAGTGAGCAGACCGGGCCGAAGAGGCAGAACGAACTGGTCCACTGCCAGCCGAACGATGTCTGCGAACCACACTCGCCTTGGCCACCTTGGGGCCACGAGAACGGCGGACACCTTTTCCAGAGCCAACTTCCGAAGCACCCTGCCCAGCATGGGTATTGGAGGAAACAGGTATAGAAATCCCAGAACTCCCCAGATCAGGGACATGGCGTCCACTGCCAGAGCCAGAGGATCCTGGGAGAGCGACACGAAGTTCGGGAGCCTGTGATTGTGACGAGAGGCAAACGGGTCCACCTCCGGGGTCCCCCATCGGAGACACAGTGAGTGAAACACCCGAGGATGGAGAGCCCATTCTCCCAGACGGGGAAAGCCCCTGCTCAACCGGTCCGCTACCTGGTTCTCCACCCCTGGAAGGTATACCGCCGAGAGACAAGGAACATGGGCCTCCGCCCAGGTCAGGATCAGGGACACTTCTCTGAGAGCACTCAGACTGCGAGTCCCTCCCTGATGACTGATGTAAGCCACCGCTGTTTGATTGTCTGAACGCACCTGGACCGGAGGGCCCAGAACGTGCCGAGTCAGGAGAGCAAGCACCCGACGGATGGTCCTCAGCTCCAGAATATTGGTGGGTAAGTGGGCCTCCTGAGGTCCCCACTGCCCCTGAAACTGCAGCTCCTTCCAGAATCCGCCCCATCCCGACAGACTGGCGTCCGTGGTGACAATTTCCCAAAGGGGGGGTCAGGAAAGACCTGCCCTACGCAAGATTGATCGAGACCAACCACCACAGGAGGGACTGCCGGACCCGGGAGGACAACTGGAAGGACTGATCCAGCGACCGAGGCTGCTGGTCCCAAGACGCTGACAGAAAAAGCTGAAGCGTTCTCGTGTGAATTTGAGCAAAAGGAAGAAACACACTGTTGATGAGAGTCCAGGCCGGGACGAACTGACCCATCTTTCTTGGGGACTGCGAAAAGATTGGAGTAGAAACCGAGGCCCATCTCTAAGCGCAGCACCGGCTGGATGACCGCCATCTCTAACAGATTCCTTACCGATGCCAGGAGCCCCTGCGAGGCCAAAGGATCGATGGGCACCCGAGACCGAAAGAACCGTGAAGGAGGGTGAGACTCGAATTCCAGGTCGTAACCGGACGACACTACTTCCTGGATCCATCTGCCTGGAACCTCTTGGTTCCAAACCTGGGAGAAGTGTCGCAATAGTCCCCCCACCCGCACGGGTGAGGGCAGCCCCTCATTGCTGAGCGGGCTTATCAGCAGGTTTGGGCTTGGTGCCCCAGGACTGAGTGGGCCGGCCACGGCCCCTCCCCCGAGTCCAACCTGCACCTCTGGTAGCGGGAAAGGAAGCCCCCCTACCCGCTCTGAATCCTCGAAAGGAAGGCCTACCGGAACCTGCCCCCCTAAAGGGACCACGAGGATGCGTTGTGGCATCTTACCACCCTTTGAGACTGAATCAATTTTCTCCCCAAACAGACGCAACCCCAAAAAGGGGAGAGCTGTGAGCACCTTTTTAGAAACTGCGTCCGCCGACCACTGACGCAGCCATACTGACCGGCGAATAGCCACCAGCATAGCCGCTGCCTTGCTACTCATAGCCAGCGCATCGTCCTGAGCGGATAGGACATAGGACACAAAAGATTCACACTGCTTAAGCGCAGTAAACTCTTTACAAGCGGGATTGAGACCCTCATATAGCCCCTGAATTAAAGACCTAATCGCCAACAGGAGAAGGGCTGAAGCACACACCGGGCGCATCGCTGACCCGGAATAAATAAAACCATGGCGGGCGTATTGGTCAATCCGACGATCTTCCCCATCTTTAGGGACAGTGGTCTCAGCAGACTGTACCATAGCCGTGCTGGAGAGCCCTAGCACAGGGGTATCGACGTCAGGAGGGACGGACCAAAGCTTCACCAACTCTGGCGGAAAAGGATAACGCTTTTCCCAACTGGAAGGGATTCCAGATAACCGCGTGGGATGTTCCCATTCCTTAAGGACCACCCTCTCAAAGTGGTGTTGCCTGGGAAAAACCCAACGCGGCTGAGGCTCATCAAACAACTGACCCTTTGGCAGGGTGACAGCCTCAGGCGGATCGAAATTCTAAATTTTAAACATTTGAGCCAGAATGGAGGGGGCGTCAAAAGCCACCCCCGCCGACCAATCGCCAATCGCATCAGCCTCAAGCTGATCTGCAGGCTCATCTGACTCCAACAGGAATTCTTCCACAGGCTCACATAACTCGTCCTTTGGAGCCGAAGGAACCGGAGTCAGGTGCTTCCGTTTTGTAGGGGCCTTTAACCCTGCTTTAACGGGCACTACTTTCCGGGGGCTGGCCGACCGTGCCGCCACCTCGGATTGCGAATCCCCACTTTTGACAGTGTCATGCGGGGTCCGGAACAGGGAGGGAGAGGTAGGAGATGATGAAGGTTGTGACGGGCCAGCAGCCGAAGCAACAGACTGACGCGCAATGCTCTGCTTTGCACAAGGGATGCAAATAAAGACATCATCAGCTGGGAGCAGAGCCCCACAACTTATGCACCCCCCGAATGGCTCAGAAGAACCGTTTCCGGCAATAACGGAAGCCTCCATATGGCGATTTATAGTATTCGCAATTTTTTTGGGCTTTAAAGGCATAAGCCAACCCGGGATGCCCCCTTTTTTGTAAATGTCCCGGAAGGGAGGATTTTTTTTTTAAAAAGGAAGGTCCCCCTTAATAATCTATATATCTATATATCTATATATCTATATATCTATATATATATATATAGATTATATATGTATATTCTTAAATATAAAAATATCCCAATGTATTATTATTTTTTTTTTTTAAATAAAGACTAGCCAAGCAATATAGAGCCGGAGGGCCACCATAAACAGGGATCCCGGGATCTGGGAGGAAAAGAAAAGAAAAAACCACAATCAGATCCCCACATGCGTGTAACAAGCCAAAAACCCATGTATGCATGGCACCAAAGTGCCTTTAAAGCGGACCTTCACTCTGAATAAGAGTCTATCTTATATGTTTCCCACACCCTGTACATACAGATTGTCCACATTAAAAATCATCCTACCTGCATCTACTGCATGTTATGAGCCTTTAAACATCCAAGATGGCGGCTTATGGAAGCCGCCAACTTATCAGGCAGCCTGCAAACAGGAAGTGCCTCCTGACTGTGCTGCTCTGCATTCTGGGACTGCTGACCTTTACCTGACCCCAGCTCTGCTCTGTCTGAGCAAAGCACAGCTGTAACCCGTCCCCCTGTACCTTATCCCACTCTCCTCTCCTCAGTAAGTGTGATGCTTCTGAGTCAAGATGGCGGCGCCCGTATCCTAAAGTCCTGAACAGAGTTGCAGCCCAGTGGGGGAAAGAATAATAAGTTAGTGACTAAAAACGTAAAATATATTAATTTTAGATGCTGGGGAACCGTTTAAGAGTTTGGGCTTTTCATAAAATCACGCTGAAGGTCCGGTTTAAATGAGCAAAAGCCCTGCCCCTTAATAAATTCAAAAACATGATGCCTCCTTAACAAAAACCACTCACCCCCATATCTACACATGATAGACATTTAAATCCCCACTCAACGGCCCCACCAGGGTGGGGCCGCTTACCTGAAAGGACCGAGAGCAGCAACCGGAGGGACGAAGCAACAGCAGCACAGGAAAATGAAACCAAGTGCGGCCGCGCGGCCCCCCCACGTGACTTCCCTTTTGAACTTGAAAGGAAGGAAGTGAAGCTGGGGCCGCCGCATGACGCTACCACTGGCGCCACACCCCCGTCGCTGAGTCACCAGGACCCGCCCCCTAAGCTCGATCAGTGCGGCCAAATCATCTGGGAATTAACACCAGATGAGCCACTACACGCGCACACAAGGCAGGAGGCAGCGGAGGGGGGAGATGAAAGAGGGGGGAGTAGGAGGAGAGGAAACAGCATAGCGCAGCCATGCAACAGCAGACCTCATACAGTGGCCGCAAGGAGACCAGCGGGGAAGGGGGGAGGCGGGAGGGGGCTGTGGAAACTCAGGCGGCAAGCCAACCTGCCCAGCGCGGTCCGCCCAACCGCCCCAAGCTGACCTAAACACACAAACCGGCCAGGACTATAAAAACAGACCTGGCCGGAAGGGAAAAGAGTGCACACATGCTGAGCAGTAAGCTCAATGCATAACGTAAAAACACACATGTTGTAATAAAGTTATACTGTGAAAAAACACACACATAATACACAACCCTCTAACCCCCCCCCCCCCCCATAGTGAAGGGAGAAGGGACCGTAACGGGAGAGAAAGGGGCTACGGGGACCCTCGGGACAGGGGCAATCCATTTCCGGATCACCATGCCGGATAGCCGCATTGCCCCCAAAAGAGGGGGTCGAGCGGAGGAGATAAGCTCCTAGGCACCTATAGTGGCATCTACCATTTGACCAGTGAGCAGCCTAGGCTGGGAGACTACCATTCCACCATCAAGGTATAAACACTCAAACCGGGAAGAAATAGACCAAAAGGGGGGTGCCGGGGTAAGACCCCGGCTACCTGTAAGCAGGAGACTTCAATCTTCTGTCTTGTCGTCAAGCAGAGAGAAAAATACTGGTGATTGAAGGGAGGTACCAGGTATATATAGGCCGGAAGGGGGCTCGTTACAAGACTTCCTCTCTGCACAGCGTCACCTGGCGGTGAGTTAACCCAATAAGTGAAGAATATTTAAAAGTGAAGCGGGGTGTGTGGCACACCAAGAATATTGAGTAATATTAAAAATCCATATAAACAAGTTGGCTAATGAGAGGAGGGGGTCACTTATAAACCCGAACTAAATAAACTCCTGCCAATCTTAGGGTTTATTCTCTCATGGTAGGAATAGAATGCAGTGGTGACCCCTGATCTCCTCTTCCTTCCATTACCTGGCCAGGTATTTCTTGTTGCCAGGTATATAAGTGACCTCTCTTCCTGGCATTCAGCATGTTTGGCTATTTATCAATAGGCCATTTTCACAATAGTGCTCCTTTAAGCCAGATTCTACCGTCAATGGTCAGTGTACAGCAAAGGACGATGCAATACACCTGCCTACAACAATCATGCGGGGCTAACACACACATTAAATGCATAGAATATACTGTATAAATTATAAACCTGTGGTGGTAACTCCTTATACAGTACTGACTTTTACATGAAAGTTTTCCATACGTATCTTGGGCATGGCACGCCATCAAAACAGTTAAGTAAAGATCAAATACAAATGCAGGGATTCATTTTTGTCTGCCCAGGGTGCAAGAATTGTGAAAGTGGCAACTGTGCCATCAACGCCAACACGAGTATAGATTTGATTCTTCTACAAAGCAGGTATGGTTGGAAGTTCAGCAGTTCTCTACCTCCAATAAAGCAACTTCTTTCAGAGGGATTCATCCTCTGCATTATGTAAATTTTGCTATAGAGGACATACTGTAGATGTCAATATATCAATACAAGCAACGCATTCATAAAAGACAGTAATATGTTCAATTTACTAGTAAAAATAAAATGAGAGTTTAAGATGCTACTCAATACAAAATTAAAGGCATAAAGACAAAAACGCTTTGGGAGATCTAGGAAGACCTATTCAGGGCCCAAGCAAGGGGGCATATCATGCATGGTAGGTAAGCGGACAGTACCTTGGCTCTGTCGCAAGTGCCTCACAAAACAGTCAGGCTTCGGATAGGAATGGAGATCTAACGAAGTCTGTATTTTCCTCCGGTGTAACCACACAGACTCTCAACGCCTCAGGATGAATTTAATAAACAAAGAGAGCTTAAATAATTCAGACTATCACCCACAGCAGCCAATGCGCCTGTCAAAATTGCTCCGTTGAGCGGGATGTAAAGTCTCTGCGCTTTCACAGGCTTTGCATGTGTTTAGGAAGGACCCGGCTGGCTGCTAAGCTGTATCTGTACACCCTATCCAATTAGTCTCATCTTTAGGTGGAACAAATCAGCAAGACAGAAGCTTGGAGGAGGAACATTAGAGAAACACTTTCTATAGAAGTATTGGCTTCAGAAGGAAAGAAAGCTACACTGAACCATCCATCTAATGCTGCCCACACCTGTTGGAACTCTTCATTTCTGTAATGTTATGCTGGTAAAAATCCTTAAATCAAGAGTGAAAAGCTCATCCAATTTTCTGCAGCTGCTCATTCGTTGCCAATATTTTGAAAAACTAGGTCAGGGTGCTGTGTGGCACTTCAAACGCCCTTCTAATGCAATATATGGTAGCTGGCTATTTAGACTATGGAGCCAATGGTAACGCTTTAATGGGCAGAATATGCAGGTGAACATATCTCCTGGCCCAAAAAAGCATATGTGAAAAAGGTAAGTTTAAGGATGAGGTGTGGGGATTATAGAACAGCATTTCAGCACATCATTTTACCACTTTCTACTGAGTACCTACTGGTGATGTTTATGGTTGGTCAGTCCTCTAAAACAGCCATTCAAAGTGAATGGAAGAGTTTTGACTGTATAGAGCAAATAAGAGTCAGATAAACAGGCTGAAACTGGATGGACTAAAGTCCTTTTTCAGCCTTACATACTATGTAAAGCATTGATGGAAGCAAATTCGGTTGGGGCACAGATCCGTCTACGCCTCATGGAGCTACCACTGGTTGGGATACCACTACCTAAAGGCATTTACATGGGAGAGTAAGCATAGAAAGAAATTAGTAGGGCACCAGGTCGTGTTAATATTGTAAAAATTACAACTCACTCATACAAACAATATCAGTTAAGATATCTTATATCACAAATCAAACAACGTTCATTGCTTTAGTGGTTCATGGTTATGGAGGAAAAAAATAATTCTTTACTTTTACTATATAAATAAGGTATGTCCTTGAGTGAAAAAAAATTCTGACCTATTTACTTAAACCCGACCTTCACCATGATTTATTGAAAAGCCCAAACCCTTAAAAAAGTGATTCCCCAGCATATAAAATTAATATATTTTAAGTTTTTAGTCACTTATTCTTTCCCCCACTGGGCTGCAACTCTGTTAAGGACTTTAGGATACGGGCGCCGCCATTTTGATTCAGAAGCATCACACTTACTGAGGAGAGGAGAGTGGGATATAGTGCAGGGGAGCGGGTTACAGCTGTGCTTTGCTCAGACAGAGCAGAGCTGGGGTCAGGAAAAGGTCAGCAGTCCCAGAATGCAGAGCAGCACAGTCAGAAGGCACTTCCTGTTTGTAGGCTGCCTGATGTCCCATAAGCCGCCATCTTGTAGATGCAGGCAGGATGATTTTTAATGTGGGCAATCTATGTGCAGGGTGTGGGAAACATATAAGATAAACTCTTATTCAGAGTGAAGGACCGCTTTAAAAGCTGAACTTCACCCAGAATAAAAGCGGAACTTCACCCAGAATAAGAGTCTATCTTATATGTTTCCCCAACCCCGTAGATAAAGATTGCCCACATGAAAAATCATCCTCCCTGCACCTATTGCATGTTTTGCAACATGCAAGATGGCAGTTCATAGTGTGTCAGGCTGCCTGCAGACAGGAAATGTCTTCTGACAGTGCTGCTCTGCATTCTGGGATTACAGTCCTTTTCTTGACCCCAGCTCTGCTCTGTGCAAAGCGCAGCTATAACCCACCCCCTGCACTTCCCCTCCACCTCTTCTCTCATCAATATGTGATGTTTCTGAGGCAAGATGGTGCCGCCGGTATCCTGGGGTCCTGAACAGAGTTGAAGCCCAGTGGGTGAAAGAATAAGGGAGTTTGGGCATTTCATTAAATGATGCTGAAGGTCCGGTTTAAAATGAAATAGAATCCAAGAAGGCCAACCATGCAATTTAAAGAATTCCAGGGCTGCCCGCTGGCCTTCCCCCCCCCCCCGATCAACCCAAATTGGGATCGGCAGATCACCAGCAAAAGCTTACTTGTTCCAGGTCCAACGACCCACATGCGGGCTCTCGTCCAATCAGCCGTTTGCCATGACTATGTCACTCGGCAAATGGCTCCGATTGTTTACAAGGGGAATTCAAGCAGGTGCATCCCCTGCATCTTTGGGCTGCGTGAGAACGCCTGCCCCCATACTGAAGAACATCAGAGACGTTTGCCGAAGGAACGGTAAGAGGAGAGTTTCACAGGGTATTCTCGGGGTTCACACAGTGGGGCATCTCAATTCAAGATTGCCCTGGGGCACTGAACAAAACCCAGGATAGTCAAAATCCCAGGTTTTGTTCAGTGCCCCAGGGCAATCTTGAATTGAGATGCCCCACTGTGTGAAGTTCTGCTTTAAACTGGGTAGTTTCTTTCTGGAGATCAAAATCTTTAGGCTGTCAGCTGACAAGAACTCCCCAATCTACTAACCATCTCTTAAGTTGTTGACCAAACAAGGTAAACTCCGGGGGCCAACATGGACAAGTCTGGATTTTCATGCACGTGCAGCACCTTTTATTAGCAATTTACGCAGTGACATTGAAAAATGAGGGCAGCTAAACCCTTTGTCAGAAGCCATGATGAATAGGCTTGTGGAACCTAAATAGATGTACATTCATTTACAGAGATTTCCATAATAGATACTATTGATGTCCAGTAAAGCAATATCGCAATGTCAGAGGTACAAGCACAAAGTACATTTACCTAGAAGCCTCGCATTCTGCCACAAATCCCAAAAATACAATTATGTGAAATACTCACCTGTAGAATTGGTATTATAAGTATACAGTACGTCCTGCTCCAAATATAATACTTACACTTGGGTTATCCTCCGCCAGATGGCGCTGTGCACTGCAGACATGCAAAAATAGGCTCCTCCCACAAATCCCCAGCACTGAAAAGCAGTAAACAAGAAGCCGGGAGAATTTAACCACAGAAACTGTTAACAACAACCATGGTAACATCACCATACAGGGGATCCAGAATAATGCAAAACAGGGTGGGGTGGAGCAGGACGTACTGTATACTTATAATACCAATTCTACAGGTGAGTATTTCACAGAATTGTATTATTCTTAGTAAGCAGTTCAACGTCAACCTTATAAAACTTTTGAAAAGGTATGAATAGAAGACCAAGTAGCTGTCTAGCAAACTTGTTCAACAAAAGCCTGGTGCTGAAAAGCCCAAAAGGCACCAAAAGCACAGGTAGAATAAGAAGAGAAGCGAGTAAGAAGATTCTTCCCCTCAGTGGAATATAGGCCTGAGTAACAGCCTGACAAGTCCAAACGCCAACAGTAGCCTTGGCAGAAGCCGAAAACCTTTCCTAGGACCAGAAGGAACCATCCCATCCAAGTAATGACCAGGCCCAACGCTGCCTAACCCCCCCCCCCCCCCCCCCCCCGAGAACAGACGAGATCGGGCACATACAGGATGGCGTTGGCCGTAGACCCAAAGGAGCATTAGTTCTCCTAAAGGGCACAGTGACTACCAAGGAAACACTTCCAACACCTGTTCAAGGAATGCAGAACCCTTTCCTCAGCGTTGCTAGGAATAAGGCACAGAAGGAAGAATAATATCTTGAATCAATGAACATAAGACACCACCTTAGGCAGAAAGTCCAGCTTAAAGCGGAACACCACCTTATTCTGGTGTATCTCAAAGAACGGGGGCTAGAGAGACAGAGCCACCCGCTCAGACACACATCTGACTGAAATAACAGCCACCAGAAGGACAACTTTGAGGGTAAGAACAGCCAGACAGCATCCTGACAAGGTCCAAAGGGAACACCCCGCAAGGCAGACAGAATCAAATTCAAAACCCATCAGAGACCATAGGATTACGCGGGGGCCGCAAATGAGTAACCCCCTGAAAAGTCTTAACCAAGGAAACTGAGCAAAAGACTTCTGCAGGAAGGCAGACAGGGCAGAACCTGACACTTCAGAGTACAGAGTTGGAGAATTCCAACTCCAACCCATGCTGTAATAACTCTTGAACCCTGGGAACAGAGAACGCCCGACAGGGAAGAGACCTAGACTCACACCAATCAACATGGGTACGCCATACCCTATAATAGATGGAAGAAGAAGAAGCTTGCTCCTAGACTTCCCATAGTCTCAATCACCGAGACAGATAAGCCTGTCTCCATCAAGATGGATGTTTCAGCAGTCAGGCCGTGTAGCCAGAGTCTGTAGATCGGGGTGACGTAAAGGGGCCCTGAGTGAGCAGAGCTGGCACTCCTGGCAGAACGTACAGATCTACTGTCCTCAGTACCACATCTGCAAACCACACTCCACTAGGCCACCAGAATCACTGGTCCCCCCATCCAGAGCAATTTTGCGCAGAACCCTGCCTAGCAGGGGGAATGGAGAAAAGACATACAGAACAGAATGTCCTGCCATAACATTACTAAATCATGACCACGGCCAGAGAATCCTGGGACAGGGAAACAAGGGCCGAGAGCTTGTGATAGTGACAGGGCACACACAGATCCATACTGGTTGGACCTCAAAGTGACAAGGATTAGCACATCCTGTCGCAGAGGGACCTCAGCCGGAGCGAATACCACTGATATGCAGGGAACATTGTCCCACCACCCAGATCAGGATCAGAGACACTTCCCGGAGGACCCTCCTGCTCCGGGTCCCTCCCTGAATATGTAATGTAGGCCAAGGCCGTCAGATAGGCCTAGCTCCCCCGAACAGGCACGCCCTGAAGAGTAGGCAAGCGAGTTAGAACTAACCTAAAACGCTCATAGATTCAAACATTGATAGGTGTATAGGCCTCCTAAGGGCCCCACCTCCCCTGGAACCATAGGGACTTCCAGAAGAAGACCCCCCTCAACCTGATAGATTGCCATCCATGGTGACAGTCTCCCAGGAAAGGGCAAGAAGGGACTGCCCCCAGACAGGTTCCTTGAGTTCATCCACTACAAGAGGGACCTCCTCACCAGGGAGGAAGGCACACATACCCTGCTCCAGGGATGCTGGGTCCTTGTCCCGTAGGACAAAATAGGAGAAGTTGCAGAAGGCCCCAGGGGGGACTGAGCATAAGGGGCCTCTTCGGAGTACGCCACCAAAGGGCCCCCCAGCTGCATCCCCTGCCTGGTGGAGGGACGGGGACAGCTATGAGGGACTGAGCCCATACAACCAGATTGTCCACTTTATTGCCGAGGAAGGAAGATCCTTGCTTGAACTGTATAAAATTCATTCGTAGGAATGGAGTTACCAATGAAGGGGACAATAAGGACTTGGGGTGTTTGATCACCCCTCCAAATGATTCCCAAATGGACACTCTCCAGCCGAGTATCCAACGTAGCCAGACGTAGAGACTGGGAAGTGATGAGGACGTCCAGGTAGGTCATCCATCGGACGTCCCTTGGTCTCATCAGAGACCACACCCCCGTCAGCACCTTGGTGAGCACTCTGGGAGCTGAAGAGAGTCCAGATGACAAGGCCACAATTATCAGTGTTGGTCAACCAACGCGAATCTGAAGAACCTCGGTGTCCAGAAGACACAGGGAAGTAAAAATAAGCAGCATTGAGCTCCACAGACGGCAAGAAGCCCCCGACGCGCAAGGAGCTGATGGCCGAGCGCACTATTTCCATTGCAGAAACCGCCTGTAATTGACGAATTGCTGAAAATCTGTGAGTCCAGATTGGGCCAGACTGACCCATCCTTTTTTGGGGAACTGTGGAAAGGTAGGTGTAGCGGCCCCTGCCTCTGCCTATTAAGGGCAATCTGCAAGAGACCCCCAGACCCCACAGGCCTTGCATGGCCTGCACCAGCACCTGAACAGAGGCAGGGACAAGGAGCACCCGGGACCCGATAATCTTGGGGGAGGCCGCACAGCAAACTATCTAGTAGCCGGAGGGCACTACCTCCTGAATCCTCCAGTCTGAGGCGTGATACCTCCTGGCATGAGCAAGGTGCCGCAGCCATCCCCTCGCCCAGACAGGCGAGGGCGCCCCATCATTCTTGAGGGGATTTTGGTGGAAGATTTAGGCTTAGCCCCGCTCCTGGGGCAGGAGTCTGCACGAGCCCCCAGGAAGGACACCCTTGGTTCTTGTTTTACACTAGGGTAGGGAGGGGGAGGGGTTACCCTGCCCCGAGGGGCCAAGACGGCCGCCTACGTTGGGGTGATTTGCCCTTTTTTACCAAACAGGTCCAGACGGGCCCCAAACAGGCGTTGCCCTCTAAAGGGAAGCCCAGTAAGAGTCTTCTTAGCAGCATCGCCAGCACCCCACTGTCGCAGCCAAACCAAGCGACGTATAGCCACCACAAGGGCAGAAGTCCTTGCACACATTCTAATGGTGTCATCCAGTGCTAATAGGATAAATTTTACAAATACATCACAACTGGAGAGCGCATTAAGCACATCCCAGGGGAGATCCTCAGGGTGATGATCAAGCATCTTTCTGATGAGGGTTCTAGCGGCCACTGCAGTAATGACCGCGGCACAGACCGGGCGCAGCCCCGTCCCTGCACAAGAATGGCGTGGGAGGCCACAGATCAATGCGCCGGTCCTCAGCATCCCGAAGGGTACTAGAAGCAGGGGCTGTAATAAAGGGGGGTTAGGAACCCCTACGATCGGCGCATCCACCACGGGGGGTGATGACTAACAATTGACCACCTCAGGGCTAAAAGGGTATTTCCTATCCCAGTCCCCTGGGACCCCTGGAATTTACTGGGGAATTCCCATTCCTTGAGTACAAGAGCATGTAAACGAGCCTGCTCTAGAAATTCCAAGCGTGCTGTGGCTGTATGGAAACGCTCCCCTCTCGGCTTGGAGGCCTCACCAGGGAGAGAGATAGACAGGACCTTAAAGACCTTAATCAACAAATCTCACACTGGCCCCAGTATTCAGGGCCAGAATTGTCATGACTCCTCGGCCTCTCATCAGATGAGCCTGAGTCAGAGACCAGCTCTCCATCAGAAGGGGTATAGGCACGCGGAGTAGTCAACTCCTCAGTTCCCATAGGACAAACAGAAAACAGGAGGCGTCAAGGGCCACTTCTTACCAGGGCCCCTGCACCCTGACAACCTCGCAATAATCTGATCAGCTGTAGGCAGTCTGGAAGATGCAGCAGGCTGCAAATCCCCACTTGTATGCGACTCAGCAGGAGTGAGATTTAAGTATGGGGAAATAGGTGTATTAAAATGAGGTGCAGCCACTGGCAAGCCTGATTGCAGGGCCAGTGCTTGCTCGGCGTATTGTGCGCAGACCCGTACCCTGTCAGCATCAGCATGGGGTTGACCACACGCTATACACAGCCAGTCTTGTCCCAGAGGGACCCCGGTCACATAATTCTGAAATGCCTCCATATGGTGATTATCTAGGCCCAGCAGGGATTTACGCAATAGGCTGCCCCAAAGACCCGCTAGGAAGGTGGGAGAATTTTACAAGGTCCGCTATAATTTAACCCAGGCCGGGGAAGCCACTGGATTCAACTGTCTGAAAGACATAATGGGAATAAAGGGTGTCAGAGCCATGCGCAGTGATAAAGAATCATGAAAATCGCCCGCGAGGGCACTTACAGACCAAGGGAGGAGGGCCGTTACCACATGCGCGCGTCTAGCATCAAAATGGCGCCAAGTGAACCTCGAAGGGCGGGCCAGAGCGGGCCGTGACGCGGAGCGCGCCAAACCAGGTCCCCGCCCCCCGAAGAGCGCGAAGCTCTAAGACAGTAGTCAATATTGTCAAGAGAAGCAAAGTGTATGACACACATAGAATAGATGATTTTGCCAATGGAGACGACGACGACGCCCGGCGCAGCAAATCCAATAAAGGAAGGAGACGAATGCGGCGGCGGCAGATACACAATAAAAAAGCAAACAGTCAAGGACAATACTAAGGACACAATCATCACAGTACACTTGAGACCGCCATACCCCCCCCCCCCTCGAGCTACGAGGGAGGATGGCGACCCTTTGGATAGGGCCCACCACTACACGGGGCAATAATGCGGGAGGGGCATCCACTAGAGGCTCACCATCAGCCTAAACCGCTTACCCTTTGGTGGGGGACTGCGGTGGAGCATGGCTCCGTTAAGCACACATGGTGCTGCCTACCTTCACCCGACCAGCGCAGCCCAGGCTGGGAGGCACATCAAAAGATAACGGGTCGGAACAGTCCAACAGGGCCGCAGGCTGTAATAGCCCCGCTCACCTGCGAGAGAGTGATACTTTATGTCTTCGCAGTTGGCACTGCAGAGAAATCTGGGGATTTGTGGGAGGTCCCTGGGTATATGAAGGGCCGGGAGGAGCCTGTTTTTGCATGTCTGCAGTGCACAGCGCCATCTGGCGGAGGATAACCCAAGTGTAAGTATATTTGGAGCAGGACGTACTGTATACTAAGAATATCTCACAAAAACAGATGCCAGTAAATATACAACCAAAACTTGCCAATGGGAGTTCTGCACTGTACAAGTTAAGATATTAAAGTGATCCTGTTCACAGAAAGAAAGTCATCACCTTCCATCCCCAGCCCAGTGCCCCAAAACAGCCTGGGCTTTTTTTTTTTTTTTACTAAAAGGCTTTGTCCAACATCTATAAAAATACTAACAGGAAGCCATATGATGTGAATGGCAGCTGTATGCCAATTCGTTCAGTTACAGGCTAAACTGTCACATAATGGCAGTTTAGTTTGAAGTGCTTTATGACTGCAGTTATTAGAACTGATAAGGCTGACCCGTGTTTAACTGAATGTATTATTGGGCATCTGGAAACAGTGTCAAACAGCAGGAATCAGGATGCCCCAGGGGTGGAATGCTTGGTCTGGTTTTGGTCCACTTAAAGTGGATAATGATACAGTTCCCCACAGGCCGACTCAGAAGGAGGAATGGATCAAAAGTCGAATAGTACAAAACCTGGACTTTAATACATATTAGTGAAAGAAAATAAGTCCTGGTCTAGGCATACCAAGCCAATGGTAAGCCATTGCAAAGCATCTTAACATCCCAAGTTATACATAACTACTTTGTGTATTCTAAGTGACGATGCTTTCTTTGCTTCAATTTCTGGGTCATGGCTGTGCCGGGAAAGGCATATCTTTGGGAGTCTTGAGCATACTGCTGTGGTCACAGACAGCTGCAGGGCCACGGTGGCTTGCTCACACTGAGAGCTCCAGGGAATAGAGTGGCAGACCACATTTTTGTGTGGTCCTGGTAGAATGAAATTGAGGAGGAGGACAAATCCTGAACCCTTGTACAGCTTCTACCCTGCATTGCAGAATGCAGGACACATAGGACCGGTATTAGACGAGCTGCTTGCTGCCTTATTATTGCTGTCCCTTTAATTCCCTGAAGATGCCTGGGGCCCTGGCAATAGCCCATGTCTGCCCCGTGCTGGCGCCGGCTCTGCATTTAGGGTAAATAAAGGGGCACAGTCTTTAGATACAAATGGCCACTATACACACACTTTTGGGATACAAAGGTTAGAATATAATAAGAAAAGGGAACTGATCAGCAGCAGAGCCCACTAAGTGAAGGTACCAGAAAAAGCCTGTCAAAGCCTTGGCTCCATCTTCAGAAAGGCCAGTCTGATGGGGGTTCCTCCACCATAATAAAAATGCTTGGAATCTTCCTTTAGTAGTGATAAAGAAAGTATTTTACATAAAGTTTCAATAGACTGTATAACTTAATTGGCACAAACATTTTTTGGGGGATGATTCCGAAAAAAAAAAAACTTATTTGCACATCACTTGGATATTACATATACCTTACATTATATAACCATGCACACTCTGTTCTACAAAGTATAAACTGTACATCTACACCGACACCCTGGATTCCATTCAGTTAATATTTTATAGAACCTGATTGCCCCTACAATGCTTCATGCTAGTTGCATACCTAAGCCTTATAGTCCGTGCTTTTCCCAAAGCTTGCACTATATGTCTGCCGCACTAGCCTGGCACAGCAGGCATCTAGTATCAAAAAGCACTTTATATACCAACACCCCTGCCATGACCTTACCATTCAAATACATCATACACTTTTTTTTATGCGAGAGAGAATATGACCTGATTTTGGACCAGAAGTGAGCCGCAGAATTCCCGGAGGCGAAATGTGTAGCTGCTTCCTGATCTTTCCTGCCCGAACACTGCATCAGGACCACAGACATAATTTCTACTCTATAATTATGCACCAATATCGATCTTGCTTTTAATTAGCCCTAACCATCAGAGGAGCTTGCAGCAGGCACACAAGTTTAGCACTCTAAATATATGTACCCTCACCAGGCTTCACTCAGGAATAAGCAGATACTCGATTGCCACTGATGCTTCTGTACAAAATGCAAACCAGTATCCCCAAAGCGAACCAAAAATTACAGGCAGAAGTCCGACGAGTACAGGTGGAATGATTAAGTTTAAGCAGACAGAAAGAAGTGAACAGAGGACCAGGCTTTCCAAAAGGGGTGTAGGCCCATACTGAAGCACATGTGCGGTCTGCAGTGGACTCCACTGATGAGTGCCAAGATGGATTTGGGTAATAAAAATAGAAAATGAGTTTTCTAGTAGCGGCACCAGTTGCCCGCTCCCCTGCCAGAATCCGTGCTTCTGCAATCTGAGCTCCTGCCCTGGCTGTGACTTGAGCGCCTAGTCAGCCAATCAGTACATTTTAAATGCCCAAATCGACCTCCGTACAGGGCCACATAACGGTGGGCACATGACTTCCACTTAAGCAGAACAAAATTCAGGAATGGGATGTCTCACTGTGTGAAACCACCCAGAAAGCCAGTAATCAATCACCTCTCCTCGTTCCAACAATGCATGCACAGGCTTTCGTCCAGTCAGAGCCATTAGCCAAATGACAGTCACTGTTCTGATTCACTTCCATAGAGAGCACAGGACACATCCCCAGCAGCGTGCACGCCCCTGAATGGCTGAGGCAGCACCGTGCGCAAAGCACCAAGATGCAGGGGGTGCACACACTCCCCATTGAAAACAATCAGAGCTGTTTGCTGCATAATGTATGAACAGTAAACAGCTCTGATTGGACAAGAGTCCTAACATGCTGTTGGACTGGGGATAGGTGAGTGATTGCCAGCGCCCATTGGGGTGGTGGTTACACAGCAGAGCATCCCATCTCCGGATGTCCCAGGGGGAAGGCCAGTGGCTGGCCCTAGAATTTATAGATCTCAGGGGTAGCCTTGTGGGCTTTGTTCTGCTTTAAAAAAAAATCTTGTAATGGGTCCCAAAACTTTGAGAATATATTCTTAGATCACGTCACTTAAAAGGGCAAGTCCACGTTCAATGACATTTTTTAAAGTGTGTATTTTTTGTGCAAAAATTAGGTCTTAAGGTGCTAGGTTGATCTAGCATTTTTACTAATGTTAGCAAATGTGTGTTTTATGGTAGCAGTTTCCATCTGTTGCTACACCAAGTGCAGACTTTGTGTACGTTGCCAATAGCAACAGATGGCAGCTAGTAAAAACTGCTTCCATAAAACATGCATAACATAGAATTTTATTTTTAACAAATTCAGCTAGATCAGCTCAGCACCTTAAACCAGACCTTCAGCATGATTTAATGAAAAGCCCAAACCCTTAAAATATATGAATTTTAGATGCTGGGGAATAGTTTAAGTTTTTAGTCACTTAGTATTTTTTCCCCCACTGGGCTGCAACTCTGTTCAGGATTCTGTCCAGGTTCTAAAATATGGGCGCCGCCATCTTGACTCTTGAATCACATACTGAGGAGAGGAGAGCGAGAAAGTACCGGGGGGTGGGGTTATAGCTGTGCTTTACACAGAAGAAGAAACTACCTGTTTTCAGAAAGCCTGATGCTTCATGAGCCGCCATCTTGGATGTTTAAAGGCCCAGAAAATACAATTCTGTGAAATACTCACATGTAGAATTGGTATTATAAGTATACAGTACGTCCTGCTCCAGATATAATACTTACACTTGGGTTATCCTCCGCCAGAAGGCGCTGTACTGCAGAAGCATGCGAAAACAGGCTCCTCCCGGCCCTTCATATACCCAGGGACCTCCCACAAATCCCCAGCATTGAAAAAGCAGTGAACAAGAAGCCGGGAGAATTAAACCACCCAGAACAACTGGTAACAATAACAAGATAACAATCACCATACAGGGGATCCAGAATAATGCAACGGGGTGGGGTGGAGCAGGACATACTGTATACTTAAATACTCACCTGTAGAATTGGTATTATAACAGAATTGTATTATTCTTAGTATACAGTACATCCTGCTCCAGATATAATACTTACACTTGGGACATCCAATAGCAGTGTCCATAAAGTAGGGTGGGATCCACAACAAAAAAAAAAAAGGTGACAGGCAGTTTAAACTACTACCGCTTGCAAAACCTTACGGCCAAAAGCAGCATCTGCTGAGGCCCTAACATCAACCTTGTAAAACTTGGAAAAGGTATGAACAGAAGACCAAGTAGCGGCCTTGCAAACTTGTTCAACCGAGGCCTGGTGCTGGAAGGCCCCAGAGGTCCCGATAGCACGAGTAGAATGAGCAGTAAGGCGGAAGGGAGGACTCTTCCCCTTAGCAGAATAGGCTTGAATCACAGCCTGACGAATCCATTTGCTAATGGTAGACTTGGCCAGAGCCAAACCCTTCCTAGGACCAGAGGGGACCACAAAAAGAGCATCAGTCTTCCTGAAGGCCGCAGTGACTACCAGGTTATACTTCAGACACCTGACCACATCCAAAGGAATGCAAAACCCTTTCCTTAGCGTTACTAGGATTAGGACACAATGAAGGAAGCACAATATCCTGATTCAAGTGAAAGGCAGACACCACCTTCGGCAGAAAGTCTGGCTTAAAGCGTAACACCACCTTGTCATGGTGTCTCTCGTAGTATGGGGGCTGAATAGACAACGCCGCCAACGCCGAAACACGCCTGACCGAAGTGATAGCCACCAGAAAAACCACTTTGAGAGTAAGTACAGCCAAGGCAGCATCCTGAATAGGCTCAAAGGGAGCACCCTGCAAGGCAGACAAAACCAAGTTCAAGTCCCAAACAGGAACCGTAGGCTTACGTGGCGGACGCACGTGAGTAACCCCCCCTAAAAGAAGGTCTTAACCAAGTGATGCTGAGCAAAGGACTTCTGAAAGAAAACAGACAGGGCAGAAACCTGACCCTTCAGAGTACTGAGCTTTAAACCCAACTCTAATCCATATTGAAAAAATTCCAGAATCCTAGGGATGAAGAACTCCCTGCAGGGAAGAGACCTGGACTCACACCAGTCTATGTAGATACGCCATACCCTGTAATAGATGGCAGAAGAAGTTTTCTTCCTAGCCTGAACCATGGTATCCACCACTGAGGCAGACAAGCCTTTCTCCATCAAGATGGAGGTTTCAGCAGCCAAGCCGTCAAAACCAGAGTTTGTAAATTGGGATGGCGTAAGGAGCCCTGAGTGAGTAGATCTGGCGCCTCTGGCAGGACGTACTGATCTATTGCCATTTGTACCACGTCTGCGAACCACACCCTTTTTGGCCACCTTGGGGCCACTAGAATCACTGGCACCTTTTCCAGGGCAATCTTGCGCAGAACCCTGCCCAGCAGGGGAAACGGGGGAACTACATACAGGAGGCGAAATTTCTTCCAAGACAACGACAGAGCGTTCGTGGCCACGGCCAGAGGATCCCAAGACAGGGAAACAAAGGCCGGGAGCTTGCGATTGTGACAGGATGCAAACAGATCCACATCCGGTAGACCCCAACGGTGACACAGGGACTGGAACACCCTGTTCCAGAGAGACCACTCCCCCTGCCGGGAAGTCCCCCTGCTCAGAGAGTCTGCTAGGAGATTCTCCACCCCTGGGATGTAAACAGCCAAAATGCATTGAACATTGGCGTCCGCCCATGTCAGAATCCGCGACACTTCCTGGAGGGCACCCTTGCTCCGGGTCCCTCCCTGATGATTGATGTAGGCAACCGCCGTCCTGTTGTCTGAGCGCACCTGCACAGACAGTCCCTGCAGGTGATCGGTCAACTGCTCCAGAACCAAGCTGACCGCCCGTAGTTCCAGAATGTTGATGGGTAAATGGGCCTCCTGAGGGCCCCACCTGCCCTGGAACCTCAGGGACTTCCAGAATCCCCCCCAACCTGACAGATTGGCATCTGTGGTGACCGTCTCCCAGGAGGGGGCTAGAAAGGACCTGCCCTTTAGCAAATTCTTGTGGTCCAGCCACCACAAGAGGGACCTTATGATCAACGGAGGAAGCACACAAACCCTGTCCAGGGATGCAGAATCCTTGTCCCATACCGAGAGGAGGTGAAGCTGCAGAGGCCTCGAATGGAACTGAGCAAAGGGCACCGCCTCGAAGCTCGCCACCATCAGACCCACCAGCTGCATTCCCAGTCTGAGTGAGAGTTGGGGGCATGAGAGCAGGGACCGCACCTGCGCAGTCAAGGCTTCCACCTTCTGTTGGGGAAGGAATATTCGTGACTGAACCGTATCCAGAATCATCCCCAGGAATGGGGTCACCGACGAAGGGGACAGAGAAGACTTGGGGTGATTCATCACCCAGCCGAAGGACTCCAAGATGGACACCACCAGCTGAGTGTCCAGCTCCGCCTGCTGTAGGGGCCATGAGGCGATGAGGATGTCGTCCAGGTAGGGCAGCACTCGAATGCCCCCTGACCTTGACAAGGACATCACTCCCGCCAGTACCTTGGTGAACACTCTGGGATCTGAAGTGAGGCTAAATGGTAGGGCCACAAACTGATAATGTTGATCTTTCAAGGCGAATCTGAGAAAACTTTGATGTCCCGGAAACACAGGGATGTGAAGGTAAGCATCTTTGATGTCCACAGTTGTCATAAAATCCCCTGGGTGCAGAGAGCCAACGGCCGAGTGCAGAGTTTTCATGCGAAAGCGCTTGTGCTTGACAAATTTGTTGAGGATCTTTAAATCCAGAATGGGCCTGACTGACCCATCTCTTTTGGGTACTGTGAACAGGTGGGAGTAGAACCCTTCTCCCAATTCTCTCAAGGGAACCTGGCAAATAACTCCCAGATCCAGAAGGTCTTGCACTGCTTGCATCAGGACCTGAGCCGATACCGGGTCCTGGGGAATCCGGGACCTGATGAATCTTGTGGGGGGCCGCACAGCAAACTATTTTGTAGCCAGAGGTAACTACCTCCTGAATCCACCGGTCCGAGACTTGGTGCCTCCAGACATGCGCAAAGTGCTGTAGCCGTCCCCCCACCCTGGCGGGCTAGGCCGCCCCATCATGCCTGAGGGGTCTTGGGAGGGGCTTTGGGTTTGGTCCCCCAGGAGGAGCCGGGGCATCTCCCCATGCTCCTATGCCAGGAGTCTGCACGAGCCCCCGCGAAGGACACCCCTTTCCCCTGCTTAACACCTCTGTAGGGGGCTGAAAGGGGGCCCTGGATCCGAAAGGGCCAAGGCTGCCGCCTGCACTGTGGTAACTTACCTCCTTTAGCAAAGAGGTCTAGGCGGTCCCCAAACAGGCGCAGGCCCTGTAAGGGCTCTTAGCGGCATTGTCTGCCGCCCACTGGCGCAGCCATACTACGCGGCGTATAGCCACCGCCAAGGCGGAAGATCTGGCACACAGCCTAACAGCATCATCCGATGCGGAAAGGATAAAGATCACAAACGCATCACAATTAGACAGTGCATTAACAGCATCAGTAGGCAGCTCGTCTGGGCCGTCAAGTGCATTCCCGATCATGGCCCTGAGCGCCACAGCAGTAATGGCCAAGGCGCAAACCGGGCGCAGCGCCGCCCCACCAAATCCAAAGGCATGACATGCCAATTGGTCAATGCGCTGGTCCTCAGAATCCCGCAGCGTAGTGGTATCGGGGGAGTGCATAATAGAGGTGTTAGACAGCTCTAAAACAGGAGCATCGACCTTGGGGGGTGATGACCAGCACTTGACCATATCAGCAGGAAATGGATACTTCCTGTCCAAACTCTTAGGGATCCCGGGAAGTCTACTGTGATGTTCCCATTCCTTCAACACGAGGTTATTGAAATGGGTTTGCTCAGGAAATTCCAATTGAGCCTTAGCAGTATGAAATAGCTCACCCCTTTGCCTGGGAGCCGCAACAGGGGGAGGGATGGACAAAACTTCTGACAAAAAAATCTGAAGCAGTAGTTTGTCAGTATCATCCGGGGTCCAGTGGTCCGAACCGGAATAGTCATGACCCCTTGTCATAGCCCCCCTTGAATAGCTCCCCTTCGTCCGAAGGGGTATGGCCATAAAAATGTGAAAACTCCTCAGACTCCATAGGGAAGGGAGCCGAATCAGGGATTATGTGCCGCTTTTTAGCAGTGGCCTTGTGCGCTAGAGAACTAGCAAGCAATTTCTCAACACTGGCCAGTCTAGTATCCACATCAGGATGAGAATCCCCGATTGTATTGGGGGTTAGACTCAGGCTTGGGGGAGTAGGTGAAGTGAGGCGAGGTGCAGGCCCAGCCACAGGAGGGGCGGGAAGTACCATTAGCGCCTGCTGTGCACAAGGGACGCAGACCCATGCATTGTCACTGCCGATAGGCGAGACCCCACAAGCTACACACAGACGGGCTTGTCCCGAGGGAACCCCGTTCACAATATCCTGGGATGCCTCCATATGGTGATTAATGGGCACAATAGGCCAGTAGGGATTGATGCTATAAGCTACCCTGGATGCCCCAATGACCCGCAGGGAAGTGGGAGTAATTTTCTTAGGTCCACTGGTAATTAAGCCGGGCCGGGAGAAGCCACTGGATTCGATCGTCTGAAAGACATAATAGGAATAGGGATGTCAGAGCCATGCGCGGTGAACAAGAAGGAAGAAAAAACTCGCCCGTGAGGGCACTTACCGACCTAGGGAGGAGGGCCGCTACACATGTGTGCGTGATCAGCAACAAAAGGCGCCAAGAACCTCAAAGGGCGGGCCAGAGCGGCTGTGACGCGCAGCGCGCCAAACCGGGTCCCCGCCCCTTCCCCCCCGGAAGAGCGCGAAGCTCTGAGATAGATTCAGCTGTCAGAAGATCGAAGTGAATGGCACACTTAAAAAGAAAAAAAAAAAAAAAAAATCGCCAATGAAGACGTAGCAGCGTCTGAGGCAACGCCACCGCTCATCGCAGCACATTCAACATGGGAAGGAGTGCGCGTGGCGGCGACAGATGCATAATAAATTTTTTTTTTATTTTTTTTTTTTTTAAGTGTGGTCCGAACAGCGCAGCACTAACACCAGGAATACCAGTAAAAGGACAGTACTAAGGCCATAAGCGTGTAAGCATACACTGACCACCACACACCCCCCCCCCCCTTTCTTTCCACCCGGACTACGGGGGGGAACGAGGGAGGACAGCGACCCTTTGTATAGGGCCCACTGCTACACGTAGCGCGGGAGGGGCATCCTCTAGAGGCTCACCATCAGCCTAAACCGCCTACCCCTTGGTGGGGGACTGCGGTGGAGCATGGCTCCATAAGCACACAAGGTGCTGCCTACCTTCACCCGACCGACGCAGCCCAAGCTGGGAGGCACATCACAGGGAGGACGGGTGGGAGTAGTCCAACAGGGCCGCAGGCTTTGATAGCCCCGCTCACCTGCGAGAGAGTGATACATCATGTCTTCGCAGTCAGCACTGCAGAGAAATCTGGGGATTTGTGGGAGGTCCCTGGGTATATGATGGGCCGGGACAAGCACGTTTTCGCATGCTTCTGCAGTACAGCGCCATCTGGCGGAGGATAACTCAAGTGTAAGTATTATATCTGGAGCAGGACGTACTGTATACTAAGAATAATGCAGTAGATGCAGGTAGGATGATTTTTAATGTGAACAATCTGTATGTACAGGGTATGGGAAACATAAGATATGCTCGTATTCAGGGTGAAGGTCTGCTTTAAACACATCCTTTCAGCATAAAACACACTTTCAAAAATTACATCGAAAGTGGACTTAACCTTTACATTATATAATGCAGCCTAGTTGGACAATGGGCAGAGCTGTAACCTACCTTGTGGGTCACCCAGGGTTCCCACTGTGGCAGAAAGAGGTCTGCCACATGCCATAAGAAACTGCCCAATTAAAGTGGATCTAAGCAATTTGCAGCAATGGTGTTTGTGGAGGGGGTGCATGTTTACTGGTGACTATGTGGGCAGTCTCTGCAGATGAGGGACTTTGCACTATTTTTTGGTGTCGCTGGAAAGTATTATGTGGATGGGCATCCCAATGTGATGCCCTGGGTAGGGATACCAGAGGGTTTTTTTTTTGTTTTTTGTTTTTTTATTTAAAGCATGTGTATGCCACGAACAGTAAAGAAAAACATAGGGGCCATACATTTTTCCTTAATATTTACTATTCTGGCTCTGACCAAAAGCTTAGAACAAAAGCCTCATCAAGGGTTGTTCTATATCTTCTACTGGCTGCATGAGGGACATTACAAAAAAGAAAAAAAAAAAAAAAAAACAGATTCAGCTTTTACGTATCAATATAAACGTTATGGAGTCCACACGACTGCTAGGAGGAATGTATCCATCTTGCCAACATACACGCTGTGAGAATCAAGCTAGGAAAATATGCCCCAGGGCAGGGGCTGTCGTCAGCACGTAGGAAGATGGATGTTCATCTGCTTGGCGACTTGCAGTGAAGGGTTCTCCTTTTGTGTGCTGTAGAGCTGCTCACAGCAAGAAAAACAGAAAACAGCAGCTGCGGGCACTTCACATCTGGTGCCCTCAGCGAGGTGCCACACACATTACCTCACAGCTATGGCAGAGAACGGTAGATGGGAACAGGCTTCCAACCACAGCCCATGCACGGTGCATCTGATTAGTTGCGTCCGCAGTGGACACTCACCAATGTTTCCATTGTAGTGGTTTTACACTATTAGTTTAATGGGGAATAGACCATACAGAACTGACCGAGGATGATCACAAGAGGTTAAGGGAGCGCCTGGGGCCGTAATACCACGGTACTTATCGTTTACAAGAGGTTCAGAGCGTCTGGGGCCACATACAGGTTTCCGCAACATAGATTAGTGAAAAAAAACTAATGAAGCGCCATGTGGCAAATGTGCCATCTCTGACCGGTGACCTACCAAGAGCTCAGCGACACAGAAAATTATACAAACCCCCCCCCCCCCCCCCCCCCGAAGCGCTGGACCCAATAGGGCTGAATCAGCAACGCATTTTTTTTTTTCCCCTCATGTTTTTCTGTGAGGAAAAACAGAATAGTGATTTTTTTTCCTTAGCAAAGTACAGCACCATTTAAAAAAGATTACAGTATTTTTAGCCATGTAAGACGCACCTGGCATTTGGAGGAGGAAAATAAGAAAAAAATATTCTAAAGTGTAACTAAAACACCCCATTACAGGCAGTATGGCATTCCCCCATCCCTCCCCCATATGCAGTGTGACATTCCCCCCATCCCTTCCCCATAGGCAGTGTGGCATTCCCCCCATCCCTTCCCCATAGGCAGTGTGGCATTCCCCCCATCCCTTCCCCATAGGCAGTGTGGCATTCCCCCCATCCCTTCCCCATAGGCAGTGTGGCATTCCTTCATCCCATTCTCATAGGCAGTGTGGCATTCCCCCCCCCCCCCATCCCATGCCCCATAGGCATTGTGGCAATCCCTCATCCCATTCTCATAGGCAGTGTGGAATACCCCCCCATCCCCATAGGCAGTGTGGCATTCCACCCATTCCATTTCCATAGGCAGTGTGGCATTCACCCATCCCATATGCAGTGTGGCATTCACCCATCCCATATGCAGCATGGCATCCCCCCCATCCCATATGCAGCATGGCATCCCCCCATCCCATTTGCAGTATGGCATCCCCCCATCCCATTGACACAGGCAGGGTGGTAAACCCCTGCGTCCACGTCCCAGCTGCATGGACTGGGTATGTGCACATGCCAGCCCAAGAATTAGCAGCGGTACCGGCAGCGACCAGAATGGGAATAGTAGATTGGGTTCAGTTACCCTGTCCGACACCCTTTCATCGGCTGGTGTCCCGGTATATCTTTTTTTTTTTACATTCGCCCAATAAGACGCACTGAAGCTCCCCCCCCCACACTTTTGGGAAACAATTAGTGCATTTTATAGGGCGAAAAACTTAAGTTAGTTACCTGGTAACTTTTTTTCTAAACATCCGTAAGGGCAGCATACGCCTCCGGGCTACTCCCACCGAGGGGGACACATGACCAGCCAAAAAAGAATAAAATCCTGACTCCTCCCTCTCTTCCCCAGTTGTTGTAGAGATCTGAAAGAAAGGAGGAGAGACACAGACCCACCAATTCTCATAATAAACTATATGCAACTTATCTCCCATGCTTAAAATATTACGGATGCCCTTACGGATGTTTAGAAAAAAAAAAAAGTTACCAGGTAACTAACTTAAGTTTTCTCAAAACATCCTTCGGGCAGCATACGCCTGAGAGATAGGCAAGGACTACCTCATAGGGTGGGAAGAACCGCGCGAAGAACACTTCGGCCAAAAGATTGATCTTTCTCAGATAAGAGACCCAAAAGATAATGTCTTGAAAAAGTCTTAGCCGACGTCCAGGTCCGCTTTAAAAATCTGTTCAATGGAGACCCCGGCTTGCTCTGCCCAAGACGTGGATACACTCCTAGTGGAGTGAGCCGTTACCCCACTGGGTAAATTGACAATCTCCATATGCCAGTTTAATGGTACTTTTCATCCACCTAGCTAATGTAGTCTTTGAGACCCTCAAACCCTTCCTGGGGCCTGAAAAGGAGATAAACAAGCCGTCTGCTTTCCTGAAATCTTTGGTTTGATGCAGATATTGTAATAAGGAGAGATCTGACATCCAAAGCTACCAGTTCCGGATCTTCGTCCGTGACGGAAGGAATAATGATCTCCTGAGATCTGTGGAAATCCGATGCAACTTTAGGAAGGTAGCAAGGGTCCACTTTCATCACGATGCGATCTGTAAAAACCTGGAGAAATGGATGTCGACACGACAAGGCTTGAATGTCACCGACTCTTCGGGCTGAAGTAATGGCCACTAAAAATAATACCTTCCACGTAAGCAACTTGATATCCAGATTTTTGTTTGGATAAAAGGGTGAAGAACTTAAGACTTTCGCTAGGTCCCATTGTGGAATCACCTTACAAGGAGCTGGCTTAGAATGTTTGACTGCAAGCAGAAACCTTTTAATAATAGAAATAGATGAAAGTTTTCTATCCAAAAAAAATGACAGGGCCGCCAGCTGAACCTTTAGTGTATTGACACTAAGGCCCATGTTGACTCCATCTTGCAAAAAAATCGAGAATAACCAGTGTTTTAAAAGAAATCTTGCTATTCTCCGTTTTCCAAGAGTTAAAAGTTTTCCATACCTTAAGATAAATCTTTCTGGTCACCGTCTTCCTGCTTGCCAGAAGAGTACTTATCACTGGGGCTGAAAATCCCTTCCTTCGCAGTAAGGAGACTTCAGGGTCCAAACTCTAACCTCCACCACTGGGGATTTGGACAGTAAACAGGACCCTGGGATAAGATGAGGGGTCACCGGAATCTCCCAAGGGTCCTGAATTGATAGTTCCACTAGAGTTGAAAACCAGGATCTTCTTGGCCACCACGGAGCTACCAGGAGAATTGTAGCTGGTTCCTTCACGAGCTTCTTCAGCACCATTGGAATCAAACGCACTGGAGGGAAGGCGTTGGCCAGATTGAAATGCCATGGCTGAGCTAGCGCGTCTACTCCCAATGACCGATCCCTTGGATCCAATGAGAAATATTGGTCCACCTTGTGGTTTCTTGCCGACGCAAATAGGTCCACCTCCGGAATGCCCCTCTGAACACAAATTGTCTTGAAAACATCTGGATCCAGAGACCAATCCGATTCCTTCATCTGTAATCGGCTTAAAAAATCTGCCACCTGATTCAGGGTCCCTTAAGTGAATCGCATCAGGGACTTCAAATTGATTTCTGCCCATGACAATATTTCCCATGCTATGGCCATCAATTTCGAGGATCTTGTTCCTCCCTGATGGTTTATGTAGGCCACCGATGTCGCGTTGTCTGATCTGATCTGCACGTGCTTCCCTCGCAGGTGTGACATCAGGGAGCATAAAGCTTCCTTTATTGCCACCAATTCCCCTAGATTGCATGAGGACTGACTCAGGGTTCTTGACCATCTTCTTGACCAGCTGTCCATGTCTTGCAATGTGCCCCCCAGCCCCAGGCTGAAGCATCGGTAGTCACAGTCATCTCCTTTGGGTCTCCCCAAGGCAAACCTCTTTAGGAACCGACCTTCCTCCAACCACCAACTCAAAGAATACTTTACTTCCTCTGAGATTGGAAGCTGTAGATCCAATCCCTGCGGGGAGCCATCCCAATTCTTCAGAATATGTCCTTGCAGGCATCTGGAGTGAAGTTGGCCCCATCTTACCGCCGGAAAGGATGATGTCAGAAATCCAAGAACTCTCATTGCTTGTCTTATCGAGGGAATTGTTTCTGAGCAGATAGATCGAACTGCTTCCTGAAGAGCTATGACTTTCTGATGAGGAAGAGTAAGGACCTGACGGATCACGAATCCCAAGTAGGTCATAATCTGCGAGGGTGCTAGAGAAGACTTGTTGTAATTCACAACCCAACCCAGGTGAGCCAGATTCATGGAGAAACTAATATTCTCCCATAGTTTGTCTTTTGACGGAGTAAAAAGCAGAAGGTCGTCTAGGTAGGCGACCACTCCTATCCCCCTGCGTCTCAGGTATGCCAAGGGCTCGGCCAGAACTTTGGTAAAAATTTTTGGAGCAGATGCCAGGCCGAACGGAAGGCAGACAAATTGGAAATGCAAAATCTGGTCTCTGTCTTATTGCAAATCTCATAAAAGACTGAGCCAGGGGGCTCATTGGAACTTGCCAATAAGCGTCTTTTAAATCTATTGACGCCATGAAGGCACCTCTGAAAAGCATATTCTTTACAGAATAAATTGTTTCCATCCTGAAATGTCTGTACTGGACAAAAAGGTTGAGACTCTTCAAGTTCAGGATAAACCTGAACCCTCCCGAGCTCTTCCTTAGAACCCTGTCCCCTGCAGAGGCAGTGGCACTGGAACAATGACTCCCCTTGACTTCATGTCCGCCAGACTCCAAAAAATTGCAACTCTTTCCCCCTTGCCCCTGGGCAGAGAAGAAATCAAAAATCTTGGAGGAATTTGAGAAAAATCTATGTGGAACCCCTCCGTAATACCTCTTACAATGAAAGGGCAATCCAACAGGCCTTGCCAGGCTGTGCAAACCTCCCTAGCCTGGCGCCAATAATGGGTTTTTGGGTCTTGCCTGATAAGTTCCAAACAGGGTTGAACCCTTAAAGCTGCCCTTTCTTGAAGTATTGGAAGAGGAGGAGGCCCCTCTGGCTCTTTTAGGAGCACCCTTGTTAAGAAAGGGACGCCTAAAAGTACTTCTGGGAAAAAACATTCTATTAGCCGCAGCCCTAGGATGAGCCGGAAAACATTTATTCCTGTCCGACGTCATATCCAAAACTTTACCTAAGTCTGGACCAAACAAATACTCACCCCTAAAGGGCATAGCACACAGTCTCATCTTAGATCCAACATCGCCAGACCAGGTCTTTAACCAAAGAATCCTGTGCACGGAGTTGGTCACTGCCAGATTTTGAGCTAAAAATCTAATAGATTCAGCCATGGCATCCGTAACAAATGCCGTTGCTGAAAAGAGAATAGGTAAAGCCTTCAAAATTTTATCTAGACTAGTCCTTTCTAAAAGACAGTCCTTCAGCTGTTGTAGCCAAAACCCCAGATTTCTAATAACGCAATTGGATGCCAAACTTGTCCTCAACAAATTGGACTCCACTTGCCAAGCCTTTTTCAGCAGCGAATCCATCTTATCTAGGGGATCATTAAGTACCCCAAAATCCTCAAACGCTAATCCTGCACCCTTAGAAACCTTGGCAAAAGGGGCATCCAATTTGGGACATTTTTCCCAAAGCTGTGAATCTTCTTCTGAAAATGGGTACCTACGTTTAAGACCCCTAGAAGTAAAAACTTTCCTAGAAGGCTCCTTCCATTGTTCCAATATCATATCCTTAAGATAGTCATGCAAAGGAAAGGAGTAGGAAGAATCAGGAGTCAAATCTGGATAGAAACTATCCTGTTTTGATTTTGGACCAGCAGCCTTTTCCTCTATACCCATAGATAGGTTAATCATGTGTAAGAGAAAAGGTAGATCCCCAGGCGGAAACAAAAATCTGTTTTTAGCCAGAGAGGAACCTGAAGCCTGATCATCCTCCTCATCCGGGGAAGAAATCTCACCTTCCTCTGATTCATCGTCAGGAACAAGAGTTTCCTGAGAGACAAAAAAAAAAAAAAAAAAAAAAAAAGAAGAAGGGGGTTTCCCCATATGTGCAGAAAACATGGAAGGATCAAAGTGACCAGTGGCTGGATGTAAAAAGCCTATCTGGTTACTAGCGACTTCCGGGGCCCCCTGAGCTATAGTGGAAGAAGAGATCTTTAAGTTCCCTCATCAAATCGTCATTATGCTCCTTATTAACCACTTTATCCGTGCATATCTGACATACGTACAACGTAGGAATCTGCAAGCTTCATATCACATAACGGCATCTTCTACTCTTTTTACTGGATTTTGATCCGGAAGAAGAGGACTTTGTAAAAAAAAAAAATATTATATATATATATATATATATATATATATATATATATATATAAACACCCCCCCAAGCATAGTAAAAGGGTGACATACCGGGGCAGAGCAGGGCCTCCTCTTCCCAGAATCGGCAGCCGGCGTCATGCTGGAAGAGTCTAGGTCACATAAGCAATTTCAGTGGAAGAATCTTCAATAGAATCCAAAAAAACGTCCTGCGCCTGTTCTGCCATACTTCTGGATAGAGGCACCAGAGATTAGTTTTCTGAGCCCGCCTAAATAGAGGTAGGGATCATTTCCATATTAAAATATTAACCCTTCTTAGTAAAAATACTGTGCTATCGCTTTAAGAAAAAACACGTGTTGTGGGAAAAAAACGCAGGAAATTCCCAAGGGCACCGGGATGTGACATCAGCAGCCCTGGGGGGGAAGAAGCGTGGAACCTAATTTCCAGGAAAATGTCATTTAAAAACAGAGTCGGCGCACGCGCGTAAACATTATGCTGCCTACCTCCTGGAGCGCCCTCCGCCCGAGACGCTCGCCGCCGCAGAGGAAACACCGGCGAAGATCACTGCCCGACCCTGCCCGTCCTGAGCTGGATCCCAGCGTCTACCTGCAGAGCACCGTTCCCTCTCACCGGCTGCCCGGCCGAAGGTAAGCCGAATGCGGAAGTATCGGCAGGCGGGGAAGAGAGCGAGAAAATACGTCATTCCCCTCTCTTCCCCGCCTCTTAAGGTACCAGCACAAGAAAAGAGACCAATGCAACCAACATAGAGGGATGCTTCCTAATGTTCCCAGAAAAAAATTAGGTCCTCATTTTTTTAGCAACTAAAGGTAAGGGGTCCGGTAACCCCCGCTTCTTTCTTAGAATCATCCTTAGGAAGAGGGAATACTCACTTACCCTCCTTTGAAAAAAATCAAAGAATGGGATTTGGCCAATAATCCCATAGGGTATACCGGGCCCCAGACAAGAGTGTCTTTGGGACAGAGAAATGGATCCCCTGCCTACAGGCCCATAGTACCGGAAAAAATACTTACCTGAACCAATCGATCCAGGAGCTAGTGGTCCGGCTCCTACCTCGAGGAGGAACACAAACACCTGGGGAAGAGAGGGAGGAGTCAGGATTTTATTCTTTTTTGGCTGGTGGTCATGTGTTCCCCTGGGTGGGAGGAGCCCGGAGGTCTCAGGCATATGCTGCCCGAAGGATGTTTTGAGAAAAATGTATACATATTTTTTCACACGAAAAAAACTTCTCACTGTGTTGAATCAGTCCTAATGTGTCTGAGGTTCACCTAAAAAGGTGCCAGGCACCCAATCCACTCACTGGTGGCTGATGTGGGAGATTTCATAGTCGGTGCTCAGCAACAACACTGATGAAGCACTGGTTGGCTGCCTAAGCTGCTGCCTAAGCTGCTGTTTTTAAGGGATTGTTCAGACGAAGCATAAAAAACAAATCGTTTACCGAATATGCAGCGGCTTCATCATGCTGTGCTGGGTCTGTTGTAGTTGAAATCCAAACCACTTCTCTGTAGCCCAGGCCCTTGATTTCACTAATGCACAACCAACTTTTGTTATCTTGAGATGTAACCCTACCACTGTTGCATGGCTGTGTGGCACTTAGCATCCCCAGTATCTGAAGGGGAAACAATGCTCCTTCCCCTCTCGTCTGTCTCATAAGGTGGACCACAACCTGGACTGTAGTTTGAGTTAAGTCCTTACCTTAGGGACATTCCAATTTGGCCGCTTTTATTTAAAAAAAAAAAATCTATGTACTTATTTAACCAAAAGAAACATTTGAAATAAATCCCTGCCAAATACTCTGACTTAAATCACAAGCATCTGTCTGAACAAGGAAGCATTTCAGCTGGCTGTGGAATGGTGCTTCAGCTCCAGAGACACATCTGGTTTACAGCCACGTGGCTTAGTGATTCCTCCAGTTACAGATTCCTCCAATGCACGCCCACATCAAACTGCAGAAAGGCAGACGATTAGGATTATAACGTATCCATATGTGTGCAGTGTCTCCAAAATGATACAGAAACATGCAGGCAAACCAAAAGCGTAGCTCCCACCCACTGAGCAGCCAACAGTTTCCAGAATCAACGTAGGCCAAGAAGCTACACATGAGCGGGTATAACCTTAAAATGGATCTAAAACCTCCCTGGCAACTCTGCTCACAGGCAGTGGCGTGCTTGACAACCATGCATACCATACAAATGCATGGGGCCCCCACCTGCCAGAGCCCCCCCCCCCCCTGCCAGAAGCAGAATCAACTTTAAGGGTTATTTAAGAATAAAATAATGGCACTCGGCTGGCAGCTTGCAGTGAGTGAGGGGTGCTGTTTAACACAATGCAGAGCAAGCAGCAGATAGAAGGCCACTGTACACTTATGTGAGCCAACTGCTGCAGAATCCGTGCACTCAGCTCCAGTTATGCTGTGCCATCACAGCAGCTAGGGAGCTGAATCGTGCAAGGCAGGTTACTGGTTGCATCCCCGCACTCCTCTAGCTGGGAGCGTGCACCGGCCGGCCAATCACAAATGGGTGGGCCAGGTATGCATCTAGCTAAAGTTATAGCCGGGCTGTGACTTGTGCATGCGTCATTGGAACAAGGTTAGGCAAGTGGGTGTGGCCATTTAATGGGCTTTCGCATAGTGGGGCATCCTAGTTTGGGATGCCACAGAGTACAATTTGAACAGCCATATGGGCAATTCCCAGATGATTCCCTATGCCATGAACTGACAATGCCAGGATGTGAAAACCTCTGGGTTCGCTCGCACTCCCACAGCACACGTGCAGGCTGTGGCTACACCCCCCTCCAGGTGCGCTAATATTGTATTTCGATATACAAAATTCGACTGATTATGGGTCCCCAGAGATAAGCCTGCCTTTGCTCATAGTCACCTAACCCAACCCGACCCATCCCTACACCCTCAGGGAGCCCTGCATTAAAAAGAAACGCACTTGCTTCTATTAGAGCGTCATCTGAGGGGTGCACAAACATATGGCAGTGGTCCCCATCATACAGAGTCATGAGGGAAAGATGGGAAACCCCCCCTTATTCATGGCTCACTACGTGGGTTAAAGTGATCCTGTACCCAGAAAGTAAGTTTATATTATCACCTTCTATACCCAGCACCCCAAAACAGACACGGTTTCTTTTGACTATAGCCTGTCGAATATTGATCACCACAATCTGGAGGCATTCGGACATATTTCTCCCGGGCCAAGCAGCTCCACCACCTTATGCTTTTCAGTGATGGTACTTCAGTTACAGTACACACAGCTCTGCCTTATCACTTACTGCAAATGCAGTAAATCTGAGACAATTACATCCTAACTGCCATTATGTGACATGGATGGTAACTGAATGAATTAGCATAAGGCTGCCATTCGGACATCATACTGCTTCCTGTTAATGTTTTTATAAATATTGGGCTTTAGTAAATAAAAAAAATATAAAAAAAAGCCAGTTGCTGGGATAGAAGGTGGCAACAAACTTCCTGTCTGGGTATAGGATCAGTTTATGGTCCTTGCCAATATGGACCCTGCCTGCAGGAGGCCAAGTCCCTTATGAAGAGTTAAAATCAAAACTTGCCTACTTCTCTTCTTTGCTGCCTTCTGACAAATACCCGAAAGAAAAAAACCCTAAAAGACAACAGATGTCCTAACCGAGTAGATGTAAAGATCATACAGTTTTAGTAGCCCTTTTGAAATCACCTTATTTATCCTAGAACGACACATGTAATTTTCTGAGGCGTGTTGTCCCTCCATTTCCGCACACTGTGTTTACAAAATAAGTCAATAGGATGAAACTGTTCAATCTGTAGAATCTCCTACTTATACCACCATTAGTGCCACAGGGGTTAGAAGAATCCGCCTTTGATCATTTCAGATATTTCGACGGTTATAGTAATCACAGCACCGCCTTAGACTTGGGAAAATCACAACATTACGTAACAGAAATAAGGGGCACAAACATCCCTGTGTGCCAGACGAATGCTCTGGAACATTAAATATGAAAGTCTCCAGACGCTCTGCTCCAAAGGTTTAAATATTAAAGCTATTTTTCAAGCTTGGCTTGCTAATGTATTCTGCTATTTAGCCAACTCACATATCTAGGATTCAGTGGAAGTGCCTGAAAAGTAGGATTCATCAACAAGCTGCGAGTGTATCTGGTCATACAGGCTGGCTTATCGCCGACTAGATGCTGATCATGACTCTGTGAAAGCTTTGCTTGTTAAAAAGTTGAGGAATAGGACATTTCTTATCAAGATTAGTGATTCCCAACTGGCAGTACCTGAGCTGACCTCCATTGGTACAGGTTAGTGTTTATGCTATGGCAGTGCACCTAGTTTTCCCTAGACAACTGCCGCAACACTAAGTGGAGCTTTAGAGACTCAAACTAGACAACCATTTAAAGCAGACCTCCAGTCATAGAATCAAATTGTTCCCCTAAAGCCGCTCTGTGACAATCAGGGACATAAGCTTATTGAGAGGGATTAACAACTGCAAGGTGTCAATCCCTCTCAATAAGCTTAACAGGCAGATCCGGCACTGTTAAACATGCATGTCAGCGGCCGTTTTGCCACACACATGAAGAAGCACGAGTCTCTCAGTCAAAATTGCCTCATAGATCTGTGCAATCATCTCTATTTCTAGCCAGAAGTACTAAGCCTTCAGCTGTAGAGTCATCAGTGAATAAAATACATTGTATCCCCTGAGAGCTTTTGTGGCTGCCATAGAGATACATTGTAACAGCTTTCCTCACACTAATGTTTTTTGCTACATCAGCTGTTCATTCATTTGTGTGTGTGAAAAATGATAGGCAAGCTTCTCCTCGTTTCTAAGGGAGATATCTCTCTCAATTTGGTGTCAATTGCTGCTGGCATAGCACCCCCCTAATTCTCATGTGTAAGCAGGACTATCGCCCCCGGGCCCATGCAATTCCAGAATGAATAATGCCATTCCACAACATCTGCATGGGGTTTAAGCCATCTCATGCCACTGATCATAAAGAGGAAAACACTTTACTAAACTTTCGTTTAGTGACTGGAGGTCCGCCTTAAAGGTTGTCCCCGGAGCCGCACTGCCAGAATGTAAGCCAGCAATATGCCATGAACGAGCAACCTTTCCTTAAAAATGAAAAGCTAATCGCCTAGTCCTGGGAGCAGTGTCATCCAAGGATGTAGAAAAGTGGCATATTTACTGGAGGGAACCCTGGTTATTTCAGGAATGCTCAAAAAGATGCATGTTACTGATGTACCGTGCATACAAAATTAGGGAAAATACAGCAATCACGACTGAAGAAAAAAAAAATCAAGCTAGGTCACTACAGACTGCACTCCTCCCAGCCAACGGCTATCGATTTTCAAACCAAGAAACACTTGTCAGAGAAGGCAGACTAATCAGTTTTACCATTACAGGCTGTTCTACGAAACCCATGTTGAGAAAAAGGCATACCAACACCAAACCTCCCATACATTCAGAATCTATCCTCTGCAAAAAAACAAAAACAGAATTCGGAAAAATAAATTGCAAAACAATTAACAAGAAGACTGCTATTAACTATCCAAAGGACTGACAGTCCACCATATACTGGAAGGTCTGGTGGCACAGTATCTGCTCCCCCTGGCTAATATTAAGGAAAGCAAGTTAAAGAGGGGCATGCTCCATATGGGGCATCCTGATTTGGGAAGCTCCATGGCACAAGTCCCTATAGAAACCCCCACTACATACTCACAAACTGATGGTCTGCTGGCACTGGAGCACAGAGGAGAGAGCAAAGATGTCGCCGCTCTAAAGTACTTTCTGTTGAAAGCCACATTTAAACTGCTGCAGAATCGTGAAACTAGTCAAGTATGCTGTGGGTTACACTGTGGGACAACCCAAATTGGGATTCCCACTAAGGAACATTGTAAGTAATGAAAGATCAGGCTTGCATAATTCCACCTTCTTCGAGAAACTAAACATACTTCACAAATATAGATATTATATAGGGCCCCAGTGGTGATTTTTTTTTTTTTTTTTTTTAAAAGACACAAACAGAATGCCCTTTCATTCCTTTTCTGTATCCCAGACATTTTCTGACCTAAACGATAACTGATCCGGTTTCTATTTTGGACAAGCTTAGCTCTCTTGTCCTACTCCGTAATGTAACTGTATCTGTTGCATGCAGCCTCAGAATCAGGCAGAAAGTAACACTTGCCAATAAAGATGAGGAACCACCCAAATAAAAAAAAAAAGTTTAGCAGAAAGTGATCCAATTTCAAGTTATTTTCTCCTCAAATCTGTTTGATCATCAAACACACTGCTTCCTGGATGCATCAAAGAAGAGGCCAGGAAGTGTGACAGGAAGTTCCAACTGAGTGCCTCAAATAGGGTATTCATTTTGAACGTTACCAAAATAAGTATGTAAAAGGCCTCGTAGCACTTTTAAAGCAAGAAGCAATAACCATTTACAGTTTCTCGGGCTACACGTTGCACTGTCCCTAACTACAATCTGATTTCAAAAAGACCCGGTAGTTCCTAAGTTATTTGTAAACATATTAGTGCATTGGAGACGCACAGAAAACAATGAGAAACAGTGAGTGCGGCAATGTGATGTAAGCACACTGTGGGTTTTACATATCATAGTAAAAAAGTGCACTGTTGTGACTCTAGTCATTACATTCAGCACATAGTATGACCAGAAAAAAGGGGTGAGAGATGCTGCAGGCCAAGAGTGTATCCAGCCTGCCAGCACATAGTGTGGCCAGAGAGGAAGGAGGAGGTTTCAGAGCTGCAGAGAGGCAGCTAAACAGGATGTCTGGGGAGGGAAGTGGGGGTGTTTCCATTCTTGGTCTACTGTAGGTAGATTGAAGGACCAGGTGAGTGGGGTAGAGACTGAAAGCTGAATGAGGAAGTGATTTTCTCACCAAGTAGACCGATTTAGCAGGAAGAAGAGTGTCAATGTAAGGAAAGCTACTGATATTTTTTAACTTTTGACTTGCCAATCACTTTAAAATATCCCTGTTGGTGCACCCTGGAATACAGCCATGTACCACAGGTTAAGAAACAGTGCAGTAGACCAAGCAAAGGCAGGTCCTGCAGAAAGGTGCAATTGGGCCAGCATTTCGGTGGTCTACTTTTTGGGACCTCTACCTATATCTCCCTATATCTTAAAGTCATTGTAAAAACATTTTCTTTTAACATTCAACAAAAAACATCTTTTTTGGTGGTTGGGAGGAAGGAGAGGATATAGAGAAGAATTTCCTCTCTTTCTTGCAGCACAGGGGGAAAAACATCACAGAATGGCAGCAGAAGCAAGTATGCTGCTTATACTACATTTTTATGATGGTAGGCCAATTACCTTTAAAGAGGACCAACACCCAGGGGTGATCGGCCCGGAAATCTATAAGATTCCCGGGCCGATCACCTCCCACCCCGCGGGACATCCGAGATCGGGATGTCCCGCGGGGTGAAACCCCCCAGAAACCCCAAAAACATCTTACCTGATCCGCCGCCGCCTCCCGCGTGCCCCTCCAGACGTGCGCGCGCCCGCGCCGGCCCTCTGTGAATGGCCGGCAGGGGCGCGCCGAGAGCGACGCGCGGGAGGCGGCGGAAGCGGCTTGGACGTTCTAAATCCCCGCCTGGACGTTGCCGGGGATTGGCTGCGGCGTTCACGTGGGAGCGTTGAGAGGTGAGTTTTTTGGGGTTTCTGGGGGGTTTCACACAGCGGGGCACCCTGCCGAAGTGGACCAAAACCCAGGATAGTCAAAATCCTGGGTGTTGGTCCACTTTAAGGAGCTCTGGGATAAACGGACACTAGGTATCTCAAGCCTTAGGGAGCGTAGACAGCTTGTCTGCTGTATCCTGTTGCTAGTGACCACAGAGAGGAACTCTAACAGCATTAATCAGATCAGAGACGGTCTCTATTTTACTCTATCAACTTCCTCCTGGGCCCCGTCTCTCCACATGGGAAGTTCCAATAGTAGGGGCTAGGAAAGTGGGAGAAAAACTGCCACAGAATTAGGCTCTAAAATGCCCAATGGAACCAGGTAAAACTGGGGACAGCAAAGTGGATGCTGCCCTCGACAACAGGTCTTTGTGTGGGTTAAAGCGGACCTAAAGCCGCCCCCCCCCCCCCCCCCACACACACACACACACCATCCCCGTACCTCAGATGAGGTTGTTGGCTCAGCAGCAACACAAAATCATCCATAGCCATGCCCGGCCAGGAGATTTGGGCCGGGACGTGAGCGTATTCATTAAGTCAGGGTGACCTAGTTTACGCTAGTAAATGGACATTTACAGCTATGAACCAGACCTAAGAGTGAGTCGGACGCCAGGACACAGCTAGTCATCAGGGATATTTGTAATATTAGGTATTCTGTTCTTACCATTCAAGTAACAAAACCCCTCCTCATTGCAAACTGACCAAGTATGAGTGTTCCAGTGAAAAAAAGAAAAACACCAGAATCCACATGTCTGAGAATGTGCCATCAATCTGAGGAAATCGATATGAATTACAGGTCCCTCCACTCTGCCAAAGAACAAACGGAGAGGAGGGCTGTCTGAAATCAGCAATTAGGCAGAACATATCATTCAGGACAAACAGCAGCGGCGGAAAGTACTGTGATTACTTTCCATTAGAGCTCAATATTTCTCTCCCTAGCAGCACTGACATTTCTGATTCAACTCGGTTTGTGTTGAGAAGTCGCTTTTATCCTTTTTATTTTGGGAAACTTTCATAATCACATTGCAAAGTGTACTCATTGCTTTGGTATAGCGGAGATGGAGAAAGAGCCTTAGATAATGTGCGCTATGGGCTCATACAAAGAAAAGCAATGCAGAGCCATTATGTACAAAGATGTGATATTCATGAGAATGTTACTTCATAATAAAATCCCAGATAGTGATTTCATAGCTGCATGATTGGACGTGTTCTCATAGGCATCAACTGGCTAAATAAACTACTGCCGCTATACACTTCATAGAACACAAAAATAAAATTCCGTGAAACTCACCTGTGGAATTGTTTGAATATATCCAGTCCAGGTCGTCCCAGTGATGACATGTGGGTATTCCGTCCCCAGGGGGCGCTCGACTGCAAGATCAAAAGCGGTCGATCCTCCTGGCCCCCTATAAAGGCAGGTGTTCCTCTATCATTCCCCAGTGGTTAAAAAGCAGTAAAAGAGGAGACAGGCCAGGAGGCAAAGAAACCAGGTTACTTCACATAGCTTCAGCTTGTACTCTCTCTAAACAAGACTTAAAGCGGTCCTTCACTCTGAATAAGAGCCTATCTTATATGTTTCCCCCACCCTGTACATACAGATTGTTCACATTAAAAATCATCCTACCTGCATCTATTGCATGTTATAAGCCTTTAAACTTCCAAGATGGCGGCTCATTGAACATCAGGCAGCCTGCAAACAGGAATTGCCTTCTGACTGTGCTACTCTGCATTCTGGGATTGCTGACCTTTTCCTGACCCCAGCAATGCTCTGTGAGCAAAGCACAGCTATAACCTGCCCCCCTGTACTTTATCCCGCTCTCCTCTCCTCAGTAAATGTGATACTTCTGAGTCAAGATGGCGGTGCCCATATCCTAAAGTCCTGAACAGAGTTGCAGCACAGTGGGGGAAAGAGTAATAATTAAGTGACTAAAAAACTTCATTAGATGCTGGGGAATCGTTTTATAAGGGTTTGAGCTTTTCAATAAATCGGTGAAGGTCCGGTTTAAGGACTAAGTCCAAGAATAAAAAATGGTAAATCACCATAACAGGCAAACAAGAGATAACAAGGCCAGGGTGGGACAACCTGGACTGGATATACTCAAACAATTCCACAGGTGAGTTTCACAGAATTGTATTTTTCCCCTATATCCAGTCCAGGTCGTCCCAGTGGGACATCCAAAAGCAGTGTCCATTAGGGCGGGATCCCCAGTGCGGAACAGCATGTAGTTCATTTCACTACCGCCTGAAGCACCTTTTGGCCAAAGACAGCGTCAGCTGAGGCCCGGACATCAACTTTGTAAAAGTGTGAACCGAAGACCAAGTGGCAGCCTTACAAACTTGTTCAACCGATGCCTGGTGCTGAAAAGCCCAAGAAGCACCAATAGCTCTGGTAGAATGAGCTGTGATCCGAAAAGGGGGTTCCTTCCCCTTGGCAGAATATGCTTGCACCACCGCCTGTCTGATCCACTTAATGAGAGTTGACTTGGCTGGTGGCAAACCTTTCCTAGAGCCCTCTGTTAGGACAAAGAGCGAATCCGATTTCCTGAAGGATTCAGTCGCAACCAGGCATGGAGGGTCCTTTCCTTAGAATTAGTCTGTGCTGGACACAATGAAGGCAAGACAACTTCCTCGTTAAGGTGAACGGGAGAAACGACCTTAGGCAAAAAATCAGATTTAAAGCAAAAAACCACCTTATCCTCATGCCGCTCAAAATAGGGAGGTGTCATACAAAGCGCGGCCAGCTCTGATAGGCGACGCACCGAGGTGATCGCTACCAAAAAGACCACTTTGAGAGTCAAAATAGGTAATGCAGCATCGCACAATGGTTCAAAGGGAGGACCCTGAAGAGCAGACAGTACTAAATTCAAATCCCACACCGGTATTACGGACTTACGCGGTGGACGGACATGGATAACTCCCTGAAAGAAGGTCTTGACCAACCTATGGTTGGCAATGGATCTCTGGAAGAAGATGGCTAAGGCCGAGACCTGGCCCTTGAGGGTGCTCAGCTGGAGACCCAAGTCTAAGCCATGTTGTCAAAACTCCAGAACCCTAGAAATAGAAAATGTGCGGCAAGGGAGACTTTTGGACTCGCACCAAGCAATATAAGCATGCCAAACTCTGTAGTATATCATGGAGGAAGACTTCTTCCGTGCCTGAATCAAGGTACGTACAACCGTGGCCGACAACCCCTTTTCCGTCAGGATTGAGGTTTCAATAGCCAGCCCGTCAAAGCCAGTGTCCGTAAATTGGGGTGCCGCAGCGACCCCTGTTTGAGAAGCCCTGGGTCGTCTGGCATGATGTAGCGATCTACTGACATCTGAACTATGTCGGCAAACCAACTCCATCTTGGCCAGCAAGGAGCCACCAAAATTCTTGTTCCAGAGATTCCTGCAACCGATTCCAGCCGGTCCACAGGTTCAATTGTAGATCGACAGCAAGGCCTGCACCTGCGTCTGGAGACCCGAAACCTTCTGCTGTGGCAGAAAGACCTTCACCTGAGCGGTGTCGATAGTCATTCCCAGGAAGGATCTCACTGTTGAGGGAGTGATAAAGGACTTAGGGTAATTGACTACCTAGCCGAAGACCTCCAGGGTTGACAACACGTCCAGGTATCGCTCTCGGCCTGCTGAAGAGACTGGGCCGCAACCAACAAGTCATCCAGATGAAGGCAGCACCCGAATGCCCCGGTTCCTCAGGGTAGCCATGATGCCCGCCAGCACCTTGGTGAAGACGCGGGGCGCTGAGGAAATCCCAAATGGAAGAGCCACAAACTGGTAATGCGGGTCCTCCAGAGCAAACCTCAGGAACTTCACAATTTCCAGGGGCATCAGAACTCTAACAATGCATTAGTAATAGTCTATGTACTGTAGGTTTCTATCCTGTCTGTAATTACTAGTTTGTACAGTGCTACTGAAGATGATGGCGCTTTATAAATAAAATAATAATCCACCATAATAAACCATAAGTTGCCAGTTTACTGTCTGACATTTCCACTTACTCCCTTAGCGTGTTTGTGCCTCACGTGACTGCAGGCAGACTGTAGGGTTCAAATTGGCCTCCAGTGGTCAGGTTGAGCAGTTGCCACAACTTAGGGGACAGTTTTGGGTTTAGGTCTGCTTTGGAAAAGACCTCCAGTCAGTCGTTCCCTTGAAGCACACAGAGCTGCCTCCGGCAACCAATACTTACTGCCTCTCGCCAGCTGCGTTCAGAGAGGTATATCTCCAGTGTTACATAGGGGAGTAACACTCCAGTCAGTTTGGAATGGAGGTCCTCTTTATATCCAACCCCACCTGTTGCTTAAGAATCCTCATCAAATAAGGCATGGATCATATTCTGTTGATGGGATAATTATTCATTATTCCATTTGCAGTGATATGATCAGCATGCCACTAAGCCATCTATTATGCAGATGAGCAGGCTGAGTAATTGAAGGGGGTCGCTATGCTGACACGCGCATTATTTGATTGACAGCTCCTCAGTTCCATAAATAACAAGGGGTTAGACCTTGTCACAGCAATCTCGGATGATCCCACTCAGCCAATAGGAAGTCTTTAGCACTTCATTTACTCTCTTCTAGATGTTGGGCAACTGTCGGCATGAGTTCTCAGCACTGTCAAATATAAAAATCTGTCACTTAAAGAGCAAGTTAACTTGCTGCAAATCTGTAATCGGTGTACGTTGCCAATAGCAACAGCTGAAAACTGCTTCTATAAAATACAGTTCCCATCATTAGAAAAACATCTAAAACGCTAGATCAGCTAAGCACCTTTAAGACCTTATTTTGCCACACAAAAGTATACACTTTCAAAAATTCAGGACACTTTTTTGGATATAATAAGAAAGACTTGCAGCAAGCTGGAGAAACTGTAGTAGGCCCCCAAAGTTTTCCCCTTTTCATTTCCACATTTCCCTACCTTGGGGCAGATTCAGAGCCAGGTGAAAATTTACCCTCGGCTGACATTAAAAGTCAATGGCCATTTTCTCTCATAAAAAAAAAAAAATGAGTGAGAATTCTCACCTGGCTCTGAATTGATCCCATAGTGAGGGGGGTGGCTACATGACCACATTTGGAATGGAAAGGAAGAGCAAACTTTGGATTTGGATCCCTGCTACAGTATCTATAGCTCACTGCAGGCAATGGAGGAGAGGCACATGGGGCAGGCTTCAGGTGAGATACTTGCGGTCTTATTATTGCAATTGCCTAGAGTGTCCCTTCAAAAGGGGAACTAAAGTAAAGTCACCAATTTTTCCAAACTTGTACGGCAGCCAATCATGTGACTGTTGACAACCATTCAGGTCAGATGTGTAAGCCTAAGTAGCCACCAGCAGTCACATGATTAACAGCTATATGTATATGTAACACACAGGGTTTTCTACTGCCGAGGCGACGTCCATGTGCCCCCTTCTGAGATCGCCAATTGGCTAATCTCAAAAGGGGCCAGGTGACATGAAAAAAGCTGTCTGGCCGCATCTACGGCTTTCACCTCAGAGCATGCTGGCTCCCATGCCCAGTCATTAAGAAAGTCTTGGTGGGGTAGCACCCATAGCCACAGGAAAGCTGGGGATGTGGCTCTGGTGATGGCAGCATCGCAGAAGCTGCCCGCTAAGGGTGAGTTTACTGGTGACCATGGAGGTTTCACACAGCGGTCCATGCCACTATATCCTAGATTCCTGGCCACATGGGCTTCCATCAGCTTTACACACCTGGTCTTTGCTGCACTATATCCTGACCACTCAGTAGGGTGAGGAAACACTTTAGTATATTATAAAATGGGTAAATCTTCCCTTTTTTATCTCCACTGCACAAAAGGTAGAGTGCTAAGGTCCCACAATAGAAAGTCCAATATTGCTTGGGGCACCTTAAACCAGAATGCCACTCACAAATGAGTGTCGGGGGTGGACACATTAAGATACATGCTCTGCACTACTTAATGCTTGCTAAAGGTGAAATCCTAGCCCCCCCCCCAATATTCCCCTTTTCCAGGCTCGCTCATTCCGGCCACCCTCACTGCCTGCCAGGGGTCACATAGGGCAGACCGCAAGGGATCCCAATGCGGCAACTAACTGCTTATGAAATAAACCAGAACAATGTTCATTTTTCGAATAAATTCCCCTCAGGACCTTAGAATTCTTTATTCTGTCTTATAAAAATGCACCCCCATCTGATGCAGTCCACATGATTGCCAGCTTTTGATAGGGATGCTTAAAAAGCTGGTGAGGGGCACAGTGGCCCTGAGGACATATGACTGTTCTGAAGTAGAGACGCACAAGCTAGTTTGGTCTGAGGGGCCACATTGTCCTATTGTTCTATTTCAAGAGGCTGCAATAAAAGCAAATCATTTTCTGCAGGAAACCTTGAAGCATTATATATGGTTTAAAATATATGCAAAAGTGAGGAGAGGTACACTGAGTTAAAATGCATAGCAACGTGTTGAGCAGAGGCGAGGCGGGCAGAGGTGAACCAAGAATAGGTATGGTGGGAAGAATGGGGCTGAGGTGAGGCGGAAAAAGGGGTAAGATTCGACATGGAGGTAAGAAGAAGTGAGGTTGGACATATGGGAAAGGCGTAAGGTGGAAAAAGGGGCAGGGGTGAGGCAGGAAAAGGTAATGTGTGGTGGGAAGAGGTGAGATTAGAGTTTATGTGAGCAGAGGTAAGAAAACGTGGACATGTGAGGTGGAACGAGTGGGGTTCAGGCAATACAGGAAAAGATGTGAAAAATTGGGCAGAGGTGAGAAGGGAAGAAATGCACAGGGGTCAGGTGGGAGAAAAGTGAGGTGAGAAGAGCAGAGTTGCTGGGGGCCACAACTGACGGCAGTACGAGCCGCATGTGGCCCCTAGGCCGCAGGTTATGAATCCCTGCTTTAAAGGATGCATTTTCTATTACAGTTGTCAGATCTGAAGATGATCGGCTAAATGAAACTTGCCCAGCAATACATCACAACATGCACATCATAAAATAGAATTTTGTCCCCAGTACTATGAAATAAGCAAAGGTTTCCACAATAGACTCATGTTAGTACGGAATTTCGCACCTGCCACACAATATTGAGCGATAGCTCGGAATGCAAAGAGCAATCCAATTCACCAGAATAGCAAATGAAAATGTCAGGTAGCCTGCAGGACGTGGCCTCAGCTCAACTGGAACAGGCTCAGAGAGATTTTACAGTGTAAACAGTGGAGCACCCCAATTATTTACATTAAAGGGATAATAAAGGCAAAGGCACTTGCTACACCATTGTGTCAAGCTTTGCTCGGCACTGTCCTAAAGTGTTATCCGTTTTTAAATTGAAGAAGAGGTTCCACCTTATGACTTCTCTAAAGAAAGTGGGCATGGCCATTGGCGCTGTGATGCTGCATAATGGGCGAGGGCTGTAAGTGCTCGAGATCCTGCTTCAGACACCCTGGCTGTGCTCCCTTCCTCGCTCCCTTTTGCTTGGCGATATTGAACACCTAGACCCATACTGCCAAACACATGCACGCACCCCCGGCGCTGCCAAACACATGCACGCACCCCCGGCGCTGCCAAACACATGCACGCACCCCCGGCGCTGCCAAACACATGCACGCACCCCCGGCGCTGCCAAACACATGCACGCACCCCCGGCGCTGCCAAACACATGCACGCACCCCCGGCGCTGCCAAACACATGCACGCACCCCCGGCGCTGCCAAACACATGCACGCACCCCCGGCGCTGCCAAACACATGCACGCACCCCCGGCGCTGCCAAACACATGCACGCACCCCCGGCGCTGCCAAACACATGCACGCACCCCCGGCGCTGCCAAACACATGCACGCACCCCGGCGCTGCCAAACACATGCACGCACCCCGGCGCTGCCAAACACATGCATGCACCCCGGCGCTGCCAAACACATGCACGCACCCCGGCGCTGCCAAACACATGCACGCACCCCGGCGCTGCCAAACACATGCACGCACCCCGGCGCTGCCAAACACATGCATGCACAGCCAAGACGCGCATGCATGCATTCCCAAATGCACACACTCCCAGACACAAACATCCCCGAAGTACATGGCACACATGCAAGCAATCCCAGATGCGCACTCCTGAACACATGCTTGCACTCAAACATGCTCACACCCATGGACACGCAGATCAGTAGGTGGCCGAGCAGACGGCGGATCGATCAGACAGGGCCCCTTGAAATCAGTTGGTAAAAAAGGCAAACTTCATTGGCTGCTGAAACCTTCCATATAGCATGACTTCACAAGCACTACCATCGGAGAACATGTAGCTTCCATGTCCGCAATATGCCTGACTTTATGGTTATGTACAAAAATGCACCACCTCAATGAGCAAAGATGTGAAGGAGAGATTTAAATAGATATTGATTAGGATTCAACACTACTACGTCTCGGCAACCTTTGGGACTTGTGTACAGACTGAGGGCGACAGTGAAGTAAAAACATAAAATACACAAAACACGTCCTGATATTGGATGCCCTTCCAGTCAAAGATCACTAGTAAGTCCAATCTTAGGCAGGATTGCACATGCCTTAGTGCATTAGGTCCAGATGGGGGTACGGGTGTATCCAAAGCGATGGCCAGCAGAAAAGCGGGATAAGCACATGTGTTTGTCAGGGCCCAGGGTGGAAGAAAAAGGGTGGAGTAAAAAGAAAAAATAGTTCACACACTTATTTCAAATAAAAGTATAAGCTTTCTAGCATCTAGGTTAGCCGCAGAGGTGTGAAACTTTGGTTTTGCCATACACACATACATCTGGATTTGATCCCATGGCGCATGGGGCCTCCATCAGCGCTCCCTGCACTCCTCCATCTGATGCGCACACCCCTGCCAGAATATCTGAAGGACCGATGGTAGGTGCACATAGTCCGGGTGCCCTGGCAATTCTCATTCAGAAAAAAATGCCAGGCATTAATTTGCACCACAATCCATTCTGCTGTGGAAGCATGGACTGAGGTAAGAAAACTGTTGTACCTTGGGGTTTCACACACAAGGGGATCGAAAACCAGGATGCTCCTGTTAAGCAGACCAAGACCCAGGGTGGGGGGCACCTTGGTTTTGGTCTGCTTTAACAAAATAACTGGTCCAAGTGATGGTCTGATTAAACAACAAGTGGGTGGAGAGATATAAAACAGCAAAGAATAAAGTAACACTGTACTATACCATGCATACCTTGATCCCATATTATGGTCTTTCAGTGCTATCGGCTTTGGTGGCCGATGTGCGCTCTCAAAACCGGGAAACAGAAAAGCATGCCATCACTGAGCCATCATCAGCTGGTATTGGTCATGAGTGAGCAGGGTTCCTTCATTGATTGAATGAGTGTCCCTGGAGCGCGCATCCATGACTAAAGTGGATAGAGCTGAAATGACCATGCTGCCCAAGCCAGGTACTGTAGGATAAAGGCAGCACAAGGACATGAAAGAACCTGGAGGAAAAATAGAGTACAGTGTTACTTTAATGGCACTTTCCCAAATTTTCTTGTAACAGTTGGAAAAATGGTGGGTTAAAGTGAACCAAAACCCAAGATTTTGACTATCCTGGGTTTTGGTCCTTGCCTGGGCACCCAGATCGGGGATGTCCTGCTGTGTGAAACCCCCCCAGTTCGTTGAAACAAACTCACCTCTTACAGTTCCTACGCACATGCGCGGCCGCTCGGATCTGCTCACGTCAGCTCGTCTAAAGCGAGAGACTCAGAGCGCGCTGACCCCTGCTGCCCTCTAACAGGGAGCGCACGGCCATTCACAAATGCCTGGCCTAGAGGGATGGGGGGGATGCGGCTGCGGCTCACACATGTGCCGTTGGACCAGAAAAGAAGGCAAGTGTATGGGCAACCTGGGGGGGGGGGTTCACACAACGGGCATCCCGATTTTGGATGCCCCCTGGGGGAGGGAATCGATAAAGTGGAACCATTTATTAGATTCACAGTCTAAATCAGCTACCAGTTACTGGCAGTTTCACAGACACTGAGGAACCGCAGTTTGTGTCTGCTTGAAGCAGGCTTATAGGTAACCTTATTTATTATAAGTTGGGATTTGTCTAATTGCACCAAAAGCAGCGGCATGGGTATGTTGTCAACAGCAGCCAGGATCTGCTTTAAAAATATCAGCTATATTTAATAAGCTGCTATGGGCTGTCTGCTAGCCAGACAATAATGAGTCTCTGTCTACAGTGCTGGTCCATATTTACATTTCCCAACTAAATACAAAATCACAAGACAAGAAGCCTCCTGTTCCCTTCAAGTATCCAAGACAGCCCATGGCAGGAAAATATGACATCAAGATTATATGTCATCAAGGCCAGCGTGGGCCACTGCACCAACCAAACATGCAATGTCACAGCAAGTAGATTCTGGCAAAGATTTGTCCTGCGTGTCCACACTGCCGGACATGGTCCCTGACCCCAAACCAGTGGAGGGTACAGGTCTCTTTAAAATAAAAAAAAAAAAAAAAAACACAGGAGACTGCAACAAGCTGTGGGGTTCTATCTGCTACCGCTGCCTTACGTTTGGAGGTAGATTACTCTTATATTAGGCATGCACTTTGTAAGCGTTTAGCATGTCACAGACACTAAAAAAACTTACATTACTCACCAGCACAAGAAGCTCAGCCAAACGGAAAGCTTTTATAGCTGGTTAGCATAGTCACACCAACACCTATCCCTGCTGATTTTCCAAATAAATAAACACCTTAGAGAAAGCTGCAGTTTTTTCATCCACTTTTAAATCATATTTTTCCTAAAACAAAAAGAACAAATCCATTGGGCGAAGTTTTACACCCTCATCTGGTTTTGGCTTCAGCACTGTCCAATGGCACTTCTGGTGGTGTGCAAGGTGAGATGCCCGCCAGTGTGAAACCCAAGGGGGAAGAACATTAGTGCCTGTATGGACAGTAGCTTTCAAGCGGAACAAAACCCGGGAACTTCACTATATGCCCTGGGGTAAAAAGGTACCTCGCCCTGTCACAAGCGTGAGCTCTCATCCAATCAGCGACATATGCCATGAATATTAATGCTCACCATATGGCTCTGTTTAGACAAAATGCCTGGTAATAAGGAGTGGCAGCGGCCATATCCCCAGTTCCCTTTAGCCAGGGGAGCACTCCCACTGCCAGTCTATCGGGATGGCAGGAAGCAGGGGCATGCCTCAGTCCAGAGATAACGGGCAAGGGGGGGGGGGGTTATATAGCGGGGAATCCGTCCGTACAGGGTTTTGTTCTGCTTTAAGAGGGGCTAAGTACTGCTCATTGGTGGGCTGTGAGTGACAAGAATCCTTCCCTAGCTATCCTGTGACAGGTAGATTCCAAGGACCACAATTTGCCTGTTCACATGCCTTGAAAATCCTTACCTATTCCTTATGGGGTGCTGTACAACGGGGGAGGGGGGTGAGGTTGCAGCATGTGTGGGTAGCCGGTTTCTTGTTGGATGGAGTTCTGTTATCCCTAGAGCAGGGTTCAGCAAAGATGGGAGGGGACTGGGTAGGTCAGTTTATTGTACCTATGGACCAAGACCCTTACTGGCATAGATGTTTTAGGTCTGCTGCAGGCAGAAGGCCTACAACAGGTCTCCTTCTTCCAAGTGTTAGGTTCACATTTTCAGTGAACACTCTTTGTACAAACCTTTGTAAATTCTTGTGGCAACAAGTCAGCAATAACTAGTTTTCAACTCCACATAAACCTTACAAGTTAAAACAGGTATAGATATGACAGGATAAAATTCCCCAATCAGATAAGTCAGCTTCTGGACCAGCAATCGCGACACCTGTATTCTGCAAGGAGCCTTGAGTTTGTCTGCCTCAGATCCCGAAAACATGATAGAGTATAAACAAATGTGAATATAACCCCAAAGCCAAGCCACTGCTTCCCACTAACACTACAACCAGACAGCGAGGCAAGGTAATAAAAATAAAAACACATGGGCTCTGCTCATTCACTACCCAGCTCATTTGGGTTTAGAAAGTTTTAGAGGGTTGGGGAGTGATGAATTAAGCGATCAGTGCATTTCAGAGACGTGGGAAGATCTGGTGGTGGAAGTGAGAGGAACTGACCAGGGTATAAAACAGAAGAAGGTCAGAAGCAGAGCGGAGGTTGCATCTGATATTGCTTGATTAGAGATGAAATGTAAGAAAAAGGCTGGCTGGAGAGAGCTTTGTAGGTTAGGGTCAGGATCTTAAATGCAATTCTCAGTGAGATTTGCAGCTAGTGAAGGGAATGAGAGGGGAGTTGGAAAAGAGCAATTGACAACTCACATTATCCACTCCACCCCAGGCCTGAACAATGGCCAAACTGAACAATGACAATTATCAGCTATGGAAGTTTAAAGTGGAAATGCTATTATCCAGAGATTACTTACGAGGTTATCACTATAGAGGGGCCACAGGAAAAAACAGACAAGCACGGGTCACCATAAGCTTACTAGTAAGATGATCAGCATATTCACATACGCAGTGAGAATACAGCGAAAGCCAAATGGGGTGGACTGAAACGACTTCATTCCAGTTTAAACAGCAAGTTGTTTCTGCTGGGGAAAATTTGCAAAATGAAGCTTGGCAGAGAGCAGGACATGCAGGAGCATATAAATGTCATGCTGGAAGTGATAACGCAACTCAGATCAGTTGCCGAGTATATAAGAAACAGTCACGCTGCAGCCATGTTGTTGTGCAGCTTACCTGATTCATATTATATATATATATATATATATATATATATATATCTCTTTTTGTTTGCTTATTTACCAATTAAGGAGTGTAATATATATATACACATACCTTTTTGTTTGCTTATTTACCAATTAAGGAGTGTATTAATATTCTATCTTGGGTGTGTTTTGGCCATCAGCAAAACATCTTGTCTAGTAATTGTGAATGTTGCATCAAATCCAAAGCTACAAGAGCAACACTTCCTAAAGTCAGTCAGAATAGAGCTTCAAGAGCACTTGTCCTAATTCAGTGTATGTGGTCCCCTAAACCCACCTACACCTGGAGGCAACAAACTACTTTCATAGATGACTATTCATGACACACAGTCACCTACCTAATGCAACACACAAGTGAAGTTCTTGACAAATTGTAGAACTATGTAGTAAAGTAACAAGTTTCAGAGGAAACCTCTCATACCTTGGAGTGATAATGGAGGTGAATTCACAGGACACAAAGTACAAGAGTACTTAAAGCAGAAGGAAATGGAGCATAAAAAGACAGTGCCATACACACCATAGAAAATGGGGTAGCTGAAAGAAAGAACCAAACTCTAAAATGATTGGATGTATGACAGACTATGGACTACCTCAAAAATAATGGGATGAAGGAGCAAAGACAGCCACTTATTTGCAGAACAGACTCTTTTCTAGAACATTGGAGAAAACTCCATATGAACTGTGGCACAATGGGAAAAGAGTTTTTAGATGCAAAGTATTCATCTACATTCCAGAGGAAAAACACATCAATCTCAAAAAGAGCATTTGAAGAAATCTTTGTTGGATACAGTGTTAAAAGTGGACCAAAACCCAGGATTTTGACTATCCTGGGTTTTGGTCCACTCCCCCAGGGGAACACGATCGGGGGCGCCTCCCTATGTGAAACCCCCCAGATCGCAAGCTTCAACTCACCTCACCACAGTCCTAGGGCACATGTGAAGCCGCTCATCCAATCAGCGCGCTCGGAGCCGCTGAGCTATGGATGTCTAAGATCAGCGGCTCTGAGAGCGCAGGCGGGCACATCTCGCTTCCCTCTAACAGGGAGCGCGCCCGTGCCGACCATCCACAAGTGGCCGGCGCAGGCACGTGCACTGCTAGAGGGATAGCAACCACGGCCCGCGCATGCGCCGTTGGACCGGGATTAAGGCAAGTGTAGCGCCCGACCTGGGGGGGGGGGGTTCACAAGATTTTGGATACCCCGCAGGGAGGGAATGGATCTGTCTGGGAATCGTATAGATTTCTGGGCCGATCCTGCTGGGTTTCAGTCCACTTTAAGGATTACAGAATCCTGAATCCCAAAACAGACATGCTTACCATCAGCAATAGCATAACTTTTGTTAAAGATTTCAGACACAAGGTGATGACAGAAATTGGTCAGAGACTCCCATGTGTCGGGGGAATGCTGATAGGTGAGGGGAAACAGAGGGGCACCCCCAATTCAGGGTTCCCCGTAGGAGAGGAACAACATCCAGGCGAGTGTAAGTCCTGTTCCTCTTTAACTACAGGCAAAGCAACACAGGTCAAAAACCTCAGGCTTAAAAGGGAAAGCCCACTTTCATTGATTTTCCACAGACTTCAAATCAGCTAAAGGATAAAAGACTCCCCCCTTACCTGCCAGCCACCCCACACTACTGATCACTCTCCCATAGCCCCCGTATGAGAATCTGGGATGGATGGTGGGCATAGTCTGTTTTCCAGTCCCCATCTTTTCCATTGCTAGGGAAGAATCCAATAAATCTCTGTCAGGTTTCTTTAGAGCAGAGCACGCCAACCACAGACACCCCAGCAGCTCCTGTAAATCAACAACACTCTTAGATGCACACAGAGATCTTTAGCTTGTTGAGCTGGGCATACGTTGGTCAACATATTACCCATCTCTCTACTGCCATTGTGACATTTCTGCTGTTGCTTCAAAAACCTCTTGAAAACTCCAACCATGCCAGTTATTGCAAACAACCCCCTAAGAAAGTTAGTTTTGCATTTGTGGATTGATTACAAGGCATAAAAAAAAAAAAAAAAAAAAAAAAAAAAAAAAATACATGGCACCACAGCTATTAAAAGCAAAGATGAATCACTCATACCCCTAGAATCATGGTGTGAATACACCAGCCAGTCAAAAATCAATTCTCTAGGACAGTACTAGATTCAAATAAATATACAGAACATGTCCCCTTTAAAGTGGACCAAAACCCAGGATTTTGACTATGCTGAGTTTGGGTCCTTGCCCCCGGTGCACCCCGATTGGGGCAATGACTCCAACTTCACTCTTCCCGGTCCTACAGCACATGTGCGGTCACTGGTCCAATCAGCATGCTCGGAGTTGCTGATGTCATGTCGTCTAAGGTGACTGCTGCATCCCCCGCTACCCTCTAACAGGAAGCGTGTCCGCACTGGCCATTCACAAATGCCTGGCGCAAGCACACGCCCTGCTAGAGGGATAGCGGGGAAGCGGCCGTGGCTCACGCATGCACCGTTGGAACAGGAAATAAGGTAAGTATGGGAAGACCTGGGGGTTTCACACAATGGGGCATCCCAAGTTTGGATGCCCCAGGGGGGGGAGGGATTCGATCTGATCAGGAATGCTGATTGCCATGGGTTTTGGACCACTTTAAATAGTCTCCTATAGGTTTCCAAAGCGGATGTGCTATGTAAGTACCAATAAATTGATAAATGTAACGTTCCATTAAAAAATCCCCATGTTGTAACTAACACTACACAGTATGAATAAAGAGCAAGTGCTACGGTGAATAAAAGCCAATCCAATACATATAATAGCCACAGGCCCCCTTGGCTTGTGCAGTACAGAACTGTTAGGAGAAATACTTGGAAGCTGCTGCTATATCAGGGAGACAAGTCCGAAAGTTCTAATACACAATGGATAATAAAAGATATTGCCTTTGAATGAAGGAGCAAATAGCCGATGCTGGGCTGGGTGAGCGCTCCCGCAGCTTCTCCCGGGCGTACAGCCTTCCTCACGGGTCCCTCTATGTGTGAGGGTGGAAGGTGTGCGCGCATCACGTCGGCCAGGAAGTCGTGCGCCCGCATACGCGACTCCCACCAAGCCGGAGACAGCGCGGTTGGCCGGGAGCTCCACAGCCACGCCCCCCACGATGACACGCCGCTAAAGGGAGGGGCCAGCCTAGATAGCTCCACACAGCTCTCGCCGCCGCATCCAGCTGCGCATGCGCATGTCTAGCACAGACAACCCCCCCTCCCTCACAACAAGAAAGGACCAGCATGGATTTAAAAACAATTACTTGTAATCAACCAGGTGCGGACTGGCCGTAGGGCATACCGGGAAAATTCCCGGCAAGCCGCTGCTTCCTATCTGGCTGCCGGACAGCCACACACCGAAGTGACTGCTGCTCGCCAGCCACTACTGCGATGTCCCTGCGGCCCCTCGCCCACCTCCTTGTCCCTGTGGCCCCTCGCCCACCTCCTTGTTCCCGAGAACCTTTGCCTGCTTCCTTTTCTCCACAGCCGGCCGCTTCATGTGCCTGACGCCGCCAGCGAGCTGTGTGTGTATGTGTGCAACTTCTTTTCCCCGCCGGGTGGGGACAGAGCCGCACCGACTTAGTTCCCACACACTGTCCCCGACTGGGCGGGAGAGAATAAGCTGCTGCTGCTGTGGGCATAGTCATACCTCATACCTTTTCAGGGTGGCAGAGGGACAATTTTTAAATTAGGCTATATCCCCTCATTGAGGGATGGCTAGGAGATAGGATGTAACAGTTACAATAATATAAACACATAGTCAAATATAAACACAATAGTCAAATGAATCATTTATTGCTGCAGATCTGCATGTTACACCTCAAAGAGGGACAAATGAAAGCAAGGAGGTACAGTGGGACATGGACTCCAAATGAGGGACAGTTGGGAGGTATGCATTGTTATCAGCAAGTGTCCAGCCAGGCGGGGATTGTGGGACACAGTAGAGGTGAGGAGGAGGCAAGAGGTGACTTCTGGAAGACTGATCATCTCTGGTAAGTAAAAAAGTACTTTTTTCTTTTTAGCTGTGGCACTGGCATCTCTGGGCTCTGGCATAGTGGGGCATGCACTCTCCTGAACCCTTCTATTGCCAGCCATGTAAAATGTACGTGGCTGCCTCTCCAACCGTTCAACGCCAGCCACATTTTATGTGCCTGAATTTGCCCCCTGCTAGCGCATAAAAAATAAAACAAAAGCACTTACCTGACCAATCATTCGATCCGTCCAGGTCTCCTCTTCAGCCTGGGCAGCTCCGATCCCCCGTTGGGGCTCCCCCGGCTGCAGGAGAATGCCCGGAATAGGTAGACCCCCCCCCCCATTTCAGCCGCTGCCAGCTTTTCCTGTAAAAAGAAAATACAATTCTGTGATTGCTCACCTGTAGAATAAGTATTATACGTATACAGCACGTCCTGCTCCAGAGAGAATTCCTTACGTTTGGGTAATACATCCACAAGATGGCGCTGGACTGCAGAGACAGCAATAAAATGGCTCCTCCCGGCCCCTTATATTCCAGGGACCTCCCACAAAATCCCCAGTATTGACAAGCAGTTTGCAAGAAGCCGGAAGAATAACAACCATGATAAAACAATGTTAACCATGATAACCACCATACAGAGGTACTAAGAATAATGAAAACAAGGGTGGGGTGGAGCAGGACGTGCTGTATACGTATAATACCAATTCTACAGGTGAGCAATCACAGAATTGTATTATTCTAAGTATACAGCACGTTCTGCTCCAGAGATATTTCCTTACTTTTGGGACATCCAATAGCAGTGTCCGTAAGGTAGGGTGGGATCCCCAAAAGCAACAATATGCAGATTAAACCACTGCCGCCTGCAGACGTTTGTGGCTAAAAGCAGCATCAGCTGAGGCCCTAACATCAACCTTGTAAAACTTAGAAAAAGTATGAACAGAAGACCAAGTAGCAGCCTTGCAAACTTGTTCAACAGAAGCCTGGTGCTGAAAAGCCCAAGAGGCACCAATAGCACGAGTAGAATGAGCAGTAAGGCGGAAGGGAGGATCGTTCCCTGTAGCAGAATAGGCCTGAATCACAGCCTGATGAATCCACTTGCTGATGGTAGACTTAGCTGGAGCCAGTCTTCCTGAAGGGTTCAGTTGCCACCAAATAAAACTTCAGGTTCCTAACCACATCCAAGGAATGTAGAGCCCTCTCCTTAGGGTTACTAGGATTAGGGCACAGAGAAGGCAGAACAATGTCCTGATTGAGATGAAAAGCAGACGCAACTTTAGGCAGAAAATCTGGTTTAAAGCGAAACACCACCTTGCCCTGGTGTCTCTCAAAGTAAGGGGGCTTGATGGAAAGCGCCGCCAACTCAGAAACACGCCTAACAGAAGTGATAGCCACCAAAAAGACTAACTTAAGAGTAAGAATGGACAAAGCAGCCTCATGCACAGGCTCAAAAGAAGACCCCTGCAAGGCAGATAGGACCATGTTCAAGTCCCAGACTGGTAACATAGGCTTACGTGGGGGGTTCACATGAGTAACCCCCTGGAAAAAAGTCTTGATCAGATGATGCCGAGCAAAAGATCTCTGAAAGAAAACAGCCAAGGCAGAAACATGACCTTTCAGAGTGCAGAGTTGAAGCCCAGGATCCAAACCATGTTTGAGAAATTCCAGAATCCTAGGAATAGAAAACACACGACAGGGAAGAGATTTAGCCTCACACCAGTCAATGTAGGTACGCCAAACCCTATAGTAGATGGAAGAAGAGGACTTTTTCCTAGCCCTGATCATGGTGTTAACAACAGAGGCAGGCAGCCCCTTTTCCATTAAGATGGAGGTTTCTGCCTCCATATTCTCCACCCCCGGAATGTACACAGCTGAGATGCAGGGAACATTTTCCTCTGCCCAGGACAGGATCAGAGACACTTCCTTGAGGGCCCCCTTGCTCCAGGTCCCTCCCTGATGATTGATGCAACTGCCATCTGGTTGTCCGAGCGTACCTGAACAGCCCGACCCCGAAGGTGCGGGGTCAAGCGGGCTAGAACCAACCTGATCGCCCTTAGTTCCAGAATGTTGATAGGGGTGTTGGCCTCCTGAGGGCCCCATTGCCCCTGGAATGTTAGGGATCTCCAGAAGCCCCCCAACCTGTCAGACTGGCATCCGTGGTGACTGTCTCCCAGCAAGGGGCCAGAAAGGATCTGCCCACCAACAGGTTCCTTGAGTCCAGCCACCACTAGAGGGACCGCCTGGTTAGGGGGTGACAGAACCAAAACCTGATCCAGGGACACAGGGTCCCTGTCCCATACTGACAAGAGGTGGAGTTGAAGAGGCCTCATGTGAAACTGAACATAAGGAACCGCCTCGAAGCAGGACACCATCAGGCCCACCAGCTGCATTCCCTGCCTGATGGAAGTATGAGGGCAGGACATAAGGAGCTGAGCTTGTGCTTGCAGACTGTCCACCTTCTGCTAAAGAAGAAAGATCCTGGCCCGAGGTGTATCCAGATTTATGCCCAGAAATGGCTTCACCAAAGAGGGAGACAGGGAAGATTTGGAGTGGTTTATTACCCAGCCGAATGACTCCAGTGTGGTCACTACCCGCTGAGTATCTAGCTCTGCCTGTTGGAAGGACGGAGAAGTGATAAGAATGTCGTCCAAATAGGGAAGAATGCGAATGCCCTGAGCTCTCAGCAGAGCCATAATGCCCGCTAGCACCTTGGTGAATACCCTGGGAGCCGAAGTGAGACCACTTCTGGTAAATGAGACCACGAACTTGTAATGCTGATCCTCCAGAGCGAACCTGAGGAATCTCTGATGACCTGGAAAGACTGGAATATGGAGGTAAGCATCCTTGATGTCCACAGAGGTCATCCCCTGGGCGCAGTGAACTTACAGCTGAGTGCAGAGTCTCCATGCGAAAACGCCTGGATCTGACAAACTTGTTGAGAAGCTTTAAGTCCAGGATGGGTCTGACAGACCCATCTCTTTTGGGAACGGTGAAAAGGTTGGAATAATAGCCCTTGCCCCTTTCCCTTAAGTGCACCTGGCAGATGACCCCCAGCTCCAGTAGATTCTGCACAGCAAGCAACAGGCCCTGAGCTGACAGGGGGTCTTGAGGCATCCGGGATCTGATGAATCTTGGGGGTGGCCATGCTGCCAACCCTATCTTGTAACCGGAGGACACCACCTCCTGAATCCACCGGTCTGAGACATGAAGCCTCCAGACGTGAGCAAAGAGCCGAAGCCGTCTCCCCACCCGGATGGGTGAGGGCGCCCCCCGGATGGGGGAAGACTTAGACTTGGAACCCCAGGAGGGGCCAGGGCGGCCACACCCTCTGCCCCTGCCCCAGAAATCTCCCCGGGCCCCTGCAAATGAAGCTCCCCTTCCCATTCTGGACCCACGGTAGGAGGGAAGAAAGGAACCTGAACCCCGAAAGGGCCAAGACTGTCTCTTGCGCTGGGGTAACTTGCCTCCCTTAGCAAACAGGTCCAGGCGATCCCCAAATAGATGCAGTCCTTTAAAGGGGAACCCAGTGAGAGCCTTCTTGGCAGCATTGTCAGCTGTCCACTGGCGCAGCCAAACCGAGCGGTGTATAGCCACCGCCAAGGCAGAAGCCCTACCACACATTCTAATGGTATCATCCAAGGCAGAGAGGACATATGCAACAAATTCCTCACAACGCAGAAGGGCTCTATACTCTTCACTAGCAGCATCATCAGGAGCCCCATCTAAAATACTCCTGAGCAGAGTCCTAATAGCCACAGCTGTAATGGCAGAGGCACAAACCAGACGCAGCACGGACCCCACACAGGCAAAGGCATGGGAAGCCAGCTGATCAATGCGCCGGTCCTCACCATCCTGCAGGGTAGTAGAGCCAGGGGAATGCATGACAAAAGTGTTGGACAAACCCAGAATTGGTGCATCCACTTCGGGAGGGGACGACCAACGCTTAATCACTTCAGCAGGGAGCCTGCTAGGTCACTCCCACTCTTTGAGCACGAGATTATTAAAGTGAGTTTGCTCAGGAAACTCCAAACGTGGCTTAGCAGTGTGAAGCGACTCCCCCTGCTACCGAGGAGCCGCGGCAGGAGGAGAGATAGAAAGTACTTCAAAAATGTGAGCCAAAAGCCTGTCAGTATCATCTGGAGCCCATGGGTAAGAGCCAGAATCAGCATAACCCTTAGGCTGCTCATCAGATGATTCTGAATCAGAAAACAATTCCCCCTCTTCCAGGGGGGGTATAGCTGGCCAGGTCAAAAAATTCCTCAGCCTCCATAGGAAAAAGGGTAACGCCAGGCACCAGATGCCGCCTCTTAGCAGAGGCCTTACGCGCCATAGAGCCTCAATGCTAGCCACCCTGGTAGACAAATCAGGCTGAGACTCCCCACTGGTATGCACCTCACTGGGAGTCAGATGTAAGCGTGGGGAAGTAGGCGAAGCCATACGGGGCGCAGGCCCAGCCACAGGTAACCCAGATTGCAGCGCAAGCGCCTGCTGGGCACAGGGTACACAAGCCCGCACATTGTCATCACTTGTAGGGGACACGCCACACACAGCCGGGCTTGTCCCGAAGGAACCCCAAGCACATTATCCTGAGAAGCCTCCATATGGTGATTATCACGGCCCAACCGGCCAATAGGGATTTACGCCATAAGGCCACCCGAGATGCCCCAATAGCCCGCTAGGGAAGTGGGAGGTAAAGGCAGAATAGGCCTCTAATAGCAAACTAAATAGAGGGGATAGGCCGGGAGAAACCACAATTAAGTTTGACCCGCCTACAAGACATAAACAGAAAGGTCCCGTAAGCGGTAGGCATACATAAGATATAAAAAATAAGCCAGCCCGCAGGGGCACTTACGGACCACGGTAGGTAGACACCAGCCACGCAGCCCGAGGAGAGCAAAATGGCGCCCGCAGATACCTCGAGGGGCGGGCCGCGGAGACAGCGATGCAGAATGCGCCATCCGCAAGGCCCGCCCCCCCGAAGAGCGCCAAGGCGCCCACATGACCGTGCCAGCCAATGGCACAGCAGCGCCTGAGGTAAAGTCGCCATTTTTTAAAAAGCAAACAACACACGCGGCGACACAAAGCCAAAGCATACCACGGAATACAATCCCAAGGAGTGAAGAATACACATACACCCCCCCCCGAGAAATACCAGGGAGAGCGAGGGAGGGCAGCGGCCAACCTAACAAGAGCCCACCGATGGACAGGGGGCGAGGGGCAATAGCGCGGGAGGGGCTCTCCATGGGCATATACCGCCTACCTTTTGGTGGGGGATTGCGGTCGGAGCAGCGCTCCTTAAGCACCTGACAGCGGTGCTGCCTACCGTAACCCGACCAGTGCAGCCAAAGTTGGGAGGCAGAAAAAAGAAGAACTGGTGGGAATAGTCCTACAGGCCGCAGGCTAATAGCCCCGTTCACCTGAGTAGAGAGAGAGCCATATTCTTGCCTTCGCAGCGCCGACTGCAGAGAAGAACTGGGGAATTTGTGGGAGGTCCCTGGAATATAGGGTGCCGGGAGGAGCCACTTTTTTGCTGTCTTTGCAGTCCAGCGCACCTGGCAACAAAGGGTGACAAAATCTCAAGGTAGGCTGGCGGTTAAAGGGTTAAAGTGGACCAAAATCCAGCATGATTGGTCCAGGAATCTAAGATTCTCGGGTCAATCGACTCCCTCCTGATTTTGGATGCCCTGCTGTGTCAAACCCCCCAGGTCACCCCATACACTTACCTTGCTTCCTGGTACAACAGCGCATGCCTGAGCCACGGTCACATCCCCACTATCCCTTTAGCAGGGCGAGTGCCTGCACCAGGCATTTATGAATGGCCGGCGTGGACACGCTCCCTGTTAGAGGGCAGCAGGGGAGGCGGCTGCCAGCATGCTTGGAGCCGCTGGCCTTAGATGAAGGCTTAGACGGCGTGTCATCACTGACTCCGAGTGCGTGGATCGGACGAGCGGCAGCGCATGCTCCATAGGACTGGGAAGAGGTGAGCTGCATTAGGCAATCGGTGGGGGGGGTTCACACAGCCAATCGGGGTGCCCCGGGAGAAAGGACCAAAACACAGGATAGTCAATATTTGCTTTAAAGCAGACCAACAGTCAAAAATTAATTAGACCAGACCAATACAACAAACAGTGCTCCTATGAAACACCCATGATTTTCACTATCCTGGGTGTTGGTTCACTTCCGCGGGGCACCCCGATCGGGGGTGCCCCGCTGTGTGAAACCTCCCAGAAAGCCCCAAAAACTCACCTGACCCCGCTCCCACGTGTCTCGCTCCACCAATCACCGCCGACGGACAAGGTGAGAGCACCCGCCGCCGCCGCCGCCTCTCGCGCGTCCCTCTTACAGGGAGCGCGCCCGCGCCGGCCATTCACAAACGGCCTGCGCGTGTGCGCGCCCTGTTAGAGGGATGCGTGAGAGGCGGCGGCGGCCCGCGCATGCGCCGTTGGAACGAGGGACAGGTAGGATTTGCTGGTGTCCTGGGGGGTTTCACACAGCGGGGCACCCCCGATCGGGGTTCCCCGCAGGCAGGGAGCTGATCGGCCCGGGAATCTTATAAATTCCCGGGCCGATCAGCGGTGGGTGTTGGTCCACTTTAAAGTAGACCAGTCACCCCCACGGCTGGTCAAATAGGTGATTTGGGATGTGTGAATCCTTCCAGATCATCCAGAAACCTCTTACCTTTCCATATTTTCCATGCTCAATCCCTGTAGCTGTGCACACTCCTGCTCCTAGCCATTCAGATTGTCCGTGTGGGATCCCTGGATTGCAGCTGCTCCCGCTCCCTATACCGACACACAAGCCAAAACAATGGCTTAAAGCTCTGATTGGACAAACGCCCTGAGCGCGGGAATGGTTGAAATGTGAGTGGAGTAGGAGGTCTGGGAGGTTTCACACAACTGGGCATCCCAAATCAGGAATCCCCTGGTGCAAGAGCTAATGACAAGGATAGGCAAAATCCTGGTGATTGGTCCACTTTAACCCTTCTAGTGCCAGCTACGTCAGTCTCATGTAGTCGCCTCTCCTACCGTCAAGTGCCTCACGTAGCTGACTTGAAACCCCCACAGAACAAAAAGTGTAAAATTTAAAGACTCACCTGACCCCCTCGCTCGATTCAGCCTAGTCTTCTCCTCACCTGGGGGCCATCCGATCTTCCCTCGCGGCTCTTCTGGCTTAAGGGGAGTGCCCAGATTAGGGCCACCCCACTTCGGCCGTAGCCAACTATGAAAAAAAAAAGACACTCACCTGCAGTGGCGATCTCTCCCACTAGGGACTACGATTGCCCCCGGGCTCTTCCGTGGTGAGGAGAGTGCCTGGCCGCTACCCCCACCTCTTGTGGACGGGGCAGATGATGTAATCGATGACATCATCCATATCATTCCCACACCTGCTCAGAAGCTCCGAGTGATAGGAGGTGGGGGGGTGAGGGGGCTGTGATTCCTTGCCCTCCCTCCACCCGGCAGCTGTCATTGGAGCTTTGTGGGACATGATCACTGGGGGCGAGTAAAGAAAAAAAAATAAAGGTAATTTTTACTCTCTGTGGTGTCTTTTTTTACATTTAACTCTTTGTGAACTGGTAATGGGTCTATGAGACGCCTATACCAGTTCACAAGGCTCGGGGGCTGGCAAGTCATCTGCGGCTAGCGGGTGACTTCCATTAAACCCCAGCCCCCCTATTACCTGCCTCCCCAAAGCCTGGGGGGCAGAGGGGCCCAGGGGTCATTTAGCATGGCTAAAATGGCCCTTGCGACCTGTTCTACAAGCCCTGCATAGCTCATGCCCGGGCTGGTTATGTTGGGTAGGGGGGACCCCACGTCTTTTTTTCAGGATTTTTAACCCTTTAAAATTCCCCCCAAAAATGGGCCCACCCCCCTGGGAAGGTGGACCCTACGCCAATTTTTTTTTTTTTTGGTGATGGACCAAAACCCAGTATTTTGACTATCCTGGGTTTTGGTCCTTCCCCCTGGGGTACCCTGATCGGGGTGACGCCCCAGATCCCCACATCAACTCACCTCATCTGGGTCCTACGGCGCATGCACGGCCGCTCGTCCAATCAGCACGCTCGGAGCCACTGAGCTATGGACGTCTAAACCAACGCGTTAGCACAGCGCTGGCGGCCCGCGCATGCGTCGTTGGACTGGGAAGTAAGGTAAGTGTAGCGGGCGACCTGGGGGGTTTCACACAGCATCCTGATTTTGGATGCCCCAGGAATGGATCGGGCCGATCCTGCTTGGTTTCAGTCCACTTTAAGCCTTTATAGTGTGGATAGTAGTTGTATTTTATTTGTAAATGTTCTAACGTGCTCTTTTCAGTTTGGGGGGTCTCCTGGGCAAGAATGGGGGGCTACCAATACATATGCGGTACCGTTGTAATCAGGAGAAATAGGGTTTTCTTTAATAAAATAAATGTTTTATTTAAAATAAAGGAGACAATTTTCTAAAACATTTTTTTTTTATTTAAAAATATTTAAAAAAAACAGAAAAAATACAAACAAGACATTTCATGTTAAAGCCTAAACTTTGCCCCAAAAATAATATATATTTGTCCTGGAAATTCCTGCACATTTAAACATAGCACAAAACGGTGAAAAATGACCTGTCAACACAGGCTGACAAAATTTCAAGTAGGCTTGCAATTAAAAGGGTTAAAAGCAGCTATGCATGTTGGGTATTGTTCTGTTCAGAGGATGTTGCGCTTTCAAACTTAGCTTGTTTTTTCTTGTTTGCATATTGATATTTTAGGAAAATGTGTTTTATATTTAGCTTTTTTATAAATTCTTTTAGGTAAACCCTGTGCAACCTAAGACAATGATATGTCTGTCATTCTCCATACTGTAACTATGCTGTATGGGGGTAATAGCTACTGCTGATTAATGCCCTGTGGGCAAGGGCAATTATTTGAGTGCAAGAGTAAGTCTCTTTTTGGGGTAACATAAGGGTGTTCTAGGGGTCACCCTGTTTGGAATATTATGCTGTATCGGTCGTATATGCCAGAGGGTATAGACATTTTCTTGCAATTGACAGCTCTTGTCACACCTTATTTAATTAAGGGTTGACTTTTACAATGTATTAACTGCTCACCATGTTGAAAGAAGACAGGAGCCCTTGCTTGCATATGGGGAATAATGTGCTGCAATTCACTATTGCAAACTGAGAATTCCTTCAAAATTTCTACTTGCAATAGGCAAGTATTATGTATCTACACGGAGCTGCTTTTACCATTCGCAAGATTCTGCATTGTTACTGTGCTATATATGAGCTTCAAACAGCTAAACCCGACCACTGGATGTTTGTTCCTAGGTGTTTTAATACGGGGCTGAGCAAATATTCCCCATTATCTCTATACATTTCAGCAGTAGCTCTTCTTCCATAGATGTATAGGTCACATCACCATGGAAACATTGAAGCATCTTCTCTGCTTCACTCCCAGATCTGACAGGTTAATAAGCAGGCCTCGTCAGCACCAGCCCATGGGTTATAATTACAGTGTCTGTCTCTCCCAAACTGTCGAAATCTGCCTGGGAGTCATGGGAGTCATCGGAGTCATCCGCCTGCACAGCTGTCATGCAGAATATCATGGGGTTTGCCTGTGCGTACACTGCCTTTATTCATATTGACACTAAGCGTGAAGAAATGGCCTTTTAATCCTGTGGCTAATATTCTACCCAGCAGCAACCTGTTAGCTGTTACAGTTACTTATATTCCATTTACAGATGGTAATGTGGAATTGGCCTTAATGGGTTTCAGCACAGAGCTTCACACACAAAGCCATGGCGGCACTCGCCTAAATTACCAGTATTATTCTTCAACCTCCATGAATAAAAAACACCCATAGCACAAGTCTTTATTTCTGAGGTCATGCCAATTATATCAGCCATTGCAAATATACAATTTAAAACAGAACAATATATAAATTCAGTTAAGAAATAACATTTCTACCCACCAGAATATAAAGACAGTGGTGTGAAGATTCATCTGATCAGTCAGAACAATTTTAGGAACTTACAGTAATTACAATGGGTGCCAAGGCCACTGGAGGAGCCTTTGGCCCAGCCGTCCTGTTTTCTGCAGATAGATTAGAGCCACTGTTAGTGATGCCAGCTATACACCAGGCCCTGCATACCCTCCATATTGTGCTCAGTCATGCGGAGGGGGCACTGTGTACTGCTAAAGTAGAGACACAGCATGGCAATTACTGATATGGGACAGCAGGATGGGTGAGGAAGGAGCAGAATTTTTTACTTCCCGCACTGGGCGCTGTTTTGCCTAGAAACTGCCCCGAGCGTGTTGCTTCCTAAGGGTAGGCTATTACCATGTCTACCCTGAGGAAATAACGAGCTATATGTCACGAAACGTGTAGGAGCTGCATGATATCTAGTTGTTTTTATGTGCCTCTTTACTGTCTGGTTATTTTTATTTCACCATTTATGTGCCTGTTTTTCTTTCTTTTCTGCTTGGATTAGTTCATTTTTGCTAGCACTTGACACTTTTTATGGTTATTATTATACCGGCACATTAATCTGCAAATGTATTTATGCATTAACTGTGCTTGTGGAATGAGTGGGGACCACTGTTTGAGAAGCCAAGACAATGATGGTGCATTTCAATTATGGGTCCCAGGTGCTTTACATTCTCACTTGTTTTTAAAGTGGACCAACACCCAGGATTTTTACTATCCTGGGTTTTGGTCCACTTCGGCGGGGCACCCCGATCGGGGGTGCCCCGCTGTGTGAAACCCCCCAGAAAGCCCCAAAACCTTACCTGTCCCCGCTCCCACGTGACTGGACGGTCCAATCCCCGCCAACGTCCAGGCGGGGATCAGGAACGTCCAAGCGGCTGCCGCCGCCTCCCTCGCGTCACTTTCGGCGCGCGCGCGCCCCCGCCGGCCATTCGCAGACGGCCGGCGCGGGCGCGAGCACGCCTACAGGGGCGCGAGGGAGGCGGCGGCGGACGGCCGCCGCCGAAGATCAGGTAAGCTATTTGGGGTTTCTGGGGGGGTTTCACCCCGCGGGACATCCCGATCTCGGATGTCCCGCGGGGTGGGAGGTGATCGGCCCGGGAATCTTATAGATTTCCGGGCCGATCACCTCTCGGTGTTGGTCCACTTTAAAATGTCTGTCATGTTTTTTGTGTTGCCCATTTTTTGTACTAATTAAACGTACGCAATTTTTTACATTACCTGGTAGCACATCCAGTTCTTTGGGTCCTTCTTGGGGCAGACAGGCCCCATTCTTTGTAACATTATTATAGTTGCTTACACATTGGACTGCACATCATATCTAGCAGTGTCTCAGGCGACTTATTAATTCAAGCAGAACAATTAAACTCATTATTTTTATTTGTTCACAATCATATCTGCAATGTGTGGGTGAGGTTGCTTTCAGCATAGTCATTCAGTTACACCAGAACACAACTCACAAACACACAAATTGGCACTATTCCATTTTTGTAACTGCACACAAACGGCTGCTAAAGGAATTACATTAAAAATAAATGGAATTACATTAATAATAAATGGTCTGGGCCACTTACCACCATTCCAGGCAGAATAGATACACAGCTTTACCAATACAAAGCAGCTTTAGAAGTGTGAGTTGGTTGATTATTTTATAGCATTTAAGTTTCTAGTTGCCAGCTTAAAGTCCCTGGCCAGGCAAATACAATAAAAAGCCATACTTACCTTTGTCCAGTCAGTTTCGACTAGACTTTCTCTTTAAAGTCAAAGGTGCAGGCCACACCCTCACTTCCTATACCAGTCATTCAGAAATGTGTATACACCTCAGCTGAGATATAGTGGAGGGTGCGATGGCAGCCCACGCATGCACCATAGGATAACTGGCTACACAAGTATTCCAGGTGATACCAGGGGTTTCACACAGTATCCCAAACCAAGATGAGGATAGGGATGAGGAAATCAGACTCCAGGGGGACCTCTGTAAAGTGGACCAATCACCAGGTCACTTCAAAGTGGACCTTAGTGCCCCTTGGCCAGCCCGAATCAGGATACCCACTATGTGAGCCCCCCCCCACCCAGATTGCCCGCAATCACCCTATTTTCCAGCTGGTCCCTCGCAACGCTCCCTGTAAAAAATGGCCACAGCAAACAGGTCTATAGCAAATGTAATTTATTAAATAGCCATAGATACATCACAGAAATGCATGATAAAATGACATATGGCAAAACACAGAATTAACCCCACCTGGGGTACCTAATGCAGCTATAGATATAATCCAGTATTACTAATAAAAGGCTTCTATACTAGAAGTGTCCCAATAGCAACTTGGAGGCTCCTACAGCATAGTGACATAATAAATAAGTGCAATATATAATAAATAATTGTATATAAATCCTTAATATCCACTAACAATTACACAACAAACCCACTCCAGTGGAAGACTGGAGTCAAAGTGCAAACAGAAAAATGAGTAACAAATAAAGCACAGGCTGTTTTGGGACGCTGGGCTGGGATGGAAGGTGGCCACATAAACTTCCTTTCAGAGTATAGGTGCACTTTAAGGCATAATACAAATCTGAAACTTACAGTTAAATAAAAGTTTTACATATATATATATATATATATATATATATATATATATATATATATATATTCCAATTATGCATCACACCCCGCTCCAGTAATAATCATTACGTCTGGGATATAGTCCACTAGAGGGCGCTTTACTGCAGAGATGGCAAAAAAGAGGCCCCTCCCGGTCCATATATACCCGGAACCTCCCACTCATTCCCCAGTTTAGTCACTGCAGTGGGTGGGGAAGGTCAAGATGATGGCTCTCTCTCCTTGCAGGTAAGCCGGGCTGCACAGCCCCCGGCCATATGTCCTATTCCCACCCGTGCCACCTTTACATGCCTCCCAGCTACGGCTGCAGCGTCCGGGTGATGGTAGGCAGCACCTATTAGAGGTGCTTTTTACTGGAGCATTGCTCCACCGCAAATCCCCCACCAAAGGGTAGGCGGCACAGGTTGGTGAGCCTGACATGGGATGCCCCATCTGCCTTAGCCCTCACTACATGTAACCAAATGTATTCATGGGCTTATTCCCCCTTCTCCCTAGTCCGATTATTCGGGGGGGGGGGGGGGGTCCGTATACTCGTGTGAGTGTAGTGATTGTCTTACTGTTGTCACTGTGTGTGCGTTCTTTGCTTTTTACTTTTACAGCGCTGGCACTTGCTCAGCGCTCTCCCCCTCTCCTCCATTACTGTGAGTATGCTGGCAGAGTTTGAACGGCCCGCGCGCAAGCTGGCCGGCCGCGGCGGGCCAGTGACGTCATCTGTTGCCGGGGGCCGGGCGATAGGCTGCCTGGCCTCTCTGCACTGTCCCCGCGTTCCCAGGGGGCGGGGCCTAGTGCCGGGGTGCGTTCCGCATCTGGCCCGCCCCCCTCCAGAGCTGATCGGCGCCATCTTGCTGCTGCCTTGTGGTGTGTGCGATCCGGGTTATGTGAGTGCCCTCCGCGGGCTTTTCTTATTGCTATCCTTATTACTTTACTGTGTATTAATTAGTATACATGCCATATTTTTTTTTTTTTAAGTTTCTTTTTATTTGCAGTTCAACAAACATCAAAACCACCATAACAAGTGACATATAACATTGAGGTGCCACAGGCACCCTTCTCAGTAGCACAATTTCAATGATATTTAGACACGACAACCATACACTCACACATTCATACAGTCTGGACATTTAGTAAACTATTCCCTGGGATGGATACATGCCATATTTAATGGGACTTCCTCTGTCTATGCTTATGTCTTTCAGGCTGGGACAACCTATTTAGAGGTTTCTCCTGGTCCTGAGCCCTGGGTCATACCCTTACTAAATTGGGGGCTTAATTGCAAATCCTCCTACTAGCAGACAATTAGGGGGCATCCCGGGTAGCTGCACAGCGTAATTCCCACTGGTCATTGCAACTGCTAATTCACCATATGGAGGCTTCCCAGGATATTGTGCTCGGGGTCCCTTCGGGGCAAGCCCGGCTATGTGTGGTGTGCGGGGCATCCCTTGTGGGCGATGATGTGCAGGTTTGTGTACCCTGTGCCCAGCAAGCTATTGCACGGCAATCTGGGGCCAGTGCGGCCGGATCAGTGCCCTCGGCCTCATCCCCCACACCCCTACGCCTGGTTATGAACCCTAGTGACATTAACACTAGCGGGGAGTCGCAATCTGATGTTTCCGCCAGACTGGCCAACATTGAGAGATTGATTGCTAGCTCTGCAGCCCGTAAGGCTCCAGCTAAAAGACGGCACGTGGCGCCCGCTGCTCCGGCCTTTACCTTCGGACAAGATGATTTCCTTGATTTGTCTGACTATAACCCTCTCAAGGAACGGGAATTATTTTCAGATTCAGATCTCTCTGACGATCAGCATTGCCTTGGCACTGATGCCGGGTCAGAGCATTGGGATGCTGACGACACCCATAGACTTCTGACTCAAATTTTTGAGGTACTTGCCACTTCCCCTCCTGCAGCGGGACCTAAGCAGCAGGGGGAATAGTTTGGTACCGCAAAACCACGTTTGGAATTCCCCGAACAGACGCATTTTAATAATCTGATTCTCAAGGAATGGGAACGGCCTAGCCGGCTTCCCGGTATCCCTAAGGGGTGGGATAGGAGGTATCCCTTCCCCTCGGATGTGGTCAAATGTTGGTCAACTCCCCCCGAGGTGGATGCCCCCGTCTTGGGGCTGTGTAATACTTCTGTTGTGCATTCCCTGGATTCCACTACCTTGAAGGATAGTGAGGAACGGTGTATTGACCAACTGGCCTCCCACGCCTTTGCTTGTGTGGGTTCGGCCTTGCGCCCGGTTTGTGCATCCACTATTACGGCCGTGGCTATTTGGACCTTAATCAGGGGCCTTCTGGACGGCCCCCATGAGGATCCTTCTAGTGCGGAATTTAGAGCCTTGTCGCAATGTGAGTTGTTCATCACTTATGTACTCTCTGCCTTAGATGACACCATTCGGATGTGTAGCAGGAACTCGGCCTTGGTTGTCTCTATCCGCCGCTCGGTCTGGTTGCGCCAGTGGGCAGCTGACAATGCAGCTAAGAAGGCTCTCACGGGGCTTCCCTTTAAAGGGTTGCGCCTGTTTGGTGATCGTCTGGACCTTTTTGCTAAGGGAGGTAAGTTACCCCAACGCAAAAAGCAGCCACGACCCTTTCGGGGTTCGGGCTCTTTCACTCCCTCCTTTCGTGGGCCTAGGTCAGGCAGGGGGGTATCCTTTGCGAGACAAAGGGGAGATTTCTGGGGCAAGGACAGAGGCCGTGCCCGACCCGGATACTCCTGGGGTGCCAGACCCAAATCCACTGCCAAGCCCGCTCAGCAATGAGGGGGCGCCCTCACCTTTGTGGGGGGACGGCTGTGGCTCTTCGCTCAGGTCTGGGATCAACAAGTCTCAGACAATTGGATTCTGGAGGTTGTCTCTTCCGGATACAAGCTGGAGTTCGCGGACCGGCCTCCTCCCAGATTCCTCAGGTCACGGGTTCCTACGGACCCTCGGGCAGCTCAGGGCCTGTTGTTGGCGGTTCAAAACCTTCGGGCCATGGGGGTCGTTTGTCGGGTTCCCCCGGGAGAGAGAGGTCTGTGTTACTATTCCAATCTCTTTACAGTGCCCAAAAAGGATGGTTCCGTCAGACCCATTCTGGACCTAAAGCTTCTCAACAAATTCATCAGAACCAAGCGTTTTCGCATGGAGACGCTGCGCTCCACTATCAGCTCCCTGCGCCCGGGGGACTTTATGACCTCAATAGATATCAAGGATGCTTACCTTCATGTGGCAGTCTTCCCAGGGCACCAGCGGTTCCTCAGGTTTGCGGTAGGGGACCAACGCTACCAATTTGTGGCACTCCCCTTCTGGCTCACCTCTGCCCCCAGGGTATTCACCAAGGTGTTGGCAGGCATGATGGCCCTTCTCAGAGCCCGGGGTATTCGCATTCTTCCTTATCTGGACGACCTTCTCATTACGTCTCCTTCACTCCAACAAGCGGAGCTGGACACCCGGACGGTGGTGGCGACAATGGAGAGGTTCGGGTGGGTGATCAATTACCCCAAGTCCTCACTCTTCCCATCACGGGGAGGCCAGGATTTTCCTCCCTCAGCAGAAGGTGGACTCTCTTCAAACGCTGATTCATGGCTTGCTGTCCAACCCTCATCCATCCATCCGGCAAGGGATGCAACTGGTGAGACAGATGGTGGCCTGCTTCAAGGCAGTGTCCTATGCACAATTTCACATGAGGCCTCTTCAGCTCCATCTTCTTTCAGCCTGGGACAAGTGTCCCCTGTTTCTGGACCAGGCTTTTGCTCTGTCCCCTCTGGTCTGGCGGTCCCTCCTTTGGTGGCTGGACTCGAAGAATCTTCTGGGGGGCAGATCATTCCTGACACCGTGCTGGGAGACGGTCACTACGGATGCCAGTCTGTCAGGTTGGGGGGGCTACTGGAGAGCCATGGCTGCTGAAACCTCCATCCTAAAGGAAAAGGGTCTGTCTGATGCGGTTGTTCAGACTCTGGTCAGAGCTAGGAAGAAATCCTCTTCTACCATCTACTACAGGACCTGGCGGACCTACATTGGCTGGTGTGAGGCTAGGGCCTTCCCTTGTCGGGTGTTCTCCATCCCTCGGATACTGGAGTTCCTTCAACATGGTCTGGATATGGGTTTTCAGCTCAGCACTCTGAAGGGGCATGTGTCCGCCTTGGCGGTTTTCTTTCACAGGTCTTTTGCTCTTCATCCTTTGGTCAAGACTTTCTTCCAGGGGGTCACTCATGTGCGCCCTCCCCGCAAACCCTTGTTACCGGTTTGGGATTTGAATTTGGTTTTGTCTGCCCTTCAGGGTCCTCCACTTGAACCTGTGCATGAGGCTGCACTGTCTGTTCTCACTTGGAAAGTTGCCTTTTTGGTGGCTATCACCAAAGTTGGCGGCTCTGTCCATTCAGGCCCCCTACTTTGAGAGACACCAGGACAAGGTGGTTTTTCGCTTTAAACCAGACTTCGTGCCTAAGGTTGTCTTTGCCTTTCACTTCAATCAGGACATTGTGCTTCCTTCCTTATGCCCTAATCCTGGTAATTCTCTGGACGTTGTCAGAAACTTGAAACACTACCTGGTGGCTACAGCGCCTTTCAGGAAGACAGACGCCTTGTTTGTGGTACCCTCTGGTCCAAAGAAGGGTTTGGCACCGGTCAAGCCTACCATTAGCAAATGGATTCGTCAGGCCATTGTTAGGGCCTATTCTGCTAAAGGGAGGGATCCCCCTTTCCGAATTACTGCTCATTCTACCCGTGCTGTTGGGGCCTCTTGGGCTTTTCAGCACCAGGCTTCTGTTGAACAAGTTTGTAAGGCTGCTACTTGGTCTTCTGTTCATACCTTTTCCAAGTTTTACAAGGTTGATGTTCGGGCCTCAGTGGATGCTGTTTTTGGCCGCAAAGTTCTGCAGGCTGCAGTGGTTTGAACTGAGCATTGCTGCTCTTTTTGGGATCCCCACCCGTTGTTGGACACTGCTACTGGATGTCCCAGACGTAATGATTATTACTGGAGCAGGGCGTGATGCATACTTGGAATAATACCATTCTGTGAATACTCACCTTGTAGAATGGATATTATAAGTATGCAGCACGCCCGGCTCCATCACACCCTGAGTTTTTATTCTTGGATCCTCTATATGGTGAAGTTTTCCTTGTTAAATATTGTTATTTTTGTTATTGGCTTCTCCTGGTTCCCTTACTGCTTAATTATACTGGGGAATGAGTGGAGGTCCCGGGTATATATGGACTGGGAGGGGTCTCTTTTTTGCCATCTCTGCAGTAAAGCGCTGGACTATATCCCAGACGTAATGATTATTACTGGAGCAGGACATGATGCATACTTATAATATCCACTCTACAAGGTGAGTATTCACAGAATGGTATTATTATACTGGCACACATGAATAATTATTCATTAGAATAAGTAGTGAGTTAGCGTTTAAAATTTTTTGTTGGTGTTTTGTATTGCCTGTACTTTGGCAGCTCAGGCAGCTTTCTGCATATTCCTTTTTCCATACATGTTGCCATCTTAGAGAGCTCGGGGGAATCTAAAGGAAGCTCAGGCCGGCATTATGTCTTCACTTGTACACATGCACCTGCATACCTGGCGGCAGCAGAGGAGCAGTTTTTAAGTTCTGCTGATTGCTAAAACCAAACAATCTGCAATTTAGACATGCAAATGTATTTCAAAATGGCTTCTTTCTCAATTCGTTTAATATACACAAATCTGGTTCGCCTGTGAGTGCCCCTCAGAGACAGATCGGCGGTCCCTCGAGCCTTTGCTGGAAAATAAGAAACTGATTTAATGATGAGCCACACTTAGCAAATTGGATTGTTAGCGGTAACTTGTTATTCTTCTGTCAGGATGAAGACACTGAAGGGGACCACTGGGAGGACAGGAGCGAAAGACGGAGGCACTTGTCGGGTTATTCAGACATTTCCTAGGAGAGGATATTGGCTTCTCCAGCAAAGAGCAAGTGATGAGTTGTGAGAGCAAGTGATTAGACAGAGTGGTGTCTTGAAGCTACGGGATTTCCAGGGCTGAATACCGCTAACAATAAGTCACACAGAAATAGGCCAAGCTGGAGGAAATCGAGTCAGAGCTGAAATGCCCTGAAAATTGGAACTTAAAGCAAAGTAACCTGTCTGTGTGGGGTGGAGAGAAGTTTCCAAATTGCTGCCACCCCCAATTATCAATTTGCAGTCCAGTGCCCATTCTGTACAAAATTGGAGTTAAAACAATTTAAAGATAATAGCACCCAGGATTGAAAATTGTTGCCCCCCCTAACCAGACCCATGTAGATACCAAATAACAAACTCTGCAACAGGTCTGTAGAGCGCTGGAAACGACTCCATAAGACAAAGTGACCATTAGTCTGTATTGGCAACATGCATCTTCTCAGCTACAAAGCAAACTGTTACCAAATAGGACTAATGGGTTATTGGGACCTGTTGACAAATCTTTTCCTGGAGCACATGTAGCATCACAGTGATGCACTGTAACATCAAGGATATACTGGTAAAGCCATGAAAGCCATAGTTATAACTGCTCCTCCCTACAGCAGTGATTGCTCAGAATCTGCCTGGTATCCAAGTGTTCAGACGTGTGGGGGGGGGGGGGGGGCTAGACTCCTCTTATGAAAAAACACCAATGGACAACAGAGCTACAGGCAAGTCCCAAGACTCAGGGTTTAACCCAAAGGAGAGTGTAGAAGACTGCAAGCAACACAGAGAGTTATTTCTAATTGAATAAACTGGTGAACAAGGAAGTGGAGTTGTGTTTCACTCTATCTACTGTACCTAGTTAACCCAAGGACCACATACCAATAAAAAAGTTGGGGCTTGCTGATACACTCTCCTAATTACTCACACCTTCTCCTAGGCATGGGGGTTATGGAGGTCCCCAGTAAGTCGGTTGCCTAGTACTCACAAACCTATTAAGTCACAATAACAGATGTTCTAGCATAACATAATAAACATGCGCAAAAGCTTATCTACCTATGCTGGTTGATTTACTATAACAAATCTTTTTAGAAATTTTCCTTATAAAACTTGAAGCTGTGCTGCTCACAATGAGCCTTGATGACTTTAGCCAATACTGGGGAGCCACAGAAAAACACCTGCACCTTCCCCTTCTTCTCCTGTTCAATCTTCTGGAACACCTATAATAAAAAAAAGTTAAGTTTTTGCATGGAGAGAGCCCACAGGGTCACAGTTACAGTATGTGCCATCTGTAATACCTTATTCCAGTCTGGACGTCCTGGCTGCGTTCGAGTCTTCAGACCTGTGATAGAATCTCTTTGCTCTTTTTTAGCCAGAAGGTCCAGAGCCATCTGTAGTCCAATGGCCTTCATGTCATTCTTGCTTAGAGCTGAAGTCATGTACATGTGCATCTCTAAAAATCGACCTGAAATACAGATAATTTAATCATCAAAATAGAAAATACAAGTGGATGTTTTATCGGATGATGGCTGCCAGGTGGTACACACAACATTACAAGATTTGGCCATTGGCTGTCATGTATGTTAGAACTTCATATACACAGGATCACCTTGGAAGTTGTTCATGTACAATGCTGTGCTGTCTTTCTCAGGTGGAAGCGTTGGCCCTAGCGCATTTGCCCACCATATTTAGACAAAGGGGTGGATAAGGCCCCATGCCCACCCCTTTCATGGTTAATGAACCAGTATATATCAGACAACAAGATGGCGAGCAAGCTACCGCTGGATGCAGAAGTTGAGTGCGTGCCCGGTCATGTGAAAAATACTTTACTTTCTCTGATACATTCTCTGGCCAGCCCAGAGACTGGTAAGCAACTATTCAGGTTTGTTGGGGGTGCTTGTGAACTGCCATTCCTAAATACTCAAATTCAACCAGTGGTCACATGATTGGGTAGGGCTGGCTGTAATCTGAATAGCACGGGTGCACAATCCAGATGCAGCAGGCTTATTTAAAGGTGTTATTCCAGTTTAAGATATTGTTCATAAACAATGTTGCCGGGATAGAGGGGGCTTCAGCAATCTTCCCATACCTGATAAGGCATTAGTACACACACCAATCATGTGTAACAATTACTGTGCTTTCCTTTGCAGGCAGGGGCCTACATAGCCCTGATGGGGTCCCATGGCCCCATCAGCAACCCTCCAGGTCAGACACTCACCGACGGGGTCTTGGAAAAAATCAGGCAGCGCACTTCTGCTGGAAGTGCGGGGGAGACATGTAGGGGGGCAGGGGAGGAATATGCACGGGGCAAGAGAAGAGTGCACAGGGCAGAGCGAGGTGTGGCGCTGCTGGACATAAGAAGCCAATGAGAAGGACGGAGGTAGCATGTTGGGTAGGTAAGTATGAAGCGTTGCCGCCGCTGGTGCCGGGTGTACATTCGTACATACATATAAGGGTCGATTCAAAGAAACATGTAACAGCTTGGATTTGGGTGCCGATCATCCTATTTTTCACGTCCGCTCGTGCGTTCGTATGAACTTGCGAGTGATTCTATAAGCAAATACGTTTCTATCCTAAAATATACGTCCGTTCGTATGGCAGTTCGGGAATCAGACCTATGTCAGTTTCCATCCTGAATTTTCCGTTTCATTTCTCAGGTTGCAACATTGGTTTTGCCCTTTTTCCTTTTTTGTCTGGACGTAAATCCTTCTGATCTTGCGGCTCCGCACTACAAACTTACCTAATTAAAGTGCATTCTAAATATTTGTTATTTTATTTTTCTTTATTTCATTCATTTTGTAGTAACCAACCATTAATGAATGCATTTGCATAAGTAAATCTTACTTTGTTTAATTTTTAGTTAACTTGCATTTTTTACTTGTGGATTTAATTTTAATATTTAGGCTTCAAATGGTACAACTTAAAATTTTTAGTGTGGTTACCCACACCCTCTACATACAGATTGCTCTCAAATATTAAAAAACACCCAGCAACTTCTGCATGTTATGAGCCTAGAAACAGCCAAGATGGCGGCTCAGGTATTATCGGGCAGCCTGCAAACAGAAAGGGCCTTGTGACTGTGTTGCTCTGGATTCTTTGATTTCTGACCTTTCCGTGCCCCCAGCTCTGCTGTGTCTGTGCAAAATACAGCAGTAACCCACATCCTGCACTTTATCCCACTCTCCTCTCCTCAGTAAGTGTGATGCATCTGACCAAAGATGTGCTTAAATAATTAAACAAAGCAAAGGTAAACAACTACACCAATAAATGCAATCTAAAAATATTATTCTAGTACATCAATTTAAAAATAAATAACAAAGGACATAAGTTTCTTTAATTAACGCAAATATATTGCCAAATAAAGGTTTACATGCAAAGGACTAATTAAGGTTCACATTAAAATGCTTTTATAAGGCATACATGAATCAGGTATGCATTGCCATACAATTTATGGCCTCGGCCATGCTGATACATGCAGTTCATTGGAGCACAAGACGCGCAGACTCCTCCACATAGCCAAAAAACCTGTTCAAGAACAGCAATCCGACTGCTAAAAGGTGTCGGCAGTGGCTTTCTTTTAAAACGTATTTAGAGGTTTGAAAACTGTTCTCTGAATCACACCGAAACACATCCAATTATCCTAAGTTTTACGTTTTCATCCTAAAATTTAGGAACGAACTTGCGATGATCGTAAGAGCATATACGCATTCGAACGTAGGCTCGTGCGAGTCGTAAATGGCCAAAAAAACAGGAAAAAATGACTAACACCCACCCAAACTTACGATTCTCGATCCGAAATCAATTAACTTTTGCTCTTTGAATCGAGGGGATAGAGGTGGTGAAGATAGCTTGCACCGGGCCTCCTTGTGCCACAGGCCCGGGGGCACCTGCCTTCATTGCCTCTATTGTATGTATGCCCTTGTCTGCAGGCTATAGTACTGTACAGTAGTTTCGCAGCTAGTTGTGAATAGTAACCTGCCGTGCTGAAAAAACACACAGAACATACAGATATGTACATTTTTCTGTGCCAGGCACCAACCATCGTCAGTTTATCAGCTTCTAGACATAGTAGTAGCAGGAGAGATGTTACTGTTACCTTCTGGCTCCACGTCAGCTTGGTCCAACTCAAGCATGGTTAATAAAGTGACAAACCACTCAAAATGCTTCTGATCTCGGTTTATCCAGATAAAGTCCACCTACAAAATGAATGTTATCTTAAAACAAAGGCAACATAAAAAATCTCTTATTTATTTTAGTGAAGAATATTTGCTTCAGTCTTATAAAAGCATTTCTTTGCAATCTATGAATGTTTTTTTTTTTTTTTTACGTTTTTATTTGCATGAAACGTAAAAAACATGACATACAATAAAATATGCAATACAGCAAACAGGACGCCGCAGGCGCCTAAAACAGTCTGGCCTACTTGCACACAAGACGTCCATTCACACAACACAAGACATTCACACCGGACTCAAACCCTACCAGGTAAGAACCTTGCTGGGGGGACCCAAAGAGCAAAAAATGGTTAGAAGTACCTCCGGGTATTCAGTCTCCCACATAAACCTAACTTCCCACCTCCCTCTGCTCCCCCCCAGGATTGGATATCGATCCACCATCATATTCCCCTGCTCCACATATCGCCATAAGAGCCATAATCCCCGTGATGCAACACACTCTCATCTCAGCCATCATCAGAGGCCTATCCTGGCACTGTAGCCAAGGATCCCAGACCTTGGTGAATTTGTCTGGCACACCCCTCGCCTGATATGTCAATTTATACATGGCAAGCTTCTGATTAACCAGTCTTTTCCATGCCTGCAAGGACGGCCTAGCCGGGTGCTTCCAGTTTATCAGTATGCACTTCCGGGCATAAAAGAGCAGCAGCCGAAGCAACGCCTTCAATGTATGGAGCTCCGACAGCGGCTCCACCACTCCCAGAAGGCACACCGAAACCGAACCCCTGATGCGAAATCCCACTATTTTGCCGATCAGGTTCATTACATCCTCCCAATAGCCAGCAAGTATTCCACATGACCAAATCATATGCACCCATGTGCCACTACCACCCTCACATCTAGGACACGTGTCCCTATCCAGGAGTCCCATCCTGTGCAGACGGACCGGAGTAATATACGCCTGGTGGATTCATTTGGTCTGGATCATTCTATCTCTCGCCTCAACCACGAGGAATGCAAATTGTCCAGCACCTCCTCCCAATCATCCTGGTCCAGGCTCTGGTCTACAGCCCGCCACTTCCTCTCAATCCCTTCCCTAGGGGACCCCAGCTCACCCAGCAGGGTTTTGTATAGTGTGGAGACCGGTTTTTTAAGGTTTGAATCTCTAACCACTTTCTCCACCCGCGAAACCGACATCTGTGGGCCCACCCTGGAGAACTGCGTGTTCAGGGCATGTCTGATTTGCAAGTAGCGGAAAAAATCCCGGTTAGACAGGTGGAAACTCTCTTTGAGATGATCGAAGGACACCAGTACCCCTCTTTATATAATTGGCCCAGCTGATGCACCCCCTCCCACTGTGGATCCTGCACAGTCACGAGCTCGGGAAGCCCAGGGTTAGCCCAAAGGGGGGTGAAGGGGGAACACACCCTACTCTCTTCCGGATCCGCACATAATTTGGCCACTCGCTCCCAGATACTGCAGACCATTCTCATACATGTGGTCGCTTCCCTGAGTCCCTTCGTACCCCTATAGGGCAAGGAGGATAGCCGCGCGGGGGAGCCCAGCACTGCCTCCTCCAAATGTATCACCGGATTATCCCCCGGTCGGCTAATCCACCAATGGGCATACAGCAGCTGGGTTGCATAAAAATACATTTTCATGTGCGGTACAGCCAGTCCTCCGGCGACTATTTGTGCCTTCATAACCTGCCTATTTAACCGAGGAGGGGCATGCCCCCAAATAAATCCAAAAATAATTGCTTCCAACGCCTTGAAGTGAGAAGCGGGGAGCAATATAGCAGAGGCCTGATAAATGTACAATAATTTTGGAAGAAAGATCATCTTGAATATGTTGATCCTCCCCATGACCGACAGTTGAAGACCCGCCCACTGACTGACCCTCTGTTTCAATTTCGCAATAACTGGCGATATATTGAGGGGCACAAATAGACTGGGCAGCTTCCCAACCATGATCCCAAGATACTTAATCTATGAATGTTTAAACACATTTGTGTCTAGCTGCTATCTAGCTTAGAGTGGATTAACAAAACAAGACAATAAAAAGTGATTGCCTGATGGGTGTTTACATATTTTCTTTAAAGTGGACCAAAACCCAGGATTTTGACTATCCTGGGTTTTGGTCCTTTCCCTGGGGGCACATCGATCGGGGGTGCCCCGCTGTGTGAACCCCTCCCAGATCGCAGAATCTGCAGAAGGACCTGGTCTGCTGTTATGTATTCTTTACCCGACTCCCATTTGCTCCATAAACTGAACAAAAAGTTAATGAAAACTGCATGTACTTTGTTAATGGTTGTTTTGTGTGTTTTTAACAAGGTTAAAGTGGTCCTCCAGTCAAGAAAAATACAATTCTGTGATTACTCACCTGTAGAATTGGTAATATGAGTATACAGTACGTCCTGCTCCAAATCTAATACTTACAGTTGGGATATACTCCGCCAGATGGCGCTGGACTGCAGAGACATCGAAAATAGGCTCCTCCCGGCCCCTCAAATACCCAGGGACCTCCCACAAATCCCCAGCATTGAAAAGCAGTTAAGGAGAAGCTGGGAGCATTAAACAATCCAAACTATCAACTATAACAATGATAACAATCACCATACAGGGGATCCAAGAAAATGCAAACCAAGGGTGGGTTGGAACAGGACATACTGTATACTCATAATACCAATTCTACAGGTGAGTAATCACAGAATTGTATTTTTCTTAGTATACAGTACGTCCTGCTCCAAATCTAATACTTACAGTTGGGACATCCAATAGCAGTGTCCATAAAGTAGGGTGGGATCCCCAAGAAAAATTAGCAGCAGGCAGTTTAAACCACTGCCGCCTGAAGAACCATGCGGCCAAAAACAGCATCAGCTGAGGCCCTAACATCAACCTTGTAAAACTTTGAAAAGGTATGAACAGAAGACCAAGTAGCGGCCTTGCAAACTTGTTCAACAGAAGCCTGGTGCTGAAAGGCCCAAGAGGCACCAATAGCACGAGTGGAGTGAGCAGTAAGGTGGAAGGGAGGATTCTTCCCCTTAGCAGAGTAGGCCTGAACCACAGCCTGACGAATCCACTTGCTGATAGTAGGAGCCAAACCCTTCCTAGGACCAGAAGGGACCACAAAAAGAGCATCAGTTTTCCTGAAAGGTGCAGTAGCCACCAGATAGTACTTCAGACACCTAACCACATCCAAAGAGTGCAAAACCCTCTCCTTAGCATTGCTAGGATTAGGGCACAAATAAGGAAGAACAATATCCTGATTCAAATGAAAGGCAGACACTACCTTAGGCAGAAAATCAGGTTTGAAACAAAACACCACCTTGTCCTGGTGCCTCTCATAGTAGGGGGGCTGAATGGACAGCGCCGCCAACTCAGACACACGCCTGACAGAAGTGATAGCCTCCAGAAACACAACCTTGAGCGTAAGAATGGCCAAGGCAGCATCCTGCACAGGTTCAAAGGGAGCACCCTGCAAGGCTGACAGAACCAAGTTCAAATCCCAAACAGGAACCATAGGTTTACGTGGGGGACGCACATGAGTGACCCCCTGGAAGTCCTGATCAGAGGGTGCTGAGCAAAGGACTTCTTGGAAAAAATAGCCAGGGCAGAAACCTAACCCTTCAGAGTACCGAGTTGGAGCCCCATCTCCAACCCATGCTGCAGGAACTCCAGAATCCTGGGAAAAGAGAACACACGACAGGGAAGAGACCTAGACTCACACCAGTCAATGTAGGCACGCCAAACCCTGTAATAAATGGAAGAGGAAGACTTCTTCCTAGCTTTAATCAAAGTATCCACAACTGAGGAAGACAGCCCCTTCTCCATCAAGATGGAGGTTTCAGCAGCCAAGCGGTCAAAGCCAGAGTTTGTAAATTGGGATGGCGTAGTGAGCCCTCAGTGATCAGATCTGGCACCAAGGGCAGAGCATATTGATCTACTGCCAGCTGTACCACGTCTGCAAACCACACTCTTCTTGGCCACCTGGAGGCCATCAGAATTGCTGGCACCCCTTCCAGAGCAATCTTGCGCAGAACCCTACCCAGCAGGGGAATTGGGGGGAAGACATACAGGAACTGAAAGTCCTTTCATGACATTGCTAGCGCATCCAAGGTCGGGGCCAGAGGATCCCTGGACAGAGAGACAAAAGCTGGAAGCTTGTGATTGTGGCGGGACGCAAACAGATCCACATCTGGTTGGCCCCAACGGTGACACAGGGATTGAAACACCCTGCTGCATAGGGACCATTCTCCCTGGCGAGAGGTCCCCCTGCTCAGAGAGTCCACCAGGTGATTTTCCACCCCCGGGATGTACACAGCTGAAATGCAGGAGACATTGGCCTCCGCCCAAGTCAGGATCCGAAACGCTTCCTGGAGGGCCCCCTTGCTCCGGGTCCCTCCCTGATGATTGATGTAGGCAACTGCCGCTCTGGTTGTCCGAGCGAACCTGAACAGGCAGGCCCTGAAGATCAGTAGTCAAGCGAGCCAGAACTAACCTGATCGCTCGCAGCTCCAAGACATTGATAGGAGTGTGGGCCTCCTGAGGGCCCCATCTCCCCTGGAACCGCAGGGACTTCCAGAAACCCCCCCCCAACCTGACAGACTGGCATCCGTGGTGACCGTCTCCCAGGAAGGGGCAAGAAAGGATCTGTCCCCCAACAGGTTCCTGGAGTCCATCCACCACAAGAGGGACCTCCTGACCAGGGGGGAGAGCACACAGACCCTGTCCAGGGACGCTGGGTCCTTGTCCCACACAGACAATAGGTGAAGTTGCAGAGGCCTCAAGTGGAACTGAGCATAAGGGACCGCTTCGAAGCACGCCACCATCAGGCCCACCAGCTGCATCCCCTGCCTGATGGAGGGATGGGGACAAGCTAGGAGGGACTGAGCCTGTGCAATCAGACTGTCCACCTTCTGCTGAGGAAGGAAGATCCTTGCCTGAACTGTATCCAGATTCATTCCTAGGAATGGAGTTACCAAGGAAGGAGACAGTGAGGACTTGGGGTGGTTGATCACCCATCCAAATGACTCCAGAGTGGACACCACCAGCTGAGTATCCAACTCTGCCTGATGTAGAGACTGGGAAGTGATGAGGATGTCGTCCAGATAGGGAAGCACGCGGACGCCCTGACATCTGAGCAGAGACATCACGCCAGCCAGCACCTTGGGGAACACCCTGGGAGCTGAAGTGAGGCCGAAGGGCAAGGCCACAAATTGGTAGTGTTGATCCATCAGAGTGAACCTGGGAACACAGGAATATGAAGGTAAGCATCTTTGATGTCCACAGAAGTAATGAAATCCCCTTGGCGCAGGGAACTAATGGCAGAGCGCAGAGTCTCCATGCGAAAGCGCCTGCCCCTGACAAACTTGTTGAGAATCTTTAAGTCCAGGATGGGCCTGACAGAACCATTCTTTTTGGGTACTGTGAATAGGTTGGAATAAAAGCCCTTGCCTTTTTCTTTTAAAGGGACCTGGCAGATGACCCCCAGCTCCAGGAGGCCTTGCACTGCTTGCACTAGCTCCTGAGCTGACACAGGGTCCTGAGGAATCCGGGACCTGATGAATCTTGGAGCGGGATCGGCAGCAAACTCCAACTTGTAACCGGAGGACACTACCTCCTGAATCCACCGGTCTAAGACATAAAGCCTCCAGACGTGAGCGAAGTGCTGGGTGCTGGGTGAGAGTGCCCCATCATGCCTGAGGGGGCTTGGGAGAGGATTTAGCTTTGGGACCCCAGGAGGAGCCAGGACGTCCACGTCTTCTGCCTCTACCCCAGAAATCTCCCCGGGCCCCAGGGAAGGACACCCCCCTTCCCTGTCTTGCACCACGGTAAGGGGAGGAGAAGGAACCCTGACCCCGAAAGGGCCGAGGTTGCCGCCTGCGCTGGGGTAACCTGCCTCCCTTAGCAAAAAGGTCCAGGCGGTCTCCAAACAGATGCAGTCCTTTAAAGGGAAAACCAGTGAGGGCCTTCTTGGCAGCGTTGTCAGCAGCCCACTGGCGCAGCCAAACCGAGTGGCGTATAGACACCACGAGGGCAGAAGTTCTGGCACACATTCTGATGGTGTCATCCAATGCTGATAGGACAAAATTTACAAAAACATCACAACTGTAGAGTACATTAAACACCTCACAAGGCAAATCATCAGGGGCACTATCGAGCATATTTCTGATAAGGGTTCTAGTGGCCACAGCAGTAATGGCAGAGGCACAGACCGGGCGCAGCGCGCCCCCACACATGCAAAGGCGTGGGATGCCAGCTGATCAATACGCCGGTCTTCGGCATCCCGCAGGGTAGTAGAATCAGGGGAATGCATGACAGAAGTGTTAGCCCTAGGATCTGGGCATCCACCTCAGGGGGGGGGGGGGATGACCAACATTTAACCACCTCAGCAGGAAAGGGATACTTCCTATCCCAACTCTTTGGAACCCCGGGAAGTTTACTGGGGCGCTCCCATTTCTTGAGCACAAGGTTATGGAAATGTGCCTGCTCTGGAAATTCCAAACGTGATCTTGCTGTATGGAAAAGCTCCCCTCTTTGCCTGGGAGCCTCAACAGGGAGAGAGATAGACAGAACCTCAAAAATCTGGGTCAATAGTCTGTCAGTGTCATTCGGGGCCCAGGGGTCAGAGTCAGAATCGTCATGACCCCTTGGTCTCTCATCAGATGAGCCTGAATCAGAAAAGAGCTCCCCTTCATCAGACGGGGTATAGCCACACAGATTCATAAACTCTGCAGTTCCCATAGGGAAAACAGTAACATTAGGCGTCAAGTGCCGCTTCTTAGCAGGGGCCTTACGTGCTAAAGACTTCACAATAGTCTGTTCAACAGTAGCCAGTCTAGAAGACACATCAGGCTGAGAATCCCCACTAATATGCAACTCAGCAGGAGTGAGATTTAAGCTTGGGGGAGTAGGTGAAGTGAAACGAGGTGCAGCCACTGGCAGGCCAGATTGCAATGCAAGCACCTGCTCAGCGCAGGGTACACAGACCCGCGCCTTGTCAGCGTCAGCATGAGGCTGCCCACACGCTACACACAGCCTGTCTTGTCCCGAAGGGACCCCGGTAACATTATCCTGGGATGCCTCCATATGGTGATTATAGCGGCGCTATACGCCGATAGGGAATAACGCTATATAACAACCCTGGATGCCCCAATAACCCGCTAGGGACGTGGGAGTATAATTTTTACAAGGCCTACAAGTAATATACTAAAAACAGGGCTGGGAGAAGCCAAGAAGGGTTTGTTCCGCCTGAAAGACATAAGCAGACAAGACCTTAAGTACATCGTAACAAAAGTGAAACAGATAAAGTCGCCCGCAAGGGCACTTACGGACCGTGGTAGGTAGGCGTCCGTCGCGCATAGGCAAACCAAGTCAGAAAAGAGGGGCGGGCCAGTAATAGCGATGACGCGGAACGCGCCAAAGACGGGCCCCGCCCCCCCCCAAAGAGTGCAAAGCCAGAAGGCCAACAGCCAGTGATGGCGCACCAGCGCATGAGGTAATGCCGCCGCCAAGCGCGGAACAAAGCCAGCACACGGTGGCGGTAAATTTAAAAGCAATAAAGACAAGTCAGCGCGGCGGCTGACACAAGAATAAAGACATGTGAAAAGTGAAAGCAAAGATTGCATAACATACATATCTATACACATACACACCCCCCCCTCTTTTCCCCCGAAGACTACAAGGAGGATGAGGGAGGACGGCGGCCACTTTAATAGGGCCCACCGATAGGCAGGGGCAAGGGGCAATAGTGCGGGAGGGGCATCCCATAGAGGCTCACCATAAGCCTGAACCGCCTACCCTTTAGTGGGGGATTGCGGTGGAGCAGCTCTCCTAAGCACCAGCGGCGGTGCTGCCTACCTTCACCCGACCAGCGCAGCCAAGGCTGGAAGGCATATTACTAGTGGAACGGGTGGGAATAGTCCTATAGGGCCGCAGGTTAATAACCCCGCTTACCTGCGAGTAGAGAGCAAATTTCTCGTCCTTCGCAGCCAGACTGCAGAGAAATTCTGGGGATTTGTGGGAGGTCCCTGGGTATTTGAGGGGCCGGGAGGAGCCTATTTTCGATGTCTCTGCAGTCCAGCGCCATCTGGCGGAGTATATCCCAACTGTAAGTATTAGATTTGGAGCAGGACGTACTGTATACTAAGAATATCAAAGTTTAGTACATTTAGTAAACCATAGCCCCCTCTCTCACAAACAGTGATGTAAGCTATCTGAGAGGGCTCAACTTGCCCCAATTTTGACAGTGCTGCTTCTGAAAAACCTGGACCTCCAGTCAAAATTACACTAAATCCCTTAGAAACAATGCTTTTGTTCTAGTCAGAAGTATAAAAAACATTGTAAGGTCCAGGATTCTGCAGTTTCCTTCGCTTAACTGCTGGTGGCTCTGTCTCCCTGGTGTTCCCCTGTGGTATGCTGCTCCACCAGCAAGTTTAGCCTGCTGCTAAACAGGGGCTGGTCTTTATAAGCTGGTCAGCCCTGCAGCATGTGAATCAGCATTTCATCTTATTGGCAGCTTGACTCGTGTTTGCTCACATCTCTGGGTCTCTCATTTGTACAGTTCCAATACGGGTAATTTACATTGTCTGAGATCTTCACAGAGAATCCCTAAATGCCAATGGTTTAATGTCTCATATCTGTGTAAAAAGCTCTTAACACATTGTATCTACATTGTAAACAAGTGTTGCAATGCTCTGCGGCAGCCATGTACTTACATTGATACATAGTTACATTTATCTGGTGAGTCAGTGTGTGTAACATGACAGACAAGCTGGTCCCATTTCTGAGGTAAAAATCTCTCTCTGTTTGCTGTGGGCTGCTTAAAGCAAAATCCCAAGCTCCAGACAGTCTGCCTTGTAGGGAGAAACAATATCACTCATGCACACTGCATCCATGCTGATACATCAATCCAGGCAGCTAGAGAAGGATTCTATCTCTAACACTCTGTGAGGAAACAGGTAAAAGTCTGGCTGGTTGCGCTAATCCTAAGTACGCTTCCAGTTGAACTGCAAATGTGTGTCGGAGTGCTAGCTCTCCCCCATTCTAGGAGTGCAGCTATTTCACAACATCTGTATGGGGTTAAGCCCTTTCAGACAGTATATGCCACTGATCGTCAAAGTAGGGCTTTAGGGAAGCAAATTACAAAAATATATTTGCTTGACAGGAGGTCAGCTTTAAAGGTTACTCATACATACCACCTATTTTGAGAAAAGTATAAAAAGGAATGTGGTTGAGGACACCTGTTCTAAACTTTAACATCCAAAAAGATATGATATATGGTAGGGAGATGTGTGAACATGCATACAAGTATACATTTACAATATTTGGTTAATCAGTTTGTATAAGCATTCCACTAGGAAGAAAATGGCCCAGCATGATGTGAGCCAGCCTTTGTCAAGCCTGGTTAAATCAGCTTCCCCGTCATGAATAATCAAACAGATTATATTGTAATTTCTTTTCTGGCTGATATTATAATTATCTCTGCTGACAAGGTAGTGATGATCAGTAATATCCTGGTGTTTTTTTCTAAGTCTCAGAAGCACTACAGGGAAGGACACACAAGACAGGCTCGATAGATTTAAATGTCAGGTGACAAGAAGCTCATTGTTACATCTGATACATTGCTGCCAAGTGATGTCTCTATGGACAGTTTCCTTAGACAAGAATACTTGATGGTTTTTAACTGAGGAGGCTGAGATGAGCACGTTGTGTAAATACTGTATACATGCTTCTACCTGTTTTGATAGTTATGGTCTGTGAAATAATCCCCCCCTTTTTACTGAGTTAGACAGGAGTACTAACAGAAGAAAAAATATAACTTATGTCTGCAGCCACCAGAAGAATTTTTCACAAGTAGATGTGAAAATCAAATTAGGACATGCTAGGGACTTCCCCAATCATTTCATCCAGTATGGGCATGTAACAGATGTGCTCCAGCTCTACATCTCCAGATTCAGTGGAATTGCTATGCTATTACTTATGTCCAAAGGCATAGTGTGAGATAAAGTTCCAATACCTGCATGCAACTGATCTACAGATCACACCACTGTGCATGCACAATGACCATGCCATGAGTTCTGCAGCTGTCTCTCTGTGCAAATGCATGATCATGGCTAATTTCCTTATAAAGAGGTGTCCTTAATGTGGACAAATCATCAGCAGATCTCTTTGGAGTTGATGCCTACTGCATTCTGTACATCTTTTCATCCTAGCTTCTGCCCTGTCTCAGGCTGACTATCCGACTTGGCTTTCAGCCTGGCTTTGGCAGACTCCCTCCGACTTGGCTTTCCACCTGGCTTTGGAAGACCTCCATCTGGAAGTTCAACTCCTTTACGGCTCTGCCATCTCTGGATTTGGCACGCTGCATCCGGTTCATCAAGCTCAATCTGCTTCTTGCTCCTGCATATCTCCTGGACCTGTTACCACCAACAGAGACTTTTGCAGTGAAAATCGGGTAATCCTTCAGTAAATACCCTCTGTGTCCTTGCCTGTTCTTCGGTTTCCAGAATACTACTGCCTGTTATTCACATCCACTACTAAGAACTACAAATTGGACCTCATCTTCTGGGCTGCACTTCTGGACTGCACTTCTGAGCTGCATTTGCCTGGGACCCCTGGCCATTGCTAGGGTTGGCACCTGGCTGTTAGCTTACCAGTAGAGCGTTCATTTGCATTCTAGTGCTGGAAATATTTCTTGCAAGGGCTACAGTTGTCCTGGTACTGACAATTTGACTCGGAGTGGTGCTGTGGGGACACCATTATTGTCATCAAGGAGGCCGACAAGGGCGGAAACAATGTGCTTTTGGATGCCGAGGATTATAGAACTGAGGTTCTTAGGCAATTAAATGATATACCAAGTTTTACCCTCCAATCCCATTAAACATTTCAAGTCTAAATTGCAAAACAAAACCGAGAGTCCCACACTCCCTAATCCATCCCCTGTGGTGAATGGCACCACTTAGATTATAATTATAATTTACTATGTACAAACATATTAAAAGTTAATTAAAATACATATATATACAATACCCCGAGGGGGGGGAGAGAAAAAATGGACAGAGGGGGGCAGGACAACACTATACAGAGTGTCCAGATGTAAATGCTTAGAGGCTGTAATAATCAATCAAATATATCTATCAATCTGCTACTGCTCTAACTCCCTACACTGCCTATCTAAACGTGACTAAATCATGACTTCCAACTATTATTAATATACAAAAGCGTGCAAAAAATATATATTATATACATAAAGTGCTATGTGCCGTGTGTTAAACCAACCTACACACATCTATCATAAGGACAGCCATGGGGAGATAAAAGCAGACACATATATAATACACAATAACTCACATAATTCCAGTGACCAGCCAACACACCCCCTCCTCTCCCAGCCGATGCGTTGCGTGACGTGCCGCGTCACTTCTCCAGGGCAAAGCAAAGAAGTCTAAATTGTATAGGATTTTGCATTGCAGATTGGGGTTATTGATGAAAAACAATCTTGATTTTTAATGATTGATTATCCAGTTACCAAAACGATTTACACACTTCCTTAAGCACATCTTTCTTAAGAATAACCTCCAGGCAGACCAATTATCTCTGGCCCGGGTGGTATAACTAAACATTGTATTTTTTTTGTGGATGTTTTTTCTACAGCTGCGTATCACCATCTTATATCCATGATTCAGCAGATTTATTAACCAGGGTAGCTTCCATCTCTTTCCCTGAGGCTGGTCACATGCGATGTGGAATCTTTATATTCAATTATAGCACACTTTTTGGATGACAAATCAATTGAAAGAGCAGATTTACATGAATTTTTATTGCCACTCTTGAAGTTTATTTTGAGTCATATTTATTTTGTATTTTATTTAGTTTACTACGTACAGGTGGCTGGACTTGCAATGGGCTCACGATTTGCGCCATCTGTTTTATTTATTATACATAAAAAATATATATGTATTACCGGTATGTATGTATGTATTACATATTTATTTTATCTTATTTATGGGCAGATGGGAGTGGGAGGAGGTTGTTGGTGCGTTTATGAAGCGGTACTGACATATTTTGGGTTGGTACTCCTCCATAGATGACATCCTCTTCCTGTGGTCTGGTCCCTTAGAACTGTACTTGGAATTTATTCAGGTATCAGGTACTTTGTAATAATTATCTTCATGTTGAATAATCAGCACAGATTGGAGTTTTTGAAAATATCCCTCAATGTGATGAAGATGGACAGATCACTAGCAGTTTGCACCATAAGAGCACATCATCAAATAGTTTAGTACATTACACAAGCCATCATGAGGTAGGTTAAAAATGTAATACCAAATGGTCAATACTTACGTGTTAAGAGAAATTGCAGTACAGAGGTTGAATATTAGAAACAAGCAACAATACTGAGATAATAAATAAAGACCCATATTTTAAAACCGGCTTACCAATCGGCGGCATTGAAGGGTAGAGAGTCCCTATTTTCCTCAAGTTCATAGCTGATTTTAACAGTCAGTGGTTAGATATCAAAAGAGTGTTGAATAAACATTGGCCAATATTATGGACAGAACCCAAATTGGGATATCATCTTCTTCCTAGGGCTTCTGACTGCCAGAAGAGCCAGGAACATGTTATGTAAGAGCTTTTTTTATATACCCAGAGCGGGTCCAAGATTATTGGAAAGAAACAAAATTGAATGTGTTCTGTCTTTGCAATTCAGAAATCATGTGTATCATAAAAGTATTACATTTATTTATTATTAATTAATTAATTAATTATTATTTAGTATTAATTTGCTGGTATGGACCCAGATTAAAAAGTCTGGACCCTGTGTGGTGCAGCAGTTATTGATCGGTATCCTTATTGTAGCAATATATAATCTCTTAATCTTATTTATACATTTATTATTAATTTTATTATTAATTTTATTTAAATTACCTTATAAATGTAATTAATATTATCATTATTTTGTATTATTATTTTATTGTTTATATTAAATGTAATATTATTATCATTATCTGATATGTTTATTAAATGATTAAGCATTATTTTATTTTTTTCCATGATTATTACAGTATTTGTGGTTACTTTATTTAATTAATTGGTTATATAGTAGAGCCATGATCAAATATTAGCCATAAACTATTGTAGATTAATTATTACTTTCAATGCATATTATTATTTTTTATATTAATATATATAATATAGATGCTTTAGTTTAGTGACTGTAATTTATTGAGATGTATCAAATTATGTTCAGTAGATATTTGCTAATGATTCCTTCCTTTGAGAAGTTTCAGGTATATACATGTAGCTCTATTTGAGATTATAATTGTTACAATTGCATTGTAAGTGGTACTGTATGTGTTTCTGAATGTGGCTACAATAAAATGGCCGCTGTCATGAGTGAGGAAATTTTATGCCATCGATTGCAGCAACCGTTTCCAAGGAACAATTATTGTTCAACTGCGGTCGCTTTAGCAATTTTTCATTTGATAATCACTCCGTGTAAATGGAGCATTAGGCTGCAGGGACTGTGCATGTAAGGAAGGTGTATAGGACCTGAGCATAGGGTTGTTATAATATTTTAGAACTTGGGGCCCCACTTTGAATTTTGCCTAGGGCCACATACTGTCTAAAACCGTCCCTGCCTGAAACTTGTCAGAACTGGCCTAAAATACTGTATTGTGCAGCTTACAGGCTGATTCATCACTAACGCCAGGTAGCGACAGGCATTTTCAGAGCACGCGCTAGTAGTCTCTGTGCTCGACTCAGTCGCTGTTCAGTAATGTTGAATACATTGTGAGGTGTCGCTATTGGACCAGTACAACGCTGTATGGGAACGCATGTTAGTGACTGGTCATAGCGACCGACTCACACCATATTCAGCAAAAAAACAGCCTCACAAATCTCTGGCGCTGAAAAATAGTTGTTTGAAGCCCAGAGCGCAGGAGGCTGTTTTTCTGTATCTATCCACTAGTAACAAAGCGAAAACATATGGAATTACATTGTAATAACATTGTAACATGAACACTTTAATGGCAGGCCTGTAATGTCATTTCTGAAGAAATATATAAAAAATAAAAAAAATTGGAAAAAAACTGCTTTTTCAATGCCAGAAGAGGTCACAGAATTATTTGTGATTTTTTGAAAAAAAAAAAAATAAACAAAAACCCAGTTTAAAGAGAAGAAAAGGATTGTCCATTGAAATGTATGGAAGAGTGACAGGTAGCGAGAGGTCATACCTGGCGCTGTGCAAGGCTGAACACTGGCGCTGTTCGCTGAGGCTGTGAAAATGATAAATCAGATGCTACATGGCGCTATCCCAGTCGCTAAACAGATTCTGCTTGATAAATGTGTAATTGCGTGCCGTGTCCGGCGTTCACCAGTCGCTACCTCTCATTAGCCAGCCACTACCTGACGCTATCCCTTCTTAAATAGGGCCTTAGGCTTATTGGGAAATGCAGGGGAGTGACAAATCGTCCAACTGAACATGAAATAGCAAGACAGAGACAGTAGGGTTATGGTAAACTGACCATTTTTGGGGGGGATTCATATTGGGACTTCTAGTTAAACTGACCAATTTCCAAATTAATGGTTGTGGTTTGGGGGGTATGGCTTATCCACAGGCTTTTAAGGAACAAATATCTGCAGCGTTTCATGCTACACCTCTGTGTGCAAGTAGGTGTAGCCCCGCTCCCAGACATACGGTTAAAGCTTGTATATCTGGCCTGTATAGGATGTTGGAATGTATGAATTGGATACAGTCAGTTACCAATACCAATAAGCTCAGGCAGGGCTCCCATTGTAAATTGAACAGATGTCCTGGATTTAGTGGTACAGTCTTCCCACTAATGCCAGTAAAGAAGAACATTTTGGCATATCCAGAACTTTTGGGCGATCACTGAGATAAAAATGCCTGGGACATCTGGTAAGTTTAGGTTAGGGCTATTTATTTATAATATATACATTTTATAGTCACAGGAACAATGGCTCAAGTTGCATGCAAGTATAATGGGCCAGCCCCTACCTTTCTGAGCATCATCTCTGTGTCTTTCAGGGTCTCATACCAGGAAAAGTTGCAGTTGGGGCACTTCTGCTTTCGCATACGATACCTGAGAAACAGGACATTACAAGAAAGATTACTCACACACAGAATACAGCCCAACTAAGTTTATATTTGATCCAAGCTTAACCAAAACGTGCAAGTGTCAACTGACTAGAGACCCAGTGGCTGCATGTTACCTCAAGGGGCAGATTGGGGGATGCTTAGAATGGTGTAAATCTGTTGTAATACCTTCTTCACATATTTTAAAGTAACTGTGCTGACTAATCTAGCAAAGGCTTCCAGTGTCATGTGGCTGCAGATGCTACAGGTGCTTAAAGAGGAACAAAACCCTGAATTTTTACTACCCGGGTTTTTTTGCATTCTTTGCATATTAACGAGCATCATAGAAAGCTTAATGAGAGCAGCCGACATCAGGGACAGTTGTGGCCTAGTGGTAAGGAAGCAATCTTGTGCCCGGAGGGTTACTTGTTTATTAGCTGGGACATGACTGAAGTGCTCTTAAAGTGGACCAAAACCCAAGATTTTGACTATTTGGTCCTTTTCCCTGGGGTTGCCCCCCCAGATTGCCTTAGCCAACACACCTCTTCGCGGTCCCACGGCGTGTCTAAGAGCAGCGGCTCTGAGCACCCTGACGGCCACATCCTCTGCTTCCCTCTAACAGGGAACATTCCCGCGCCGGCCATTCACGAATGCCTGGCATGGGCACGCACCCTGCTAGAGGGATAGCGGGATGCGGTCGCTGCTCTTAGATGCGCCGTGGGACTGGGAAACGAGGTAAGTTATTATCCCGATTTTGGATGCCCTGGGGGGAATCGATCAACCAAGGAATCTTATAGATTCCCAGGCCGATCGGCGTGGGTTTTGGTCCACTTTAGGGCAGACCAACTGTCAAAAATGACTTAAAACAGACCAACACAACAAATAATGCTCATATGCATTCCTCCCCAGGGCAATTTAGATTGCTGCATGTATTAATTAATTTTCCTTTTTCTAACTCCTGCTGTAGTGAATTTTAGAAACAAAATGGCAGCTCATGCACTTGCAGGCCACCTGCAAACAGGAAGTGCTGCTGGGCTTACTGTTACTTTACATTGCCAGTTATGTCAGTTGAATCCAGGCAGCAGCATGGCTGAGATGCTGGGAGAAGAAGCTCCAAAATGGCCGCTACCTTTCTTTTCCAACTGTGCAGGTTGTTGGTCCGGTTTAAGCAAAGCACCTACCCCCCCCCCCCCTTCCACAGCTTCCCAGACAGCCCACCACTCCAGGCATGTGTGTATACTCACTGCATGATGGGCTTAATGCGGTAGAAAAACTCCTCTGTGTGCAGGCACACAAAGGCCTAATGCACAAATAAAAATGACCAAAGCTGCCTCTCTCTGACTATGTGTGCTGGTCATTCAGATTGGACTTGTGCGGGATCCTGCATCCACCGGAGGGTTTCCTGGAATGCTGAGGCAACCCACACATTTGCTGTGGAGCTGCAGGAACGGTGAATCGCAGCTATCCAGGGGATTTCAAATATTGAGGATGCCCAAATCAGGATGCCTCAAAAACTGTGAGACCTCTGGCCCTGAGTCTTATATATTGTAATCTGGTGATTGCTCCTCTTTAAAGAGGATTAAAACAGTATGCCCCACAGGAAGAAAAACTGCCAGCACTAAAGTCTACAGGCCTGGCTGCTTTCATTCCCGGGGGGACTCCCTGATTTGTCATGCCCTGTTGTGTGAACCAGCCCCCCCCCCCCCCCCCATGGCACATGTTTTCTTTCCGAGGGGTCGCTTGGTCCCCTGGAAAAGTTTAAATCTAGGGTTACATCCTCTGTTTCCAAGCTGAATTAGGTCTGTTTAAATTGGCTTTCTGAAGTTATTGCTTGTTTCAATAAAAAAAACGTTCTTGAGCCGTGGCATCACTTGCCATGCCAGCTGTAGCTAAATGGCTGTGCGTGCCTGCAAGCCACACACAACACAAGTAAAATGCAGTACACAAAAGTGTCTTGTGTTGCATTGTGCTCCCATGTAAACGTAGCCCAAGGATGCAAGCAGAAGCCAGTTCTTCTTTCAGGTAAGCCTAAATCTTGTAACGTTATTGACCAAACTTGGTGTGTGCTGCAAAAAACAGAGTTTAAACCAACCTGTACATGATGCTTTGCAGGATTGATGCAAATGGAGTAATTCCAATCCCTGCCCCAATCAGCACAGCATGCTCTGAGGTGAAGATCCGTCGAGTAGGAGTTCCATATGGTCCATCTATGTAACACTACAGCAATATATATAGAGAGAGAAAGAGAGAGGAAGATAGATAGTTTGGAAACATAAGGTAACCCCAATATGTAGCCAAAATATTTATGTATAGCTCTTTAGAGTACAGGTATAGTATATGTTTGCTTTTTATGCAGTTACAATATGTAGGGGATTGGCTTGGTCAAGGTTTCCACTGCCATATGTTTTCTATAATTTAGGCCCAGATAGACTTTAGTGTGTATAGCTGATGGCAGTTAAGGCTTTAGCCACTAGGTGTGACTCTTCTCTGAAATTGCAATCATATAAATCCTATAGGGGAGTCCTATTAAAAATGGTATTTTCTGAGCTACATTTCTGGTTCTGGGTCTTTGCATGGCAGAGCTGAATCAGAGGTGACCTCCCTAGAGAAGGACAGAAACCAGTCCTTTGGATGCAGCACCCTTAGAGGATAGAGGCCTCAGCTAAAAGGCCAGAAACGAGAAGAACATAGTTCTTGCAGCTCTGAGCCAACTCAGGAGAAATTGCAAAATATATACTGATTGATAATGCGTGTGCCTTTGAGTGAAGAATCTGTATATATGAAGAAGCCCCTTTTTCATGTGCTTTAAGTATTGGTTTGCGGTTAAAGAAAAACTGTAGATAAAATGAAAATCCTGCATTTAAAGTGGACCAACACCCATGGCTGATCGGCCCGGGAATCTATAAGATTCCCGGGCAGATCAGCTCCCTCCCCGCGGGGCATCCGAAATCGGGATGCCCCGCTGTATGAAACCCCCCGGACGCCCACAAACCTTACCTTCTTCAATTCCAATGGCGCATGCGCGGGCCGCCGCCGTTTTGTGAATGGCCGGCGCGGGCGCGCTCCCTGAAAGAGGGACGCGCGAGAGGTTTCACACAGTGCGGCATCCCAATTCGAGATGCCCAGGGGAAGGCCAGCGGCTGGTTTTGGAATCTTTTAGGTTCCAGGGCAGGACTAGGTGGGTTTTGTTCCTCTTTAAATAGCCCCCTTTAACAAAATAATTTTTCCATGCCATTTTTGTTAGTGCTCGCCCCTAGTGGCTAATTGATTAAAATTAAACAAATCATTGTATACCTGCCATGCAGAGGATTCATCTATGGCGAGTTGGTAAACTGAGCTGTGGTTGCTGAGATACAGCACCCTTGTCTGTAGCCCAGCCCCTGGATTTTATTTATTCATGACAACCTTATTTTAGCAGACGTGGACTTATGCAAGGAAAACACTGACATTTTTTTGAAAAAGGGAGAAGAGAACACAAACCACTCCCACACAAACCTTTACTTCAAACAAAAGGTTTATTGGGTACAAGGGGGAGGAAAGGTTAACGGGGACTAGACAGGTCTCTTCATCTGGGTCTTGGCAGGGAGAAGGGTTGAAAATGCCTGTTAATAGGAAAAACAAAGGATTCAGTTACTTTAAGTGATTGCCAAGTAAAAAGATAACAAATAAATATCAGTAGCTTACCTTACATTGAGTCCCTCCGGCGCTGTCCTTCATGCTGTGTTGGTCTGCTTAGTTAGTAAATCACTTCCTCATTCAGCTTTCAGTCTCCACTGACCTGGTCCTTCAATCAACCTTCAGTGGACCGAGAACGGAAACACCCCCCACTTCCCTGCCAACACGTCCTGATTGGCTGCCTCTCTGCAGCTCTCAAACCCTGCTCTCCTCCCTCTAATTTCTTGTGTACGTGCACAGCTCTCAGTGTTCAGACATCCCAGCCTTCCTACACCTGCCACCCTGTATTCCTGTGTATGCCTCTGTTTGCCAGCCTTGCCACAGGTCAGACACCCACCCTGCAGCAGCAAACCCTTCCTTCATCCCGCCACACTACGCAGGCTGCAGACAGTTTCAGTCTGCACCATGTCTCTCACCCCCATGATCTGCTCACACTGAGCTAACAGGCTGCAGACGATGCCAGTGTGCTCACATCATTGTTGCCACACCCACTGTTTCTCCTCATTTTTTCCCTGCGTCTCCAATGCTCTATTATCTTTACCAATAACTTGGGAGCTACAGGGTCTTTTTGAAAACAGTGCAACGTGTAACCTAAGACAATGCAACAACAACCGGGCTTGCCTTTAGTATAACTTTAAGGGGACTGAATCTGATTCATATCTAAGGGGGGTCCCAAACATCTAATTGAGATCTACTTACCAGGTAGGTGCAGGAATAGTTGTGTGTGCCCACGCAGGGAAGCTGTACACAGTGATGGTGGGGGCTCCAGGAACCAGGATTAGCCGTGGTCTTTCGGGAAGGCCCCATGCCATCCTCGGGCAACCTCGTGGATCCATCCAGGACCTCTGTGGGGAGAGCAGGAAGGGTTAGTAGGGTAGGGCATAGGGTGTTCTCAGGCTTAGAAGGGTGACACAAGAAGTTTGCTTACCTTGGCTTAGAACGTGCAGCCTCCATTCTAATCCGATCCTGGGTGGGTGACGCCATGGTCCCATGGGCATGCCATGGGGGCCCCTGTCTCCAGATGGTCACCTTTCTGTCCTGTTGCTGCGGGGCCTTCGACGTGCAGTTAGAGCTTGGCCAGTGTCCAAAAAAACTCCTGTCTGGGAGGGCTGGAATCCGAGTTTGGCATAACCATCTGCTGGTCTGGGTTGGCATTAGAAGGCAGGTAGCCTTGCACCGCAGTGTTCACTCCGGCCGGCAGCCCCCTCCCATCTCTACTGCTGTCCACCACTGTGATTGGTGGGAGAGAGGGTATGGTCTATGCCCATTTTGCTTCTCTTTCTGCTGCTGTGAACTGTGCAGGGCCGGCGCCAGCGTTAGGCATACCTGGTCAGGTGTCATGTGTGCAGGCTGCAAGGGCCCACTGACAGCTGGCACAACCTAGAACCACTGGTGCCAACTCATTCACACACTTAGGTAGAGAGCGGCTGGTAAAACAACAGCTTTGTCTCTCTGCCCATTCCTCCTCTGTGCCCCAGTTTGACAGGAGCCCTATGCTCTCTCCAAGCTCCACCTTCCTTCTTCTCTCCCTCCTCCTAAGTCAGCGTGAGATGACTGGGCTGCAGGGATTTACCTGTGTTAGAGTGGGGGATAACCATGGTCTGCTGATAAGAAGAATCCTCTATTGCTGCAGATAACACTTGGATGAATCAGGTCAGAAATAAAAACAGTGGCAGAACTTTAGAGGGTCAGGGGGTGAGACCGCACCGGGGCCCAGGAGGTTAGGGGACCCCATCATTGTTGCTCCTCCGCCTTATTTATCATATCTGTGCTCACTTGGCATAATTTAGAGAAAGGTAGCATCATTCGTCTCTGCTGTTTCAGTCTTTAGTTGTCTAGTTGCATCCAGTTGAGTTGAAAGCCGTGAAGTTGAGAGCCGTGAAAGGGCTTCCACCTGATTCACGGTCTTTAAAATGGAACGTGCTTTTGTTTTAGCATCAATTTGCTAGCGCTCGCTATTTTGCTAATTTGCGCCTGAAATTTTCCCTTAGCCTCCTTTTTGTGGACCATTCAGTCTCCGGTGTCTGAATTAAGGGCAGAAAAGCGTGCGCAGATGTGGCAGTTTGGTGAGTCCTTTTTTTTTGGTTTGAGTTCCTACCAAAGAAAATTATAAAAATACAACTACGCAACACCAATAGCACGAGTAGAATGAGCAGTAAGGCGGAAGTGAGGTTCCTTCCCCTTAGCAGAGTAGGCCTGTATCACAGCCTGACGTATCCAGTTGCTGATAGTGGACTTAGCCGGAGCCAGGCTTTCTTAGGTCCAGACGGAAGCGCAAAAAGAGCATCAGTCTTCCTGAAGGATTCAGTAGCCACCAAATAGAACTGACTACGTCCAAAGAATGCAAAACCCTTGCAAGGGCTCAAAAGGAGACCCCTGCAGGGCAGACAAGACCAAATTCAAGTCCCAGACTGGTAACATAGGCTTACGTGGGGGATGCACGTGAGTAACCCCTTGGAAAAAGTCTTGACCAGGGGATGCTGAGCAAAGGATCTTTGGAAGAAAATAGCCAAAGCAGACACATGACCCTTCAGAGTACTGAGCTGAAGACCCAGATCCAAACCATGTTGGAGAAACTCCAGAATCCTAGGAATAGAAAACACACAACAGGGAAGCGAGTGGGACTCGCACCAGTCAATGTAAGTACGCCAGACCCTGTAATAGATGGAAGAAGAGGACCTCTTCCTAGCCCTGATAATAGTATTCATAGTATTCACCACCGAGGCAGGCAGCCCTTTTTCCAAGATGGAGGTTTCAACAGCCAGGCCGTCAAAGCCAGCGTTTGTAAATTGGGGTGACGTAGGTGTCCCTGAGTGAGCAGATCTGGAACCAGTGGCAGAGCGTACTGATCTACTGCCAACTGCACGATGTCTGCGAACCACACTCTTCTTGGCCAACAGGGGGCCAATCTTGCGCAGCACCCTGCCCAGCAGTGGAAACGGGGGAAACACATACAGGAGCTGGAACCTTGTCCAAGACATTGCCAGGGCATCCGTGGCCAAGGCCAGAGGATCCTGGGACAGAAACACAAAGACAGGAAGCTTGTGATGGGACGCGAATAGATCCACGTCCAGCTGACCCCAGTGGTGACACAGGAAGCGAAACACCCTGCTGCTGAGGGACCACTCTCCCAGACGAGAGGTCCCCCTGCTCAGAGAGTCTGCTTCCAGATTCTCCACCCCCAGGATGTACACAGCTGAGATGCAAGGAACATTTTCCTCCACCCAGGACAGAATCATAGACACTTCCCTGAGGGCCCTCCTGCTCCGGGTCCCTCCCTGATAATTGATGTAGGCAACCGCCGTCTGGTTGTCCGAGCGGACCTGAACAGCCCAACCCCTCAGATGTGGGGTTAAGTGGGCGAGAACCAACCTGATTGCCCTCAATTCCAGAATGTTGATAGGGGCATGGGCCTCCTGAGGGCCCCACTGACCCTGGAATTTCAGAGACTTCCAGAATCCCCCTCAACCTGTCAGACTGACATCCGTGGTGACAGTCTCCCAGCAGGGGGCCAGAAAGGACCTACCCCCCAGCAGGTTCCCTGAGATCAGCCACCACACTAGGGACCGCCTGACGTGAGGGGACAAGACAAACGCCTGATCCAGGGACACAGGGTCCGATCCCATACTGACAAGAGGTGAAGCTGAAGAGGCCTCATGTGGAACTGAGCATATGGGACCGCCTCGAAGCAGGACACCATCAGGCCCACCAGCTGCATTCCCTGCCTGATGGATGGATGGAGACAAGACAGCAGGAGCTGAACTTTCTCTTGAAGGACCTCCACCTTCTGCTGAGGAAGAAGATCTTGACCTGAGCTGAATCCAGAATCATGCCCAGAAAAGACTTCACCATGGAAGGAGAAAGGGAAGATTTGGGGTGACTGATCACCCAGCCGAATGACTCCAGTGTGGACACCACCCTCTGAGTGTCCAGCTCTGCCTAATGGAAGGACTGAGAAGCGATAAGCATGTTGTCCAGGTAGGGAAGAATGCGAATGCCCTGAGATCTGCCATCACTCCTGCCAGCACCTTGGTGAATACCCTGTGGGCCGCGGTGAGGCTGAAGGGCAAGGCCACAAATTGGTAGTGCTGATCCTCCAGAGCGAACCTGAGGAACCTCTGATGACCTGGAAGGATAGGAACGTGAAGGTAAGCATCCTTGATGTCTACAGAAGTCATGAAGTCCCCTGGGCGTAAGAAGGTCACAGCTGAGAGCAGAGTCTCCATGCGAAAGTGTCTGAATCTGACAAACTTGTTGAGAAGCTTTAAATCCAAGATGGAAAATCTGATGGAACCATCCTTTTTTGGCACAATGAAAAGATTGGAATAATAGCCTTTGCCCCTTTCCTTCAAGGGCACCTGACAGATGACACCTAGGTCTAGAAGGCCTTGGACAGCCAGGGAGAGACACTGGGCTGACAAGGGGTTTTGAGCTAAACGAGATTTGATGAATCTTGGGGGCGGCCAGGCTGCAAACTCTATCTTGTAACCGGAGGAAACTACCTCCTGAATCCACCGGTCTGAGACATGACGCCTCCAGACGTGAGCCAAGAGCCAAAGCCGTCCCCCCACCCGGATGGGTGAGGGCGCCCCTTCATGCCTGAGGGGGCTTGGGGGAGGACTTAGTCTTGGGACCCCAGGGGGGGCCAGGGCGGCCACGTCCTCTGCCCCTTCTCTAAAAATCTCCACGGGCTCCAGCAAAGGAAGCTCCTCCTCCAATTCTGGAGCCCCTGAAGGAAGGAGAAAAGGCACCTGAACCCCAAAAGGACCGGGGCTGCCTTCTACGCTGAGTAATTTGCCACCTTTAGCAAACAAGTCCAAACGTTCCCCAAAGAGGCGCAGCCCCTTGAAGGGAAACCCAGTGAGGGCCTTTTTGGCAGCATTGTCAGCTGCCCACTGGTGCAACCAGACAGAGTGGCGTATCACCACCAATAAGGCAGATGCCCTGCCACACATTCTGATGGTATCATCCAGGGCAGAGAGAACATATGCAACAGGCTTTTAATAGCAACAGCCGTGATAGCAGAGGCACAGACCAGACGGAGCGCGGTCCCAACACAGGTAAAGGCATGGCAAGCCAGCTGATCCATGCGCCTGTATTCCCCATCCCTCAATGTAGTAGTGTCAGGGGAATGCATGACAGATGTGTTAGACAGCCCCAGAACTGGTGCATCCACCTCTGGAGGACATGACCAACGTTTAACCATTTCAGCAGGAAAAGGATACCTCTTATCCCAACTCTTTGGTACACCAGGAAGCCGGCTAGGCCCTTCCCACTCCTTGAGAATCAGATTATTAAAGTGAGTTTGTTCAGGAAACTCCGAACGTGGCTTAACAGTATGAAACAGCTCCCCCTGCTGCCACGGGGCCACAGCAGGAGGAGAGATACAGAGTACTTCAAAAATGTGAGCCAAAAGTCTGTCAGTATCATCTGAATCCCATGTGTCAGATCCAGACTCAGCATAACCCCTAGGCTGATTGTCAGATGATTCAGAATCAGAGAATAATTCCCCTTCTTCCAGGGGGGTATAACCAGTAACATCAAAAAACTCCTCAGCTTCCATAGGAAAGAGAGTAACACCGGGTGCCAGATGCCACCGCTTAGCAGGAGCCTTACGCGGACCAGAACCAGCAATATGCCTTTCAATGCTGGCTACCCTGGTAGCCAAATCAGGTTGAGACTCCCCACTGGTATGCACCTCACTGGGAGTCAGGTGTAAGCGTGGGGGGGTAGGCGAAGCCAGAGGGGGCGCGGCACTGGGCCCAGCCTCAGGTAAACCAGACTGCAGGGCAAGTACCTGCTGGGCGCAGGGTACACACACCCTGACATCATCACTTATAGGGGTTACCCCACACGCCACACACAGCCGGGCTTGTCCCGAAGGAACCCCAAGCACATTATCCTGAGAAGCCTCCATATGGTGATTATCACGGCACAACAGGCCAATAGGGATTGACTCTAATAAAAGCAACCCGGGATGCCTCAATAATACCGTTTTGTGAGTACTCACCTTTAAAATGGGTATTATGAGTGCCATACACTCTACTTCGGTCTTCATGACATCTGGGTAATCTCCAGTAGAGGGCGAACTTCTGCAGAGATGAATATGCAAAAAAAGAAAGCCCCTCCCGGTCCATATATACCTGGGACCTCCCACCAATTCCCCAGTGTATAAAAGCAGTAAAGGGACCAGGAAGAACCAATTATAACCTAAAAGCCCCAGAATACCTGAAAAAAAGGGGTGGGGCGAAGTGGAGTGTATGGCACACTCATAATACCCGTTTTAAAGGTGAGTACTCACAAAACGGTATTATTCTAAGTGTGCCATACACTCCACTTCGGTCTTCATGACATCTGGGACATCCAATAGCAGTGTCCGTCATGGGTGGGAACCAGAAACAGTAAAGAATGTACCAACTCAAACCACTGCAGCTTGCAGAACCTAGCGGCCAAAAACAGCATCCGCTGAAGCCCACACATCAACCTTGTAAAACTTGGAAAAAGTATGAACTGAAGACCAAGTAGCAGCCTTACAAACTTGTTCAACAGAAGCCTGGTGCTGAAAAGCCCAGGACGCTCCAACAGCACAAGTAGAATGCGCAGTGACCCTAAAAGGGGGAGTCCTCCCCTTAGCAGAATAGGCCCCAACAATGGCCTGACGAATCCATTTGCTAATGGTAGACTTGGCAGGCGCCAAACCTTTCCTGGGCCCACAGGGCACCACGAAAAAAGCATCCGTCTTGCGGAAGGAAGAAGTAGACACCAAATAGTACTTCACACAGCGAACAACATCCACACTGTGCAGAACCCTCTCCTTGTCATTGTTAGGCTTAGGACACAAGGAAGGGAGAACAATGTCCTGATTGAGGTGGAAAGCAGGCACCACCTTAGGAAGGAAATCCGGCTTAAAACGAAAAACCACCTTATCCTGGTGTCTCTCAAAGTAAGGGGCCTGAATCGACAGGGCCGCCAACTCAGAGACACGACAAACAGAGGTAACAGCCACCTTCTGAGTGAGAACCGAAAGAGCAATATCCTGTAACAGCTCAAAAGGAGGACCCTGCAGAGCCGAAAGAACCAAATTCAAATCCCAAACAGGAACTACAGCCTTCCGAGGGGGCCGCACATGCGCCACCCCTTGGAAAAAGGTCTTAACCAGCGGGTGTAAAGCAAAAGACCTCTGGAAGAAAACCGACAGAGCAGAAACCTGTCCTTTCAAAGTACTAAGCTGGAACCCAAGATCCAGATTATGCTGAAGAAACTCCAAAATCCTGGGTATAGAAAAAACCCTGCAAGGCAAGGCCCTAGCCTCACACCAATCAATATAGGACCTCCAAGTCCTATAGTAAATGCCAGAAGAGGACCGCATCCTCTGCCCCCGGGATGTACACAGCCGAAATGCATTGAACATTGGCCTCCGCCCATGTCAGAATCCGCGACACCTCCTGGAGGGCCCCCCTGCTCCGGGTCCCTCCCTGATGGTTGATGTAGGCAACCGCCGTCCTGTTGTCTGAGCGCACCTGCACAGACAGACCCCTCAGGTGGTTGGTCAACTGCTCCAGTACCAACCTGATTGCCCGTAGTTCCAGAATGTTGATGGGTAAGTGGACCTCCTGAGGGCCCCACCTTCCCTGGAACCGCAGGGACTTCCAGAATCCTCCCCATCCTGACAGACTGGCATCCGTGGTGACCGTCTCCCAGGAGGGGGCCAGAAAGGACCTGCCCCCCCGCAAGTTCCTGTGGTCCAGCCACCACGAAAGGGGCCGTCTGATCAAGGGGGGAAGCACACAGACCCCGTCCAAGGACTTTGGGTCCTTGTCCCATACTGACAGAAGGTGAAGCTGTAGAGGCCTCAAATGGAACTGAGCAAAAGGCACCGCCTCGAAGCACGCCACCATCAGGCCCACCAACTGCATTCCCTGCCTGAGGGAGGGCTGGAGACACGAGAGCAGGAACCTCACCTGCGCAGTTAGAGCTTCCACCTTCTGTTGAGGAAGGAATATCCTTGACTGAACGGTATCCAGAATCATTCCCAGGAATGGGGTCACCGAGGAAGGGGACAGAGAGGACTTGGGGTGATTGATCACCCAGCTGAAGGACTGTCCACAGACGTCATGAAATCCACTGGGCGCAGGGAGCCGATGGCCGAGCGCAGAGTTTCCATGCGAAAGCACCTGTTCTTGACAAATTTGTTGAGGATCTTTAAATCCAGGATGGGCCTGACTGACCCATCTTTTTTGGGAACTGTAAAAAGGTTGGAATAGAACCCCTTGCCTCTTTCTCTTAAGGGGACCCTGCAAATGACCCACAGACCCAGAAGGCCTTGCAGGGCCTGCATCAAGACCTGAGCTGAGACAGGGTCCTGGGGGATCCGGGACCTGATGAATCTTCTGGGGGGCCGCACAGCAAACTCTATCTTGTAACCAGAGGACACTACCTCCTGAATCCACCGGTCTGAGACGTGGTTCCTCCAGACGTGCGCAAAGTGCTGTAGCCGTCCCCCCACCCTGACGGCGAGGGCGCCCCCTCATGCCTGAGGGGGCTTGGGAGAGGATTTTGGCTTAGGAGGAGCCAGGACGTTGTCCTCTGCTCCTGTGCCAGGAATCTGCACGAGCCCCCACGAAGGACACCCCTTTTCCCTGCTTAGCACCGCGGTAGGGGAGTGAAAGGGGGCCCTGGCCCAGAAAGGGCCGAGACTGCCGCCTGCGCTGGGGTAACTTACCTCCTTTAGCAAAAAGGTCTAGGCGGTCCCCGAACAGGCGTAGCCCCTTAAATGGAAGCCCAGTAAGGGCCCTCTTTGCAGCATTGTCAGCAGCCCACTGGCGCAGCCAAACCGTGTGGCGTATAGCTACCGCCAAGGCAGAAGTCCTCGCACACATCCTAATGGCATCATCCAAGGCAGATAGGATAAAGTTTACAAACACATCACAGTTAGACAGCGCATTAAACGTATCAGGTGGCAATTCATCAGGACCGTCAAGTACACTTCTGATCAGGGCCCTGAGCGCCACAGACGTAATGGCCGAGGCGCAAACCGGGCGCAGCGCCGCCCCCACAAATGCAAAGGCATGGCACGCCAATTGGTCAATGCGCCGGTCCTCGGCATCCCGCAGCGTAGTAGTGTCAGGGGAGTGCATAATAGAGGTGTTAGACAGCCCAAGAATAGGAGCATCGACCTCGGGGGGCGATGACCAGCACTTGACCATATCAGCAGGAAAGGGATACTTTCTGTCCCAACTCTTAGGTATACCGGGAAGTCTACTGGGACGTTCCCACTCCTTAAACACAAGGTTATTGAAATGGGTTTGCTCCGGAAATTCCAATTGAGCCTTAGCAGTATGAAAAAGCTCACCCCTTTGCCTGGGAGCCGCAACAGGGGGAGAGATGGATAAAACCTCAAAAATCTGAACCAGCAGTCTGTCAGTATCATCCGGGGTCCAGGGGTCAGAGCCAGAATAGTCATGACCCCTGGGTCTCTCATCAGATGACCCTGAGTCAGAGAACAGCTCCCCTTCGTCCGATGGGGTGTAGCCATATAGATGCAACAACTCATCAGATTCCATAGGGAAAGGAGTGGCATCAGGGGTTAAGTGACGCTTTTTAGCGGTGGCCTTACGCGCTAAGGTATTAGCAATCAATTTTTCAACACTGGCCAGTCTAGCAGACACATCAGGTTGAGAATCCCTGCTTGTATGCAATTCAATGGGGGTGAGACACAAGCTTGGGGGAGTAGGTGAAGTGAGACGAGGTGCAGGCCCAGCCACTGGAGGGGCGGGTTGCAACATTAGCGCCTGCTGTGCGCAAGGAACACACACCCGTGCGCTGTCACCGCTGATAGGTGAGACCCCACAAGCTACACACAGCCGGGCTTGTCCCGAAGGAACCCGGTCACATTATCCTGGGATGCCTCCATATGGTGAGTAATAGGCACAATAGGCAAGTAGGGATTGACGCTGTAAGCTACCCTGGATGCCCCAATGACCCGCTAGGGAAGTGGGAGTAATTTACAAGGCCTAACTTTATTAATTACACCGGGCCGGGAGAAGCCAATGGATTCACCCGTCTGAAAGACACAATGAGAATAAGGGGTGTCAGAGCCAAAAACACACTACAATGAGTATAAAGCCGCCCGCGAGGGCACTTACGGACCGCGGTAAGTAAGAACGTCACACGCGCGCGCAACCTGACAACATGGCACCGAGAGTACCTCGAAGGGCGGGCCAGATCGAGCCGTGATGCAGGGCGCGCCAAGCCAGGCCCCGCCCCACCGAAGAGCGCGAAGTCCACCGACAAGCAGCCAATGAGAACGCAGAAGCGTCTGAGGTAATGAGCGGAACATCCAAATGAAGGCACAGACGCGCGCGGCGGCATTTGCAATAGTGAAAAGACAAGTCCGCGCGGCGGCTCACACCACATATACTAGTCAAAAAACATGACAAAAGTCCGTATGCATGAAACACGCTCACCCACACCCCCCCCCTTCTTTCTCCCCCGAAGGCTACAGGGAGAATGAGGGAGGATGGCGGCCCTCTGTACAGGACCCACCGCTACCGGGGCATGGGACAATAATGCGGGAGGGGCATCCCATAAGGCTCACCATCAGCCTATACCGCCTACCCTTTGGTGGGGGACTGCGGTGGAGCAGCGCTCCATAAGCACACATGGTGCCGCCTACCTTCACCCAACCAGCGCAGCCCAGGCTGGGAGGCACATCACACGAAGGACGGGTGGGAATAATCCAACAGGGCCGCAGGCTAATAGCCCCGCTCACCTGCGAGAGAGTGATAATTTCATGTCTTTGTAGTAAGCACTGCAGAGAAATCTGGGGATTTGTGGGAGGTCCCCAGGTATTTGAAGGGCCGGGAGGAGCCTGTTTTACATGTCTCTGCAGTGCAGCGCCATCTGGCGGAGGATAACCCAAGTGTAAGTAATCTATCTGGAGCAGGACGTACTGTATACTAAGAATAAATAAACTAAGCAAGGTTTCACACCAAAAAACACATTATAAAGGCACAGAGCTTATTAAAAGTTCAGTCTTTCAGCAAAACTTGAATATAAGGAAGGTGTTTATGAACAAATTCAAAAATCTGGATAAAACCCGTCAGGTGAAGGTATCCACTTGTGTGATTCAGACTAATAGAGTAATCCACCACCGTCTGAATAAAACTCCAGAACAGCTTCAGAGTAGAGCCATATAAATGAACTCCTCATCCTTCATGGTCATTGTAAACAGTATTCATAAAACGGCCAATACGCTGGAATGCAAAAGGAGAGCCCAATCGAATAGAACTTCACTCCCCAATCAGAAACAGGGAGGCTTAGTCCACTATTCCTGTGATCTTTAAATTACACTCCAGGTAGTTCTCATGCAAAAAAAGATCAAAGAAAAATCTAGTGCAATACCCCAGAGGTTAGTAAAAACAAATTTAATAGAGCTTATGCACTCACAATTATAAAAATGTTAAAAGCAATGTAAATCAATCCAGACAGCAAATACAGGAGCTCTCACCGCCAGATCCCTTCTCATCCAGAAACCCGTGTGTATAAATTACAAACGGATAATGTCACCCGCACGCCTCTTACGCGTTTCGTCCCTCAGAGGGACTTTAGCCAGGATGGCAGCAGTAAGAAAGAAAGGGATTAAATAGAGCGCTTACCGGAGCCGGGGCGTTCACGCGCCATGTCAGACTGACCGCTTCCAGTTCAGAAGATGACAAGGAGTGCGCCTGTGCGCCATGTCCAGCTAACCGCTTCCGGTTCAGGAGATGAAGAGAAATGCGCATCCACACAAGCAATCGCAACCGATAAGATGATGAAAGTGAGGCTTGGCTTAACAGCTCAGCCAAGCCTCCACGCATGCGCATTGCATCTCACCTACATTAAAATCTGTGGTGTCAGAGTGACAGCAGTGTTTAAAACAGGCCGCCGGAATGCAAGTACAAAAGATATACCAATGTAAGCTACATACTAAGTAGCGAATAAGAGCATCTTCAAAGGGCCAATTAAAGCAAGGCCAATAAATTATTTGGACTTAGGCTAAAAAATCAATAATACCTTAAAAGAGATAGATGGCCAGCAATAACAAGCTTAATCTTTAAGCACTGGCCATCTATAAAGATGATACAATTTAATACCAATGAGGACAATTAATATAAAATAATTAATAAGGGCGGAACTGGTAATCCAACAGTGAGAGCTGATGTTTACAAAGTACAAATAACTTTAAATAAATTTAACCACAAACACAAAACATGAACTATGACAAATGACAAACAACAAGATGTACCTAAGAACTATCTATAAAACAATTAAGATCGTATTCAACATTTAAACCAAGTGGAGACAAGGTATCCAATTCATAGATCCATCGGCCCTCACGCTGTGAGAGTTCCCTTAGCATGTTGGTGCCACGCCAGTGCGATGTAATCCTATCAATACCTGCAAATGAAAGAAGGCCAGGGTCCGAGGCATGTACCCTTTTAAAATGCGCCGATAAATTATGCGCCTTGTATCCCCGCCTGATATTATATATGTGTTCCCGTATACGGGTCTTCAGATGCCGGGTAGTTCTCCCTATATAAATCAAATTGCACGGGCACCAAACCGCGTACACCACATACTTAGTACTGCAAGTAATACACTTCATAATCTTGATAGGTCTGGTCATGCCACCAATCCTAAAAATTTTCCATGATTTACCGATATTTTTCCCAATTTTACAGCCATAGCAGGAGCCACAACGGTAGAAGCCAATAAGCGGATCTTTAACCAGAGAAATGGGTTTAGGTGGATCAACGTAGCTATGGACCAAGTGGTCCCTTAGACTAGGTGCCCGTCTGTAAATACAGACCGGTTTATCAGGTAGAACAGGGCCCAAAACAGGATCATCTTTTAAAAGATGCCAGTATTTGCCAAGTATACCTTTTACTTTTCGATGTTGTAAACTAAACCCCGACAAGAAGGAGAATTAATTCCTGTTCTCCATATTGGGTCGCCTAGCACGTGGTTGTAAAAGTGTGGCTCTATCCATTTTTCTGACTACATCATTCTGTAATTTAATGGTGTCTTGTGGGTAGCCTTTTTCTAAAAACTTCTTTGTTAGCTCCTTCGATTGAATGTCAAAGCCATTAACCCCTGTACAGTTCCTCCTCAACCTCATAAATTGACCCCTAGGTATGGCCTGTAACCTGGTAGGATAGTGACAGCTATCCCTTGGGACATACCCATTACGGTCTGTAGGTTTGAAGTAGGTTACTGTCGTGAGTTTCGATGCCTCACGCCTAATAGTCAAATCTAAAAAGTTCACCTTGTATGGGTCAAACTCCCCCGTGAACTCTAGATTATAAACATTCCTATTGACTTCATTCATAAAATCCTCCAAAGAGGATGTAGAGCCCTCCCACAAGATCAAAACGTCATCAATATACCGACGCCATAATTTTAAAGGAGACCAAGACCTTCCAAAGATAAAAAAGGCCTCCCAATATCCAACATAAAGATTGGCCATACTGGGAGCAAATTTTGCTCCCATAGCCACACCCTTGGTCTGGAGGTAAAATTTACCTCCATACATGAAGTAGTTGTGATCGAGGGCAAAAACAAGACAAGTTATTATGAAGTCAACTTGTGGCTGAGGCAAGTTGGATTGACATTCTAAAAAATGTCGTACCGCCGCGATCCCCAAGTCATGTGGGATCACAGTGTACAGTGACGTAACGTCTGCAGTAGCTAATACACAATCCTCAGAGATAGTTAAAGTCTCAACCAGGGTCAGGACTTGCCCAGAGTCCCTCAAGTATGACGTAACAAGAGGCTGCAGATATTTATCCACATATTCCCCCAGGCGGCAAGTCATGGAGTTGACCCCACTCACTATAGGCCGCCCTGGGGGCTTGGCTTGGTTTTTGTGTATCTTGGGGAGCTGACTCTTCAAGGACTCTTAATATTTAAGTACTCAAATTCCTTATTATCCAGAATCCCCAACGTTTTCCCCTGTTGTAAAAGTTCCAAAAGGCCTTTTTGATAGTCTTTGGTTGGGTCAGCATCCAACAGAGTATAAGTGTCGGTGTCAGATAAAAGTCGTGAGAGTTCTTCCAGATAATCCTGTTTGTTAAGAATTACCAAACCGCCGCCTTTGTCGGCGGGTTTGATAACCACATTGGAATTCTTCTGTATGTAGCTTGCATTGGTATATCTTTTGTACTTGCATTCCGGCGGCCTGTTTTAACCCTTTCGCTGCCAGCCTACCTGCAGCATTTGCCACTCCCTGTTGCCAGACTGAGTTTGACTGTTTTGCGCTACACATGTTCAACTGTCATTTTCGAAGGGATTTCCAGGGATTTCCCAGGAAAATTATATATTGTTTTTTTCAACAGAGTCTGGGCTTTAACATGAAATGTCTTGTTTGTGTTTTTTAGGTGTATTCTCAACATTTTTGGGTGAAATGTTTTATTACATTTTTGTAATAAAAAATGTAAGTTTGTCAATAAAATCTTATTGCGTGAGAAACCCCAATTTCTCCCGCTTACAGCGATACCACATATGTATAGGTAGACACCCTTTCCTGCCCAGAAGCCTTTTATAGCTGCTGGATGACAAATGGTTAATTAAAAAAAAAAATGACATAGGGTCCCCCTTCCCGGGGAGGGGGACCCCATTTTTTTTTGGATTTTTAAGGGTTAAAAACCCTTAAAAATCCAAAAAAAAAAATGACGTGGGGTCCCCCTTACCCAAAGTAACCAGCCCGGGACCAGCTATGGGGGCTTGTAGGCACAGAGTGGGGGGGCCAGCTTTGGTGGCCCCCCCACCCTGCAGCCTACGAGCCCACATAGCCTATGTGGGCCCGGGCTCTTCTGCCCCCCCCTGGCCTTTGGGGAGGCAGGTAATGGGGGTGCGGGGGTTAATGGCAATGCCACCCCCCCAGCCATGTGAACTGGTATAAGGGGTCTCATGGACCCCTTACCAGCTCACAAAGGGTTAACTGTAAAAAAAAAAACACCACACAATAAAAAAAAGTATTTTATTAAAAAAAAATAATTTTTTTTTACTGTACTTACCTTCGATTGCAAGCTCTTGTCCCTCGCCGCTCAGCTGACAGATGCCGGTGATCGGTACAGGAGAAGGAGGAGGCAGGAGATCAGAGGATCTCCTGCCACCTCCTTACCCTGTGCCGATCACCGGCATCTGAGAAGTTGAGAAGGGTGAAGCCAGATATCGGGGGCCGGGATGACGTCATAAGCCCCGCCCCCAAGGGGGCGGGGCTTAGCAGCAAGATGGCGGCCGCCATCGAGGATCAAAGGGGAGAGAGCCTCTCAGGCTCTCTCCTGAAGATCGGTAAGTCCTGGGGGGGGATCGGAGGCCCCCCAGGTGAAGAGGAGGGACAGCGGGAGCCAGCGCACATGGAGGTAAGTGAATGTCATTTTTATTTTTTATTTTTTTTTACAGTTAGCAGCTGCTGCTGCAGAAGCGGGGGGGGGGCGGCCTATTCCGGGGGCTCTCCTGGAGCCATCCGACCCCCCACGGGGGATCGGATGGCACCAAATTAAAGGGGAGACCCGGCCGGATCCAACAAGGGGTCAGGTGAGTATTTTTTATTTTTATTTTTTAAACTAGAAGCGATCAAAGTCAAGCACGTAACACCTACGGGCTTGGCACTTAAGGCCCAGCCAAGCCAGCACGTAGGTGTTACGTGCTTGGCAACAAAAGGGTTAAACTACACTGCTGTCACTCTGACACCGCAGATTTTAATGTAGGTGAGATGCACTGCAATGCGCATGCGTGGAGGCTTGGCTGAGCTGTTAAGCCAAGCCTCACTTTCATCATCTTATTGGTTGCGATTGCTTTTGTGGATGCGCATGCGCATTTCTCTTCATCTCCTGAACCGGAAGCGGTTAACTGGACGTGGCGCGCAGGCGCACTCCTTGTCATCTTCTGAACCGGAAGCGGTCAGTCTGACATGGCGCCCCGGCTCCGGTAAGCGCTCTATTTAATCCCTTTCTTTCTTACTGCTGCCATCCTGGCTAAAGTCCCTCTGAGGGATGAAACGCATAGGAGGCGTGCAGGTGACATTATCCGTTTGTAATTTATACACACGGGTTTCTGGATGAGAAGGGATCTGGCGGTGAGAGCTCCTGTATTTGCTGTCTGGATTGATTTACATTGCTTTTAACATTTTTATAACTGTGAGTGCATAAGCTCTATTAAATTTGTTTTTACTAACCTCTGGGGTACTGCACTAGATTTTTCTTTGATCTTTTTTTGCATGAGAACTACCTGGAGTGTAATTTAAAGATCACAGGAATAGTGGACTAAGCCTCCCTGTTTCTGATTGGGGAGTGAAGTTCTATTCGATTGGGCTCCCCTTTTGCATTCCAGCGTATTGGCCGTTCCATGAAGGATGAGGAGTTAATTTATATGGCTCTACTCTGAAGCTGTTCTGGTAAGAGTTTTATTCAGATGGTGGTGGATTACTCTATTAGTCTGAATCACACAAGTGGATACCTTCACCTGATGGGTTTTATCCAGATTTTTGAATTTGTTCATAGACACCTTCCTTATATTCAAGTTTTGCTGAAAGACTGAACTTTTAATAAGCTCTGTGCCTTTATAATGTGTTTTTTGAGTTGAGTCAAAAGGTCGGGATCCTTTTTGCACGTTGAGCTTGCTATTTGAGGTATTTGTTACTAATCTTTTGTAAGGTTTCACACCAGCTGCAATTTGCGTTTGCAAGCTCTGTTGGCACTTAAACATGGCATGTGGTACTTTTGTGGGGTGATCCCTCCTCATATATTTGAAAGGTACCATAGTTTCCTATTGGTATTGCTATCACACTATTGCGGGGCGATCACAAGTGGATTGCGATTGCCCTGTAATCCTGCTGGTATGAAAGTAGCCTTACTCACAATTAAAGAAAACAACATACATAATTCACTAATTCCCAGGATGCTGTGTAGTGTGGCTGTGCTTAAACACTTCTGAACAATTAGCATATCTTCCAATTTTATTTAATTAAGCCACACCCCCTCATCACACCCAGGCCACACCCATACAATATTAAAGAAAACAACATACATAATTTCTCTAATTTCCAGGATGCTGTGTAGTGTGGCTGTGCTTAAACACTTCTGAACAATTAGCATATCTTCCAATTTTATTTAATTAAGCCACACACCCTCATCACACCCAGGCCACACTCATGCAAAATTTCCTGGCCACCGGCAATGGGATTTGGAGGGCAGGAGGGAGTGAGAGAGGGATGGATAGGAGTAATGGAAGTGACGAGCTGGGATGGGGGCACGAGGGAGGGATGGATGATATGTTCTGGGAGAAGACTTCCACCACCCCAAAAGGGTGGTTGTTCCACTTTAACATTACTTTAAGTGGACCAACACCCAGCATTTTGACTATCCTGGGTCTTGGTCCACTTCGGTGGGGCACCCCCGATCGGGGTGCCCCGCTGTGTGAAACCCCCCCTAACCCCCCGAAAAACTCACCTCTCCCCGCGCCGACGGACAAGCCGCGGACAAGCGGCTCCTCCGCCGCCGCCTCCCGCGCGTCCCTCTTGACGCGCGCGTGCCCGCGCCGGCCATTCACAGACGGCCGGCGCGCGCACGTCTAGAAAACTAAAGATAAGGAGTTTGGGGGGGTTTCACCCCGTGGGACATCCCGATCTCGGATGTCCCGCGGGGAGGGAGGTGATCGGCCCGGGAATCTTATAGATTCCCGGGCCGATCACCGGTGGGTGTTGGTCCACTTTAAAAAAAAAAGTTGACTTGGCAAATTAATCATTTATTGATGCAGATTTGCATGTTAAACCGCAAAGAGGGACAAATTAGAACAACAAGGCCATGTCTGGACATGGACTCAAAAGAGGGACAGTCCCTCCAAATAAGGGATGGCTGGGAGATTTGCATTAGTGGGAAAGCCAGACCACACTGCAGCTAAAAGCTGTAAACTGTGATTTCAGCCACTAGGTGGAGCTCTTGTCTAGATTAGCGATAGAGATTTTCAGGGAAAAAAAATGACTAGTACAAAATGAAAATCTTGAAGGGGTTTATCAGACCTAAGGAATGCTCATTTTGTTATTTTTAGTTATTCTTTAAAGCTACAATAATTACTGAAAATAATTTCAAGGTTTTAAATAACTCACTTTTATATTACACAGCTGGCTGCTTTCTCCGGCATGAGATGGGATCTAAGGGACAGAGTAAAAAATCATTACTGATAATTCTGCAAGTAATAACAGATCAGACAGATTAGAGCTATCAAAATGTAATCCAAAATGACCCCAGTATAAAAGATGTTTAAGTGTATGTATAGATACCCAGGATAGACATATGGAGGATAATTTAAGACTAGCACCACATATTGCCATTTGAGCCTCTATGTAGCGGCGGTTAGAGCATCCGCTAGTGGATGCTGCTAGCACGTGTCTGGCGTAGTGGCCAAACAAGTGATGCTGTACTATCCTGTCCAGCATCAATAAATGTGATGTCTGTAGCGCGCTGTAGAAGCGCTCTCCCTCAAACAATGCATATGTAGTGCCCCGAGGAAAAGCCGCCCAGAACAATGCCACATATAACAACAGGACAACGCTGCAGCGAACGATAGTGTGTCCAGCACTCGGCGCTGAAGCCCATATTTAAAGCGGACCTTCACTCTGAATAAGAGTCTATCTTATATGTTTCCCACACCCTGTACATACAGATTGCTCACATTAAAAATCATCCTACCTGCATCTACTGCATGTTATGAGCTTTTAAACATCCAAGATGGCGGCTCATGGAACGTCAGGCAGCCTGCAAACAGGAAGTGCCTTCTGACTGTGCCGTTCTGCATTCTGGGATTGCTGTCCTTTCCCTGACCCCAGCTCTGCTCTGTCTGAGCAAAGCACAGCTATAACCCACCCCCCTGTACGCTATCCCACTCTCCTCTCCTCAGTAATTGTGATGATTCTGAGTCAAGATGGCGGCGCTCGTATCCTAAAGTCCTGAACAGAGTTGCAGCCCAGTGGGGGAAAGAATAATAAGTGACTAAAAACTTAAAATATATTAACTTTAGATGCTGGGGAATCGTTTTTTAAGGGTTTGGGCTTTTCAATAAATCATAGTGAAGGTCCGGTTTAAGAAAATCAAACACAAAACCAGGGTCGGCGCTCTAAAACTGGGCACTCTAGCACCGAGTGTCTGACGCTATATGGAAAACGTCTGTTTCTCAACACATATCCACCAGCACCAGAGCAAAAACATATGGAATGACATTGTTTGAACACTGTAACAATGACACTGCAATGGCCGACCTGCACATACAATTCTGCATACAAAAAAAATCAAATCAAAATATAACAATATAAGTGTTTGGTTGCTGGGCAGAAGAGGTCACCCAATCATTTAATCCTAAAATTGCTAAAAATAATTAATTAAATGATATTTATACACAAGCAAAAAAAACCCATTTAAATGTATGGGGTAACTGCTGAGCAACAGGTGCTACATGGCGCTGCTGAACACACAGCGCCGGCGCTTTACACTGACTCGCGGCTAGTAATACATTCACTGCTACATGGCGCTATTAGAAGCGCTCACCAGATTTACTTTCTTATATATGGTTTTCACATACTGCGCCCAGCATTCACCTGGCGCTAAGTGGCACTATGTGGCATTAGTGTTAAATAACCCCCATAAGGTAGGGGAGGGCAGGTGGCTTGTAACTAGCACCTGATTCTGTTGTTGTTGTCATCAACAAAATCCCCCATACTTTAGGCAGAAAGCTGTAGAAAGAAGACCTACAGTCAAAAATGATCCACCCCGGGTCACCATCCTGTTAAAGATTCATAGGAATATTACTCACCTGGGATGCACAGTGAATGGCACATGCATGCAAACCCCACTGGTCACCAGTGGAGAAGGGGATGCAGATGCTGCTGCCCCAGGAACGCATGTTTAGCCAGAGGGCCATCCCAAATTGGGCGTCACATTTCAAAGGCGCCTAAAGTCATTTTTGACTTGAGGTCAGTTTTACCTCAGCTCTAACAGATAAAAGGACTGGAACTTCTGCTTTGATTCCTACGTACCCTATTTCCCCAAAAATAAGATATGATCTTATATTCATTTTTGCTGCAAAAGATGCATTAGGGCTTATATTCAGGGGATGTCTTATTTTTTTCCCCATAAACATCTATATTTGTTGTTGAACAAAAATCAACATTTATTCAGATATAGTTAGGTCATCAAGTATTTCTTGTTATTATAAAAACATGTACAACATACGCAACATTTTATTCATTTGAAAGCCATGGGCCCTAATTTCTCATCCTCTTGTCCAAGTAGCCTGCTTGCAGCCCATTTGCAATGAAACTGCCAGTGATTTTGAGGCTGATTCGGTACTGCAAGAATTTTTTTTCACACTTTTTTGTAAGAAAAATATTTTTGTCTTGATTATTTTCCTTATTGCAACTTAGCATTGTTTTAAACCAGACCTTCACCCTGAATAGGAGCATATGTTATATGCTTCCCCCACCCTGTACCCTGTGCAAGGTGGCGGCCCATGGAGTCTTCTGACTGTGCCGCTCTGCATCTTGGGATGTCTGTTTCCTGACCCCGTGCAAAGCACAGCTATAACACACCCCCTGCACTGCCCCCTCCTCTCTTCAGTATGTGTTGCATCTGAGGCAAGATGGGGGGGGGCGCTCATATCAGAGTGCGGAACAGAGTTGCAGCCCAGTGGGGGAAATAATGAAAAGTAAGTGACTAAAAATGTAAAAAGTGGGGAAAGATTTTTAAGGTTTGGGCTTTTCATTAATTGATGTTGAAGGTCCAGTTTAAGCTGTGCTAATGTTTAAAAAATGTGTACAGCTTAAAATGATGCTGAATTGCACCGAGGAAATAAATCAAGATACATTTTTTTCTCACAAAAACATGCGAGAAAAGAAAACTCTCACAATGCTGAAATAGCCCTTTTATCCCATAAATTCTCTCAAGTCACAGCCTCTTGCAGTTTAGGCTTCACAAAGTCTCCTATAAATTTCTCTCCATGTAGTCATTAAAGTCATACAGCAGGGAAATAAAAAAACAAAAGGATACTTACCTTTTGTCCTGCGCCGCTGGTCACTAAAGGTGCAGTACTCCAAACCTCACCCCATTGCTTTATTAGGCCCCCGCTGCTGCTGCTACCTCCCGTGCCATCCGGGGCCTGAAACTCTATTCTTTGGCACTTTCATGCCAGACCACACCCCCACCATCAGTTACAGGGGGTGTGGCCATGCCCCCTTCATTCACTACAATGGACAATGGGCCTCGCCTACTACCTCCATTGCAATGAATGGAGAGGGTGTAGAAATTCCGTCCTGCCATCAATCGCCCCCAGGGTCAGGCCCCAGCGCAGGAGGCGGCGGCGGCTGCAGCAGGGGCCTGATAAAGTGATCAGGTGAGGTCTGGAGTGCCATACCTGCAGTGACTAGCGGTGCATGACAAAAGGTAAGTACCCTTTTGGTTTTTGCCTCTGCTGTATGAATTTCCATTTTCATCAAATGAATCTTGAATGACTTGTTTATTGCAATATCAGTCTGGAGTCTGGAGATAGGCAGTTATTCCCACTGGAATTATTATTTATTTTATTTATCTTTCTCTCTTGAAGGAATTCCTTCATGTATTTAGTGTGGTGTATGCTGGCTGAATCTCAGACTAGCAGACCGCTGTAACCCCCTGGTAAAACAAGTGGTATCATTAAATCGACCCACTTCCTTATAACTGCTTGTGTGGCCCAAGAATAATAATGCTCTGGGGATATTTCCAACTGTGGTTCCATTGCAAGAGTTAATATTTGAATATCTGCCCTGCACACTGCCAAAGCTTGATTTTCTGTGAGCGACCCGTTCACAGATAATAGGTCTCAGTCAGTGTGCAAATATGATCAGGCGGAGCTCGGCGCAGGCTTGAGCTGAGAGCAAGCAATGATTGGCCCGCTCAGACAATCAGCGCACTCACTTACACTCGGCTCTGCTGACGGCTAAGCCGCCTAGACGACTAAGCAGCCAAAGGGAGCCTAGTGCGTCACCAGCTGCATCTCTGGCTAATCTCCTAGCCATGGTGTGCCTGCGCCACCCATTCAGAAAGGTCAGGCATGGTCACACGCATGGCTAGAGGTGAGTGGAAATGCGGCCACAGCGCAGAGATGTGGCAAGGTCTCCGGGAGAAGGTGAGTGTCATGCCTGGAGTTCCTCATTAGCCTTCGCCTGTTTCTCTCTGCAACAGTTCTCTGTAGTATGTAGCTTGATCACCAGGTGGCACTGCGCTACAGAGCTCCTGGAGATCAGCCAGCACCTGAGCTAATGATTGGCTGGCTTTTATAAGCTGATTCACAAATGGCCTCAGTGTATCAGCATTGAACTCTGTCTTCAGAAATCTGAACTCTGGATCTAAGAAATCTGAACCCGGATTCCTGTAACCGGACCTCTGAACCCAGAACTCTGCACTTGCATTCTGAACCCTGAAACCTGGACTTCCTTTTCAGTGATTTGTTTCCCTTTTGTTGCCCTGTTTTCCCTCTTGGATTTTGGACTTACCTTTGGGCTGGATCTCTCATGCATGTATGTTACCTCACTGCACACTGTTTTATGTATAGCACTCTGAGAGTGAGAGTTTGTTTTTTCACAATAAACACAGTTTGCTGCATATTCATAGTCTCTCTGCCTTGCAGTACTCAAATTACTGGTCACCCTTTATTAGTGGATTTCTCCTTTGAGAAATCCGTGACAGTGAGTGAAACTAGCGATGGGGCATGGCATCCTAATTTGGAATGCCTCAAGGAGTGGAAATCAGACGGCCCTGGAGTTTTTTTAGATGTTCTTCTTTAAAACACTTTAGCAACATTGTAAACAACTCAGCAGCAGCCAAGCACATTGACTTACATTGATTAATACATACAGTGGTCAAATGTATCCCATCCAACAGCTGGTGATTCAGCATGTGTGTTTGTGTGTGTGTCATAACAGATATGCTGATCCCTTTTCAGTGATAAATCTCTCTCTCCAGACATTCTGCCCTATGTGGAGAAGCAATATCACACAGGTACACTGCAGCCATGCTGCATCAATGCTACATTAATGCAGCCAACTACAGAAATTCTGTGAGGAAAATCTCTCTGGCTAATCCTAAGGAAACTCCCTGCTCATCTGCAGTATGTATGTGCTAGCAAAAGCTTTCCCCAGGCCTCCATTTATTGCTTATATGTAAGCAGATCTCTCAGGTGTGATCCAAGATGGCGGCTCCCATGAAATTCTAGGAGTGCAGCTATTCCACGACATCTGCATGGGTTTAAACCCTCTGAAACAGAATACACCACTGATCATCAAAGGGGAGCTTTAGGGGAGCAAATGACTAAACTTTACTTTCTTGACTGGAGGTCCGCTTTAGAGTGCCCATTTGGTTTAATAGCCAGAAGTTTGTTTCTTATTGTGTTATATTGGATTATTTCAACTCCAGTATGATGCAAACCGGAAGGTATGACAGGGCCCTTACAATTGAAAGACTTGTATCACCTGATGATAATCACCCATTGAAGGGACATTTCAGTCATAGAGTGAAATTAGCCTGCTTTCTGCTCTAGAAATGCTGGCTGCCAGGGGCTACATCTTTCATTCATCTGTGCTTTATATTTATTAATAATTAATAATTAATTAACTCTCTCCCTTCTGCGGGGGCCTCCTCAGCAGCACAGGGTGACTCATCCATGTATGTTTCATTGTCTCAGTCCCCTCAGGAGTGAATTTATTTTGAGGAAAGAGAGATGAGGCAGCAGAAGGGAGCAAGTTCAACAGGGTTTATCAGGGAATACAAAGTGCTGGTGAATGAAAGAATGAAAGATGCTGCCCCTGACAGCCAGCACCTGGCAAGCAGAAAGCCGGAACCCTTTGCCGGGAATGTCCAGTTAATCTAGGAAACACAGAGTCCATTGTTGTGAGGATATATTGCCTTACCTTCTGTCTCTGTGTTCCTTCTGTTACATCCAAACTAACTGAGTCATGCTCCTCAAGGTGGCCAGTCCGTTGGTATAAGGTTAGTGTAATCTGCTCATCTGTATTGCTGGCAAGAATGCCACTGGAACTGATAAGATGCTCCTAAATTAGAAAATCATAATGACTATTTGGAGGAAACCCTTTCACTTTCATTCTTTAGTTACACTTGTATTGCTCCTGCTAGTAATGGGCTCCAGTTTCTGTAATATGTGCTGCTATTCTAAGGCACAGAACACACACATGCAATATGTCTGTTTTGAGGCCACCTATTCTTTTTTTTAACAATAAATCTTTATTGAGATGAACAGGGCAGTAAGACAGACCACAATCAATAAGACGACATATCAGATTTGTCCATAATACAACGCAGGCAGAACAGTATAAACTTTCATATTGATATTAACATACTACACTCTTTTGAAGTTTGGCTCGTCTGTCCTCCATTGCTCCCAAAGTCATGCCTTGCCACTCCTGACCACCAACTTATCAATTAAAGAGTGTGGAATGCCATGAGAGAAGAAAGTTAAGGAGGAAAGGGAAACTGGAAGGGATTCAGCTTCAACCCTCCCCCCGCTCCCCCGAGGGCAGGTGCCCGGGTCTGCGGGAGGGCGGGAGGGGAAGAGGAGAGGTAAGTAGGGAAGGGTAGAGATAACCAAAGGGGGGGGAGCCGGACCCCCCACCATCTCACCCCGCCCACCATCCCCCAGCACTCAACCAACCCACCCCCCCAACGAGGGCGCAGCCACGTCGCGCGGAGCGCAACAGCATCCACATCGCCCAACCCGGCCCAACAGGAGGGGGAAACGGGGAGGGGGGAATAGGCGCTAGTGCAACCGGGGTGAGACGAAATCACGTGGTCCGGGTCGGCCGCCCCGCACGACGTCTCCCTCCAAATGTCCGAGGGGACAACTCAGGCCCGGTCAAGCAATGCTTTACACTCGTCTGATTCTGTGAACACTCGTCCGATTCTGTGAACAGAGGCCACCTTTGTTGTCATTTACTAAAAAGCCCAAACCCTTAAAAAACTATCCCCCAGCATGGAAGCCCCAATATAATCACTTTTTCCTTGCCACGTCTCTGTGCTGCGGCCGCATCCCAGCTCACCTTTCTGAATGGGAGGCTTAGGCACTTCATGACTAGAAGGTGAGCGGAGGATGTGGCTGGCGGCACACGCAGGAAGGTGGGTGTATGGGGTGAAAAATGCACAGCAGGGCATCCCAATTTGTGATACCTCCGCATAGAGGAACATTACCACAAAGAGTCAAAATTGGGTGTGTTGTCCCTTTTAAAGGTAAGAAAAGTTGGGGATCTCTGATATAAAGACATGGTAATATATGCCTTATAAGAAGATTTATTCAAGTTCCAGCCATTGTCCTCTCCCATTAATTATGCAATGTCAAGGTGCCCTTAGGAGATTAATGAAACCTGACAAAGAGTAGATGTCACTTGCTCTTAATTGTCCCGTTGCTGTGGTTTTTGAGGAATAATTGGTTAATAATTGGCTAAAAAATGGTTGCAGTTTGCATAATAAAGAGACTCACAGTATATTAATAGTAAGTGTGTATCCCCAAATGAATTGCATCGGAAATTTGTAGCTGATGTAGGTGGAACATTGTGGAACTACCCATGAGTCATGTTTAAAGGAGCTGTATCACAAAATTGTGTAATATTAAAAATCCATATAAACACATCGGCTAATGAGAGGAGGAGTCACCTGAACTGACTAAAACTCCTGCCAAGCTTGTGGTTTATTTTCTCCTGATAGGAATAAAATCCAGGGGTGACATGTTTAGTGTATCAGGGGTGACAGAACCCTCTTCCTTCCATTAAAATAAAAAAAAAAAACAGCCAGGATGGATATTTTGTGATGCCGGCTGTATAAGTGGCCCCTCCTCCCAACATTCAGCATAATTATAGGGATTTTTAAAATTTGACCATTTTTCGTGTTAGCGCTCCTTAAAGTAGTAGAAAAAGTAGTAGTAAAAAATACAATTCTGTGAAATACTCACCTGCAAAATTGGTATTATAAGTATACAGCACGTCCTGCTCCAGATATATTACTTACACTTGGGTTATCCTCCGCCAGATGGCGCTGCACTGCAGAGACATGCAAAACAGGCTCCTCCCGGCCCCTCAAATACCCGGGGACCTCCCACAAATCCCCAGCATTGAAAAGCAGTGAACAAGAAGCCGGGAGAATTTAACCACCCAAAAACTGGTAACTATAACTATAACAACAATCACCATACAGGGGATCCAGAATAATGCAAAAACCAGGGTGGGGTGGAGCAGGACGTACTGTATACTTATAATACCAAATCTACAGGTGAGTATTTCACAGAATTGTATTATTCTTAGTATACAGTACGTCCTGCTCCAGATATATTACTTACACTTGGGACATCCAATAGCAGTGTCCATAAAGTAGGGTGAGATCCCCAATAAAAAAGGTAACAGCAGACAGTTTAAACCACTGCCGCCTGCAAAACCTTGCGGCCAAAAACAGCAACAGCTGAGGCCTTAACATCAACCTTGTAAAACTTTGAAAAGGTATGAACAGAAGACCAAGAAGCTGCCATGCAAACTTGTTCAACAGAAAACCTGGTGCTGGAAGGCCCAAGAGGCACCAATAGCACGAGCAGAATGAGCAATAAGGCGGAAGGGAGGATTCTTCCCCTTAGCAGAATAGGCCTGACTCACAGCCTGACAGGACCAGAAGGGACCACAAAAAGAGCATGAGTTTTCCTGAAGGACGCAGTTACTACAAGGTAATACTGCAGACACCTGACCACATCCAAGGAATGCAAAATCCTTTCCCTAGCATTGCTAGGATTAGGGCACAATGAAGAAGGAACAATATCTTGATACAAATGAAAAGCAGACACCACCTTAGGCAGGAAATCTGGCTTAAAGTGGAAGACCACCTTATCCTGGTGTCTCTCAAGGTATGGGGGCTGGATAGACAGAGCCACCAGCTCAGACACACTCCTGACCGAAGTAATAGCCACCAGAAAGACAACCTTGAGGGTAAGCACAGCCAGAGCAGCATCCTGAATAGGTTCAAAGGGAGCACTCTGCAAGGCAGACAAGACCAAGTTCAAATCCCAAACAGGGACCATAGGTTTTTGTGGGGAACGCACATGAGTAACCCCCTGAAGGAAAGTCTTAACCAAGGAATGCTGAACAAAAGACTTCTGAAGAAGACAGACAGGGCAGAAAAATCTAACCCTTCAAAGTACTGAGTTGGAGACCCGACTCCAACCCATGCTGTAAAAACTCCAGACCCCTGGGAACTGAGAACACCTGACAGGGAAGAGACCTAGACTCACACCAGTCAATGTAGGTACGCCATACCCTATAATAGATGGAAGAAGAAGTTTTCTTCCTAGCCTTCACCATGGTCTCATCCACCGAGGCAGACAAGCCTTTCTCCATCAAGCTGGAGGGTTCAGCAGCCAGGCCGTCAAGCCAGAGCTTGTAAATTGGGATGGCGTAAGGGGCCCCAAGTGAGCAGATCTGGCACTCCTGGCAGAACGTACTGATCTACTGCCATCTGCACCACGTCTGCGAACCACACTCTTCTTGGCCACCTGGGGGCCACCAGAATCACTGGCACCCCTTCCAGAGCAATCTTGCGCAGGACCCTGCCCAGCAGGGGGAATGGAGGAAAGACATACCGGAACCGAATGTCCTGTCATGACATTACTAAAGCATCCGTGGTCACGGCCAGAGGATCCTGGGACAGGGAGACCAAGGCCGTGAGCTTGTGATTGTGACGGGGCACAAACAAATCCACATCCGGTTGGCCCCAACGGTGACACAGAGATTGGAACACCCTGTTGCAGAGGGAACCCCCCCGGAATGTATACCGCTGATATGCAGGGAACATCTGCCTCCACCCAGGTCAGAATCAGAGATACTTCCTGGAGGGCCCCTTGCTCCGGGTCCCTCCCTGATGATTGATGTAGGCAACTGCCGTCAGATTGACAGAGCGCACCTGAACAGGCAGGCCCTGAAGATGAGCAGTCAAGCGAGCCAGAACTAACCTGATCTCTCACAGCTTCAAGACATTGATAGGTGTATGGGCCTCCTAAGGGCCCCACCTCCCCTGTAACCGCAGGGACTTCCAGAAACCCCCCCCCCCGACCTGATAGACTGGCATCCGTGGTGACCGTCTCCCAGGAAGGGGCAAGAAAGGATCTGCCCCCCAGCAGGTTCCTTGAGTCCATCCATCACAAGAGGGACCTCCTTACCAGGGGGGAAAGCACCCAGACCCTGTCCAGGGATGCTGGGTCCTTGTCCCATACAGACAATAGGAGAAGTTGCAGAAGCCCCAAGTGGAACTGAGCATAAGGGACCGCTTCGAAGCATGCCACCATCAGGACCACCGGCTGCATCCCCTTCCTGGTGGAGGGACGGGGACGAGCTAGGAGGGACTGAGCCTGTGCAAGCAGATTGTCCATCGTCTACTGAGGAAGGAAGATCCTTGCCTGAACTGAATCCAGATTCATTCCTAGGAATGGAGTCACCAAGGAAGGGGACAGTGAAGACTTGGGGTGGTTGATCACCCATCCAAATGACTCCAGAATGGACACCACCAGCTGAGTATCCAACTCTGCCTGATATAGAGACTGGGAAGTGATGAGGACGTCCAGGTAAGGCAGCACGCGGACACCCCTTGGCCTCATCAGAGACATCACCCCCGCCAGCACCCTGGTGAGCAGAAGAGAGGCCAGATGGCAAGGCCACAAATTGGCAGTGTTGATCTTCCAATGCAAATCTGAGGAACCTTGGTGTCCTGAAAACACAGGGATGTGAAGGTAAACATCTTTGATATCCAGAGACGTCATGAAACCCCCGGGGCGCAAGGAGCTAGTGGCCGAGCACAGAGTTTCCATGCAACAAAGGCCTGTTCTTGACAATTTGCTGAAGATCTGTAAATCCAGAATGGGCCTGGCAGACCCAACTTTTTTGGGAACTGTGAAAAGGTTGGTGTAGAGTCCCTTGCCTCTGTCTTCTAAGGGAAATCTGCAAATGACCCCCAGACCCAGCAGGCCTTGCACGGCCTGCGCCAACACCTGAACAGAGGCAGGGACCAGGAGTACCCGGGACCTGATAATCTTGGGGGAGGCCGCACAGCAAACTCTATTATCTTGTAGCCGGAGGACACTTCCTCCTGAATCCACCGGTCTGAGGCGTGATGCCTCCAGACTTGAGCAAGGTGCCGCAGCCGTCCCCTCACCCTGACGGGCGAGGGCGCCCCATCATGCTTGAGGGGACTTGGGAGAGGATTTGGGCTTAGCCCCCCCGGAGGAGCCAGGACGTTGTCTTCTGCTCCTGGGACAGGAATCTGCACGAGCCCCCACGAAGGACACCCCTGGTCCTTGTTTAACACCATGGTAGGGGGGAGAAGGGGGGCCTTGGCCCTGAAGGGGCCAAGACAGCCGTGTGCACTGGGGTAACTTACCTCTCTTAGCAAACAGGTCTAGACGGCCCCAAACAGGCGTAGCCCCTTAAAAGGAAGCCCAGTGAGGGCCTTCTTCGCAGCATTGTCAGCACCCCACTGTCGCAGCCAGACCAAGCGGCGTATAGCCACCACGAGGGCAGAAGTTCTTGCACACATTCTGATGGTGTCATCCAATGCTAATAGGATAAAATTTACAAAAACATCACAACTGGAGAGTGCATTAAACACCTCACAAGGGAGATCATCAGGGGCACTATCAAGCATTTTTCTGATAAGGGTTCTAGTGGCCACAGCAGTAATGGCAGAGGCACAGACCGGGCGCAGCACCGTCCCCGCACATGCAAAGGAGTGGGAGGCAAATAGGTCATTGCGCCGGTCCTCAGCATCCCGCAGGGTAGTCAAATCAGGGGGATGCATGACAGGGATGTTAGATAGCCCTAGGATCGGGACATCCACCTCAGGGGGGGATGACCAACATTTAGCCACTTCAGGGGGAAAAGGATACGTCCTATCCCAATCCCTTGGAACCCCGGGAAGTTTACTGGGGCACTCCCATTCCTTGAGCACAAGGGTATGGAAATGTGCCTGCTCTAGAAATTCCAAACGTGATGTTGCTGTATGAAAACGCTCCCCTTTTTGCCTGGGAGCCTCACCAGGGAGAGAGATAGACGGAACCTCAAAGATCTGGGTCAATAATCTGTCAGTGTCATCCGGGTCTCTCATCAGATGAGCCTGAGTCAGAAAAGAGCTCTCCTTCATCAGAAGGGGTATAGCCACACAGATTCATAAACTCCTGAGATCCCATAGGGAAAACAGTAACATAAGGCGTCAAGTGCAGCTTCTTACCAGGGCCCTTACGCGCTAAAGACCTTGCAATAATCTGTTCAGCAGTAGGCAGTCTAGAAGACACATCAGGCTGAGAATCCCCACAAGTATGCAACTCAACAGGAGAGAGATTTTAGCTGGGGGGAGTAATGAAACGAGGTGCAGCCACTGGCAGGCCAGATTGCAAAGTCAGCGCTTGCTCTGCACAGGGTACGCAGACCCATGCCTTGTCAGCGTCAGCATGAGGCTGTTCACACGCCATACACCGCCGGTCTTGTCCCAAGGGGACCCCGGTCACATTATCCTGAGATGCCTCCATATGGTGATTATTAGGCACAATATGCCAGTAGGGATTGACGCTACAAAGCAACCCTGGATGCCCCAATGACCCGCTAGGGAAGTGGGAGTAATTTTACAAGGCCCAACTATCAATTACACCGGGCCGGGAGAAGCCAATGGATTCACCCGTCTGAGAGACACAATGAGAAAAAAGGAGCGTCAGAGCCAAACACACTACAATGAGAATAAAGCCGCCCGCGAGGGCACTTACGGACCACGGTAAGTAAGAACGTCACACGCGCACGCGATCTGACAACATGGCGCTGAGTACCTCGAAGGGCGGGCCAGAGCGAGCCGTGACGCAGGGCGTGCCAGGCCAGGCCCCACCCCCCTGAAGAGCGCGAAGTCCATCCGACAAGGCGCGGAACATCCAAATGACAACAGGCGGTATGCACAAATCATGATACACGCTCACCCACACCCCCTTCTTTCCCCCCCGAAGGCTACAGGGAGAATGAGGGAGGATGGCGGCCCTTACAGGGCCCACCGCTACCGGGGCATGGGGCAATAATGCGGGAGGGGCATCCCATAAAGGCTCACCATCAGCCTATACCGCCTACCCTTTGGTGGGGGACTGCGGTGGAGCAGCGCTCCATAAGCACGCATGGTGCCGCCTACCTTCACCCGACCAGTGCAGCCCAGGCTGGGAGGCACATCACTCGAAGGACGGGTGGGAATAGTCCAACAGGGCCGCAGGCTAATAGCCCCGCTCACCTGCGAGAGACTGATAACTTCATGTCTTCGCAGTAAGCACTGCAGAGAAATCTGGGGATTTGTGGGAGGTCCCCGGGTATTTGAGGGGCAGGGAGGAGCCTGTTTTGCATGTCTCTGCAGTGCAGCGCCATCTGGCGGAGGATAACCCAAGTGTAAGTAATATATCTGGAGCAGGACGTACCGTATACTAAGAATACAGAGGCGCCAGTTGCTCACATTTACAAATGCGTGTGGAACTGCATTCTACATTAAAGTGTTTCTGTGGGTGTGGCTCCTCCCAAGGGTCCCAGGCCTAGGCTAGTCTAGGGCTAGTCTAACGCAGTGTTTTTGGTTTACCTAAGTTAGCTATTTATTAACTAGTTACTTTTGTTATTCAAATAATGAATATTGCACTTTATATACATGATTAGAAGTTATTTTATTCCCATTATTTCTGCATAGCCAAAAGATGGGCCCCAAAGATGAGATGCTCAGTAGGGTCCCAAAGATGAGATGCTCTGTTGGGCCCCAAGGATGCATTCCACTGCTGGCCCCAAGGTACTCCACTCCGAGAGTGCCTACTCTGCGGGAGTAGCTAGGCTTTCTAGCACCCGTAGCAAAGATTTAAAATGGCGCCCTCCACCTGTTCTCAGGCCCCCTTTTGCAGCCCCCTGACCTACTGCACCCGGGGGAAGTGCCCCCCCTACTCCCGCTAGTTATGCCACTGCCTACTCTAGTGCATCCTTGGGGGTAGGACTGTTCTCCTTAGGTCTGTAAAACTGAATGATTCTCAGAACCAGGAAAAAGTGGTGCTCCATAACTGGCTCTTCATTTGCACCATGGAGGTGGTGGGGAGCTATATTGGGGAGGCCAAAGGGAAAGCTGATAGATTTGCTTGGGGGCCAGATATGCTGCTGCTTTCCAACACCCGCATACAGTTCCTGCCCCCCCCCATAGTCTCCCCCCTTTACTTAAAATATATAAGGTATTCATGTATAATTTAGCGATGCTTTGACATGGCTCATTTTACACTGTTCTCATAGTATATAAGGGGGGAGAAAGTTAGCACTTGCCTGAACAGGGATTTCAAATACTGTATATAAGCAGTGATTATAAAGCAGTGGCACTGATGCCATGTGATATTGCAGATTGTAGTAAAACTGGTAAATTAACAAAGGGGTTAATTTCTTAGCCAGAGTTAGCCTATGGTGCACTCTGATTACAAAAGATGAAATCCAATGCAATACATTGTCGATTGAATAAGCCTTTCCTATGGTGGTGTTGGGTATAGGTTGGTGTTGCAAGGCTACTGTAGGTCTAGCAAACAAACTTTCTTTTTTATGTGACATTTTACTCACCCGGCTTTGGGACGTTATAGCCAGATTTTGGTTGAGTTTCTTCCCATCACGTTTATTGGAGGTCTCTAAAAGACGGAAGTATTCATACAAGCCATTTGTCCACTGCCCTAGTGAGCGAATGTGTAGCCAGAGAGAGTCTACAAGGAATACAATTGAATGAAAGTAAACACATGAAAACTGTTTAAGCTCCAATCAGGCTGAATGTTTTTTTTCTAGTTTTGGATAAAGTGGAAAATGGCTGAAGCCAATGTAATTTTCTTTTGGTTGTCTGTGACCACTCTAGGAAAAAAAAGCTTTGCATTGTGTTTGGTTCTTGAAGAAAGGGAGTTGGAGCCACTGTAATATTCTCTTTGCTGGTTGTGACCCAATTGGGAAAATATAGCTTTGTATTGTGTTTGGTCCTAGAGGGGGTTTATGTGTAAAAGATGATTAATGACGTGTCTTCAGGAGCAAATATGGCAAGTTCAGTTGTAATGATTTATTAAACATAGTATAGCAAAAAGTCTATATTCATCTTTTGAGATACCCCTGGCTTAAAGAGGAGCAACACCCCCTCGGGTCTATAAGACCTCTTTGGAGGGTTGGTCTAGATCTTTATGGGGCATATCCCAAATACCCTGTCGTGTGAAACCCTCTGGATCACCAGACCTACTCACTCACTGCATCGCTGCTCTGCGCCTTGATCCCCACCAAACCTCTAGCTAGGCCGGCACCTATGCCAGGCCTCTCTAAATGGCTGCCACAGACATGCGAGGCGAGGGCAGGGATGCAGCCGTCGGCACTGGCTCCATTCAGATGTCCTTGCCACACTGACATCAGCAAAGGAAATCTGAATATAATGTGCGCTGCTGATTCGCTGAGCGCATGTGCATGCGCCATGGGGAGTGATAACAAGGTGAGTCTATGGGTAATCCCATGGTATACATACAGCGGGGCATCCCAAATGCCCCACCAGAGAGGAACAAAAATAAATTCAATTTCTTGGGTGTTATTCCTCAAATACCTATTTTGGTGACTAAATATGAAGTAAGGCTAATGAAGTTACAAAAAAACAATAAATTAGTTGTAACGGGATATAAGCCTGGCAAATATTGTGTGTTCTACTGGTCTCCACATTTATTGCCACCCTTTGTCATTCTTACCTGTCTGCTCAGGAGCACTGCTGATAGTGAAGGGGTGCCATTCATACTTGGCAATAGTGGGTATATTCACGTAAATGTAGTCACCGGCTTTGAACTGAAATGATGTTGGTCTTTGAATAACAACATGTGTCACCTTCAATTAAAAAACAAAAACAAAGAATCACTTACTTTAAAGTGATTGGCAAGACAAAAGTTAGAAAATAAATATCAGTAGCTTACCTTAAATTGAGTCCCTCCAGTGCTCTCCTTCCTGCTATGTCTGTCTACTTAGTGAGGAAATTACTTCCTCATTCAGCTTTCAGTCTCTACCCTCCTGACCTGGTCCTTCAATCAACCTTCAGTGAACTGAAAACGGAAACACCCCCCACTTCTTCCCAAGACGTCCCGATTAGCTGCCTCTCTGCAGCTATGAAACCCTGCACTTCTCTCTGGTTACACTATAGCCTCGATTCAGAGACACATTCGTCCAGACTTCCGTAGCTGTCTGTGAAAGTTTTGGTGGGTGTTTGTCATTTTTTTGCTTTTTTTTGGCCATTTTCTACTCGCGCGAACGTTCGGGAATGCGCTTCCGATGAACGGAAGCAAATCGGAATATTTCCGTTAGTTTGGATAATTTTCCAAACAAAATCGGAAATTTTCCGTTCGTTCAGAAAACTTCAGTTGCTGGGATGGGTTTCTGTCTGATTCAGAGAGCTGATTTCCGACGGATCACCATCCTATAAATCCGTTTCATTTCCGATCCACTTACGGGACCTTTGAGGATTCGGATTGCTATTGTTGAACATGTTTTGCGGCTATGTGGAGGAGTCTGCGCGCCTTTAGCACCAAGGCATTGCATGTATCAGCATGGCCGAGGCCATAAATTGTATAGCAATGCATACCCGAATTAATACATTTCATGTATGCCTTATAGATGCATTTTAATGCTGATCTTAATTAGTCCTTAGCATGTAAACATTTATTTTTTTCACACATCCATATAATTGTTATATTTTTTTAGACTTATGTCCTTTGTGAATTATATTTGGATTGTTCAACTTGAATCTTAATTTGTTGTAGGAGTTATTGTTTTAGTTGGTTACCTTTGCTTTGTGTAATTATTTTATATTTGGTTGCAGGAACTGCAAGATGTGACACTCTTGCCCTTGCTCTTGATGCCCGTTCTTTGCCTGCAGAATGCGGCCCAGGGGTTCTCTAATCGGGCACTATGCAAAACCCGGGCCGTGGTGGCGAGGGCCCTCTGGCTTTTGAAGTCCAGATTTAGGTCTTTGGACCATACGGGGGGAGGGGGGAGCACTGCAGTATGACCCCAACAAGGTTATACCAATATTTTAATTTACGTTTTTTAACAGGGACCACACATGCCAGAGTGGCACAACTGAGTGTCAGGGTCCTTCAGTTGGTGGGCGAGATGCAGGAGCTGCGCAACTCGTTGGGGACCACAGATGAAGAATAATGTTCAGTGGCCTGCCATTGCTATGTATTTTGTTTTTTATAGTTGTAAAAATTTGAAATTTTCAAAATGTTTTAAAATTGTATATTTTATGATATAAAAAAAAAATGTTACATTGTCATTTCATTTACAAAATACATTAACACAAAACTAATGGGCCTAGAAATATTTAAAGATGAATATTCACATGACCGAGAAGGGATTTGGATAAGTTTTAGGGGGCTAAAATGGAAGAAGAACCTAACCAAGAAGTGGTTTGGGTGAGCTTTAAGGGTCCAAAAGGGAAGATGGAGGATAGTGCTAATGATTTAGCTAAACATTGTAGTAGAAGTGAGGGTGGTTTGTAGTGCGCAGGCGCAAGATCGTAAGGATTTCCGTCTGGACGATTATTTATTGAAAAAGGGAAACAGATCGAACGGGAAACGTAAAGGATTCGTTGGAGGATACAATGGGAAAAGGGCAAAAACGAAAGCCTACGTTGTAACATGAGAAAATGAAACGGAAAAGTCTGGATGGAAAATGACATCCTCGTATTCGTAATCTGCCGTACGAACGGACGGAAACTTTACAGAAGGTTTTCAATGCATGCATAGAATCGCTTGTACGCTCATACGAGAACGGAAACATTTCACAAAAAAAAACAGATCGGAACTAAAACGGAAGTTTTTTTTGTCTCTCTGAATCGAGGCTTATGTGCCGGTAGGCTGGAGACGCTCTTAGCTTGCATCATCCTCTCACCCCCCCTTTTTCATGGTCTGTGTGCCTGCAGTAATAACTAGAGGCACAACAATGCACTTATTTTTTTACTATGATATATGTAAAGCACACAGCACGCTGTTGCAACACCCCACTGTTTCTCCTCTTTTTTTCTCTGCATCTCCAATGCTTGCATACTTTTACAAATAATTGTGGTCTGAGCTTTTCCAGTTGTGCCGCTATCTGCTCTGAAGCTAACAACCTGTCTCCCATCATGCAGAGTGTCCACTGCTGATATAATGTTGGTGATGGACACACACTTGATTTGCCTAATTAAAAAGGAAACCTGTTCCCTTATTGCTGGATTTTATTGCACATGCTTCCCCTAAAACATGGGCCTGCTATTGGGATTGCCTCTTCCTACTTTTTTTTTACTTGCATTTGCACTGTGGCGTCAGGACAGTATTATGATTACCCACATTGATACCTAATGAATAGTAATTGTTATATAAGTAATATTTGATGTATGGGGGAGAGACTCCTTAATAGTTTAAGGATTGGTATTGTTGCAGATTTTTTTTTATTTGTTTGGGCACTTTATAGATTATTGTCTTTATTGATATGCACTTGAACTTTGTCAGTTATTGTCGTTAATTTGAAATATAATATAGTAATATTGTATATGTGACAGGGTTATTGTTTTGGTATTTGTGTATAGGAGGTACTTTGGTTACCTTAATCAAACTTGTGTAATTACAGTATTCCTTTATATATTTTGAGGCACTCCCTTGGCTGTTCTTGCCATTTTAGCAGTATGTCATTTTGGTATTGTTTTTTGATCATGAGAAAATGTGAGTAAAAGATATACTCACTGTGCTGTCTTGTGTCTCATTCTTTGCAGCTGCACCTATTATAAAATGAGTATGCCCCCACTTAATATCCCTTTTCTAAGGCTAAATAAACAAAGCTCTATAGTCTGACTCAAGGCTATGTTCACACCTGTATTTGCGTGAAGTGTTTTGAATTTTTTGGCTTTTTCAAGGTATTTTCGTTGCTGAAAAATGTGTTTGAAATTGATTTGCACATATGCATTCGTATTTGAGTCTGAGTTAATGAAAAAAAAGCATTGTTTCTGGTTCCTGTGCTCTGCCTTTCTGGCTATTGAATCCAATTCAAATATATGGTGCCACAAATGCAAAACTAGGGTTGCCACCAGGCCAGAGTTTTTTTTTACTTTACTGCCCAGTGTCCTGGCAGTGCTCATATTTGTTTTTTTTACTGGTAATTGTAATTGCAGGTATACTTTTTACATCCTCAATCACCAATAAAAAAAAACAAATACCGGCACCACCAGGCCAGTGGCCAATAAAGTGCTGTATACTAATTTTTAGATTTACAATAATTTTTAGATGCCACTTTTAGTTTATACTTGAAGGAGCACTATCGAGAAAAAATGGCCCAATGATATAAATCCATATAAATATACTGGATGGCGGGGGTAGGGGTCACTTATACACTTGTCATCAAGAATATCCTGCCAACCCTGTTTTTCTTTCTTTTAATGTGAAGAAAAGGAATCTGGGGGGGCAGACTCTGTCACCCATGATAGATTAAGCCTGTCACCCTGGATTATATTCCTACCATGAGAGAATAAACCACAAGCTTGCTGGGAGTTTTATTCAGTTCAGGTGTATAAGTGACCCCTCCTCTCATTAGCCAACATGTTTATATGGATTTTTAATATTACACAATTTCGTGATAGTGCTCCTTTAAGATTTCTGAAGCCGCTTTTCACGTGTACAAATCTTTTTATACACATTGTTTCTAGAGATGAGCAAATTTATGAAAAGTTTGATTCGAGCCGATTCGCAGAATTTTCCGGAAAAAATTGTTTTGGTCAGAATTTATTTGCGGTGAATTGCTATTAAAAACGGTCACCGTATTTTTCGCCCTATAAGACGCACCTGCCCATAAGACGCACCTAGGATTTGGGGGAGAAAAATAAGAAAAAAAAATATTTTAAACCAAAAACGCACAATTACAGACAGTGTGGCATTCCCCTATCCCATTCCTATAGGCCGTCTGGGATGCCCCCATTCCATAGACAGTGTAGCATGCCCCCATCCCATTCCCCGTATACCCAGTGTGGCATTCTCCCCCGTCCCATTCCCATATAGGCTGTTTTCCCCCCAATTATTCATAAGCACTGTGGCATTCCCCCTCCTATTCTCCATATAGGCAGTGTGCCCCCCCATTCCCATTGGCTGTGTGGCATCCCCCTCCCTCCATTAGTATAGGCTGTGTGGCATCCCCCTCTCCCCCATAGGCTGTGTAGCATCCCCTCTTCCCCCATTTGTATAGGCTGTGTGGCATCCCCCTCTCCCCCCATAGGCTGTGTGGCATCCCCTCTCCCCTCATTTGTATAGGCTGTGTGGCATCCCCCCTCTCCCTTCCCATAGGCTGTGTGGCATCCCCCTCTCCCCCATAGGCTGTGTGGCATCCCCCTCTCCCCCATAGGCTGTGTGGCATCCCCCTCTCCCCCCATAGGCTGTGTGGCATCCCCCTCTCCCCCCATAGGCTGTGTGGCATTCCCCCCTCCCCCCCCCATTAGTATTGGCTTTGTGGCATCCTCCTCTCCCCCCATAGGCTGTTTGGCATTCCCTCTCCCCCCCCATTAGTATAGGCTGTGTGGCATTCCCCCTCCCCCCCATAGGCTGTGTGGCATCCCCCCCTCCCCCCCATTAGTATAGGCTTTGTGGCATCCTCCTCTTCCCCCATAGGCTGTGTGGCATTCCCTCTCCCCCATTTGTATAGGCTGTGTGGCATCCCCCTCTCCCCCCATAGGCTGTGTGGCATCCCCTCTCCCCCCATAGGCTGTGTGGCATCCCCTCTCCGCCCATTTGTATAGGCTGTGTGGCATCCCCCTCTCCCCCCATAGGCTGTGTGGCATCCCCTCTCCCCCCATTTGTATAGGCTGTGTGGCATCCCCCTCTCCCCCCATAGGCTGTGTGGCATTCCCCCTCCCCCCATTAGTATAGGCTGTGTGGCATCCCCCTCTCCCCCCATAGGCTGTGTGGCATCCCCTCTCCCCCCCATTTATATAGGCTGTGTGGCATCCCCCTCTCCCCCCATAGGCTGTGTGGCATCCCCCTCTTCCCCATAGGCTGTGTAGCATCCCCTCTCCCCCCCATAGGCTGTGTGGCATCCCCCTCTCCCCCCATAGGCTGTGTGGCATCCTCTCTCCCCCATTAGTATAGGCTTTGTGGCATCCCCCTCTCCCCCCATAGGCTGTGTGGCATTCCCCCTCCTCCATAGGCTGTGTGGCATCCTCTCTCCCCCATTTGTATAGGCTGTGTGGCATCCCCCTCTCCCCCCATAGGCTGTGTGGCATTCCCCCCTCCCCCCATTAGTATAGGCTGTGTGGCATCCCCCTCTCCCCCGATAGGCTGTGCGGCATCCCCTCTCCCCCCATTTGTATAGGCTGTGTGGCATCCCCCTCTCCCCCCAATAGGCTGTGTGGCATCCCCCTCTCCCCCATAGGCTGTGTGGCATCCCCCTCTCCCCCCCATAGGCTGTGTGGCATCCACCTCTCCCCCCATAGGCTGTGTAGCATTCCCCCTCCCCCCCATAGGCTGTGTGGCATCCTCTCTCCCCCCATTTGTATAGGCTGTGTGGCATCCCCCTCTCCCCCCATAGGCTGTGTGGCATTTCCCCTCCCCCCATTTGTATAGGCTGTGTGGCATCCCCCCTCTCCCCCCCATAGGCTGTGTGGCATCCACCTCTCCCCCCATAGGCTGTGTGGCATCCCCCCTCTCCCCCCATTTGTATAGGCTGTGTGGCATCCCCCTCTCCCCCCCATAGGCTGTGTGGCATCCCCCCTCTCCCCCATTAGTATTGGCTGTGTAGCATCCCCCTCTCCCCCCATAGGCTGTGTGGCATTCCCCCCTCCCCCCATAGGATGTGTGGCATCCTCTCTCCCCCCATTTGAATGGGCTGTGTGGCATCCCCCTCTCCCCCCATAGGCTGTGTGGCATTTCCCCTCCCCCCATTAGTATAGGCTGTGTGGCATCCCCCTCTCCCCCCATAGGCTGTGCGGCATCCCCTCTCCCCCCATTTGTATAGGCTGTGTGGCATCCCCCTCTCCCCCCCATAGGCTGTGTGGCATCCCCCTCTCCCCCCATTTGTATAGGCTGTGTGGCATCCCCCCTCCCCCCATAGGCTGTGTGGCATCCCCCCTCTCCCCCATTAGTATTGGCTGTGTAGCATCCCCCTCTCCCCCCATAGGCTGTGTGGCATTCCCCCTCCCCCCCATAGGATGTGTGGCATCTTCTCTCTCCCCCATTTGTATAGGCTGTGTGGCATCCCCCCTCTCCCCCCCATAGGCTGTGTGGCATTTCCCCTCCCCCCATTAGTATAGGCTGTGTGGCATCCCCCTCTCCCCCCCATAGGCTGTGCGGCATCCCCTCTCCCCCCCATTTGTATAGGCTGTGTGGCATCCCCCTCTCCCCCCCATAGGCTGTGTGGCATCCACCTCTCCCCCCATAGGCTGTGTGGCATTCCCCCCTCCCCCCCATTAGTATAGGCTGTGTGGCATCCCTCTCTCCCTCCATAGGCTGTGTGGCATCCCCCCCCTCCCCCCCATAGGCTGTGTGGCATCCCTCCCCCCCATTTGTATAGGCTGTGTGGCATCCCCCTCTCCCCCCATAGGCTGTGTGGCATTCCCCCTCCCCCCCAAAAGTATAGGCTGTGTGGCATCCCCCTCTCCCCCCCATTTGTATAGGCTGTATGGCATCCCCCTCTCCCCCCATAGGCTGTGTGGCATTCCCCTCCCCCCCCCCCCCATTAGTATAGGCTGTGTGGCATCCCCCTCTCCCCTCCATAGGCTGTGTGGCATCCCCTCTCCCCACATAGGCTGTGTGGCATCCTCCTCTCCCCCCATTTGTATAGGCTGTGTGGCATCCCCCTCTCCCCCCATAGGCTGTGTGGCATTCCCCCTCTCCCCCCAATAAGTATAGGCTGTGTGGCATCCCCCTCTCCCCCCATTTGTATAGGCTGTGTGGCATCCCCCTCTCCCCCCCCATAGGCTGTATGGCATCCCCCTCTCCCCCCCATAGGCTGTGTGGCATCCACCTCTCCCACCATAGGCTGTGTGGCATCCCCCTCTCCCCCATTAGTATAGCTGTGTAGCATCCCCCTCTCCCCCCATAGGCTGTGTGGCATTCCCCCTCCCCCCCATTAGTATTGGCTGTGTGGCATCCCCTCTCCCCCCATAGGCTGTGTGGCATCCCCCTCTCCCCCCATTTGTATAGGCAGGGAGGCACAATAAAAAAAAAAAAGAAAAGAAAAACTCACCTCTCCACTGACACCGCTCCGCTGAGTGGTTGGCTCCGTGAATGGGGTGGGCGTGGCCTGCGCCGCGTCAGCGTCGGCACAGGCCACACCCACCCCATTCACGGAGCTGACCGTAAGAAGCAGTGGCAGGCTCTGTCCCCGGCCCCGCCGCTGCGATCGCTGTCTTTTACCGGCAGCGATGACAGCGGCGGGGCCAGAGACAGAGCCCGCCGCTCCTCCATCTGCTGCTTCTTCCTAGGCACATGCGAGCACCCAGGTCAGGGCAGCAGGTGGGCGTGGCCTGCACCGACTTGGCGCAGGCCGTGCCCACCCGCTGCCCTGACCTGGGTGCTCGCATGTGCCCCAGGCGGAAGAAGCAGCAGATGGAGGAGCGGCGAGGGCGTTGTCTCTGGCCCCGCCGCTGTCATCGCTGCAGGTAAAAGACAGCGATCGCAGCGGTGGGGCCGCTCCTCTGGGCTGGGCTCCCACAGTGTGACAGGCAACGCGGGAGCGCCGGGAACGGGTGAGTTTTTTTTTTTTTTTTACACTCGCCCGATAAGGCGCACGGACATTTTCCCCCCCACTTTTGTGGAAAAATAAGTGCGTCTTATAGAGCGAAAAATACAGTATTTCTGGCCTTCCGAGAGCCTCAATAGGGTTGTAGAACATTTTGCTTTGCTGTAACATGCATAGGATGCGTGCTGGGTTAGTGAAATAAGCCTGATGAAGTGGGTGATGTGCCCCATCCCCCATCGTGGCTCCTGGTGTGGTAGGCAGTGGGGAGACTTCACACATGTTATTTTCATGATACCTTGGCTTTATTTCTGGTGATGTTTTTTTGTGATATAATTTTTTGATTGGTATTGTGATATATATATCAGAGGTTCCCCTTTGGGATGCCTAAATAATATATACAGGTGATTATATTTTCATTGGCAAATATAGTAGAATAGGGAATATTAATTTTTAATTGGATTGTTTGACTAGTAGCACTTGCACTTTATAAATGTATAGATTTTGTAGTGATCCAGATCATAGGCAGTTGCACTGTTGGAACACTTTGTTGAATAATTTAGCACATATATCTAGGCATTTGATATCAATTAGTGTGGTGATACTCTCCCCATGGCCTACACACCTTCATGTTGGTTTGTCCTGTGTATTATTGTCCCATTTATGTGTTTTTTATGGGATTTTAATATGTTGAGTGTATTGTATGTAGTGATTATAAATATGTAATTAATAAAAATGTATTTTTTGATCAATTTATGAGTTGAGAGTCTCCCTACATGCTTTTTTTGTTCCTGGGTTAGTGAAATAACACTGTAAAGAAGGATGACATGCAGATCAGAGGCATCGCTATTAGAATCGCTGTCGCAAAGTGGCACAATTACAGAGCCAGGAGTTGCCAGCAGCATGGGGAGCCCATATATTGCCTGATAAACACACCCTGGAGTTGGCAGCAGCATGGGGAGCCCATATATTGCCTGAAAAACACACTGGAGTTGGCAACAACATAAGCAGCCCATATATTGCCTGAAACACACACCCTGGAGTTGGCAGCAGCAGCATAAGGAGCCCATATAATGCCTGAAAAACACATTGGAGTTGGCAGCAGCATAAGGAGCCCATATATTGCCTGAAAGACACACCCTGGATTTGGCAGCAGCATGAGGCGCCCATATATTGCCTGAAAAACACATTGGAGTTGGCAGCAGCATAAGCAGCCCATGTATTGCCTGAAAAACACAATGGAGTTGGAAGCAGCATTAGGAGCACCTTTCGGGTTGATTATTCAGATCCAATGGAGTATCGTAACAGAAGATCGAGAAGGGGTCGCCTGCCCTCACATGGCAATCATAGTGAGGATTCACGTTTTTTAGGGGAGGATACATTGGTGCCACATACCCCCATGACGACAAGGTCAAGAGGACGAAACCCACCAGGAGGGCAGGCTGCAGAAATCAGCGGGCCCGCAAGATACAACACACGCAGGGGCAGGAGCTAACTTGTGTTAACGTCCTTAACCTCTCTAAATATGAACTTTCACCCTCTGAGACGTCGGTTTTATCTAAAGGTTTGACTTTTGTGCCTGATAGCCATTTTGACTTATTTAATACTATTCTAGATGTAAATAAACTAGTTAGATCTCTTACCCTTAGGAGACATTTTTCCAATCAGCCTCAGGAATCTTCTTTACAGCCAACCAAACCTTCTACCAACTCAGATGACGATCTGGGTAGCTTGAAGGGAGGTGACTTTAAAGAATTATGTACTATTACAGACATAGAGCAACTCCAATTTGAATTAGGTCAGAAATCGGCCTTTTCCTCTATATATCCCCCAGGGACATTCGTAATCCTGATTTTTATCCCCTACAGTCACGAGGGGATGTTTTAGGATTATTCCAGGAAGCAGTGGAAAACGACCTACGGGACTTACAGTCTCGCTCCAACTTGAAACGGGTTAAGAATTTATCTAAAAATTAGTCTAGAGCATTATTAACACTTAGGAGAAATACTGAAATAGTCATAAAACAGGCTGACAAGGGGGGGAAAGTGGTTATCTTGGATAAAATAACATATAAAGACGAAGCATTACGCCAACTCAGTGATACCACAACCTATAAGGAACAAAAAGGGCACCCTACTGGAAATTTTCAGATTAAGCTGTACAAATTGGTAGATGAAGGGGTTGCCCTGGGTATCTTGACAGATGGCTGAACATCTGAAAGTTAAAGACCTAGTTATCCCCCTCTTCCATCATCTGCCTAAAATCCATAAGGATGATTACCCCCCCCCAAAGGGAGACCAATAGTAGCAGGCATTGGTGGCCTGAATGAACCTTTGGGCCAGTGGCTTGACTCCATGCTACAACCTTTGGTTCTCCGGCTTCCAAGCTTCTTGCGGGATTCGGGTCACCTTATTTCCATTATCTCTAATCATAAATTGGCCAGCGGATCTATCATCTGCACCATGGATGTGGCTTCTCTGTACTCCTGTATACCACATGAACTTGCTATTCAGGCTTTGCAATTTCACCTATCTTGTTATATGGAATACAATGATGACCTATGTCATTTCATCATTATGGTTACGGAGTTTCTCCTCACCCATAATTATTTCATGTTTGATTCCATCTTTTTTGTACAGTTGTGTGGGGCCTCTATGGGTGCTCCTTTCTCCCCCTCACTGGCAAACTTATATATGGGATGGTGGGAACACCATAAAACCTACAGTAGCGATAATTCTTGAAGGTCATATATTGCCCTTTTTTATCGCTATATTGATGATTTAATATTACTTTGGACAGGCAGCACCAAAGAACTGGATCAATTTGTTGGATATTGTAACTCCAACAATCTTAATTTGCGTTTTACAATTCAATCAAGTCCTGAGATGGTGGAGTTTTTAGTTTTAAAAATATTCAGTGATATGGAGAGCAATGCTTTGCACACATGTACTTATCGTAAGCCTACGGCAGGCAACGATATTCTACAAGCCACTAGTTGCCACCCCCCCCACACAGTGAAGTCAATTCCTGTGGGAGAGATGATAAGATGCAGGAGGAACTGCAGTAAAATAGAATTATGTGATGAAGAGGCATCTGCCATCCACTCCAGATTAATGGCCAGGGGTTATCCCCCATGGATGCTCACCAGAGCAGAACTATTGCTCGCAATAGGGACCGGGCATCAATGTTTACACACAAGACAACTAATATGAAATCAACACCACGGAGGGGAGTAGTGTTCAGCACACCCTACACTGCTGAATTCCAACAGATAGCTGATATCAGAAAAGATCTTCCCATACTGAAGGCCGATCCCCTCCTTCATAATACTATTGACCAAGGGATAAAGATTGTCAGTCGACGATCACCCAGCCTGGGCAAATTATTGTCCCCCAGTTTTTTTGAATCAGATCCACCACATAGGCCAACATGGCTTTCCACCACGGGTTGTTTTCCATGTGGTGGAAACAGATGTGGGATGTGTAATAAGGTCGACAAGGGAAAATACTTTATGTCTACAGTAACTGGGATACGATATAACATTAAAACAATTCTTAATTGTAACTCATGTTCGGTTATATATCTCATTACTTGTCACATATGCATGAAACAATATTTTGGGTGTACTACCCGCAAGGTTAAAACTCGCCTGAGAGAACACCTGTCCGGCATCTATAAACCAGACCACCCTAAAAGGTCATAATATGTGCCACCAGGAACAGAGACCCAACTTTAAAATCAGTGTCATAGAAAGAGTCTCTTTGGGCCCCAGGGGTGGTGATTTACATAAGAAATTGCTAGCTAGAGAGGCTTACTGGATTTTCACCCTAGCCATGAGATCTCCTCAGGGCATGAATTTTAGATGGGATGTTTCATTTATTACACAAAGATAATTCACGTCCCCATTATCAATAATCCATGCTCTCACTATTAATAGCATCTGTTATGTTCTGCTTTTCTTCTTTTTGCCATTAATAATACATGTTTTGGTTTTTCCCTTTATACTGTGTTTATTTAGCACATAACAACACAGATGATGTATGTTCCTATCCCTGTTTTTCACGTGATTTATATATATCATGTATACTACACCATCCCCTGAGGATAATAAGTGGGGCTACTTATGGCCCCTATCAGGAGTTTTTTAATCCTATGTGTACTAAACAGGCCTGGCTTAGCTTGATGTAAGATCCCTCCTGGAACTCCCCTGGGGCTTACATTGCTGTTCTCCATAATACCCTTGGCATCAATTTAAGTATGCTTTAGTTCCTCACCGCATCTTTTGAGTTTACTCCCAGTTCTATGCTTCCTATACTATTGAATCAGGTTACCTAGTGTCACCAACGATGAGCAGTTTATATTTATATATATATAAAGAACAGAATTTTCGCTTTAACCAGCTCATTGTTTATTGTTTTGCACCGAGGAGACTCTGTATATTGTATATTATATTCATAAGTCATCATGTATGTATAGGATAATGTTTTATATACTGTATGATAGTTTATCTATGTTTGATGCGATACGTTTATCATCACTATATAAGGGATACTTCATGGTGGTAATTGATTAATGTTCTTTTCCATGTGTTTATTTGCAAATGTTATTATCATAGAGGATTCTTTGTTTATCTACATATGAGCTTCTTTATATGGACCTCTTAGCGCAGCGTTGGCGTGCGCTGCGGGGCTCCCCGGTCTTCCTCTGGCAGTTCCTGTTGCCCAGTGCCTCCCTACAGGTCAATATGGCTTGTTGGTCTGGTTGTCTGGGCAACGCTTACACTCTGACGTCTGGGCTGGCGGTGGGACACGCGCTCTCACTGGCTGTATTCCCCTGGTGTCACATGAGAGGGCTCTTCCCTCTGATTGGCCCGTGGTCACTGGCTGTGATTGGCCGGCGCGTCCCCCTCCATTCCTGACGTCACTACTGCCCGTCGATCGCGGCTCCCCGCGGCTGCGGGCTGCGCTGCTGCTACAGGTGAGTCCTCCTCTTATTACTATTTAATGATTTGGTTCTAGGGGTACCCCCATCTATGATTAAGGGTCGCTGAAGGACCCGAAACGAGTCAGAGGGCCCCACTTTTCCTTCTGCCCGAGTTCTATACTGTTTTTATCTGGCTTTGGATGTTTTCGATTTGTCTTGGAGACACTGATGATTTTAATAATTTGGAATAAAGAATCGACTTTTAAGGAAGTGCGGATCCACCATTCTTTCTTCTATTTGGAGCACATATGTTGCCAGAAAAACACATTGGAGTTGGTAGCAGCATAAGGAGCCCATATATTGCCTGAAAAACACACTGGAATTGTCAGCAGCATTAGGAGCCCATATATTGCCAGAAAAACACATTGGAGTTGGCAGCAGCATAAGCAGCCCATATATTGCCTGAAAAACACATTGGAGTTGGCAGCAGCATAAGCAGCCCATATATTGTCAGAAAAACACATTGGAGTTGGCAGCAGCATTAGGAGCCCATATATTGCCTGAAAGACACACCCAGGAGTTGGCAGCAGCAGCATAAGGAGTCCATATATTGCCTGAAAAACACATTGGAGTTGGCAGCAGCAAAGGAGCCCATATATTGCCTGAAAGACACACACAGGAGTTGGCAGCAGCAGCATAAGGAGCCCATATATTGTCAGAAAAACACATTAGAGTTGGCAGCAGCATTAGGAGCCCATATATTGCCTGAAAGACACACCCAGGAGTTGGCAGCAGCAGCATAGGCAGCCCATATATTGCCTGAAAATCACATTGGAGTTGGCAGCAGCATAAGGAGCCCATATATTGCCTGAAAAACACATTGGAGTTGGCAGCAGCATAAGGAGCCCATATATTGCCTGAAAGACACACCCTGGAGTTGGCAGCAGCAGCAGCATAAGCAGCCCATATATTGCCTGAAAAACACATTGGAGTTGGCAGCAGCATAAGCAGCCCATATATTGCCTGAATAACACATTGAAGTTGGCAGCATTAGGAGCCTATATTGCCTGAAAGACACACCCTGGAGTTGGCAGCAGCAGCATAAGGAGCCCCTATATAGCCACATTGGAGTTGGCAGCAGCATAAGGAGCCCATATATTGCCTGAAAGACACACCCTGGAGTTTGCAGCAGCAGCAGCATAAGCAGCCCATATATTGCCTGAAAAACACATTGGAGTTGGCAGCAGCATAAGCAGCCCATATATTGCCTGAATAACACATTGAAGTTGGCAGCATTAGGAGCCTATATTGCCTGAAAGACACACCCTGGAGTTGGCAGCAGCAGCATAAGGAGCCCCTATATAGCCACATTGGAGTTGGCAGCAGCATTAGGAGCCCATATATTGCCTGAAAAACACACCCTGGAGTTGGCAGCAGCACGAAGAGAACATATACAGATTTTGGGCACATATATTTTATCCTAAGAATATTAATAAAAATTAAGATTAACATAAAGCATTTCCTCAATAATTAGTTGTGGCCTGATGCAGAGGAATGTCTGTAACTGGAGAGCAGCGCCTTAAATCTGTTTTGCACTATCCATATTTCTGAAGTGTTGGTCTGGCACCATGATGAATCTACTCTGATGCATCAGGCATTGGTGGGTGGAAATCTTGGCTGATCCATGCCCGATTCATTTTCACGCAGGCCAGTCTCCAAAAAAAACATTTTTCAAGAGTACTGGAGCACATTGAACTGCCCTCATCAGAGCATCACATACGCACATCTAAGAGTTTTACCACTTTGTTCCTGTTAAAGTCTTCAGGGCCTAGTTACTACTTAGTGAAAGGCCATAGATAGTTACACAGCTGCTGCTGTTATCGACAAATCCTGTTTTATGCGTAGTGTAACGTTTTGTCCTCCCCTCATATACGCACTAAGTATGTCAGGCAGAGAAGTGCCAGGATGGGCACAGAGGAGTTGCAGAGACCTGAATTCATCAAGCAGAGGTCGCAGCAGACTAGGGGTGACTGGCAGCAGGAGTCTCAGTGAGAGGCCTGATCTCCCGGTATGAGCTAGCGGTCGTGTCTCGACCAGCAACCCATCTGCCATCATCAATTGGTTAACATGGTCATCCACTTCATCACAAGTGACATCTGACACCCCCAGTCAACTGTCGGTTATATCTTATGCTTTGGGTTCAGCTCCACTATTCAGTGAGGATGATCTGCCAGAGAAAAATCAGCAGCTACTGCCCAGCCAAGAAGTGGAGGAGACACTCGCCGCTTCTTCCACTAGACGGGAAAGTAGTGATGAGGAGAGTGGCGTGGGAGGTGGTGTTGCAAGTGTTTTGGCTTCTTAAGCAGACACTGTTGAGGAACCTGAGGACATCAGTGAGTTTTGAGGGCACTTTTAAAGGCTTGGAGTGATAGAGAGTGACTGATTTAGCGGTCAGCATGGTGGCAGAAGGGGAAAGTCTAGAGGCAAATGTGCTCGGGGTAGACCACTTGCTGCGCGGCAGGCTACCTTCCCAGGAGGTAGTGGAAAAGGGTCCCAGGAGTCGGCGACGGCGGCAGCAGCAGTGAATTAGTGTGGACTGTTGGTAGGAAAATCAGCTACTCTGCGATGTGGCAGTTTTTCATCACGCATCCGCAGGAGGTTAACATGGCTATATGAAAGATGTGTAGGCAGAAGGCGAAGTGTGGCCAGGGTCCCAATGTTGGCCCCACAGCCCTGCGTCAACATTTGCAGCGTCACCATAAAGCGGCCTAGTAACATAGTAACATAGTATATAAGGCTGAATAAAGACTTTAGTCCATCCAGTTCAGCCTGTTTAACTCCTTCCAGTGGTCTAGTAGCCATAGCTGGAAATGTTATTACATGCCAGGAAGGCATCAAGGCCACTTTTGAAAGTTTTTACTGTATCCATCATTACTACCTCCTCTGGCAGCGAGTTCCATAGTCTCACTGCTCTTACAGAGAAGAATCCCCTCTTATGTCGGTGGAGAAAGCACCTTTCCTCTAACCTTAGTGGATGCCCTCGGGTTATGGTTACACTCCGGGGTATAAATAGATTGTGGGACAGATCTTTGTATTGACCCGGAATATATTTATACATAGTTATTAGATCACCCCTCAATCGTCTTTTTTCTAAACTAAATAAACCTAACTTGGACAATCTTTCAGGGTACTCTAGCCCCCCGCACTCCTTTTATTAACTTTGTTGCCCTTCTTTGAATGCGCTCCAGTTCTGATATGTCCTTCTTAAGCACAGGTGCCCAGAACTGTACACAGTATTCCATATGGGGTCTGACCAGTGACTTGTACAGGGGTAAAATGATGCTCTGGTCATGAGCACCTATGCCCCTCCTGATGCACCCCATGATCCTATTTGCTTTGGCAGCAGCTGCCTGGCATTGATTACTACAGTTGAGCTTATTGTCAACTAAAACCCCTAGGTCCTTTTCCATTGTTGTTCTACCAAGTGTTTCTTTATTTAGTGTGTAATCATGACACAGATTTCTCCTTCCCATGTGCATAACCTTACATTTATCTGTGTCAAACTTAATTTGCCATTTAACTGCCCATGCTTCCAATGTATCTCAATCTGTTTGTAGCTGCCTGCTGTCTTCTTTTGTTTTAATTACTTTACTCAGCTTAGTATCATCTGCAAAGATTGAGACTTTACTGTTTAATCCATACCCAATGTCATTTATATATATATTGAAGAGAATTGGTCCCAGAACTGACCCTTGTGGTACTCCACTAGTAACAGTGACCCAATCTGAGTGTGTACCTGTGATGCCCAGCGGGACACCAGCCTTCTGTAAGCAGGCAACCCCCAATCTCCACCGGCGCTTCTGCCTATAGTCAAGCTCCCGTTTGCCGGGACGCTAGGTACGCCTCACCGGACACGGTTGCCCCCAGGTCTTAATAGGCGCAAAGGATGGCTGCTTACGGTGAAGGCCGATGAACCACGAGGGTATCCCAAAGCCGAGGTCGTTCACAGGTAGTCAATCCAGAGGGTGCGTCAGAATACAGGGATGAGACAGGTGCGTAGTCAGGGGTAGCCAAAGGGTCAAGCCGGGAAGTCAGAGATCGCAGGATATCCAGAGGGGCAGGCAGGTTCGTGGTCAGACAAAGCAGAGGTGGGTACAGGCAGCAGACAGGAATGGTCGATCAAGCCGGGTAGGAACCAGATAACAACTAACAGAATCACACCCTAATCACAAGCGACTATCACGGGCACTGAGTGCTGGGCTGACTCCATATTTATTGGGGAATCGACCAATGGCCACCCTGGGGGGGGGGGTGTATGTGCTGATTGGTGCAACTTACAACACTGTGAGTGATTGGAGGCACTATCCAGGCGACTCGCAGCACAGCGCCTCCTAGTGGCGAAATCTACAGACTGCGGGACGCGCGCCTGCACAGCTAGAGAGGGGCGAGGGAGGCTGCCAGAGTGACGCGCCGCGCTCCCAGTAGCAGGAGTGCTGCGTCGCCCTGCGGACGCTCGCCGCCGGCCCCCTGGCAGAGGTAAGTTCCTTACATTACCCCCCCCCTTGAGGAGGGGCCCCAGGACCCTCCACCCTGGGTTTAAGAGGATTTTCTTTATGAAATCTTTTAATTAAACGGTCTGCATGCACATCACTAGCTGGAACCCAACTCCTCTCTTCTGGCACATATCCCTTCCAGTCGACTAAATATTGCAAGGAATTCCGGAGGAAGCGGGAATCCAGAATTCGTGCGACTTCAAACTCCTGCTCACCATCAACTAGAATAGGAGAAGGAGAGGAATCCTCCACTCCCCTGGCAGGCTTAAGGAGGGAAACGTGAAAGGAATTACAAATCCTCAGAGATGGTGGAAGTTTGAGTCTGTAAGTGACTTGGTTAATTTTCTGTAAAATGGGATAAGGGCCAATATATCGTGGTCCCAATTTTACAGAGAGTTGGCGAAGTGCTACATTTTTGGTAGAGAGCCAGACAAAATCCCCCACTTTATAGTCTGGATTCTTGGATCGGCGACGATCCGCAAAGACCTTCTGCTGACTCGATGCCTGGACCAAATGCCGCTGAATCTTAGCCCATAAATCTTGCCACTGGGACAACCAATCGTCTAAAGAAGGCAAACCAGAGGATGAGCCTGAAAGTGCTGAGAACTTAAGATCCCTCCCATATACACACCGGAAGGGTGATACCCCCGTGGAGGAGTTAACTGCATTATTGAAGGCAAATTCGGCAAAGGCAAGAAATTGGGACCACTCTGACTGAATATCGGAGGTGAAGCAACGGAGATATTGTTCTAATGACTGGTTGGTCCTTTCCGTCTGCCCATTGGACTGAGGGTGAAAAGCTGAAGACAGAGAAACAGTGAAGCCTAGCCGGGTGCAGAATGCCCTCCAGAAGCGTGACACAAATTGGACCCCCTATCTGAGACCACATCTTCTGGAATTCCGTGAAGTCTAAAAATATGATCTAAGAAATATTGAGCCAATTCTTGGGCTGTGGGCAGCTTTCTTAGGGGGACAAAATGTGCCATTTTGCTAAATCGATCTACTACAACCCAGATAACTGTATATCCCTGGGACTGTGGTAAATCAGTAATAAAATCCATTGCCAAGTGCGTCCAAGGCTTTGAAGGAGTGGACAGGGGCACCAGAGGTCCGGCAGGAGCTGACCTGGGGGTTTTGCTACGGGCACAGATCTTACAGGCCTGAATAAAGGCCTGGGTATCTCTCCTGTAAGATGGCCACCAGACATGACGGGCTAGAAGGGCCAAAGTCTTTTTAACCCCTGGATGACCCACTGTCTTGGAGTCATGAAACTGCTGAAGAACTGCCGGACGTTGGGACAGGGGCACAAAGAGGAGGTGATCGGGTTTGCCCGGAGGAGAATCTGATTGAAACCGGTTTAGCTCACTTGACAGGTCAGGTTGGATGACAGCTATGACCTTGTGTCGTGGGATTATGGGAAGGATCTCCTCTACAGGGACTTTATCAACTGTGAAACTTCTAGAGAGAGCGTCAGCTTTAGTATTCTTTGTTCCTGGTTTGTATGTTATAGTGAAATTAAATCGGGAGAAGAAAAGAGACCATCGGGCCTGACGGGGGGTTAACCTTTTAGCTGATTCAATGTATTCTAAATTCTTGTGATCTGTGAATACCGTAATTGGGAACTGGGCCCCCTCTAACCAATGTCTCCATTCCTGAAAGGCTAATTTCACAGCTAGAAGTTCTCGATTGCCAATATCATAGTTCCGCTCAGCGGAATTAAATTTTCTCGAGAAAAAGGCACAGGGATGTAGCCGTTCAGGAGACCCACTGTACTGTGAGAGAATTGCCCCTACCCCGAGCTCGGATGCATCTACTTCGACTATGAAGGCTCGGTGGATATCAGGGTGGGTCAACACAGGTGCTGAACTAAAGGCAGACTTAAGGTTCTCAAAGGCCTGGATGGATCGGCCCGACCAAGTAGGGGTAAACGCCCCCTTCTTAGTGAGGTCGGTGAGTGGGGCTACCAAGGTGGAAAAGTTTTTAATAAAGCGCCTATAAAAATTAGCAAACCCCAGAAACCTCTGTAAACCCTTCAAATCTTTGGGTTGTTCCCACTGGAGGACAGCAGATACCTTGGCCTGATCCATTGTTAACCCAGTATCGGCAACAATGTATCCTAGGAACGGAACCTCTGAAACCTCAAAAACGCACTTTTTTAGCTTGGCATAGATGTGATTCTCTCTCAATTTCTGTAAAACCATCCGTACATGCTCTCTATGCTCGGTTAAGGTCGGTGAGAATATTAGGATGTCATCTAAGTAGATGACCACAAAACGGCCCAAGTATTCTCTAAAAACTTCATTAACAAAGTCCTGAAAGACTGCCGGGGCATTACATAGGCCGAATGGCATAACAAGATATTCATAGTGCCCATCCTGGGTGTTGAAGGCAGTCTTCCACTCGTCTCCCTGATGGATCCTGATTAAATTGTAAGCCCCCCTCAGGTCAAGCTTAGAAAAAACCTGGGCCCCAGTGACCTGGTTAAAGAGTCCCTCTATTAAGGGAAGGGGGTATTTATTTTTAACTGTAATTTTATTCAGGCCCCTATAATCAATACAGGGGCGCAAGCCACCATCTTTCTTTTCCACAAAGAAAAATCCGGCACCCGCTGGTGAGGTAGACGGCCGAAATAAAACCTTTCTGCAGATTCTCAGCAATGTATTCTTTCATGGCCTTATTCTCAGCTCGGGTTAAATTATAAATCTTTCCCCGAGGCGGCATAGTTCCGGGGAGAAGATCAATCGGGCAGTTAAAAGGCCTATGAGGAGGGAGTTCATCAGCGGCTTTTTCAGAAAACACGTCAGCGAATTCTGCATAGGGGGTAGGGATGCCCTCAGCAGTCAAGCGAGTGGCACGTACAGGAAGCTCAAGACAAGACTGGAAACATTGTGGCCCCCACTTGATAACCTGCCCAGAGACCCAGTCAATTTGGGGATTGTGTTTAGACAGCCAGGGGAGTCCCAAAACTAAAGGGGTAAGAGGCATCTTAAGGAGAAGGAAGCTCATTAGCTCGGTATGTCCCGCCCCCACTCTAACAAACACTGGTGGAGTACGGTACTGAATCAGGCCCCCGACAAGGGGGGTATTATCAATGGCTTTGACTCTAATTGGATTGACTAAAGATTGCAGCGGAATCTTTAATGCTTGAGCCAGGCCCCAATCAATAAAATTCCCGGCGGCCCCACAATCCAAAAGAGCCTCCACAGATCTGGACTCAAAATCATGAGTAATCTCGACAGGCAAAGTAATTTGTGTGCAACACAGAGGAAATACCTTGCAGCCTAGGTGGGTTTCCTCGACCCCACCTAGGCTCTGAAGTTTCCCGATGCCTGTCTCCGAGGGCAGGAGCGGACCAGGTGACCGACTTCTCCGCAATAAATGCATAGGCCTTGCGACAGATGCCTCTGCCTCTCAGCTTCAGATAGCTTGGTGGCCCCAAGCTGCATGGGTTCTTCAGAAGAAGAGGGGACTAAGGCCTTCAGACTGGGCCCCTTTTTCCAGGCGTCTTTCTCGTATGCGTCGGTCGATGCGGATAGCCAATTACTGTACATAACTCCCTTAAAACATGAGGATGTATGTCATCTGGTCCCGGTGATGTATTTTATCTGCTTGAGACGGTGCTGGACTTCTTCCTTGGTTAGACCAGTGACATTTAATGGAGGATTTCGGTTATTCCCCTGCATTTCACTCGGCATGTTAAATTCTTTTGTGAATATAGAAGCAAAGAAGTTGTCATTCTTTGAGCACGAGATTATTAAAATGAGATTGTTCAGGGAACTCTAAACGTGGCTAAGCAATATGAAACAATTCCCCCTGCTGCTGAGGAGCCGCGGCTGGGGGAGAGATAGGAGAGAGAGAGATAGGAGAGAGAGAGAGAAAGCACTTCAAAGATCTGAGCCAAAAGCCTATGTTACGCACCGGGTTGAATGTGCGAAGAAGTGGACTCGCTGGATCTGCAGAACTGTTTGGCAGATATCGCGTCAGGGGAGCGGGGTCTAAGGAGCCACTGGTTTTCACCAGAGCCCACCGCAAGGCGGGATGGACTTGTGCGGCAGGTGACTCCCAGGTCGCTACCCCCCAACAGCGGCACAGTTCCACAATCAGCTGAGGTGACGTGCAGCAGAGACAAACAGTGGTCGAAGAAGAAGGCCGGGGTCAGGGCTGGCAGCGCAGGTTCAATAGCGGAGAAACAAGCCGAGGTCATACACGTGGAAACAAGCAATACAGCGACTGTCATTCACGGAAGAACACCGAAGATCCGGTACAGGAAGTAAGGCAGGGTCCAATTTATGGGAAGAGCCGAAAGGAGATTGGATGGCCAGACACCAATTATCAGTGCCTTGGCCCTTTAAATTTGTGAATGTTCCAGGGAGGGCGGAAATGCAGCTGCATGAGGAAGCCGGCGGCCATGCCGGCCAGAGGAAGAAGCGCGGGGACCAGGTAAGAGGGAAGCGCAGCCTGGGGGGCCAGCAGCGCTCGCCCTGATGGTAGTACAGCGGGAAGCGCTGCAGGAAGGGGACGCAGCGCTCGCCCGAGGAGAGGCACGGCGGGGAGCGCTGCGCGGGGAAAACGCAGCGCTCGCCCTAACAGTACCCCCCCCCCTTTGGTCTCCCCCTCTTTTTGGGACCGAGGAAGTTTGAAATGAGGCTCCGATCGAGGATATTCTCCTCAGGCTCCCAGGACCTCTCTTCTGGACCGCAATTCTCCCAATCCACTAGAAAGTATCGTCTCCCTCTGGATGTTTTGGAAGCCAGAATCTCACTCACCGAGAAGGCATCTTCGGTACCTGCGACCGGAAGTGGCTCCAACGTTTTAGAAGAGAATCGATTAATCGTCAAAGGTTTTAATAATGAAACATGAAAAGAGTTGGGAATACGTAAGGAGGCTGGCAAATGGAGTTTATAACAGACCGTATTAATTTGTTGCTTGATCCTGTACGGCCCTAAATAGCGAGGGCCCAATTTATAACTGGGTATCTTGAAACGAATGTACTTGGCTGAAAGCCAAACTTTATCTCCAGGAAAGAAAATAGGAGCGATTCTCCTTCTTTTGTTAGCGCTGTTCTTCATGCGGGTAGAGGCTAAAACAAGAGAATGTCGCGTTTCACGCCAGATAGAGGAAAAATACTGTGTTAAGTCATCCACGGCGGGTACTCCCGACTGTGTAGGTAAGGGTAGAGGAGGTAAAGGTTGGCGGCCATAAACAATGAAAAATGGAGATTTTTTTGTGGCTTCAGAATCTTTGAGATCGACCCAGTCGTCCTGTCGGGCCGAAATGAAGTGACGTAGATATTGTCCGAGAACCTGATTGACCCTCTCCACTTGGCCGTTGGACTGGGGGTGGTAAGCCGAGGAAAAATCTAATTTAACTTTTAACTGAGTACAGAGAGCCCTCCAGAATTTAGAAACAAACTGAACTCCCCTGTCGGAGACAATGTGAGAAGGAAGTCCATGGAGCCGAAAAATATGCTTAAAAAAGTTTTTAGCCAACTGAGGAGCGGATGGGAGTCCTGGTAGCGGAACGAAGTGCGCCATTTTTGAAAAACGATCCACAACAACCCAGATTACCGTATTGCCTTGAAATGGAGGAAGATCCGTGATGAAGTCCATAGCGATGTGTGACCAAGGGATTTCAGGAATAGGAAGAGGATGAAGAAGGCCCGCCGGTCTTTGGCGAGGGGTTTTGTTACGTGCACAGGTGGTACAAGCTTGCACGAATTCTGCCACATCCTCTTCAATGGAGGGCCACCAATAATATCTGGCAATAATTGCGTTAGACTTCTTGATACCAGCATGCCCGGCAATACGGGAAGCATGACCCCATTTTAATATTTGGAGGCGTCGGCGAACCGGGACAAAGGTCTTCCCAGGCGGAGCCTGCACTAGGGAGGCAGGGGCAGAATGAATCAAATGATCAGGGGATATAATGAACTGAGGAGTAGTATCGACGTCAGTGATGTCCGAGGAGCGAGACAGAGCATCTGCCCTGATGAGGCAGGCCGAAAGTGAATGCGGAAATTAAACCGCGCGAAGAATAGTGACCAACGAGCTTGGCGAGGATTCAAGCGCTGAGCAGTTTGTAGATACAAGAGGTTCTTATGGTCGGTAAAAATAGATATGGGGTGAAGCGATCCTTCTAGTAGATGTCTCCACTCTTCAAGAGCTAATTTGATAGCAAGAAGTTCACGATCCCCAATAGAATAATTTCGCTCCGCGGAAGAAAAAGTCCTAGAAAAGAACCCACAAGTACGATTTTTTCCCGATGGGGACCTCTGTGTGAGTACAGCTCCTGCTCCAATGGAAGAAGCATCAACCTCCAGAGAAAAGGGACGAGAAGGGTCAGGTCTGGAGAGCACCGGAGCCATAGAAAATGCTAAAAAGGCTGCCTCCGCCTGTGGAGGCCACGACTTGGGGTTGGCTCCCTTTTTGGTGAGAGCCACAATGGGGGCCACGATAGTGGAAAAATGGGGTATGAATTGACGGTAATAGTTGGCGAAGCCCAGAAATCGTTGAATGGAACGCAGACCAACAGGCCGGGGCCAGTCTAATATCGCTTTCAATTTGCTAGGGTCCATTTGTAGTCCTTGGGCTGAAACAGTATAACCCAAAAAAGGCAGAGCGGTCTGGTGAAAGAGGCATTTTTCTAATTTGGCATAAAGATGATGTTGCCGAAGGCGGGATAATACCAGACGAACGTGCCGGTGATGCTCTTCGAGGGAAGAAGAGAAGATGAGGATATCATCTAAATAGACCACGACACAGGAATACAACAAGTCCCGGAAGATGTCATTGACGAATTCTTGAAACACGGCAGGAGCATTACAGAGCCCGAAAGGCATTACTAAATACTCGAAATGACCGTCACGGGTATTAAAGGCAGTCTTCCATTCGTCTCCCTCGCGGATGCGGATCAGGTTGTAGGCTCCTCTAAGATCTAGTTTGGAAAAGATCCTGGAGCCGCGTAGACGGTCGAAGAGTTCTGGAATTAAAGGTAAGGGGTATCGGTTCTTTACCGTGATCTTGTTAAGACCCCGATAGTCAATACAGGGTCGGAGAGAACCGTCCTTCTTCTGTACAAAAAAAAAGCCTGCCCCAGCGGGAGAAGAGGACTTCCGGATGAAGCCCCTCTGCAAATTTTCTTGTATGTAATTAGACATTGCTTGAGTTTCGGGGACGGATAGTGGGTAGATACGGCCACGAGGAGGAGTGGTACCAGGCAGGAGGTCAATCGGGCAATCATAAGGACGATGTGGCGGAAGGATCTCAGCTTGCTTCTTGCAGAAGACGTCAGCGTAGGCCCGGTAAACTTCGGGTAGGCCCGGTAGAGATGTGGTAGGAAGATTGGTTCGAACTGGTAAGGCTTTCAAGCAATTCTTTAGGCAGGTTGTACCCCACGCCTTGATGTCCCTTGTGACCCAATCAATGGTAGGATTATGGAGTTGAAGCCAAGGAAGACCCAATAGGATAGGAGAAGTACAATGGGGTAACACAAAGAGTTCCAGGTATTCCTGGTGAAAGAGGCCGATCTTAAGGAGCAAAGGCTTGGTACGATACTGCACCATACAGTTCAGTCTATCTCCATTAACTGAGGCGATGAATAATGGTTTGGCTAAGCGGTTTACTGCTATGTCGTGTTTCTTGATCAGGGAGGCCTCTATGAAATTGCCCGCCGAACCAGAGTCCAGGAAGGCCGGCAAATTAAGCACAGAGGTAGATGAGAGACCAAGCTGTGCAGGTACGGTAAATCTTGGAGAGGAAGCACACACACCCAGAGACGCCTCTCCCAACGAGTCTAGGTGCGCCCGTTTCCCAGTCGAGGAGGACGAATGGGGCAATCTCTTAGAAAATGATCAGGACTGGCGCAATACAGACAGAGATTTTCATTCCTCCTGCGAGACCTCTCCACGGGGGTTAGGCGAGAGCGGCCAACTTGCATGGCTTCCACCTCTGGAGATGAGGGTACGGACAAGGGTATCTGAAAGGTAGGAGCCAAACGAAACATCCTCCTGTCGCGTTGGGAATCCCTCTCCAGGCGAAGTTCTTCGCGCCTCTCAGCAAAGCGTATGTCAATGCGAGAGATGAGATGTATGAGTTCAGAAAGAGAGTCAGGAATCTCTCGGGCCGCTAGAACATCTTTGATCTTGCTAGAGAGACCTTTCTTAAAACAAGCGCAGAGAGCCTCATTATTCCATGCCAACTCGGAGGCCAAAGTACGGAATCGAATGGCATATTCACCAACAGAAAGATCACCTTGCGTTAAATTCAATAGAGCAGACTCGGCAGATGAGGCTCGAGCAGGTTCTTCAAAAACCTGACGGAATTCTGTAACAAAAGCCTGGACGGTGAAAGTGAGAGGGTCATTACGGTCCCACAACGGAGTGGCCCAAGCCAAGGCTTTTCCGAAGAGAAGACTAATGATGAAGGCCACTTTAGAGCGTTCGGTGGGGAATTGATCAAACAATAATTCCAGGTGCATAGAGCACTGGGCTAGAAACCCTCTGCACAATTTCACGTCCCCCTCATATTTTGCTGGCAAGGAGAGGCGGATTCTGGATGAGGAAGCCGCTGGAGGCTGCGGTGGCGGCACCGGTGGCGGTGGAGAAAGCGACTGCTGCTGGGTCAAGAGTTGCTGCATCATAGCGGTAAGCTGACTAATCTGCCGGGACTGCAAAGCCACAAGCGCTGGAAGTTCGGAAGTTTCCGGCAAGGGCACCTCAGCGGGATCCATGACCGGATCTTACTGTTACGCACCGGGTTGAATGTGCGAAGAAGTGGACTCGCTGGATCTGCAGAACTGTTTGGCAGATACCGCGTCAGGGGAGCGGGGTCTAAGGAGCCACTGGTTTTCACCAGAGCCCACCGCAAGGCGGGATGGACTTGTGCGGCAGGTGACTCCCAGGTCGCTACCCCCCAACAGCGGCACAGTTCCACAATCAGCTGAGGTGACGTGCAGCAGAGACAAACAGTGGTCGAAGAAGAAGGCCGGGGTCAGGGCTGGCAGCGCAGGTTCAATAGCGGAGAAACAAGCCGAGGTCATACACGTGGAAACAAGCAATACAGCGACTGTCATTCACGGAAGAACACCGAAGATCCGGTACAGGAAGTAAGGCAGGGTCCAATTTATGGGAAGAGCCGAAAGGAGATTGGATGGCCAGACACCAATTATCCATGACCGGATCTTACTGTTACGCACCGGGTTGAATGTGCGAAGAAGTGGACTCGCTGGATCTGCAGAACTGTTTGGCAGATACCGCGTCAGGGGAGCGGGGTCTAAGGAGCCACTGGTTTTCACCAGAGCCCACCGCAAGGCGGGATGGACTTGTGCGGCAGGTGACTCCCAGGTCGCTACCCCCCAACAGCGGCACAGTTCCACAATCAGCTGAGGTGACGTGCAGCAGAGACAAACAGTGGTCGAAGAAGAAGGCCGGGGTCAGGGCTGGCAGCGCAGGTTCAATAGCGGAGAAACAAGCCGAGGTCATACACGTGGAAACAAGCAATACAGCGACTGTCATTCACGGAAGAACACCGAAGATCCGGTACAGGAAGTAAGGCAGGGTCCAATTTATGGGAAGAGCCGAAAGGAGATTGGATGGCCAGACACCAATTATCAGTGCCTTGGCCCTTTAAATTTGTGAATGTTGACGCGCGCGCCCCCTAGAGGCCGGGGACGCGCGCGCAGGGAGGGCGGAAATGCAGCTGCATGAGGAAGCCGGCGGCCATGCCGGCCAGAGGAAGAAGCGCGGGGACCAGGTAAGAGGGAAGCGCAGCCTGGGGGGCCAGCAGCGCTCGCCCTGATGGTAGTACAGCGGGAAGCGCTGCAGGAAGGGGACGCAGCGCTCGCCCGAGGAGAGGCACGGCGGGGAGCGCTGCGCGGGGAAAACGCAGCGCTCGCCCTAACAGCCTATCAGTATAATCTGGGGCCCAGTGATCAGAGCTAGAATCAGCATAACCCTTGGGCCGTTCCTCAGATGATTCTGAGTCAGAGAACAATACCCCTTCTTCCAGGGGGGTATAACCAGACAGATCAAAGAACTCTTCAGCCTCCATAGGGAAAAGAGTGACATCAGGCACCAAATGCCACCTCTTAGCAGAGGCCTTACGCGCCATAGTATTAGCAAGCAACTTTTCAACACTAGCCAGTCTAGTAGACACATCAGGCTGAGACTCCCCATTGGTATGCACCTCACTAGGAGTCAGATGTAAGTTTGGGGGAGTAGGCGAAGCCATACGTGGCGTAGGCCAGCTGTTGGTAAACCAGGCTGCAGCGCAAGCACCTGCTGGGCACAAGGTACACAAACCCGCACATTGTCAACACTTGTAGGGGACACCCCACACGCCACACACAGCCGGGCTTGTCCCGAAGGAACCCCGAGCACATTATCCTGAGACGCCTCCATAAGGTGATTATAGCGGCACAATAGGCCGATAGTGATTCACGCTATAAAAGCAACCCGGGATGCCCCAATAGCCTGCTAGGGAAGTGGGAGGAATTAGCACACTAGGCCTCAATAAGTTTAATAAACTAATAGAGGAGGTAGGGCCGGGAGAAACCAATTGAGTTTGACCCGCCTGTAAGACATAAGCAAAAATACCCCGTAAGCGACATGCATACATAACATTAAAAATATGAACAAACAGCCAGCGAGGGCACTCACGGACTGTGGTAGGTAGGCGCCAGCCACGCAGCAAGAGGAAGTAAAATGGCGCAGAGTATACCTCGAGGGGCGTGAAGCCGCACACGTGACAAAAGCAACCAATGATGGCGCTGCTCCTGAGGTAATGTCGCCGCGGAACGGCATACAAGCGCGCGCAGCGGCGGCCTATTCAAAAAGCAACCAGCGCAACCAAAGCTGTGCGGTGCGGTGACAGGATTAAAGGCAAACCAAGCACACCATACAAAGTGAATGTACAGAAACACACACTCACACCCCCCTCACCCCCCGAGAACTACAAGAAAGAGCGAGGGAGGGCAGCGGCCACCTAGCGTAGGGCCCACCGATAGAGGGGGCAAGGAGCAAAAGTGCGGGAGCGCCATCCCATAAAGGCTCACCATGTGCCTATACCGCCTACCCTTTGGTGGGGGATTGCGGTGGAACAGCGCTCCTAAGCACCTGACAGCGGTGCTGCCTACCCTCACCCGATCCAGCGCAGCCAAGGCTGGGAGGCAAATTAACAATGAAACGGGTGGGAATAGTCCTGCAGGGCAGCAGGCTAAAGCCCCGCTCACCTGCGAGTAGAGAGAGCCATCTTCTTGTCCTTCGCAGTCCAGATTGCAGAGAAGATCTGGGAATTTGTGGGAGGTCCCGGGTATTTGAGGGGCCGGGAGGAGCCAATTTTGCTGTCTCTGCAGTCCAGCGCCATCTGGCGGAGTAATACCCAGACGTAAAGAATCTCATCTGGAGCAGGTTGTATTGTATACTAAGAATAGTGACCTGAAAAAGTGACTTTCTTTACGAAATGCAAAAGGTTAGTAGACAGGTACTCTTAAAATATTAATGCTAGCACGCTTTTTAAAGAATGACACCAGGAAAAGGAAAAGCTAAACAGGCAGGTGTGTTATTAAAACTAAATAGGCTTGAAAGCTAATGCAAACACTTTAAACTTTCCCTGTCTTTCTCTGTCACTGTCACAGCCTCTCTCCTTCTCTCTCTGGCTCCATCTGTCCCTCGCTCCTTCTGTTACTTGTTCTATTTATCTCTCCCTCGCTGTATCTATCTATTTATCTATCTATCTCTCGCTCTCTCTGCGTAACCCGCTCTGGCCGCAATACAGTGTCGGAATGAGCTTCCGCAAAATGGCCGCTGCTTATATAAGACTGTGACATCATCAGGAAGCCTGGCTGCTGATAGGTAGCATGTGACGCCTAACCAGGATTCCTTGCCCCATGGGACATATCCTGACATGTGGATCCACCATTTTAGATGGCCTGGATAGTAGTAAATGGAGTTTTAAGGAAGCGATTCGAGCGATCGAATCACGGCGATATTCGGAATCGTTACAGATCAAATTTTTCCTGAAATTCGTAACAAATTTGGGTTCTTCAGATTCGATTCGCTCATCTCTAATTGTTTCTTATGACTTTTTTTGCCTCATCATTTTAATGCCACTTTCAAAAATATGCTTTAAAAAGATGTTGGCATACATGACAAAAATGACAAGACATATTTTTTGCCATACACCTCCTTTCTAAATATAGGCAAATAACTTGATACAAGAGAAACCATTTTGCTGACTCAACTCAGGAAGCAGCAATTTGGTCTTGTAAGCTGTTGTTAAAACAGTTCAACACTTGCGAGGGCGGAAGCAGAATAGACTCTGGATCACATGACTGACGGTGATCCAAGCTGGATTTTGCTGGGGGTGGCAGCGAAGGTAAATCAAAGCAGGATTTGCAGGGGTGTTATGCTCCAGAAATCTGGATCCCCCCACCGACACCGTCACAATAGTGCTCAACTCCCATTTTGGGTGTTGCACCACTTTGAGTTTGTGATCTACAAGGACCTTCAGATTTTTCATCAGAAATTCCCCAATGTTGTTTCCCTTAGTTTGTATGGGGCAAGGTTTTTTTTTGCCCCTAGGTGTATAACTTTTATTTTGTTGTACTTTACAAATAAAGTGTAATATTGTAGGTTAGCTCTGCATCCATGAAAATCATTTTATCTCATTTCTTAGTCAGTCATTCATTCTTTTATTCCCCTTATTATGGAAATTCTACAAAGCAGCACCTTTGAGGGTAGCAGGTTCACCTCCGTGATATACAATTCACCCATACGTGATTTTGCAACTCCAAACAGCTTTTCCACTGCAAAAAGGATTCCAGGTGCCAAAAACCACTTCCAGAATTTGGGAGTGTGAAGGAACATTAGAACCCACATCAAGAGGTAGGACAGGTGGGTCCAGTAAAATACCTGGTGGAAAAGAAATGTTATTATTGTGCTCATTGTGGTTCTAACTACATAAAATATTAATACTCAATACTCAAAAAGTTTGTTAAGCCTAATGTAAAGATGCAGAAAAAAAGGAATGTCTAAAGTGGGGATGACATTTTCTATCCCAAAATTGAACAGTGCTATGTTTCTGCATTATATAAGGAGGATGGAGCTATGTTGGCGGTCTGAATTTACATAAATAATACACACATATTGTATAAACAAAGCATGTAGGGGGTTTAAAGGAAAACTCCAGTTGAAGCATAAGTTAGCATAAGTAACAAACAAATCATTTGGGTGTTGCCAAGACAGTAGTGGAATCTACCCTAGTAAGCTTAGGGATACCCTTTTTAAGATCGTTGTCCCTATACAATTCATGACCTGAGCCATTGGTGTCAGTGAAAGACACAAGTTTGGGGTTGATGCAGCCATCAAACTAGAAAAACTAACCTTTTCCTATTTCCGCTGGAGTGGCCCTTTAAATCTTAAGCCAGTAAACTACACCGGTTATGACTATTGTTCTGTTACAACCTCGTGTTTAAGGGACTAACCTCAAAATGCCCTCCTCTCCTGATGAATTTGCTGGAGCAAACGACAGTCACGCAGATGAGATACTGCAGCCAGATTCCTGTGAGGGAGGCGCTCCCATATATCCATCCGATGCCAGGTCGCAGTGTGAGCAGATACTCCCAAAATGTATAATTTCCAGGGTTTATAGACTTGTTTACTAGAGAAAAAATTCTGTGTTACTTTACATCATTTAGTTATAAGTAAGAAATGGCTCACCTCACAATGGACATGAACAATATGAGACACAGTTCACTTAGGGAATGCTTTTTAGCTTCTAACCTTAGGGACAAAAAGGAAAATTCTGCATTTAAAGAGGACCAAAACCTGGGAATTGAAGTCTCCCAGGTTTTTTCCCTGCCTCCGGTGCATTGAGATTTTGGATTTCCCACTCAGTGAACCGTCCTCTCCACCCCCTCCTCCAGGTGGGCTAGTAATATTACCTCCCTGAACCCACTGGGGAGGTAAGATTCTAGGTGAATCTAGATGCCCTGTGGGCTGGGAATTGGCTGGCCATAGAGTCATGACTCATTTTAATCTTTAAAGGAAAATCTATTTTTGCCGGGTTTTTGGTGATCTGTCTTATAGTTTTCCTCTTCTGGGAAGTAAAATAAATAATAATAATAGGATTGTGCCCCCATACCGGTGATTTACTTATCAGTATGCTGCTTCCAAGTTTCCTATATTCCTGTGTGGCTGTGATTAGGGATGGTCAAACCCCCCAAAGTTCAGGTTCAGCGAGTTCAGCAGAACTTTGAATAAATGACTCAAACCTGGCCTCCATTGAAATGTGGTCCCCATTGCTGCAGAGTGTGCATCAGAGGCGAGCTGCTGTGACTTACCTCTGCCCGCGATCCTCTTCTGTTGGCGGCCATGGCAGCAGCAGCAGCATTTGAATGTGGCACCAACTGGGGCTAGTTGTGTCCTCACTCATGGGAGCCGACAGCCATACGCAGACATGCATATTTTTATGTGTTTATCAGGAGGCAGTTCTTTAGACAAACAAGCATTTTACAATTTACATCTTTGTAATTGGCTATATAGCTGCTTTGTCAATGACTGCCCTTTTTTACAGAACAATAAGATTTTAGAATGTATGTTAATCTCATTCGGGTTTGTTGCTGCATAAATCTGCTGTAGCCAAGATCAGAGATTTTATTTATGCATGACTACCTTTTTTAGTAAGACCTGTCTCCACACATCAGACTTAGCCTAATTATGGGCCTAATTTATGATGTGCGCCTGTAAGCAACCGTTTTGTCGCTATACCGCCAGCTCCAGAGCGCCGACATTCCCGTCCAAGGCGGCGCAGTGCATGCGTTGCACTGAACGCTAACTAATTAGCTTCGATTGTTGCACTATTGAGTATTGGCTGGTCTATGGGCCTTATTCATGAAGGAATAACGTCAGGTAGTGCCTTGTAAACGACAGGTAGCGACAGGTAGCGAAAGGCAAACGCCGGACACGGTACGCAATTACACATTTATCAAGCCGATTCTGTTGAGCGACTGGGATAACGCCATGTAGCTTCCGATTCATCATTATTCCAGCCTCAGAGTACAGCGTCGGCGTTCAGCCTTGCAGAGCGCCACGTCTTACCTCTCGCTACCTGTCGCTCTCCCATACATTTCAATGGACTTTTTTTACTTCTCTTTAAACAGGGTGTTTTTCTTTATTTAATTTTTTTTATCTCAAATAATGTCGGGATCTCTTCTGGCCTTGAAAAGCCGTTTTTTCATTCCATTTTTATCTATTTTTATAAATTTATGCAGAATTGACATTACAGGTCTGGCATTAATGTGTTAATGTCACAATATTATTGCAATGTAATTCCATATGTTTTCGCTTTGTTACTGGTGGATACATGTTAAAAAACAGCCTTTAATCACATAGCCTCCAGCGCTCTGGGCTACAGCGAAGCATTTTTGAGTGCCGGGGGTGTGTAAGGCTGTTTTTTTGCTGAATATGGTGTGAGTCGTTCGCACTAACCAGTCACTACTATTCGCTCCCATACAGCGCTGTACTGCTCATCTAGTGACTCCCCACAATGTATTCATCAATGCTGCACAGCGACTGAGGCGCTCTGAACTAGCGAACCACGGCCGAGCACCGCGACTACTAGCCGGCGCTCTGAAATGCCTGCTACAGACGCTCATCTGTCGCTACCTGCCGCTAGTAATGAATCTGCCAGCCCGTCAGCTCCTGTTGGACCCGCCGGCCCAGCCCCAGTGAGCGCCATTTTGTACTGTCTTTATTCCGGCACTCCCCACCATATTTATGATTTTTTTCCTTATACACAAAATTTATTGGGACTCAGCACAGCCCAAATTTCTACATATGAGTATGAAGATAGGTGCTGGCCTGTGGTGAACCTAATGACACAAACGTGTCAATCAAAACCATACAACAAAATAGGGCCGCCAAATCAGTCCAAGAGGTCAGCACAAATTAGAAGGCCGCACACCACAATATTAAGAAAAATATATAATTTTTAATGAATCAGGGAATCAATCAAATATATACATGACACAAAGACAAGTTAAAAAACAATTAAAACCACACTCCGGTTGTTTGAGGTTAGTGGGACTAAATCAAGAATCATAGATATGAGATATTATTACACTCTGCCCTTATAGTTAATGCCACAAAATGTCACTTTGTTCCTCAACCATATGCTACATAGTGTCAGAACTATATGTTTTTTTTTATATACAAACAAGATCAAATAGATAATAAAAATCTGTGCAAAAATACAATAATGAAAGTGTTGCTAAAGCGCAAGTGCTATTGAAAAGAACAAAACTATAATCTATGTATTCAATATTCCATTAAAGTGCCACGTGCTAAACAATAAATAAACATAATCTATAGAAAAGAAAGTGCTCAAAATGTCCATATGGTGAAGACAATAGCTGGCATCACCGCCAGTACGCTTGCGCTCCACGGCTGCTGGGGGACCGGCGTCATCCCTGCGCGCCACTGGAAGTGGGTGCGGACAGGGCGTGTCTGGGCACGGATTTACTCTCACCAGCTGTGCAGCGCACGTCGTCATCTATAAGGGCAGAGTGTAATAATATCTCATATCTATGATTCTTGATGGGGAGGCCAATTCATTAATAGCGCCAGGTAGCGACAGATGAGCGACAGTAGCGGTATTTTCACAGCGCACGCTAGTATTCGCTGTGCTTGGCCGTTGTTCGGCTGTTGACAGCAACTCAGTCGGTGTGCGGTAATGTTGAATACGGGGTTAGGAGTCGCTGTTTGACAGGTTCCGCGCTGTATGGGAGCGCATGACAGCGAATGGACATAGCGAACGGCTCCCAGCATATTCATTAACAAATCACGCTCAAAAAATTCTCGCGCTGTGAAATGCTTGTTTAAACCCCAGAGCGCTGGTGGCGATGGGTTAAAAGTAGTTTTTTAACCCCCAAACAACCATATTTTTTGATTAAAAAAAAAAATGTTTTTCAAAACATTTTGTAATATGAATACATTAATATCAGACCTGTAATATCAATTCTGCACACATTTTTTTTTTTTTCTTTTTTTTTTTACCTTAAAAAAAATATCTAACATTGCAGAAGTGGTCACAGAATTTTTGACATTAAAAAAAAAAAAAAAAAAACATTAATAGCAATTAATTAAGAATATTTAAAGCTTGCTCCATTGAAATGCATTGGAGAGCGCCAGGTAGCGAGAGGTCATACCTGTCGCTGTTCAAGGTCGCTCGCTGGCGCTGTGGGGTGAGGCTGGAATAATGATGAATGATTCGCTATCTGGCGCTCTGTCAGTCGCTAAGCAGGATCGGCTTGATAAATGTGTGATTGCGGAGGGGAGCCGGCGTTCTCGTGGCGGTGAGCGTCATTACCGTTCGCTCACCATTCGCTACCTGGCGCTATCCCTTGTTAAATAAGGGCCTTAGTCCCACTAACCTCAAACAACCGGAGTGTGGTTTTAATTGTTTTTTAACTTGTCTTTGTGTCATGTATGTATTTGATTGATTCCCTGATTCATTAAAAATTATATATTTTTCTTAATATTGTGGTGTGCAGCCTTCTAATTTGTGCTGACCTCTTGGGCTGATCTGGCGGCCCTATTTTGTTGTATGATTTTTTTCCTCCTTGAAATCCTTGGCACTGTAATTTCCGATGCTGTATTTTTCCAGGGGATTTCCCAAGGGGATAAACTTTACAGTGCGTTTAGGCTGCGTTTTAGTTGTTGGTGTCCAAATTAAACAATGTTAAGCAAAACAGGACTTTTAACTCAATTTTAATAACACAAAAGAACATTTTGTACCATCCACGTCCTGTGTTTCAATTATAGACCCAGTGCAAGTCCCAATGCAAGTTCTGAACAAATAAATGTGTTTAATATATTAAAAGCATTAAACACTGCCATCCAGTTTTGTCCATTGTGCTCTATGGGATCTTGAGCTACAGCGCCAGATGAAGCGCTGCTTCAACCAGAGCGCCCGGTGCTGCATCATTTTCAACGCTATAGTTAAATAAGGCGCCAGCCGGCAGCCGCATAGGCATTAGTTCTTTTTCAGTTGTTAAAACTGACGCAAAAAATGTGGCACTGTGTGGCTCTGATGCTTCTTAAACAACCCACTGCCTGTGTCTACAGGGCAGCTCTAACTTATTACAATGCTTTTCTGTTGATTTTAATGTATTGTAAAATACACTGCCAGCCAGATAAATAATGAATGGCCATATACTGAGCAGAACCAGGAATGAAAGCAGACAGAAAGAGGCACACGAACTCCCCTTGGCAGCCTTAGCTTTTTAGCAATACATAAAAATGCAGAAGCAAAATATTTTAGAACACACCAGACTGACAGAAATCAGTTATCTGGGAGGCGAGACAAGTTTGCTTTTATTTAACGCCTAGCCTGGACAGCTTATTTAATTTCTATAAATGCATGTATATAAAAAGAAAGACTCAATTACGGTGTCGCGCATGTGTTTGTGTGTGTGTGTGTGTGTGTGTGTGTGTGTGTGTGTGTGTGTGTCCCTTTTTCTGCCTGGGCGAGGCCTGCCCTCAATGTCTGGTCTCCACCAGAGTGCAATTATCTTTTAAAGGGAAACTCCACTTCTGTGGCGCAATCAGAACTCACGTCAGAATCGCAAACCATCATGGGGCAAGCCCCTTTAACTGCTTCACCAGTGTCTGTTGCTGCGTTTGAGGTCCAGGACCCCTGTGATCTCCCCACGGATCTAACTTCCAGACTCTAGGTGGGTGTTGCCACATGCCAGCTGGCTATTCTGATGGGGTTTGGGGTTTGGAAAGTGATGTGACCTTTTGAGTTGTAAACAACATCCATAGATCCTTACATTTTCATGGGTGCTCATACTTACTGAAATTAATAACATGGGCCGCTGTGTGGACCACAGTGAAACCAAATATCACATATCCAACAAGCTCATGTAGAAAGACATTTTGATCCAGAGGAAGGATATGAGCTACAAATGTAGCGCGAAGCCATGTCAAGCAGCGGCGCAGCATTAAAACCTGAGGACATAGATAAACATTATAAACAAAGCCTTCTAAGCAATATCTGTCATACAGTCTCAATTTTGTATACCTGGAAAATATAATTAGACAATTGTACTTGTACTTGTACAATGTAAAAAGAAGTGTTATTCAGTGGATGAATCAAATGAACATTAATCAAAAAGGTACATCCACAGTGTGCCAAACCATCAGCCTCCTGTACTGTAGGTATGGCTGGTGCACAGACCTTCCACATGACTACCAGCAACCAATAGGTTCTCAAGTAGGCTTGCTCCATGCATGGCATTGTGCAAGTCCACTTAACAAAACCTGTTGGCCTCAGGAGGTCACAGGGAAAACTGCGGTGTTGTGGGAGCACAGAGGAGGAAAGTAATACTGCCCATTGGGCATTTAAAGTGGACTAACACCCAGGATTTTCACTATCCTGGGTGTTGGTCCACTTCCGCGGGGCACCCTGATCGGGGGTTAACCCCCCAGAAAGCCCCAAAAAACTCACCTCACCCTGCTCCTACGGCGCATGCGCGAGCGCTCCGCCAATCAGCGTGGACGGACAAGCTGGAATATGGAACGGACAAGAAGAGCGCGCCTGCCGCCGCCTCTCGTGCTTCCCTCTAACAGGGAGCGCACCCGCGCCGGCCATTCACAAACGGCCGGCGCGGGTGCGCGCCCTGCTAGAGGGAAGCGCGAGAGGCGGCGGCGGCCCGCGCATGCGCCGTTGGAACGAGGAAAAGGTAGGATTTTTGGGGGTTCTGGGGGGTTTCACACAGCGGGGCACCCCCGATCGGGTGCCCCGCGGGCAGGGAGCTGATCGGCCTGGAAATCTTACAGATTCCCGGGCCGATCAGCAGTGGGTGTTGGTCCACTTTAAGCAGTATGAATACCCAATTCAGGGGTGTAGCTAGGGGTACAGGGGGGCACTTGCCCCTGGTGCAGCAGGTCAGGGGGGTGACAAAGGGAGGCCTGAGCACAAGTGGGGGGCGTCATTTTGAATCTTTGCCCTGGGTGCCAGCAAGCCTAGGTACTCCTTTGCAAAAAAAGGAAGGAAAAGCAGGTTTTTTACTTTTGGACAGATTTAACAGGAGAGACCATGCACACTAGAAATAAAAGACACTTACCTCATAGTCCTGTGGGCAACACGGCAGGGCAGTTTCTTGGCAAAATATTGCTCACCTATCCTATGGTGCTGGTTTTTCCCCATAGAGGTATGGGCCAAGCTGTGCCTCCACCTTAGCAGTAGGCAGTGTCCCCTGCAAAACCAGTTGCCCTGACTCATTTTAATCTCGAATTCTACTATGTTCAGATAGTGGCTTTCAAACCCATAGCAGGTATGGCCATAGCATAGTATCCAGCTGGGAGGGTCCAGCTCCAGATTTTTTGACATATGGCTGATGTCTTAACTGTGTTGGCACATCTAAAGTTACTAAACCATTCCCTTTTAACTGGTGAGGTTCCAGATGATTGGAGAATTGCCAGTGTCTTACCAATCCATAAGATGGGGAGTAGAAAAGAAGCCAGTAATTACAGGCCAGTTAGTATAACATTTATAGTGGTAAAACTAATAGAAACTCTTAAAATCAGAAAACCCAACCTGTTGGACCCAAAACAGCACGGCTTTAATGAGGGCAGATCATGTCACACCAATCTTATTGATTTTTGTGGATATCACTTACCGTATTTTTCGCCCCTATAAGCAGGGCTGTATTTAGAATTTATGCTGCCCTAGGCACTTTTTCGGATACACTCCCCTCAGATAGGCAGAGATAGATAGATATATGGGCAGAGATAGATAGATAGATAGTCAGATATAGATAGATATTTGGGCAGAGATAGATAGATATATGGGGAGAGATAATACCATTTTGTGATTACTCACCTGTAAAATGGGTATTATAAGTATGTCTCATACCTGCTTCGGATAGATTAATTACACGTGGGTTATGATCCAGTAGAGGGCGAACTTCTGCAGAGATGACTAGAAAAAGAAGCCCCTCCCATTCCATAAATACCTGGGACCTCCCACACATTCCCCAGTATAAGAAAGCAGTAAGGAGACCAGGAAGAGCCAATAAAATCCATGAGAAAAATGTTTTACGATATAGAGGATCCAAGATACAACTCAGGGTGGGAAGAGGGTGTGAGACATACTTATAATACCCATTTTACAGGTGAGTAATCACAAAATGGTATTATTCCAAGTATGTCTCACACCCTGCTTCGGATAGATTAATTATACGTGGGACATCCAATAGCAGTGTCCAAAAAAGGGTGGGGATCCCAACAGGCAATAGTGCACAAATTAAACCACTGCAGCTTGCAGAACTTTGCGGCCAGAAACAGCATCCGCTGAGGCCCGCACATCAACCTTATAAAACTTGGGAAAAGTATGAACAGAAGACCAAGTAGCAGCCTTACAAACTTGTTAAACAGAAGCCTGGTGCTGAAAAGCCCAGGAAGCCCCAACAGCATGAGTAGAATGAGCAGTGATCTGAAAAGGGGGGACACTCCCCTTGGCAGTATGGGCCCCAACAATGGCCTGACGTATCCATTTACTAATGGTAGACTTGGCGGGCGCCAAACCTTTCCTGGGCCCGGAGGGCACCACGAACAAGGCGTCCATCTCACGAAAGGAAGAAGTAGCCATCAAATAGTACTTCACACAACGAACCACATCCAAAGAGTGCAGGACCCTCTCCTTGTCATTGCTAGGCTTAGGACACAAGGAAGGGAGAACCACATCCTGATTGAGATGGAAGGCAGAAACCACCTTAGGAAGGAAATCTGGCTTAAAGCGAAAGACCACCTTGTCCTGGTGTTTGTAAGGAGCCTGAATGGACAGAGACGCCAACTCAGAGACACGACGAACAGATGTAATAGCCACCAAAAAGGCAATCTTTTGTGTAAGCATAGAAAGTGCAACATCCTGCACCGGCTCACAGAACCAAATTCAAATCTCAAATGGGCAACAAAGGCTTTCTAGGGGGCCACACCTGAGTGACCCCCTGGAAAAAGTCTTAACCAAGGGATGAAAGAAGACCGCCAGGGCAGAGACCTGCCCTTTCAAGGTACTAAGCTGGAACGCCAGGTCCAGACCGTGTTGAAGAAAATCCAAAATCCTAGGAATCTAAAACACCCTGCAAGGCAATGTCCTAGCCTCACACCAGTCAATATAGGACCTCCAAGTCCTGTAGTAGAGCTAGGAAGAGATCTTCCTCTAACATCTAACAAGTGTCTGAATTACAGCATCAGACAAACCTTCCTCCTTTAAGATGGAGGTTTCAGCAGCCACACCGTCAAAGCCAGCGTTTGTAAATTGTGTAAACAGATACAGAAAACCCAGATCCCTCCAGGCAAGAGACAAGGCGTCCACTGCCAGGGCCAGAGACAGAGACACAAATGCAGGAAGCTTGTGATTGTGACGTGAGGCAAAGAGATCCAACTCCGGAATCCCCCACTTGTGACAAAGGGACCGGAATACCTTGTGTTGAGCGTGATGGGGGTGTGGGCCTCCCGAGGACCCCACAGCCCCTGGAACTGATGTTCCTTCCAGAAACCCCCCCAGCCCGACAGGCTGGCATCCGTGGTGACCGTCTCCCCACAAGGGGTCAGAAAAGACCTGCCCCTCAGAAATTACTGATCCAATGACGGCGGACATCTGTCTCAAGCCAACAGTAGATGGAGCTGGAGCGACCTCATGTGGAACTGAGCAAAGGGGACTGCCTTGAAGGAAGCCACCATCAACCCCACCAGTCCAATACCTAGCCGGATAGACGGGCGAGGATTGGACAGAAGAAGACGTATAAGATCTTGAACCATCCGCACCTTCGACTGAGGAAGGAACACCCTGGTCTGAATGGTATCCAGATTCATGCGCAGAAATGAAATCTCCCTTGACGGGGAGAGAGAAGACTTGGGGTGGTTGATCACCCAGCCGAACCTCTCCAGTGTTGACACCACCGTCCTGGTGTCTAGCTCCGCCTGTCTGAGAGAGGATGCCGTAATGAGGAGGTCGTCCAGATATGGCACAATGCGAAAGCCCTGGGGTCTGAGAAGGGCCATTATACCCGCCAGCACCTTGGTGAACACCCTTGGTGCTGAGGTCAGCCCGAACGGGAGGGCCACAAACTGAAACAGCTGATCTCCCACCACAAACCTGAGAAATCCCTGGTATGCTGGGAAAATCAGTACATGAAGGTAAGCATCCTTGATGTCTATGGATGTCATGAAGTCCCCCTGACAAAGAGAAAGGATGGCTGAGCGCAAAGTCTCCATGCGGAACTTCTTGGTTCTGATGAACCTGTAGAGAAGCTTCAAATCCAGAAGGGGTCTTATGGATCCATCCTTCTTGGGCACCGTGAAGAGGTTGGAATAATAGCCCCGGCCTCTCTCTGACAAAGGCACCGTGCATATGACTTCCATGTCCAGAAGATTTTGCACTGCCAACAGGAGCCCCTGCGCAGCCCGGGGGTCCGAGGGGACCCAAGATCTGAGGAATCTGGGAGGAGGCCAGTACTCGAACTCCAGTTTGTACCCGGAAGAGACCACTTCCAAGATCCACTTGTCTGTGACCTCCCGGGCCCAGACCTGGAAGGAATGCCGCAGCCGTCCCCCCACCCCCGCAAGGGTGAGGGCGCCCCCTCATTGCTGAGCTGGCTTGGCAGCGGGCTTGGGCATCCAGGAATCACCTCTGAAGGTAGAGTAGGCAGCTCCTCTGCCTGCTCTGGCCCCGCGAAAGGAAGGATTAAAGGAGCCTGCCCCCCGAAAGGAGCGCCGCTGCTTCTTGCGTTGCGGTAGCTTTCCTCCTTTCGCTACTGAATCCAATTTATCTCCAAAGAGCCGTATACCCAGGAAGGGTAGCCCTGTAAGTGACTTCTTAGCCGCAATGTCAGCCACCCACTGGCGCAACCAGACCGATCGGCGAATAGCCACCAGCAACGCCGAAGTTCTGCTACACATACATATTGTGTCATCCAAGGCAGATAAGACAAAGGACAACATTTTATTGTTGCAGAGAGGCCGCCCTAGGCACAGGCCTAAGGGTTACCTAATGTTAAATACGGTAATGCCTATAAGACGCACTTATTTTCCCCCAAAAGTGGGGGGGACAAGTCAGTGCGCCTTATCAGGCAAATGTAAAAAATAAATAAAATTAAACTCACCCGTTACCAGCGCTCTCGCGTTGCCTGACACACTGCATGAGGGCAGAAGAAGACAGAGAAGCGGCAGGCTCTGTCACCTTTCCCGCTGCTGCTATTGCTGCTGCAGCAATAGCAGTGGCAGGGACGGAGGCAGCGCCTGCCGGTCCGCTATCATCATGTGCCTACACAGTGCAGGCCATGCCCACCCGCTGCACGTACCCGGCTGTTCACTCCTGCCCTTGCCGGAAGAGGCAGCAGGTGGAGGGCAGGAGATGAGCAACAGAGAAGTTGCGGATGAAAGGAAGGAGCGGCTGTCCCTGTCCCGCTGCTCCTTCTTACTGGCCAGGCCGCGCAGACACCTGGCTCCATAGAACGGGTGGGCGTGGGCTGCGTTGACGTGATGAATGCCACACTGCCTATTGAGATGGGGAGAATGCCACACTGCCTATTGGGATGGGGAGAATGCCACACTGCCTATATGGAGAATGGGATGGGGGGAATGCCACACTGCCTATATGGAGAATGGGATGGGGGGAATGCCACACTGCCTATATGGAGAATGGGATGGGGGGAATGCCACACTGCCCATGGTAATGGGATGGGAGGAATGCCACACTGCCTATATGGGGAATAGGATGGGTGGAATGCCACTCTGCCTATGGGAATGGGATGGGGGGAATGCCACTCTGCCTAGGGGAAGGGGGAATGACACACTGGCTATTGGGGATGGGAGGGGGATTACTGTAATTGGAGGATACTGCACTTTGCCTATTATTTGGTTAAAAATATTATTTTTCTTATTTTCCTCCCCAAAATCCTAGGTGCATCTTATAGGGCGAAAAATACGGTATATGGTTTTTAGCAAAGCCTTTGACACTGTACCAAATAAAGCACTAAATTAAAGTTAGGACTCAATCCCTGAATAGTTCAGTAAATCTCCAGTTGGCCGAAGGATAGGTATCAGAGTGGTGTTGTTAATGGTGTGCAATCTGAAGACTGGGGAGTTACAAATGTTGTACCCCAAGGCTCTGTCCTGAGCCTCATTCTTTTTAATATGTTTGTATGTGAAAATTTAAGTGAATTAAACAAGCCTGGGATACATCTATCCAAAGATAAAGAGTACACACAGTATACACATAAGGGGGGACTAGATAGACCATATATTCTCCTTCTGTTTCTGTACAGGATATCTCAAATTGGGATATCCCTAAGGGAAAGCTTTAACTGGGACTACAGCCTTTTATACTTTAGGTTTTGGACCACTTTAAATCCAAAGGAAGTGTGAACCAGCCCCTTACCACTATAAACATGAAGTTGAAGTTCAGGCACTGACCGCAGCCCTTGGCCAGCATGATCCATCCTCCAAGACTGGAATGGTTGATGGCGGCCAGAGTGAAGAGCACTATGTTGACGCAGCAGTAGGAACATATGAAGATAATTTTGCTGAGATTGTTGTGCCAGTAGGTTGGAGTCAAGTAACGATGGGTGACTTTTTTCTTATTTGAAGTTGGGGGCTTTAGCCAGTTTGCGGCACTGAGCAATAAAAGAAACAAATGATCAAGTGCAAATATGCATTTTTTAACAATGGTCATAAAAAATTTGCATTATCAATATTAATGCAGTTGTGCCAACTTATCAGAAGGAGCAAGAATACAGTTATTTCTATTGGTAATAGATGAGATGGTTTGTGTTCAACTATTTGCCCCCAGCTTCAGCCTACTTTCTCATTTATCATTAATAATCTAGTATGAGAAACTACAAGCAGAACCCATGTAGATGTGTTTTTATTTAAAGGGTAATTCCACTTTTAATGGCATTTTTAAAAGTTTCCATTATTGTGTGCCAAAATGAATGTTTTGAACTTATCTATTATTTTTTTTTCTTTTCTATTTATGTTATAAAAGAAAATGGTTATCTCTAGAATTATTGTTTACCTTAGCAACGTACACCAAAGTGGTGTGATTTGTGCACGTAGCAGAGACTCTAACTCGGCCTTGCTAACCATCTGGCGAAGGCAGGGACAACGCTCCACATTCTTGAGCTCACGTTTAACCCCCTCCTGCTCTTATTCAGCCTTTTCACATGAAATAATCACAATCTTGTGCACCAGTAGTTTAATGGCAGTGTCCTCACTTGGGGAGGTCATCAAACCTTATTGATTTTGCCAAAGCTGCTAAATAGCTTACCAATTAGTGTGGAAGAATTTGGAAATCATACCAAGGGCTTTACTCAAGGCCAGGAAAGACACTCCCACTTTAGCAACACAAAGCCACAGGAATATAAGAAACTTGAAAACATGCTGATACGTTCATTTACAGGTCTGGGGGCACAATCCTAACACACATTTATTTTACGTTCGAAATGAGGGAAAACAATGACAATGTGTACAAAGTACTTATTTTACCTCATTGTCTTTGCCAAAACCCTGACCAAATAAGTTAAAATTAAAACCAAGCAACAATGTTCTATTAAAACCCATAGCTTCCCAATTGAGTTAACAATTTATATGCGCATGCTAAATAAATGAAAAATTTTAAGTATATCCAAACTCAGGGCAGTATTTAGGCAAAATAGCACTCACTGCAGGAAGGGAAAAAAATCCAACCCCTCCTCACCCATCCTATGGTGCTGATGCTTTCCTATTCCGGTACCATGCTGTACCTCTACCATAGCAACAGGCAGTACCCTCCTCCCCATGGCTGAGCCCGATATTGGGGGTGCAGGGCCTGTCTTATGGCCTGCACCACTAATATTGATGCTTAGCCACCTGCAGGCAACAAGATGGCTAGTATAAAGATGCCCCCAATGGCCTGGTGGCCAGTGGGATCGCTCTACTCGCCCTCCGTAGCAACAACCTTGACTATGCTATTGGGTAACCTTGGGGACCTGGATGGTCTAAAATGTATTTTTGGGGGGGGGTTATTAAAATTGATTTCAATGGCTTCTTTTGCTTAACAAAGTGTAATTTGGAGAACAACAACTAAAACATAGCTGTAAAGTTTGTCCCCTTTATCCCCAGCAGTGATTTCTTGTAACTGTAATGTTATAAATGTAATAAAGCCAGAAAAATACAGTGGCAAAGATTTCAAGCAGGAAAAATGTCATAAATATGCTGGGATAAACGGCCAATGGGTCCAAAAGGTGCTGACATAGGCTGGCCAATACCTCAGTGCTAGTGCCAATGTAGTACACAGCACATCGCCAGATAAGACAGGAATGCTGGCGCTCTGAAGCTGGTGCTATAGCCACAAAAATGATGCTAAAAGGTACACATCATAAATTAGGCCCTCAATCTTTAGCCTTTAAGAAAATGAGATCCAATGCAATCTTTCCCCTAATCTTATGTAGATGCCCACTAGTGGTTTCAAAGAGAACAAACCGTTGCCTTAAAAACGGACCTTCACCCTAAATAAGAGTCTATCTTATATGTTTCCCCCACGCTGTACATACAGATTGCCCACATTAAAAATAATCCTACCTGCAACTATTGCATTTTCTGAGACTTTAAACATCCAAGATGCGGCCCATGGACGTGCAGGAAGCCTGCAAACAGGAAGTGTCTTCTGACTGTGTCGCTCTGCATTCTGGGATTGCTAACCTTTTCCTGACCCCCAGCTCTGCTCTGTCTTTGCAAAGCACGGCTATAACCCCACTCCCCTGCACTTATGACCCCTCTCCTCAGTATGCAAGGCTACTGAGTCAAGATGGCGGCGCCTGTATCCTAGAGTGCTGAACAGTTTCAGGCCAGTGAAGGAAAAAATAAAAAGTGATTAAAAACTTGAAATATATTAATTTTAGATGCTGGTGAATAGTTTTTTAAGGGTTTGGACTTTTCATTAAATGATGCTGAAGGTCCGCTTTAACCCTTCTAGTGCCAGCTGCGTGAGTCTCACGTAGTCGCCTCTCCTACCGTTGAGACATGAGACTCACGTAGCTGACTTTAAACCCCATAGAAAAAAAAATATAAAAGTTAAAAACTCACCTGACCCTCGTTAGAATAGGCCGGGTCTTCTCTTCACCCGGGGGGCATCCGATCCCCCCCCAGGGCTCTTCTCTCTTCAGAGCGCCCAAAATAGCGCCCCCCCACTTTGGCCACTGGCAATAAACTATAAAAAAAAAAATGACATTTACTCACCTGCGGCCGCGATCCCTCCCGCAGGGTCTCCTCTTCACCGGGGGGGGGGGGCTCCGATCGCCCCACACCCCGGGCTCTTCCGTGATGAGAAGAGGGTGAGAAATCGCCCTCTCCCTCACTTCCTGGTTCGCGGCTGCTAGCACCGCCCCCTTGGGGGCGGAGCTGGGTGACGTCACCGGTGTCCCGGCACCTGTCACCCAGCAGCCAGCGACCCGAGTAGCTCGGTTGCTGTTGGATATCGGAGGAGGAAGGTTGGATGGGGGCGAGATGGCTCTGATCTCTCGCCCCCCCCACACCCTTCCTCCACCAATCACCAGCAGCTGTCATCGAAGTGTCATGGGACAAGATTGGGACATTGGAGGGGAGTAGAAAAAAAAAAAATAAATGTCATTTTTTCTAATGTGTGTGTGTGTCTGTGTGTGTTTATTTTTACTGTTAACCCTTTGTGAACTGGTAAGGGGCCCATGAGATCCATATACCAGTTTACAAGGCTGGGGGCTGACAAGTCACCTGCAACTAGCGGGTAACTTGCCATTAACCTCCGCCCCCCCCAACTACCTGCCCCCCCAAAGCCCAGGGGGGTGGGCAGAAGAGCCCAGGCCCAGAGAGAGTATGTGGGCTTGTAGGCTGCAGGGTGGGGGGGCCACCAGAGCTGGTTCCTAGAAGCCCCCATAGCTGGTCCCGGGCTGGTTATGACAGGTAAGGGGGACCCCATGTAATTTTTGGGGGGATTTTTAAGGGTTTTTAACCCTTAAAATTCCAAAAAAGCCCCCCCCCCCCAGGAGGGGGGGCTCTATGTAATTTTTTTTTAATTAACCTTATGCTCTGTCGCCCAGCAGCTATAAAAGGCTTCCAGCAGCAGCAGGAGAGCAGAAGCCAGATTGATCAGCGTGTGACACAGTGCCCAGGGATGGATGGGGGTTTAAGTATAAAAAAAAAAACAATAAATACAATTTTTTTTCTCCTTGTGTCTGTGTGTTTTTTTACACTCAACCCTTTGTGAACTGGTAAGGGATCCATGAGTCCCCTATACCAGTTCACAAGGCTGGGGGCTGGCAAGTCACCTGCAGCTAGAGGGTGACTTGCCATTAACCCCCGGCACCCCAATTACCTGCCTCCCCACAAGCCCCCATAGCTGGTCCTGGGCTGGTTATAATGGGTAAGGGGGACCCCATGTCATTTTTTTTTATTTTTAAGGGTTTTTAAACCTTAAAATTCCAAAAAAATGGAGTCCCCCCCGCAGGAGGAAGGACCCTATGTCATTTTTTTTTAAATTAACCCCTTATGTTTATAGTGTGGATAGTAGTTGTATTTTATTTGTAAATGTTATAAAGTGCTCTTTTCAGTTTTGGGGGTCTCCTGGGCAAGAATGGGGGGCTACCGATACATATGTGGTACCGTTGTAATCGGGAGAAATGGGGCTTTCACATACAATATGGTTTTCATTAATATAACAAATGTTTTATTTAAAATAAGGGAGACAATTGTCTAAAAATATTATTTAATTTATTTATTTTTTTAAGCAAAAATATTTAAAAAACTGTAGAAAAATGCTAAATATATATATATAATTTTCCTGGAAATTCCGGAAAAAATCACGGTTAAACATGGCGCAAAATGGGGAAAAATGACCTGTCAACAGAGGGTGACAAAACTTCAAGTAGGCTGGCAATTAAAAGGGTTAATAGTACCTATGCATGTTAGCTATTGTTCTGCTGTTCTGCTCGAGGGACCTTGCGCTTTCAGATTTAGCTTGTTCTTTCTTGTTTGCATATTCCAGAGAATATATAGTTTGTATTTCAAATGTAAAGGGTTGTTTTTCTGGAAAACTGCAAGTTGCGCTTAGCGCGTAGCATAGTTGTATTTTATCTGAAAATCTCCTAAAGCGCTGTTTCAGTTTGGGGGAGTCTTCTGGGCAGGAAAGGGTGTCTACCAATACATATGTGGTACCGCTGTAACCGGGAGAAATTGGGGTTTCACACGCAATATGATTTTATTGTCAAACTTTTTTATTACAAAAAAACACTACAAATTGCAAAAAATAGATTTTTTTTTATTTTTCTGCACATATTTCACCCAAAAGTATTGAGAATACACTAAAAAAAGGCCAAACAAGACATTTCCTGAAGCCCAGACTCTGCTGAAAAAAACAATATATAATTTTCCTGGAAAATCCCTGGAAATCCCTTCAAAAATCAAGGTTGAATATGTGGAGCACAAAATAGTGAAACGCGGTCTGGCAACAAAGGGTGACATAAATTCTAGGAAGGCTGGCACTTAAAGGGTTAAAGGCTGAGGTATAAGAGTTACCTAATTGTCAGGTTCTCCATTACTTCTGGAAAACGCTCCAGTTCTTCCTTAAGTTCCTCAAATGTAATGGATCCACTGCTGTCCTTGTCAGCAGACTGGAAAAGTACCTCAGTCAGATCATCTAACTTTTCTTCTGGCAATGAGATGGCGCTCTCTTTCAGGCAAGACATCAACACAGTTCGGAGTTCTTGTTTGTCAATGGTACCATTACCTGAATTAATCATAGATAGATGGATCATTCAGCAATTAAAAACTATAATAAAACACAACACAAAAATGTGTTGTGCCTCTTGTTCCCCCTGCCCTCATTGCTAGGCATTCATGGCTTTTTTTGTGAATATGCTGCCACTCAATGCATTGTGAATCTTTGTAAAAAAAATAAAAGAAAAATTACGTGGAGTCCCACCTCTCCAAGGCTACCAGCCAGCACACTAGACATAGGAGATGGGATCAGAGGCCGAACAGACGACCGAACTGCCATGCCAGGACACCAGCTCCTATGCTCCTCGGCGTGGGTCTGGTGCTCCTCCAGGGGTAACCACCTGACCCATGCAGATGGGCACCAAGCACCCCATTGGGGGTATGGTTAATGGGGCAGGGTAATCCCCAACCTCTGATCTAGTAATCTTACCAATTCACAGGTAGAAAAAGGTAAATAAGACACACCACACAAAAAGTCCTTTAGTATCCTAGCAATAAATTCCACTCACCCCCCCCCCCACCAATTTGTGGCATGTGTCAGTCGCTGCGGAGCTGACGCCGACGATCGTGGTACTCCAGCCACTTGTCTGTGCCTCACATCGCAGGCTGCTGGCACTTGTAGTCCACACTAAATGTGTTACATGCCGTACGCAGCACCTGGTGGTGCACTGGCTCTCGTAGTCCATTTCTGGCCAGACCAATGCCTTTGAGAGGCCAGTGGACTCCACCTTAAAGGAGCACTATCGCGAAAAAATGGCCCAATAATAAAAATCCATATAAATATGCAGGATGGCGGGAGGACAAGTTACTTACACACCCGACATCAAGAAATATCAAGCCAAACTTATTTCTTTTATTTTAATGGAAGGAAGAGGACATCTCGGGTGACAGACTCTGTCACCCCTCTAAGACTAAACCTGTAACCCCTGGATTTTATTCCTACCAGGGGAAGAAAACCACAAGCTTGGCCAGAGTTTTATTCAGTTCGGGTGTATAAGTGACCCCTCCCCTTATTAGCTATAGTGTTTATATGGATTTTTAATTATTACACAATCTCGCGATAGTGCTCCTTTAAAGTGGAAATGAACCCAGAGCGGTCACTGGTCTTCCACCTGGGCATCCCAGATTGGGGCTTTGTTCCACTTTAAGGGAGGGAGTCTGCCATTTTTCATGTTGCTACTGAGTGAAAAGGGTTTCACACAGTGGGGCATCCCGATCTGGGATTTCCAGGGGGAAGACCAATGGCCACTCTGGGGTTTGTTCTGCTCTATGTGAGGGAATCCGCAATTTTTCACATTGCTACTGAGTAAAAAGTGTGAGCAGCGCTGTGTTACTTTAATAATAATGTAAACCTGATTTGGTCATGATGTTTTAAAGTAGACCAAAACCCATGTAACCCAGCCCTTTGGAGTGTGAAGGAATCCAGGGCTGGGTTACAGGCATTATACCTGTACCAGCTTGTCACAACAATGCTATTTACTGCTTTTTATAAATAAATACAATTATATTATGCAGAATTAAGTTCAGCCTTTTGGCCCAGCCCTCCACAATATTTTTAGTTTCTCATGTGGCCCCATGGAAAAAATAATTGCCCACCCCTGCTTTAGATCGAAAGGAGGACAAGGGTCCTCTTTCCTTAGAGGCTGGCATCTTGCTATGCTCTGAACGCTCCCTGCCGAAGGGTGGGGTCTTTATACTCCAAGGAATGGCTTCCCTGGGATTCCTCCTAGCATTATTGTACAGCTAGGGGGTGAGAGGAGATTCCCAGAGGAGTCCATGCCTTAAGGTATAAATGCCATTTCCTTTGGTTGGGGGGGGGGTCAGGGCCTGGCAAGATGTCCCCCTTTGACCCAAACTCTGGCAAAGCAGTCATGTTAACTGCTTCTGTCGGCAGGAGGGGAGCCAGTGGAAGACCAGGCCGTGGGAGTGGATTTGTTTATTTATCTTAACCTTTCCTGGTCCATGCCTTTCAGGCTGTGTCCCAGCTAGCCATTCCCAATCTGTGTATCCATTACCCACTCCTGATCTGAACCATTTGGACTATTTTGAGGAGAACGGAGATGTCAGCCCACCAAAGAATGTCATGCTTCCCTTCCTTCTCTGGGGGTGCAAGTTGGTTGTCCTTGTGTTTCTTACTCTTCTTATCCTGCCAGGTCCATGTCTTTCAGACTGTGTTCCAGCTATCTATTCCCAATCAGTGTATCTGTTAGCCACCCCTGCCCTGTGCTTTCCAGTCTGAGCCACCCGAAGCCTGTGCATTCCTTCCATCTGGGGCTAGGTTGAGGATATAGGTGTCAGCCCATAAAACATGGGTTTTACCCTGTTTTTTAAATTATTTTTTCAAATGCAGATCATTTTATTCAATGTTTATAGATTATGATGTGTCAGGCCTATGTTTTTATTTATCACAGAAGCAAGCAACAGGGATGTAGAATATTACCATCCATATCATAAACTTGGAAAAGAAAATGCAGCTTGTCTGTTTCATTTCCATAGATTAGAAGATTGAGAGCCTGCAGCAGCTCATCCAGGGTGATGGTGCCGCTCCCGTCTGAATCGAACAAGATAAAGAAACGCTCTGCAAAAAAGGACTGTGAAAAGTTTGGCATTAGGAATGTAGTATTAACGCAAAAAAAGTAACTTTGTAGTACATCCATAGAGAATAGATGGCAGAATAACATACAGTAGTGTTTTGGAAAAAGGTTAAACCTTAAACCATAACAACAACCATTTCTCACAAAATGGACACATGGAGCATTTCAATTTCCAGTGCCCTGCTGTGCATTACCCTGTAAAACTGGAGAAATCTTGGTCCTTGGTCCCCTGGAGAAATCAAGTGATGAGTTTGGCTGCTGTGGTCATATGGTTTGCAGGTGTCTTCCAGTTGTATCTGTGCACTGGCAACCATGTGACCTATGCTGTTGTGATGGGTGCAGTATGTGATTTAGCATTGGGGGGTCATATTATTTAGTGAAGCAACTGTAACTCTGGTGAACATTTGGGTGTGAATTGCAACCCAAATCTTGGTGAGCTTTTAAACTTTAACACAAAAAGTGCCATCTGTAGCGACCACCCTTATCGCCGGAGGGCTTCCCCGCCAGAGACGTCCTTTTCTCAATGGTGAGAGGTGCTGCAGGAGTCCCAGAGTCATCGGTGAGGAACCAGGAACAGCCCTTACAAGGGCTAGTGAATTGTAATATAGCGTTTACCCCAATAAGAGACAGAACTCAGTATTGAGGGTGAAGGTGAAGTGACTTTATTAGTGCCACTCTAGGCCTTATATACACAAGTCTCCATGCAAGGTGGACCTGATGGAGAACTGCATGACACACACACCGACCAATAGCAGCAGGGCACACCATTCCTCAACTCTGCCGGTAACACAATCAGTATAACAATAGCAGTCTGTAATACAATCAATCAGAACAAAGCCACTGTCTGTGACGTAATCAATCAACACAATGGCAGTCTGTAACACAATCAATCAGAACAATGAATAACGTAATCAATCAACACAATGGCAGTCTGTACATGCTTAAGAAAAGGAAAGTAATGAACCTGTGTAAAGTCCAGAGGGCAGAGAGTCTGTCACACCATCCTTCCCCAAAAATCACCTAGCCTAGCCACTGCGAATAGTGCATTAGGCTCGATTCAGAGGCACATTCGTCTGGACTTTCGTAGCTGTCTGTGAAAGTTTTTGTGTGTTTGTCATTTTTTTTTTTCGTTCATTCTTCATTCATACGAACATTGGGGCTAATTCATATATGCGCTTTCGATGAACGAAAGCAAATCGGATCATTTGCATTAGTTCGGATCATTTTCCAATCCAAATCTGTCATTTTTCGTTCGTTCAGATAACTTACGTTATTGGTATGGGCTTGCGTCTCATCCAGAGAGCTGATTGCCCAGGGACCACCACCCTATAAACCCGTTTCATTGGCGAACCCCTTACGGGACCATTTTGACCTCGAAAACAGCAGCTATGAACCAGTCTAGTGCCTTTGAGGAGCATGAGGAACTCCAGCTAATGGGCATTGAAATTGTCCGGAGGGCCGAGACCTGTTCGCACCGGCGACGTTGAGCTTTTCGAGCTCACCAGACTTAATCGTGCTTCCCTCCATAAATTGTATAGTGAGCTGCGGCCATGGTTAGCCCGCACCACAAGGAAGGGGCAAGCAATTTCAGGTATGACCAAGATGCTTGGCTGACTGCAATTTTTGGCGAACGGCTCGTTCCAGAGGCTGGGTGCCTTATCCGTGGGGATCTCCCAGCCTACGATGAGCCATGCCCTATCCAAGCTTTTGGAAGGCATGGCTACCATTAGTCAGAAATATATTTGTTTTCCTGACGACATGGTAGCCAGGAAAGCGATTAAGCTGGCATTTTATAACATCGCCAACATGCCCAACGTCATCGGTGCCATTGATTGCACCCACGTTGCCCTGGTGCCCCCGGCAGCCGACAAGTACATCTATAGGCAAGTACAATCTGTCATTTTTTTAATATAGTTTACCTAAATGTTATTTTAAATATCTCTTAATCCCTCCTTGTAAATAGTCCCTGTGAAATAGCATACAATGTATCTCTGGTAATCCCTCCTTGTAAATAGTCCCTGTGAAATAGCATACAATGTATCTCTGGTAATCCCTCCTTGTAAATAGTCCCTGTGAAATAGCATACAATGTATCTCTGGTAATCCCTCCTTGTAAATAGTCCCTGTGAAATAGCATACACTGTATCTCTGGTAATCCCTCCTTGTAAATAGTCCCTGTGAAATAGCATACAATGTATTTCTGGTAATCCCTCCTTGTAAATAGTCCCTGTGAAACATTGGCCCGAATTTAGCTTATACAATGTTTTTCCTGTTGGCCAAAAGAAAACATTTTCATATGGACCTTAACTAGGCAATTTAAAGTTAATCTTTACTTGATACAACATACCTATCCTTTTTTTGTGCAAAAAATACTTGTATTACTTTTACTAAGTTAGTGTTATTTATATTGGCCAACAGGTTTTTGGGAGGGTGTTAGGAGTTAGTGTTTGAGTAGTTTAACTTGCCTTGCTAATTTTGATTTGTTTTGTTTTATTCCAGGAACTGCAAAATGGGCCACTCACTGAATGTCCAAGCAGTGGTGGCCCCAGACATGCGGTTCCTTAGAGTTCTCGCCGGGATTCCAGGCTCATCCCATGATGCGTACATCTTGTGACGATCTGGATTGTGCCATCTGTTTGAGTCTGGAGAATTCTCAGGTGGATGGCTCCTTGGTAAGTTGACGCCAATAACGTCATTCACTTTGCAATGTATGCCTATGAATATAAGGCTCGATTCAGAGACACATTCGTCTGGACTTCCATAGCTGTCTGTGAAAGTTTTGGTGGGTGTTTGTCATTTTTTTGCTTTTTTTCGTTCATTTTTCATTCGTACGAACGTTCGGGCAAATGCGTATATGCGCTTTCGATGAACGAAAGCAAATCTGAACATTTCCGTTAGTTCGGGTAATTTTCCAAACCAAATCTGAAATTTTTCATTCGTTCAGATAACTTACGTTATTGCTATGGGCTTGCGTCTCATTCAGAGAGCCAGGCAGCGAGCCTTGAGAAAGGGGCGGACTGCCCTGAAACGTTGGCACCTTTCCTAAGCGATCCACTCTGAGATTTGGGTATACTGTGCACACTGTATTGTCACTGTTCATTGATGTTCATGGTACTTATGCTTTGCTGTCATTTATGTGTAAGAAATAGAAAATTCCCATGAAATATAAAATATTAGATATATAAGTTTTGAATATCTTAAATAGCTCTCCAAGTAGCTTCCCTGGCTAGGATGGTAATTGGGCCTCTTAGATGCTAATTTGGTATCATCCCACCATCTTGGCTGGGGTCGGGTGGACACAATAGATTTGGGTGTACAAAGGATGTAATGTAAATTAAGTCAATACCTGCCCGTGGAATCTCTTTCTGAGCAGAGGTGCAGTCTACAGGAAGGGGCTAGCCCTTTCCAACAGGAAGTGAGGTGGCCTAAAAGAATGGGAGATATTTGGGGCAGTGGAGAGGGGACCAAGGAAGAGCAAGGACGCGTGGCATGAATTTGTAATTATGAGCAAGTAACTTTAGGCCTAGTTGGCAATTGTACTTAGTAATAGTACATTTTAGAAATAGTTTTATGTATTTGTTTAGTCCTGGTGATACCTACACTGTCTAGTGGCTAATGTAACTGTTTAGGCCCTTATTTTTATATACATTTTGTATTATTTTTACATATGTACTGCTGTCCTTTATCATAAGTCTGTGCACAATACAATCTTTTATACATTCTCATTGGTGTGATTCCTTACGTCATCCACAACCTAGAACCTACAGTGGGCATTTATTGTTATATTAATCATTGATATTTTTATTGAGGTTTTTATAATAATAATTGTTTACATATGGTGTAACATACTGGCTGTATTATGATTTAGACTAATGATCATATGGATATCATTAGTTTCTTGTGTAAACTCTGTTATTACCTTAATTCTGTACAAACAGTCAGCCACCATATATAACCCTCAGGAGGACCTAAAGCAACACCTCTATGATACTCTGCATACTTCTGGTAATATTTGTTACCTAGATCTAGTTGCATTATTTACTGTGTATGGTTACTGGTAACAATTTCTGCTTTATATGAGGTACAGCAGTCTCCTGAGGATTATGGTCCACATATACATTTATGGAGTCAACCGCTATGTATCCTTTTTATGATGTGTAATTGTTTTGCACTTCTTGTATATAATACACTTTATTGAGCATGAATTCAGTCGTTGTGTTTGTTGTGCATCCTTTCAAAGCTATACTTTGACTACTTTAAACTATTACCTCCTTGTAATTATTCCCTCCTTGTAATTTATCCCTCCTTGGAATTTTGTCAACATTGTTATGTATCCCTCCTTTTAAGTATTCCCTCCTTTTAAAAAGTCCCTGTGGAACCATGGACCGTATTTAGTTGCATATAAATGTCACAAGGAAAAATTTAAATGTGTACCTGAAATAGACCCTGGAAAGTTAATCTTTACTTTATAAAACATACATATTGTTTTTGGCCAACCCAAAATACTTATGTACTTGTTTCTTGCTAATTTAATTTCCCCACAACATTTGCTTAGGGTGTGATGAGTTAGTGTTCCCCTAGTTTGCGTCCCTTTTATAATGTTTTTGTTGTTTTTTTTATCCCAGGAACCGCAAAATGGGCCACTCAATGAATGTCCAAGCAGTGGTGGCCCCGGACATGCGGTTCCTTAGTCTGCTCGCCGGGTTCCCAGGCTCATCCCATGATGCCTACATTCTTCGCGGATCTGGATTGTACGGTCGGTTTGAGTCTGGGGAATTTTCCGGTGGATGTCTCCTTGGTAAGTTGCCGCCAATAACGTCCTTTTTTTTGGATATGTATGGCTAGGAATGTAATTTGTGTTCCATGTATGAAACTGCCTTTTTGAACACCTTGTTTACCTGTGAAACACGACCTTAACCATTAGATTTTTCAAGCAACCAAGCCTTGGCAAATGTTAGTCCTGCATTAGCAAACTGCAGAAATGGAATTTAGATTAAAGTAATAATGAGTCTTCCACACACTCTACTTAAATTATGTCCTTGAATTTATCCTAGGGTCTGCGCCATCTTTGAGTAGATGCATTACACTTACTGAGTAGAGGAGAGTAATATAAAGTGCAGGGGGCGGGTTAGAGCTGGTTTGTACTCACACCAAGCAGCTACAGGGTCCTGAAAAGTTAAGACATCCAAGAATGCTGAGCAGCACAGTCCGAAACCAATACCTGTTAGCAGTCTAGCTGATTGAGCAGTCTAGCTGATTGGCCCTCACCCGCCATCTTGGATGTTTAATTTTTTCAAACATCTATTTGATGTTTTTTTATTCTTGGAAGGGCCTGTACACTATGTATGCTCATGCTGTGTAGCAAATGTGACATAGGCTCTTAGTAATGTTGATGGCCCGTTTAGGGGCTTCCATTTATTGCAGAATGTGTAATTTATGTTTTTTATCATACATTTTGCCAGGTGATTCCGGCTATCCACTTCTTCCGTGGCTGTTGACGCCCGTCCTCCGGCCCCATAATGCAGCCAAGGAGGCATATAATAGGGCGCACAGGAAGACCAGGGCCGTGGTGGAGACGGCGTTTGGCCTGTTGAAGACCCGCTTCCGATGCTTGGACCATACTGGGGGAGCACTTCAGTATGACCCCAAAAAGGTCAGATATTATAATGGCCTGTGCAGTGTTGCATAATTTTGCTATATTGCAGCGTGTCCCCCGGTATGTGGATGTGCCCCCCTCTCCACCCACCGATGACCCAGACGAGGACTATCGTGGCCCACCGAGTGCGTCTGGCCAAGCAGTGCGGTCTAATTTAATTGAGACACATTTTGCTTAATTTGTGGTTCCTTTGTTCGTTTTGCCCCTTTTTTCTTGGCTAATTCTGTTTTTTGCCCTTTGTGTTTGTATGTTTGTTACTTTTACAAACAGTAAAGAAATAATTTTAAACAACCTCACACATGATTGTCATTTGGGTTTTTTGCCATGTTACAAATGTGTTACTGCCTACTTTAACTCATCTTTATTCACCCAAAACTAAAAAGCATAAACTTAGTCCACAACAGGTTAATTACAATTTTATGTAGTTTATTTCAGAAGCAAACATTGCATTTGATGGTCACTCCCATAGTTGCCTCAAAAACATGGCCAAAACACAAATGAAAGTTGAGCCAAATCAAGCCACATAGCAATTGGCCAGAGGAAGGAGTTTTAAAGTAAGCCACTCCTGTGCAAAGTTAAGGACAAATGAAAATGTTACAAACATAGGTGACAAGCATTGCCATGTCCACATTGTGCATCCAACAAATAGGCCCACAGACACACCCTCTCCTGCTTGGCCACATTTGCCACAGGCACAGGGGTAAAGCAGCCAAACCTATGCCACATCTACACCTGTTACTCAGTGTGACACCCAAACAAGAACCCCCAGTCCCAATCCAAGTCCAGTTCAATCTCAGCCAGGGGTCAAGGTAGTAGTTTGCCAGCCCAGAATGTCCCACAATCATGCCTACAAACAGGAGGAGCCAGAACCAATGTCATGCGCTACAAGCATGCAGCGCAACAGCTTGAGTGGCAGGTTCATTGAGGCTTCACCTCCGGCATTGGCTAGTGGCCTACCTCAGCATACTAATGAGCTATATGGGTGCAAATCCAAAGCAAACAAGCAAAGCCATACCAAAAGGGTATATTGGTAGGGCTCACCAGACAGGTCAATACAGTGGGGATGTAGATCAAAGATGTGGAGCAGATACTAAAATGGGGGATGCCCATAAAACCCAGGTTGGGGTCCTTGGAGGTGGGCCCTCACCTGGGCCTGTGTGGCATTCAGAATCTGCAACTGTTCCAACATGTTTCTATTAGAAGTTCGAAATTCAGCCATCATGGCACTGAGATTGGCAGTTAAGGTGGCCATGTGGCTGTTGCTATTTCGAACTTCCTCAAGCATGCCACTGTAATAATTGGATAAGGTGGCCATGTGGCTGTTGTTGGACCTTAATTCAGTCAGCATAGAGTTTAATGTGTTGTTTAAGGTTTCTAATTGGTCATGAAGATGTTCGTGGTTTTGTTGATTTTGGAGGCGAAATAGCCGCCTCTCATGGTGCCATGCTGACTCCATCATCTGCACGCCCCTCCCCTAGGCAAGTGGGCGACGAAGTCAACTACGCCTCCCAATTCCTCGGGTTTGGGGGCGTGCAGATGATGTGCCTCTAGGTCCACCAACAGCCACAGGTCTGCTTGGCAAATCCTCAGCAGCAGAGCTAACACTGGGAACTGTCGGCTCAGTCTCTGCATTCTGCCCACGGTGGGCTGGCAGCATGCCGCCAGCTTCACTCTGCTGCTGAGCATTTGTTGGAGAAACATGTTGGGACAGTTGCTGATTCTGTCCCAGGGAGAGGTGTTCTGAAGGTTCCATGAAGGCTCCATCTTCCTCCAGCTCCTGGATTTCCTCCATCAGTGTGTGGGTCTGTTGGGACATGTTAAAAAAAAAAGGTTCAGTTTAGGGACTACATATGTAATTCCGCAAAAAGAAACATGGCAAGGCACATGCATAAGCAACATCATATAAAGACACTTACCGTATATATATCGGATCCTGGGTCCGAGGCAGCACGGAAGTAGACGGTATGTTCAAACTGGCAGAGGATTCCCCACTAGCTGAGGGATGATGCTGGGCTGCATTGGTGAAAAGAAGGCATGTTAACACACAACTAGGCATTGGTGATGTGTATTAACACATATGGTTCACTAAAACACGGGCCCATGCATGAATGTCAACTCCCCCAATGGACCAAGTTAAACTTGACTATGAATGTCATTATCTGTTAGATGTATTAGTCAACAAGTACATACACATTGGTCTCCTTAACCAAAATAAACATGCATGTACTGGCTGTTCTGAGGCTTCACACATCACTTAAAGGCCATTATGGGACCACACTCAGCTTGCAAATAGCATTTGCCATTAGATTAGGCTGCTTGACATTCTTTCTATGTCAAACGTTCAAGCACCCCACATCAAGTCGTTTGGAGCAAAGCACAGCTCCAACCCAAATTGGCTACAGATAAAGATGGAAGTGTTGTATGTAATTTTCTATAAATCCATAACAGGCAGTCCTTTGCTAATCTCCATAGCGTTCCTCAAGACTCTCCAAAATAATCTCAGAGGAAGTAAACAAGCAAATAATGGGTCGCCACACATAACACACCCTGTTTAAATGGTTACCTCCACTACAAGGCACACCCTAGGGGCATGTGTTAATATATGGCTTGGAGCATCATATTTCACGTAGCTCACATTTCACATACACAGTAACATTACTAACCGGCAGGAATATTAGGGATGTCCGTGTCCTGTCGGGCCGAGTGTCCCTCTAAGGCCACAGGATGTAGCAGTCCCAGCACCATCTCCTCAGCTCGGGTAAATTGCAGTTTTGTGGGGAATCCGCCGCCAGTTTGTAAGCTGAAAAAGAGAGTTGCACACATTTAGATAAATGTTTCCAATACAAGACGAAGCAAAATCCACAAAGTATATATGTACCTGTAATTACGCCGTTTATTTTCTTTCTTCCGTGCTGCATACTTTAAGTCCGATATTTTCCTTTGTATCTGCTTCACATCTTTGAGCTCTTCCCCCGCTGCATTGACCTGTCTGGTGAGCTGCTCCCAAATCTCCGCTTTCCGCTGCTTGCTTGTAGCTTTGGATCTGCGCCCATATAGCTCATCATAATACAAGGTGAGGCCACTAGCCAATGCCAGAGTTTGGGCCTCACCAAACCTGCCACTCAAGTGGCCTCGGCGCAATGTGCGCCCTGTTGCTTGACGTTCTGGCTCATCAGTGGTTGGCTGCAAATGGGGGGAACATTCTGGGCTGGCTGTGTTGGGGAGAAATGTAGGACAGGTGGCTGGCTTCTGATTAGACTGGACTTGGATATGGACTTGGGTGTTCTTGCCTGGGTGGCCACTGAACTAGCAGGCGTAGCTGTGGCATATTCTGCCTGCATTTCCACCTGTGCCGGTGCCAAATGTGGGCGAGGAGGAGAAGGTGTGGTGGATGATGTTGGGCTTCTTGGCCTGTGCCTCTGTGGCCCTTTCACAGTTTCATGGCCCTGGGAGGTTGATGCACGTGGCTGGGGTGATGCTGAGCTCTGGCTACTGGGGCTTTGGGCTGGTGTCTTGGCCTCTTGGCATGAGAGCTTTTCTCACGTGGCTGGGGTGATGCTGAGCTCTGGCTGCTGGGGCTTTGGGCCCGGTGTCTTGGCCTCTTGGCCTGAGAGCTTTTCCCACATGGCTGGGGTGATGCTGAGCTCTGGCTGCTGGGGCTTTGGGCCCGGTGGCTAGGCCTCTTGGACTGAGAGCTTTTCCCACGTGGCTGGGGTGATGCTGAGCTCTGGCTGCTGGGGCTTCGGGCCCGGTGGCTTGGCCTCTTGGGCTGTGAGCTTTTCCCACGTGGCTGGGGTGATGGTGACCTTTGGGGGCTGGGGCTTCTCACCCTCTTGGTGTGCTTTTTATGGGCCGTACCTGTGTGTTTGGTGGCCTTGCCCTTCTTCTTTTGTGCTGGCTCCTTTGTTTTTGGGCTTGTGGGTGCCTTTGTGGTCGCCTTCGGCTGCCCACTGTGGGTTCCCGGCCGCTTCGCCATTTTGGAGCGAGTGGTGGGGCCTGCTGAAGCCTCCTCACACTTTTTCCAGCTGGCTTCTTTGGCTGCTTTGGCCTTTGCTGCGTTTTTTTTGCTGGCATCATTAAGAGACTCTGAAAGAGAATGAGCTATGGCTCAAGGCCCCTTTAAATACTAATGCCGGGGTCTGGCGTTTAGGCGTTCTCGTACGCGTGCGTCCGGCCGTTCGTCGGGCCGTGCGGAACCCGGAAAAACGCAGGGGCATTACTTATCTGCTGCAGACAAGAGGTAAGATGGCACCCACAATCTTCACCCGCCAACAAGAAGAGATCATCATGCTTGTAAGTGTCTTTTAATGCCTTTGATTTGCCATGTAAATGCATGCCTAGCCCATAAGGAAGCGCATGAACAAACGGTGGTTTTAAAAAGTGTATCAAACTTCGTGCCAAACTGAAGTGAGGGCCCACACGTGCGAACCAGCACTGAGGCCAGCTTCAAGGATTGTATTAGGCTACAAATGTGTCTGTTAATGTCATTTAGTCAAATGATCCATTGTTCACAGATATTTGTATGTGGTTTTCACTCAAACCTTGTTTTTGATTGTGTTCTGTAGACCATGCTGGAGTGCAGGTACAACTACCTGCCCAACTCTTTTGAGAAGCGCACCATCGCCCTGGAGATAGTTTCCAGAATCCACCATCAAATGGACACCACCTTCACCCACACGCAGATCATGCAGCATTGGTTGGACCTGAAACGGCTGCACATGCCCCGGGTGCGGCGTTTTTTCGGACTCCATTTCCCTAGTAAGTACATAGCGATTGCATGCCAGATGTAACTGATGCAGAAGGTAGGCCTTTAGTTATAATGCCTTTTCTTTGGTAGTGTTGGAAATGGATTACCGCATTCGCTGCACCCGGAGGCGCACAGGCCGACCAGTGCTGCATGAATCTGCAGCTGGAAGTGAAGGTGGTGAATCTCCAGTGCGACGGTCCTACCCCTCCTCTGTTGGTTCCTCAGACCAGCCCCTGGACCTTTGCACAGAGGAGAGGCGGCACGGCGTGGGCATGCGGGAGCCTCTGGTATGTGACTCTTCATGTAACCGCACACACATATACATGCTATTTCCACCCAAGCTGATTCCCTTAATCAGTTTTTGTAGATGCTTCAGGAGCGGGTGAAGATGCGCAGGCTGCAGCAGATCTCGGCCAGGAGGCACAGGGAGAAGGTGAGTGATGTGACACACAAATTGAAAATGACATTTGATTACTGTTGACTAAGACATAATAAGTGACCCTATTTGCCATGTCTCAACAGCCTCTACTTCACAACAGTGGCAGGGCCCAGGACGTAGGGTTGTCCCCAACGAGGCATCCGTCGGCCACCAACCAAGTAAGTTGTAATGTCATTCTTTGCAGTATGTGTTAAGTGACATGATCACCCAAATTCCTAAAGGCAGAGTCAATGTCATTAGCAGAATGACCTGTGCCCACTTCCTTAGAATAATGACTTCCCAGAATGACCTCTGCCCACTTCCTTAGAGTAATGACTTTGCAGAATGACCTCTGCCCACTTACTTAGAGTAATGACTTAGCAGACTGACATATGTCGTGTTTATTTAGGTTGGCAACTAACAAACATTCCATCCACAGGTGAGAAACTTGTATTTAGTGCAAACTTATGTTTTTTTCTCAATTTTATACAGGGACCACACGGGCAAGAGTGGTAAGAAATGAATCGAAGGGTCCTTGAGTTGGTGGCCGATATGCAGCAGCTGGTTGACTTGTTGGGGACAAAAGAAGAAGAATAGTGTTCTGGGTCCTTTCACTATTTTGCATAATGTAAATAGTTTAAATTGTTCTAAAGTTTTATATTTTTAAATATTTTAATCGTTTTTAATTTTTTTATAAAAATTGTAAAAAGGAAAATTTTAACAAAATGGCCAAAAAAAATGGCCTTGAAATTAAAAAAATAATAAAAAAAAAACGTTCAGTGTCATTTATTTACACCAATACATTAACAACAAACGAAGGTTTATAAAAAAATTTCTAGAGGATTTAGATGAACAGGAAGTGGTTTGGGTAAGTTTTAGGGACATAAAATGTAAGAAGAACATAACCGCGAAGTGGTTTGGGTAAGTTTTAGGGGACTAAAATGTAAGAAGAACATAACCGCGAAGTGGTTTGGGTAAGTTTTAGGGGACTAAAATGGATGAAGAACATAACCGCGAAGTGGTTTGAGTAAGTTTTAGGGGACTAAAATGTAAGAAGAACATAACCACGAAGTGGTTTGGGTAAGTTTTAGGGGAGTAAAATGTAAGAAGAACATAACCGTGAAGTGGTTGGAGTAAGTTTTAGGGGACTAAAATGGATGAAGAACATAACCGCGAAGTGGTTTGGGTAAGTTTTAGGGGACTAAAATGGATGAAGAACATAACCGAGAAGTGGTATGGGTAAGTTTTAGGGGACTAAAATGGATGAAGAACATAACCGCGAAGTGGTTTGGGTAAGTTTTAGGGACATAAAATGGAAGAAGAACAAAGTGGTTGGGGGGTCCAAAAGGGAAGCTGGAGGATAGCGCTAAGGGGTTTAGCTAAACATTGTAGTAGAAGTGAAGGTGTCAAATATGTAGGCGAGCACTTTAATGAGTTAAGCTTGTAGTGCGCAGGCACAAGATCGTAAGTATTTCCGTCTGGACGATTATTTTTTGTAAAAGGGAAACAGAATCTATTGGGAAACGTAAAGGATTCGTGGGAGGATACGATGGGAAAAGGGCAAAAACGAAAGCCTACGTTGTTACCTGAGAAAATGAAACAGAAAAGTCTCGCTGGAAAATTACATCCTCGTACTCGTACTCTGGCATACGAACGGATGGAAACTTTACAGAAGGTTTACAATACATGCACAGAATCGCTCACACATTCATACGAGAGCGGGAACATTTGAAAATAATACGACATCGGCACTAAAACGGAAGGGTTTTTTTGTCTCTCTGAATCGAGCCTATAGTTTATGACCCATGTCTGAAACTTTGGCTGGTTTTAACCCTTTATTACATGTTAAACCGGACCTCAACCATTATAATTTGCAAACCACAAACCCTTTACAAATGTTGGACCAGCATTTCCAAAGTAGAAATGTCACCTTTCTACTCAGTAACTTATTATTCTTCCCCACACACGGCTGCAATTGTGTTCTTGACTTTATGATAGGGTCTGCGCCATCTTTGCTTAGAAGCACGACACTTACTGAGTAGAGGAGAGCGGGATAAAGTGCACGGGGTGGGTTAGAGCTGTGCTTGGCTCAGACAAAGCAGATCTGGGGTCCGGAAAAGGTAACACATCCAAGAATGCTGAGCAGCACAGTCCTAAACCAATACCTGTTAGCAGTCTGCCTGATTTGCCCTCATCCACCATCTTGGAGGTTTTAATGGTCCGAACATGCATTAGATGGTGTTAGGCTGTTTTTTTAGCAGAGCAATCTGTATGTTCAGGGTGTGGCTCAAATGTTACATAGCCTCTTAGTCATGTTGAAGGACCGTTTTTTGGTTTCAATTTAGGGAGTAATGTGTAATTAATGTTATTTTTGTCTAATGTTTTCAGGGGATTCCGGCTATCCACTGCTTTTCTGGCTGCTGACGCCCGTCCTTCGGCCACAGAACGCGCAACAGGACGCCTACAATCGGGCCCACCGGAAGACCAGGGCTGTTGTTGAGAGGGCGTTTGGGCTATAAAAACCCGCTTCCGTTGCTTGGACCATACCGGGGGGCACTACAGTATGCCCCCAAGAAGGTCATAGATATCATTCTTGCGTGTGCTGTGTTACAAAACTATGCCTTCATGCAGCGTGTCCCCCGGTATTTGGATCTGCCCCCTCTCCACCCAGCCAGGACTCCGTGGCACACCTAGTGCCTCTGCCCAAGCATTTCGGGCCAATTTGATTTGTACCAATTTTTTTTAATTTGTTATGCCTGTGTTTGTTTTGTGTCTGTTTTTTTAATTTTGCTTTGTTTTTTTCTTTATGATTTGTACTGTGAAAACTAGTAATGATTTAATTACTAAAAAATGCACACATGATCTGAGACTCATTTTTTTGCCCCAGTTTGTTTGGCCAAACCTTAAAGTGGACCAACACCCTGAGGTGATCGGCCCGGGAATCTATAAGATTCCCGGGCCGATCATCTCACACACCGCGGGACATCCGAGATCGGGATGTCCCGCGGGGTGTAAACCCCCCAAACACCCCGAAAAACCTTACCTCTCCAGCCGCTGCTTCCGCAGCCGCCGCCTCACTCGCGCTCCTCTAGACGTGCGCGCGCCGGTGCCGGCCGTCTCTGAATGGCCGGCGCGGGCGCGCACACGTCAAGAGTGACGCGCGGGAGGCGTCGACGGGCAAGCTGCTTGTACGTCGCTGTCAATCAGCTTGTCCGTCGGCGCCGATTGGACGGCGCGGCCACGTGGGAGCGGGGAGAGGTGAGTTTTGGGGGCTTTCTGGGGGGTTTCACACAGCGGGGCACCCCCGATCGGGGTGCCCCGGGGAAGTGGACCAATACCCAGGATAGTCAAAATCCTGGGTGTTGGTCCACTTTAAGTAATCTACAAAACATTAAGGCATCAACTTAGTCAACAACAGGTCAAGTCACATTCATTTTATTTAAATTGTAAAAGTAAAAATTGGAGTGGATGGTCACTCCCATACTTCATGTACATACATGGTAAAATCCAATTCAAAACAACCAATTCAATTTGTGACAAATCATGTCACCTAGCAATTGGCCACAGGCAGGAGTTTGAAAGTAATGCACTCCAGGCCGAAGTTTACATCCCAAAGAAAATACACACACATATGGAGCAAGCATTGGCATGTCAATATTTTGGCTCAAAGAAATAGGGACACATACACACCCTCTCCTGCTTGGCCACATTTGCCACAGGCACAGGTGGAAAGCAGCCATACCTATGCCACATCGATGCCTGTAAGTCAGTGGGCCACCCAAACAAGAAGCCCCAGTCCAAATCCAGGTCCAGTCCAATCTCTGCCAGGGTTCAAGGTAGTAGTTTGCCAGGGCAGAATGTCCCCCAATCATGCCTACAAACAGGATGAGCCAGAAGCAATGTAATTAGGCCAAAGCCTGCAGCGCAACAGCTTGAGTGGAAGGTTCAGTGAGGCTTGAGCTCAGGCATTGGCTAGTGGGCTATCTCAGCACTCTAATGAGCTATATGGGCGCAAATCCTAAGCATACAAGCAAAGTCATACCAAAAGGGTATATTGGTAGGGCTCACCAGACAGGTCAATACAGTGGGGATGTCAATTAAAGATGTGGAGCAGATACAGGCCAGATAGGGGTTAAAATGTTTGATGCCCATAAAACCCTGGTGGTGGGCCTTGGAGGTGGCCCATCACCTGGGCATGTGTGGCATTCCTAATCTGCAACGGTTCCAATATGTTTCTATTGGTTGTTCGAAGTTCCTCAAGCATGGCACTGAAATTAGTACTTAAGGTGGCCATGTTGGTGTTGCTAGTTCGAACTTCCTCAAGCAAGGCTGTGCAATTTGTGGATAAGGTGGCCATGTGGCTGTTGGTCGACCGAAATTCTGTCAGCATGGAGTTAAAGTTATTATTTAAGTTCTCTAATTGTGCATGATGCTGCTCGTTGTTTCTTTGATTTTGTTGGCGAAATAAATGCCTCTCATGGTGCCATGCTGACTCCATGATCAACACGCGCCTCCCCTGGGAAACTGGGCGACGTAGCTGACTACGCCTCCCAATTCCCTGGGTTGGTGCGTGTGCAGATGATGGTCCTCTAGTTCGACCAACAGCCACAGATGTACTTGGCAAATCCTCTGCAGCAGACCTACCACTGGGGACTGTAGGCTCAGTCTCTGCATGCTGCCCACGATGGGCTGGCAGCATGCAGGCAGCTTCACTCTGGGACAGTTGCAGATTATGTTCCAGGGGGGCTGTAGTGAAGGTCCCATCAAGGTGCCATCCTCCTCCAGCTCCTGGATTTCCTCCATCAGTGTGTGGGTCTGTTAGGACATGTGAAAAAAAAGGTTTAGTTTGGGCTCTAAATATTTGATAACGACAAATTAATCATGTTAATTCACATGCATCTGCAGATTCTGAAAAATACACTTACCGTATATATTGGATCCTGGCTCCTAGGCAGCACGGAAGTTGACGGCGTGGTCAAACTGGCTGAGGCTTCCACACTAGCTGAGGGATGTTGCTGGGATGCATTGATTAAAAAAAAGGCATGTAAACACACCACTATGCCTTGTTGATCTGTATTACTACATATGCTTCACTAAAACACGTGGCCAAGCAGGAATGGCAACTCCCCCAACGGTCCAAGTTGTCCTTCACTATGAATGTCCTTATCTGTTAGTTGTATTAATCAACATATACATACACATTGGTCACCTTAAATAAAACAAACATGCATGTAGTGGGTGTTATGAGGCTTCACACATCCCTAAATGGCCATTTGGGGCCCACACTCAGCTTGCAAATAGCATTTGGCTTAAGAATATGCTGGTTGCCATTCTTCCTATGTACACCTTTCCCTGACCCAAGATCAAGTATTTGAGACCAAACCACAGCTCCAACCCAAGTGGCCTAAAGATAAAGATGGAAGTGTTGGATCTGATTGATTATATTCACATAACAGGCAGTCCTTTGCTAATATAAATACTTTAATAGTGTCCATAAATACTCGCAAAGGTCAGGTATGGCCAAGCAAATTAGAACATTAACATTCCACAGACATGACACACCCTGCTAAAAATGAATCCTCCACTACAAGGCACTCCCTCGGGGCATGTGTTCATATATGCCTTTGAGCCTCATTTTACACATTGCAAACATTTCACATACACGCTAACATTACTAACCTGCAGGAATAGTAGGGATGTCCGTGTCCCGTTGCCCGAAGTGTCCCTCTTAGGCCACGGGATGTATCAGGCCCAGCACCATCTCCTCAGCTTGGGTAAATTGAAGTTTAGTGGGGAAGCCTCCGCCAGTTTGTAAGCTGAAAAAGATAGTTTGGAAAATGTAGCAAAATGTTGACAATACAAGAAGCAGAAAAATCCATTAAGTAGATATGTACCTGTAATTTCGCCGTTTATTTTCTTCCGTGCTGCATACTTCAGGTCCGATATTTTCTGTTGAATCTGCTCCACATTTGAGCTCATCTCCCGCTGCATTGACCTGTCTGGTGAGCTCCTCTAAAATTTCTGCTTTCCGCATTTTGCTGGTTGCTTTGGATCTGCGCCCATATAGTTCATCATAATGTAAGGTGAGCCCACTAGCCAATGCCAGAGTTTGGGCCTCCGCAAACCTGCCACTCAAGTGGTCTCGGCGCAATGTGCGCCCTGTTGCTTGAGGTTCTGTCTCCTCATTGTTTGCAGGCAAATCGGGGGACATTCTGGCCTGGTTGTGTTGGGGTGAAATGTATGACAGCTGGCTGGCATGAGATTGGACAGGACTTGGATAGTGACTGGGTGTTCGTGGCTGGGTGGCCACTGAACTAGCAGGCGTAGATGTGGCATATGGAGAGTGCCTTGCCACCTGTGCCGGTGACAAATGTGGCCGAGGAGGAGAGGGTGTGCTGGATGAAGTAGGGCTTCTTGGCCTGTGCCTCTATGGCCCCTTCAGAGTTGCATGCCCCTGGGAGGTTGTGGGATGTGCCTGGGGTGATGGCGACCTTGGGCTTTTTGGGCTTCTGGTCCGGTGTCTTGGCCTCTTGACATGGGAGGTTTGGCCTGTGGGGGTGGTGATGGCGACCTTGGGCTCCTGGGGCATCTTGCCCGGTGTCTTGGCCTCTTGCCATGGGAGGTTTGGCCACGTGGGGGTGGTGATGGTGACCTTGGGGGGCTGGGGCTTCTTGCCCAGTGTCTTGGCCTCTTACCATGGGAGGTTTGGCCACGTGGGTGTGGTGATGGTGACCTTGGGGGGATGGGGCTTTGCACCCTCTTGGTTGTTTGGTCATAGGCCGTAGATGTTTTTTTGCTGGCCTGGGGCTTCCTCTTTGCCGCTGCCTCCTTTTCTTTCATGGTTGTTGGTGCCTTGGCCTGAGCACTGCGTGTTGCCCGCCCCTTACCTTTAGGCATTTGTGAGCGAGTGGTGGGGCCTGCAGAAGCCTCCTCACGCTTCGGTGGGTGTTTGCTGCTGCTGCCCTCCTTTGCTGCAGCTTTTTTGGGTGCCATAATGTTGAGACTCTCATTGAGAATGTGCTGTGTGTCCAGGACCCTTTAAATAATAATGCCTGGGTATGACGCTTACACGCTTGCGTACGCGTGAACCCGGAAACCGCTGGGGCATTACTTATCTGCTGCAGACAAGAAGAAAGATGGCTCCCACAATCTTCACCCGCCAACAAGAAGAGATCCTTATGCTTGTAAGTGTATTTTCATGCCTTTTATTTGCCATCTAAATGCATGCCTAGCGCTTAAGGAAGCGCAGGAAAAAACGGTTTGTTTGAAAAGTGTCTAAAGCTCCGTGCCAAACCGAAGTTAGGGCCCACATGTGCGAACCAAGTCTATTACATCTAGAAGGATAGTTCTAGCCTAGAAATGTGTCTGGTAATGTCATTTACTCAAATGATCGATTTGTGAGCGATATTTGTATGCAGTTTTTTTGCTATATCCTATGTTTCTTTTGTGTTTTGAAGGCAATGCTGGAGCGCAGGTACGACTACCAGCCCAACTCATTTGAGAAAAGGACCAATGCCCTGGAGATCGTTTCCAGGATTCAACACCAGACGGACACCACCTTCACCCACATGCAGATCATGCAGCATTGGTCGGACCTGAAACGGCTGCACATGACCCGGACTCCATTTCCCAAGTAAGTACATAGCGATTGCATGCTAGATGTAAGTAATCAAAAAGATAGGCCTTTATTTAGAAATGCTTCTCTTTTTTAGTGTTGGAAATGGAGTACCGAATCCGATGCACCCGGAGGCGCACAGGCCGTCCAGTGCTGCATGAATCTGCAGCTGGAAGTGAAGGTGGTGGATCTCCAGGGCGACGGTCCTACCCCTCCGTAGGGTCCTCCGACCAGCCCCTGGACCTTTTAGCAGAGGAGGGGCGGCACGGCGTGGGCAGGGAGTCGTACCCAGCGACGCAGCCAATAGCCTCTGGTATGTGACTCTTCATGTAACCGCACACACATACATGCTATTTCAAACAAAGCTGATTCCCTTAATCTCTTTTTCTAGATTTTGATGTAGTGGGTGAAGAATCTGTGGAGTCTGCAGCAGATCAGGCCCAGGGGGCACATGGAGAAGGTGGGTGAAGTGACACACACATTGAAATTGACATTTTCTTACTGTTGACTAAGACATTATAAGTGACCCTATTTGCCATGTCTCTACAGCCTCAACTTCACAGCAGTGGCAGGGCCCAGAACGGAGGGTGGTCCCCGACGACGCAGACGTCGGCCACCAACGAAGTAAGTTGTAATGTCATTCTTCTGAGTATGTGGTAATTGACATGATCACCAAGATACATAAAGCCATAGTCAATGGCATTAGCATAATGACATATGCCCACTTCCTTACATTACTTACTTAGCATAATGACATATGCCCACTTCCTTAGATTACTTACTTAGCATAATGACATATGCCCACTTCCTTAGATTACTTACTTAGCATAATGACATATCCCCACTTCCTTAGATTACTTACTTAGCATAATGACATATGCCCACTTCCTTAGATTACTTACTTAGCATAATGACATATGCCCACTTCCTTAGATTTCTTACTTAGCATAATGACATATGTCGTCATGAGTTAGGTTGCCAACTAACAAACATTCCATCCACAGGTGAGAAACATGTATTTGTCTGGAAATAATGCATTTATTGATTTTTGATACAGGGACCACACGTGCAAGAGTAGAAGCGATGACTCAAAGGGTCCTTCAGTTGGTGGCCGACGTGCAGCAGCTGCGTGACTTGTTGGGGACCACAGAAGAAGACTAGTGTTCTGGGACCTGCCATTGTTTTGTATAGTTTTACATTTGTTTTTATTACCAATATATTTTGTAAACATTTAAAAAGTTTTATCTGAACCTCCCAAAAATGTTGTACATTTTGTAACCCAAAAATTTTTTTTAAAAAAGCTAACCAAAAATGGCATTGTTTTATAAAAAAACTAAAAAAAATAGTTCCAGTATAATTTTTTGAACAAAATACATTAACACAAAACGAATGGCCAAATACATTTTTAGAGATGAAAATTCAGATGACCGCGAAGTGGTTTGGGTGAGTTTTAGGGGTCTAAAATGGAAGAAGAACCTAACCGCGAAGTGGTTTGGGTAAGTTTTAGGGGTCTAAAATGAAAGAAGAACCTACCGTGAAGTGGTTTGGGTGAGTTTTAGGGGTCTAAAATGGAAGAAGAACCTAACCGCAAAGTGGTTTGGGTCAGTTTTAGGGGTCAAACATGGAAGATGTAGGAAAGCGCAAAGTGATTTAGCTAAGCATTGTAGCAGAAGTGAGTGACCCAAATATGTAGGCGAGCACTTTAATGAGTTAAGTTTGTAGTGCGCAGGCGCAAGATTGTAAGGATTTACGTCCGGATGATTATTTATTGAAAAAGGGAAACAGAATCTAACGGGAAACGTAAAGGATTTGTGGAAGGAGACGATGGAAAAAGGGCAAAAACTAAAGCCTACATTGTAACATGAGAAAATAAAAAGGAAAAGTCACGCTGGAAAATGACATCCTCGTACTCGTACTCTGCCGTACGAACGGACGAAAACTTTACAGAAGGATAGCAATGCATGCATAAAATCGCTCGTACACTCATACGAGAGCGGGAACATTTAAAAAAAAAAAAACAGATCGGCACAAAAACGAAAGTCTTTTTTTGTCTCTCTGAGTCAACCCTATTGTGCCAGGAATTCTCGCATCTCTCCAGATGGCTGGTCGGCACCTGCCTTTGGGGCACCAGCAGGGTTAGGAAAATGTCTCCTTATTGGTTCTCTTAATAAATCTTTATATCGTGAGCAATATTTTTTAGCCATTACATTTATTTTTAGAATTAAAATATATAAGACTAGATTAGACAAATAGACTATAGTAAAACATTTGTATTTCTCTTTGGAGAACAAAATATGAGTAAACATGTTTTTGTCTGTATGTCTCCCTTAGTAAAAATAAAGGTGGGGTCACTTGCACTGCAATAAAATGCTTTCATTACAAATACATTTTTTAACTCTTTATTTAAGTCTTTAAAAAATACCAGTCAAAGAACAATTACAGTGATAGAAACTTTTTGCACTGTACATGCTTTGACACCAAAAGACATTTAAATAAGGTCATCTGGAACAGTCCTTGTGTTCCTGAATCATGTGAAATATTACTGAACATATTCTGAAGCTACTGTGGATGATGTTATTTCAAAAATCTTTAAATAATGATCACTACGTTTTTTTTTTTGATGTGTCTATGTGTTCATTGGTTCAGGTATGTTCAGGGTTGTCTTGTCATATGTAGCGCAGACAAATAAAAGTTTTGCCGCTATAGTGTGTAAAATAAAAGGAGACAATAGAAAGAAATAAGATGTCAGTAAGAAAGGGGTGTTGGGCTCTAACTGAAAAATAGTTGAGGGAATAAGAAATGGGAAGAGGCAGGAGATGGGAAGGAAAGAAAGGAGGTGAGGAGAAGAAGGCAGGGATGGGGGGGGGAAAGAAATGGGGTTATTTAAGAAACGCTAAAGCCACGTAGTACCACGAAGCATCTGGTAAAGCTGGGCGCAGTATGTGAAAACCATATATATGAAAGTAAAGCGCCTCTAAGAGCGACATGTAGCATTGAATGTATTACTAGCGTTGAACATACAGTACCATGTAGCACCTGTCGCTCAGCAGCGCTCTCCAATACATTTCAATGGTGTTTTTTTGCTTGTGTATAAGCTTTTTTTTTACTTAATTATTTTTCTCAATTTTAGGATCAAATTATTGTGTGACCTCTCCTGCCCAGCAACCAAACACTGTTATAAACACTTTAGTTTTTGTGTCGATCTGTTTTTTTTTTTTATTTTCCCGCTCTCGTATGAGTGTACGAGTGATTCTAAGCATGCATTGCAAGCCTTTAGTAAAGTCTTCGTCCGTTCGTATGTCATTTTCCAGCTTTCGTTTCCCGTTTATGTTACTCATGTTACAACGTAGGCTTTCGTTTTTGCCCTTTTTCCATCGTCTCCTCCCACAAATCATTTACGTTTCCCGTTAGATTCTGATTTCCTTTTACATTTACATCCAGACGAAAATCCTTACAACCTTACACCTGCGCACTACAAACTTACCTCATTAATGTGCTCGCCTACATATTTGGTTCACTAAATTTGACTACAATGCTTAGCTAAATGACTTCACGGTCAGTATATTCTTGCATTTTACACCCCTAAAACTTACCTAAATCCCTTCGTGGTCTCATTCTTCTTCCATTTCCCACCACTAAAACTTACCTAAATCACTTCGTGGTCAGTATATTCTTCCATTTCCCACCCCTAAAACTTACCCAAATCACTTTGCAGTCTCATTCTTCTTCCATTTCACACCCCTAAAACTTACCCAAATCACTTCGCGGTCTCATTCTTCTTCCATTTCCCACCCCTAAAACTTACCCAAATCACTTCGCGGTCTCATTCTTCTTCCATTTCACACCCCTACAACTTACCCAAATCACTTTGCGGTCTCATTCTTCTTCCATTTCACACCCCTAAAACTTACCCAAATCACTTCGCAGTCCTGCGAATCTTCATCTCTAAATATTTCTTGCCCCATTTGTTTTGTGGTAACCAACCCTTAATTAATGTATTTAGAAAAGGAAATTACACAGAAACTTTGTGTAGGGCTTTTTAAAAAATATTTAGAATAAAAATTTAACAATTTTTTTTTTAAATAACATTTATAAATGTTAAAAATGTTTTTAAAATGTTAAAAGTCTTAAAACTATATACATAGGAATGGCAGGACCCAGAACATTATTCATCTTCATATGTGGTCCCCAACGAGTCGCGCAGCTCTTGCATCTCGGCCACCAACGCAAGGACCCTTGCACTCATTTGTGCCACTCTGGCACGTGTGGTCCCTGTATAAAAATGAAAAAAAAAACATTATTTGTTGGCAAATACATGTTTATCAGCTGTGGATGGAATGTTTATTAGGTTGCAAGCTAACTCATGAGGCCATATGTCATTATGCTAAGGAATTAATCAAAGAAAGAGGGCATATGTCATTATGCTAAGGAATTAATCAAAGGAAGAGGGCATATGTCATTATGCTATGGAATTAATCAAAGGGAGAGAGTATATGTCATTATGCTAAGGAATTAATCCAAGGAAGAGGGCATATGTCATTATGCTAAGGAATTAATCCAAGGAAGAGGGCATATGTCATTAAGCTAATGCCACTATGACTATGACTATGGGTGATCATGTCAATTCCCACACTCAAAATAATGACATTCCAACTTACTTTGTTGGTGACCGAGGTCTGCTTCGGGGACCACCCTCAGTTCTGGGACCTGCCACTGCTGGGAAGTTGAGGCTGTAGAGATATGTCAAATAGGGTCACTTCTAATGTCTGAGTCAACAGTAAGCAAATGTCAATTTGCATGTGTGTGTGACATCACCCACCTTCTACATGTGCCTCCTGGGCCTGATCTGCTGCAGTCCCTGCTCCAGATCCTTCACCCGCTACCGAATCATCTAGAAAAAGAGATTAAGGGAATCAGCTTTGGTTTAAATAGCATGTATGTGTGTGCGGTTACATTAAGAGTCACATACCAGAGGCTAATGGCTCAGTCGCTTGATATGACTCCCTGCCCACGCTGTGACGCCCCTCCTCTGTAGAAAGGTCCAGGGGCTGGTCGGAGGCCGCTATGGTGGAGGGGTAGGAACGTCACCCTGGAGATCCACCACCTTCACTTTCTGCTGCAGATTCATGCAGCACTGGTCGGCCTGTGCGCCTCCGGGTGCGTCGGATTTGGTACTCCATTTCCAACACTAGAAAAGCAAAGCATTCATAAATAAAGGCCTACCTTCTGTATTATTTACATCTAGCATGCAATCGCTATGTACTTACTTGGGAAATGGAGCCCGAAAAATCGCCCCGCACCTGGGGCATGTCAGGTCCGACCAATGCTGCATGATCTGTTTATGGGTGAAGGTGGTGTCCGTCTCCTGCTGGATCCGGGAAACGATATCCAGGGTGACGTTCCTCTTCTCAAATGAGTTGGGCAGGTAGTCGTACCTGCGCTGAAGCATCATCTAAAAAACACAAAATTGAAATAGTTGTTAGCTAAAACTGCATACAAATATGTGTCACAAATCGATCAGTTGACTAAATGACATTCCAAGACACATTTCTAGCATCAAACTACCCTTCTAGATGCAAGTGACTTGGTTTGCACATGTTTTGCACGGAGTTTTACAAACTTTTAAACAAAACTTTTTCTTCCTGCGCTTCCTTAAGGCCTAGGCATGCATTTAGATGGCAAATGAAAGTCCTTACAATACACTTACGAGCATAATCAGCTCCTGTTGTTGGCGGGTGAAGATAGTGGGCGCCATCTTTCTTCTTGTCCGCAGCAGATAAGTAATGCCCCAGCGGTTTCCGGGTTCCACACGGCTGGACGAACGACCGTGCGAACGCGTAAGCGTCATACCCAGTCATTAGGATTTAAAGGGTCCTGGACACACAGCTCAATCTCTTTGAGATTTTCAACATGCCACTGAAAAAAGCCATCGCTAGGGCCACCCCAGGCAAGAAGGCCACCAGCAAAAGGCCCCATCGGCCTGAGGAGCCTTCTTCCTCACGTCCGACCACTCGGTCCCAACTGCCTACTACCAAGGTGCGGGAAACGCACAGCCACAGTGGCCAACCCCAAGGCGACATTGGCCACCAAGGCCACAAATCCCAAACCAACCACCAAAGCCAAGAAGGGAGCGGCTAAGAAGAAACCAGCAACAACAAAGCAGGCAGGTACACCGGCAAGAAAGGCAACTAAGAAGCAGAGGGTAAGAATCCCCAGCCCCAAAAGAACACCCTTCCCTCCTCCCCGGCCTAGCACATCCCTTCATAAAGCACGCTCCACTGGCAAGGCCAGTAAGAGCCAGCGTGGCAGAAGCCCCAGCCCAGCCAGCTCTGCCTCTCCAGCTCCACGTGATAAAAGCTCCCATGGGCATGGAACCACTAGTGGCAAGGCCACCAAGAGCCACAGGCCCAGAAGCCCCAGCCCAGCCAGCTCTGCCTCTCCTGAGCCATGTGCCAGTACCTCCCATGGGCATCGAACCACAAGTGGGAAGGGCACAAAGAGACACAGGGCCAGAAGTGCCACAACCTCAAGCACACCCTCTCCTCCTCAGCCACATTTGCCACTGGCACGGGTGGCAACCAACGATCCATATGCCACATCCACGCCTGGAAGTTTGGTGGCCACCCAGGCAAGGACCCCCAGTCCGATTGCAAGTCCAGTCCATTCGTTCTCAAGCCACGTGTCACACATTTCAACACAACAGAGCCAGCTCAGAATGTCCCCCGAATTGCCTACATACAGAGATGAGCCAGAACAGCAAGCAATAGGCCGAACATTGCGGTGAGGACAGTTGAGTGGCAGGTTTGGTGAGGCCCAAACTCTTGCATTGGCAAGTGGGCTCACACTCCATTATGACGAGCTATATAAGCGAAAATCAAAATCTACAAGCAAAATGAGAAAGGCAGAAATCTTGGAGTAGCTCACCAGACAGGTCAATGCAGCGGGGGAGGAGCTTAAAGATGTGGAGCATATACAGCGCAAAATATCTGACCTGAAGTATGCAGCACGGAAGAAACAGAATAAACGGCGCAATTACAGGTACATATTTGAGTTGTGCATTTATCTGCTTGTTGTATTGACCACAATGCCCTAAATTAGCGAGCCTCTATTTTTCAGCTTACAAACTGGCGGAGGCTTCCCAACAGGACGTACTGTATACAAATAATACCAATTCTACAGATGAGATTTTCACAGAATTGTATTGTTCTTAGTATACAGTACGTCCTGCTCCAGATATAGTACTTACACTTGGGACATCCAATAGCAGGGTAATAAAGTAGGGTGGGATCCCCAACAAAAAAGGTAACAGCAGACAGTTTAAACCACTGCCGCCTGCAAATCCTTGCGGCCAAAAAACAGCATTAGCTGAGGCCCTAACATCAACCTTGTAAAACTTGACAAAGGTATGAACAGAAGGCCAAGTAGCGGCCTTGCAAACTTGTGCAACCAAAACCTAGTGCTGGAAGGCCAGAGAGGCACCAATAGCACGAGTAGAATGAACAGTAAGGCATAAGGGAAGACACTTCCCCTTAGCAGAATAGGCCTGAATCACAGCCTAACAGATCCATTTGCTAAAGGCAGAATTGGCAAGGACCAAACCCCTCCTGGTCCCAGAAGGGACCACAAAAAGAAAATCAGTTTTCCTGACGGATCAGGTAATACCTAGGACACCTGGCCACGTCCAGAGAATGCAGAACCCTTTCCTCAGCGTTGCTAGGATTAGAGCACAATGAGGGAAGAACAATAGCCTCAATTCAGAGTCACATGCGTCCGGACTTCCGTAGCTGTCTGTGAAAGTTTTGGTGGGTGTTTGGCATTTTTTTGCTTTTTTTCGTCCATTTTCTACTCGCACGAACGTTCGGGAATGCGCTTTCGATGAACGGAAGCAAATCGGAACATTTCCGTTAGTTCGGATCATTTTCCAAACAAAATCGGAACTTTTCAGTTCGATCAGAAAACTTCCGTTGCTGGGATGGGTTTCTGTCTGATTCAGAGAGCTGATTTCCGATCACCACCCTATAAATCCGTTTCATTTCCGATCCACTTACGAGACTTTTGAGGGCTCGGATTGCTATTGTTGAACATGTTTTGCGGCTATGTGGAGGAGTCTGCGCGCCTTTAGCACCAAGGCATTGCATGTATCAGCATGGCCGAGGCCATAAATTGTATAGCAATGCATGCCTGAATTAATACATTTCATGTATGCCTTATAGATGCATTTTAATGCTGACCTTAATTAGTCCTTAGCATGTAAACATTTATTTTTCCACACATCCATATAATTGCTATATTTTTTTAGACTTATGTCCTTTGTGAATTATATTTGGATTGTTGAACTTGAATCTTAATTTGTTGTAGGAGTTATTGTTTTAGTTGGTTACCTTTGCTTTGTGTAATTATTTTATATTTGGTTGCAGGAACTGCAAGATGTGACACTCGCCCTTGCTCCTGATGCCTTGCCTGCAGAATGCGGGCACTATGCAAAACCCGGGCCGTGGTGGCGAGGGCCCTCTGGCTTTTGAAGTCAGATTTAGGTGTTTGGACCATACGGGGGGGGGGGGCACTGCAGTATGACCCCAACAAGGTTATCCCAAAATTTTAATTTACGTTTTTTAACAGGGACCACGTGTGCCAGAGTGGTACAAATGAGTGTCAGGGTCATAATAATCATTCCTTGTGAATAGTCCCTTCTTGTAAAAAATCCCTCATTGTTAATAGTCCCTCCTTGTAATTATTGCATCCTTGTGAATAGTGCCTCCTTGTAATTATTGCATCCTTGTGAATAGTCCCTCCTTGTCAAAATCCCTCATTGTTAATAGTCCCTCCTTTTAATTTAGCCCTCAACGTTACAAGTCCCTCCTTTTAATTATGCCCTCTATGTTACTAGTCTCTCCTTTTACATATTCCCTCATTGGAATGAGTCCCTCCTTGCTAATCCTCCCTCCTTGCAAAGAGTGTTTGTGAAACAATGGGCCTTATTTTTCACTTATTAAACAAAACAGTTTGGTCAAAGTCAAACATTTGAAAGTGTACTTCAAATTGAACAAGTAACTCAAGCTTTTAAAGGCTCTAACATGCATCTCCTTTTGGTGGGCACTTAAATTTAAGGTAGTTGTTTAGTGTTAGTTGTCTTGATGTTAACGTTTGACTTAGGGTGTTAGAAGTGAGCGTTTGATTAATTTTCAAAGCGTTCATTAAGGTTTTTTTTTTTTTTTTTTCCCAGGAACAGAAAAATGGGCCACTCACTGAATGTGCAAGCAGTGGTGGCCCAGGACATGCGCTTTCTTAGCGTCCTCGCAGGCTACCCTGGCTCAGCCCATGACGCCTACATCCTTCGCAGATCAGGATTATTCCGTCGGTTTGAATTTGCGGGAGCATGGCTCCTTGGTAAGTTGAGTCCAATTACATAATTAGATTTTATATGTATGGCTTGGATTTAGGTTTGAGTCACCTTTCTTAAACGATGGTTTGGTCATCACCTTGGGAACATGTGAAACCCGACCCATTACATATTATCCAAACTACATTGGCTAGTAAATTGTTTGAACTACAAAGTGTAATGAGAGCAAAAGTCTGAAACAGTCTTCCCCACACTTTTAGGTCAATCTGTTATTGACTTTAGCAGAGGGTCTGCGGCATCTTTGCTTACATGCATTACACTTACTGATTAGAGGTGAGCGGGATAAAGTGCAGGGGCCGGCTTAGACCTGTTTTGGACTCAGACAAAACAGGAAATGGGTCATGTAAAGTTAACCCATCCTACATTGTTCTGCAGCACAGACAGGAAACAATAGCTGTTAACAGTCTGCCTGATTGCCCAGCATCCGCAATATTATTTACAAACTTTGGTCCCCCATCTATCACATATGTTTATTTTTTGCTTTTGCCTGTGCAATGTGTATGCTCATGTTTGTGTGACAATGTCACCTACCTTCTTAATCATGTATTTTTAGGATTTGGGCCCTACAATGTATGCATTAATGGTAATATTTGTTTCCCTTAAATTTTTCTAGGAGATTCGGGGTATCCACTCCTCCCGTGGCTGATGACTCCTGTACTCCGCCCACAGACTCCAGCACAAGAGGCCTATAATCGGGCGCACATAAAAACCAGGGCAGTGGTGGAGAGGGCCTTTGGACTCTTCGGTGTTTGGACCACACTGGGGGCTCCCTTCAGTATAACCCCAAAAAGGTCATCAATGTAATTATGGCCTGTGCAGCGCTGCATAATTTTGCAATCTTGCAGCGGGTCCCCCGCTATGTTGATTTGCCACCCTGTCCCCCCGCCGATGAGCCAGAGGACGCCTATGTTGGGCAGCACAGTGCATCTGGCCAAGCCGTCCGTGCTAATTTAATAGCAACCCATTTTGGTTAATTTTTTTGGCTTGATTTAATTTTCAGGGGACTTTCTTTGGTGTGATTGTTTTGTTACCTTTGTTTTGTTTTGGTTTAATGTAATTATGACCCAAACAATAATGACTTATTTACACCAATCAACAACAATGTTTGTGGACTTATTGTGAAATATTTCTTAGTGTTTGTTTTGGTGCCTACTTGAACTCATATTTCTAAATCAAAAAACCACAAACATTAACTAGGGCAACAAAAATTTTTACTAATTTTTAAAAGGTTCCTTTCATAACAACATAATGGTAGGTGAGGGCCACTCACATACTTCGGGGGCAGACATGGACATGAAATTAATTTCAAAACATGTTCCATAACAGAGAAATGCACACAAATAAGCCCTCTCCTGCTTGCCCACATTTGCCACAGGCACAGGTTGGAAGCAGACATACCTATGCCACATCTACACCTGTTACTCAGTGGGCCACCCAAACAAGAACACCCAGTCCCAATCCAAGTACAGTACAATCACAGCCAGCGCCCAAGGTCTTAGTTTGCCAGGCCAGAATGTCACCCAATCATGGCTCCAAACATGAGGAGCCACCACAAATGTAATTATGCCCAAGGCTGCAGCTTAAGTGGCCGCTTCAGTGAGGCTTGTCCTCTGGCATTGGCTAGTGGGCTACCTCAGGACTTTAATGAGCTATATGGGGGCAAATCCTAAACATACTAGCAATTGCAGCGCAAAATGCAAGATTTGTAGGCCTCACCAGACAATTCAATCCAGTGGGGATGTCGATCAAAGATGTAGAACAGATTCATGCCAAATACACATTAATATGGGGGATGCCCATAGAACCCAGGTTGTGGTCCTTGGGGGTGGGCCATAACCTGGGCCTGTCTTGCATTCAGAATCTGCAACTGTTCCAAAATGTTTCTTTGGTTACTTTGCATTTCTGCCATGCTGGACCTGATTTCTGAGGTCAAGTTGACCATGTGGCTGTTATGGGTCCTAAATTCAGTCAGCATGGCACTTAAGGTATTATTGAGGGAATCTAATTGGCCCCGAATATGTTCTTGATTTAGTTGATTTTGCAGACGAAAAAGCCGCCTCTCATGGTGCCATGCTGCCTCCATCATCTGCACACCCCTCCCCTGGGAAACTGGGCGACGTTGCTGAGTACGCCTCCCAATTCCCCGGGTTGTGGGGCGTGCAGATGATGTTGCTCTAGGACCCCCAACAGCCACAGGTATGCTGGGCAAATCCTCAACAGCAGATCTGAAACTGGGGACTGGAGGGTCAGTCGATGTGCAGGCAGCATGCAGCCAGCTTCCCTCTGCTGCTGAGGATTTGTCGGAGAAACATTTTGGGACAGTTGCAGATTCTGGCCCAGGGGGCCCAGGAAGCTTCCATCCTCCTCCAGCTCCTGGATTTCCTCCATTAGTGTGTGGCTCTGTTGGGGACTTACCGTAGATATCGGATCCTGGGTCCTAGGCAGCACGGAAGAAGACGGCAGAGGTAAAATGGCAGAGGAGTCCCCACTAGCTGAGGGATGAGGCTGGGCTGCATTAGAAGAAAAAGAGCAATGAAAACACACAACTATGCATTGTTGATGGTTAATTACACATATGCTTACAAAATAAACGTGCCCAAGCAGGAATGGCCACTACCACAACGTTGCCACTTGGCCTTCACTATGAATGCCATTAGATTTGTGCATGGATTGTTAAACCAGAATAGACACATTGGTCACGTGCCGAAAAACAAACATGCCAGTAATGGCTGTTGTGTGTGTTTCCACATCCCTTATAGGCCATGAAGTTAACACACTAAGCTGGCAAATAGCAGTTACAATATGATTCTGGTGGGGAACACTGTATCCCTTAAAACATTTCAATCACACCATCTTAATCCGTTGGGCCCCCAACCCAGCTGTTAGCAAATTGCCCAACAGCAAAAGATGTTAGTGTGGCGTGTGATTGTCAATTAATACATAGCACGCATTCATTTTCTAAGCTCCATAGTTTCATACTCTTCATAAATGTTCTTAAACGTCATGTATGTTCGTGCTAATTTGCACATTACCTGTCGACACACATGACACACCCTGGTCAAAGTGAGCACTCCACTACAAGCCACATCCTAGAGCCATGTGTTTAGCTATGCCTTGCTGCCACACCCTAGAGCCATGTGTTTAGCTATGCCTTGCTGCCACACCGTAGAGCCATGTGTTTAGCTATGCCTTGCTGCCATACCCTAGGGCCATGTGTTTAGCTATGCCTTGCTGCCACACCCTAGGGCCATGTGTTTAGCTATGCCTTGCTGCCACACCCTAGAGTCATGTGTTTAGCTATGCCTTGCTGCCACACCCTAGAGCCATGTGTTTAGCTATGCCTTGCTGCCACACCCTAGAGCCATGTGTTTAGCTATGTCTTGCTGCCACACCCTAGAGCCATGTGTTTAGCTATGCCTTGCTGCCACACCCTAGAGCCATGTGTTTAGCTATGCCTTGCTGCCACACCCTAGGGCCATGTGTTTAACTATGCCTTGCTGCCACACCCTAGAGCCATGTGTTTAGCTATGCCTTGCTGCCACACCCTAGAGCCATGTGTTTAGCTATGCCTTGCTGCCACACCCTAGGGCCATGTGTTTAGCTATGCCTTGCTGCCACACCCTAGAGCCATGTGTTTAGATATGCCTTGCTGCCACACCCTAGGGCCATGTGTTTAGCTATGCCTTGCTGCCACACCCTAGAGCCATGTGTTTAGATATGCCTTGCTGCCACACCATAGAGCCATGTGTTTAGATATGCCTTGCTGCCTATTTCGAAGTTTAGCCACATTTTTATGGTCATTCACACATTACTAACCTGCTGGAATTGGGGGGTTGTCCGTGTCCTGCTGTGCCGAGTGTCCCTCTAACGCAAGAGGATGTAGCAGGCCCAACACCATCTCCTCAGCCTGGGTACATTTCAATTTAGTGGGGAATCTTCCGCCAGTTTGTAAGCTGAAAAACATAGTAATCATAATTAAGCGCACTGATGGATAGACAAGAAGACTAAAAACCAACAAATAAGCTATGTACCTGTACCGCCGCCTTTTATTCTGTTTCTTCCGTATTGCATATTTCAGGTCCGATATCTTCCGCTGAATCTGTTCCACATCTTTGAGTTCGTCCCCCGCTGCATTGACTTGTCCGGTGAGTTCTGCCAAAATCTCAGATTTGCGCTGTTTGCTAGTAGTTTTGGATTTGCTCCCATATAGGTCATCATAATATAATGTTAGCCCACTAGCCAATGCCAGAGTTTGGGACTCACCAAAACGGCCACTCAAGTGGCCTCTGCACAATGTGTGCCCTGTTTGGGGTGGTTGTGGCTCCTCAGGGTTTGGTGGCAAATGGGGTGACATTCTGGCCTGGGGGTATGTAGGAGACCTCAAGGACTGAAGGCTGGCTGTGGATCGTACTGGACTGGGAAAGGGACTGGGTGTTTGTGGCTGGGTGGCCACTGAAGTTGCAGGTGTTGATGTGGCATAGGGGGAATGCATGACAACCTGTGCCGGAGGAGAATGTGGGCAAGGAATAGAGGGTCTGGAGGAGCTGGAGCTGCTGCTCGGTGCCCTGTGGCTCTGTGGGCCCTTTGAGGTACTTGGCTGGGGTGAGCCATAGCTGGTGGGTTGGCCACTCTTGGCCTTGGTTTGGTAGCCACGTGCGGGTGAGGAGGGGGATCTTGGCCTTGGCTGCCTTTTCGGGCTTCTGGGCCTGCTGTGGCTGCTTTTGGCCTCATGGCCCTGCTGCGGCTTGGGGCCCTGCTGCGGCTTCTGGCCCTGCTGCAGCTTCTGGCCCTGCTGCGGCTTCGGGCCCTGCTCTGGCTTCTGGCCCTGCTGCGGCTTCTGGGCCTGTGTTTGGGCCCTTTGGCAAGTGCCTTGGTGCCACGTGGGGGGGGGATGTGGGGCAGGGTGGGGTGGGTCTTCGTCCCCTCTTACCCATTTGGAGGGCATGAGCTGGTGTAGCCTTTGGTGCCGTGCTCTTTGGTTTGCCTGCTGCCACCTCCTTTTTTGGCGCAGCCTTTGTTGTAGGCCTTAGACTCGCTTTGGCCTCTTGAGACCTTGTTTTTGGGCCCTCGCCATGCTCAGCCCGCTTGGTAGCCTTCTTCTGCGTGGTTTGTTTATTTGCTGGCATTTTGCCTGGACTCTCGAAGAGAATGAGCTGTATGTGCATGGACCTTCAACTAAGGTGTGACGCCTACGCGTTCGCTTACGAGCACGTCCGGCCGTTCGCACGGACGTGTGGATCCCGGAAACCGCTGGGGCATTACTTATCTGCTGCTGACAAGAAGAAAGATGGCGCCCACTATCTTCACCCGCCAACAAGAAGAGATCATCATGCTCGTAAGTGTATTTGTAGGCCTTTCAAGTGACATTTAAATGCTGCTTGACATGTTAAGGATGCGCACGAAGTAAGAGATTTGTACCAAATTTGGGTAAAATACATGCACACCCAAACGCACGCCACACACGTGCCAAACAACAGTGCGGCCAGATTTGAAAGTTAACTTAGGCTAGAAGTGTGTGTGTGTATGTGTTAATGTGATTGAACCAAATAATGTATAGTTTGCATTTCTTGATAGGCATTTATAATTTATTGCTATGTTTGATTTCTGTTTTGTAGACCATGCTGGAGCGCAGGTACGACTACCTGCCCGACTCGTTTGAAAAACGAAACGTCGCCCTGGAGATCATCTCGGAGATCCAACATCAGACCGACACCACCTTCACCCACACACAGATCATGCAGCATTGGTCGGACCTGAAACGACTGCACATGCCCCGGGTGCGGAGATTTTTCGGTATCCATTTCCCAAGTAAGTACATAGCGAGTGCATGCAAGATGTAACTACGACAGAAGGTAGGCCTTTTATTTATAATGCCTTTTCTTTGGTAGTGTTGGAAATGGATTACCGCATTCGCCGCACCCGGAGGCGCACAGGCCAACCAGTGCTGCATGATTCTGCAGCTGGGAGTGAAGGTGGTGGATCTCCAGGGCGACTGGGGGGTCCTCAGACCAGCCCCTGGAGCTTACAACAGAGGAGGGGCGGCACAGCGTGGGCAGGCAGTCGTACCCTGCCATGCATGCGGGAGCCTCTGGTATGTCACTCTTCATGTCTACGCACACACATATACATGCTATCTCCTACACAACTGATTCCTTTCATCTGTTTGTCTAGATGCTTCTGGAGCGGGTTAGGAAGTGGAAGAGGCAGCAGATGTGCTCCAAGCAGAAGCTGGAGAAGGTGAGTGATGTGAACCAGACTTGCCAATAGACATTTTATTACTGAGGTATTTGACAAGAAAACTGACCGTATTTCCCATGTTTCTACAAGCACTTCTTCACAGCAGAGCCAGGACCCAGGACCTCATCGTGTTGTCCCCAACGAGCCAGCTCTCGGCCACCAACCAAGTAAGTAGTCATGGCATTATTTGCATTTATGTGGTACTTGACATCAACACACAGATACATCAAGCCCTAGCCAATGGCAATATAAGACTGACCTGTGGCCACTTCCTTAGCTTAATGACTTGCCAGACTGACCTGTGGCCACTTCCTTAGCTTAATGACTTGCCACACTGACCTGTGGCCACTTCCTTAGCTTAATGACTTGCCAGAATTACATATGTAGCCTTTATTTATTTGTGTAACTTAAAAACATTCAATCCACAGGTGGCAAACATGTATTGATATCCAAATAATTATTTTTTTCTCCATTTGTTATAGGGACCACACGCCAACAAATTTTGGAAATGAATCGGAGGGTCCTTGCGTTGGTGGCCGATATGGAGGTGATGGTTGACTCGTTGGGGACAACAGAAGAAGACGAAGAGGAGTAGAGTCCTGGCCCTGTTCTGATGGGCCAATTTTTCCAATTGTTTGCATTTTTATATTTTTATAAAAAGTTGTTTTTATTTTTTAAAACATTTTATAAAGTTTTAGTAGGCCAGACCAAAAAAAAAAGTTTTTATACCAAAACCCAAAAATTTTAACATTATATTAATATTTAATATAAAAAAAAACTAAAGAAACCCACGTTTCTGTGTCATTTCTTGAAACACATACATTTCCAACAAACAAAGGGGCAAATACATTTTTAGAGCTGAAGATTCAGATGACCATGAAGTGATTTGGGTAAGTTTTAGGGTGCGGGAAATGAAGAAGAACCTAACCGTGAAGTGATTTGGGTAAGTTTTAGGGGCCTAAAATGGAAGAAGAACCTAACCGCGAAGTGATTTGGGTAAGTTTTAGGGGCCTAAAATGGAACAAGAACCTAACCGCGAAGTGATTTGGGTAAGTTTTAGGGGCCTAAAATGGAAGAAGAACCTAACCGCGAAGTGATTTGGGTAAGTTTTAGGGACCTAAAATGAAAGAAGAACCTAACCGTGAAGTGATTTGGGTAAGCTTTAAGGGTTCAAAAGGGAAGCTGCAGGGTAGTGCTAAGTGGTTAGGGTGAGCTTTAAGGGTTCACAAGGGAAGCTGCAGGATAGTGCTAAGTGGTTAGGGTGAGCTTTAAAGTGGACCAACACCCACAGGTGATCGGCCCGGGAATCTATAAGATTCCCGGGCCGATCACCTCCCTCCCTCCCCGCGGGACATCCGAGATCGGGATGTCCCGCGGGGTGAAACCCCCCCAAACACCCCAAACTCCTTACCTTATCGGCTGAGTGACGCGCGGGAGGCGGCGGCGGAGGAGCCGCTTGTCCGCGGCTTGTCCGTCGGCGCTGGGAGCGGGGAGAGGTGAGTTTTTCTTGGGGTTCGGGGGGGTTTCACACAGCGGGGCACCCCGATCGGGGGTGCCCCACCGAAGTGGACCAAGACCCAGGATAGTCAAAATCCTGAGTGTTGGTCCACTTTAAGGGTTCAAAAGGGAAGCTGCAGGATAGCGCTAAGTGGTTAGGGTGAGCTTTAAGGGTTCAAAAGGGAAGCTGCAGGATAGTGCTAAGTGGTTAGGGTGAGCTTTAAGGGTTCAAAAGGGAAGCTGCAGGATAGCGCTAAGTGGTTAGGGTGAGCTTTAAGGGTTCAAAAGGGAAGCTGCAGGATAGTGCTAAGTGGTTAGGGTGAGCTTTAAGAGTTCAAAAGGGAAGCTGCAGGATAGTGCTAAGTGGTTAGGGTGAGCTTTAAGGGATCAAAAGGGAAGCTGCAGGATAGCGCTAAGTGGTTAGGGTGAGCTTTAAGGGTTCACAAGGGAAGCTGCAGGATAGTGCTAAGTGGTTAGGGTGAGCTTTAAGGGATCAAAAGGGAAGCTGCAGGATAGTGCTAAGTGGTTAGGGTGAGCTTTAAGGGTTCAAAAGGGAAGCTGCAGGACAGCGCTAAGTGGTTAGGGTGAGCTTTAAGGGTTCAAAAGGGAAGCTGCAGGATAGTGCTAAGTGGTTAGGGTGAGCTTTAAGGGATCAAAAGGGAAGCTGCAGGATAGCGCTAAGTGGTTAGGGTGAGCTTTAAGGGTTCAAAAGGGAAGCTGCAGGATAGTGCTAAGTGGTTTAGCTAAACATTGTAGTAGAAGTGATGGAGTGAAATATGTATGCAAGCACTTTAATGAGTTAAGTTTGTAGTGCGCAGGCGCAAGATCGTAAGGATTCCGTCTGGACGATTATTTTGGGGAAAAGTGAAACAGAATCTATCGGGAAACGTAAAGGATTCGTGTGAGGATACGATGGGAAAAGGGCAAAAACGAAAGGCTACGTTGTTACCTGAGAAAATGAATCAGAAAAGTCTCGATGGAAAATGACATCCTCATACTCTGGCATACGAGCGGACGGAAACTTTACAGAACGTTTACAATGCATGCAATGAATCGCTCGCACATTCATACGAGAGCGGGAACTTTTGAAAATGATACGACAACGGCACGAAAACTGAAGTTTTTTTGTGTCTCTCTGAATCGAGTCTAATATCCTGATTCAAAAAGAAAAGCAGACATCACCACAGTCAGAAAATCCAGCTTAAAGCTGAACACCACCTTATTCTAGTGTCTCTCAAGGCATAGGGGCTGGATGGACCGAAGTAATAGCCACCAGAAAGACAACCTTGAGGGTAAGTACAGCCATAGCAGCCACCTGAATAGGATCAAGGGAATCACCCTGCAAGGCAGACAAACCAAGTTCCAATCCCAACAGGGACCATTGGTTTACGCCGGGGACGCACATGAGTAACCCCCTGAAATAAAGTCTTAACCAAGTAATGCTGAGTAAAAGACTTCTGAAAGAAGACTGACAGGGCTGAGATCAGACCCTGCAGAGTACGGAGTTGGAGACTGGATCCCAACCCATGCTGTGAAAACTTTAGAACCCTGGGGGCTGAGAACATCCGACAGGGAAGAGACCCAGACTCAAAACAAACACTGTAGGTAAGCAATACCCTATAATAGATGGAAGAAGACGTGTTCTTCCAACCTACACCATGGACTCAATTGCCGAGGCAGACAAACCCTTCTCCATAAAGATGGAGTTTTCAGCAACCAGGCCGTCAAGCCAGAGTCTGTAAACTGGGATGGCGTAAGGGGCCCTGAGTGAGCAGAACTGGCACTCCTGGCAGAACGTACTGATCTACTTCCAGCTTCACCACGTCTGCGCACCACACTCTTCAAGGCCCCCTGGGGGCCACCAGAATCACTGGCACCCTTTCCAGAGCAATCTTGCGCAGAACCCTTCCCAGCAGGGGGGATGGAAGAAGGATACACATAACAGAAAGTCCTGCCATGACATTACTAAAGCATCCGTGACCACGACCAGAGGATCCTGGGACAGGGAGACAAGGGCAGGGAGCTTGTGATTGGGACGGGGCACAAAAACAGAACCACACATGGTTGGTCCCCACAGTGACACAGAAATTAGAACACCCTGTTACAAGGGACCCCCCCCCCGGAATGTATACCGCAGATATGCAGGGAACATTGGCCTACTTCCATGTCAGAATCAGAGAAGCTACCTGGAGGACCCTCTTGCTCCAGGTCCCTCCCTGATGATTGTGTAGGCAACTGACGTCAGATTGACCAAGCACCCCTGAACAGGTAGGCCCTGAAGATGAATAGCCAAGCGAGTCAGAACTAACCTGAATGCTCATAGTTTCAAACATTGATAGGTGTATGGGCCTCCTAAGGGCCCAACTCCCCTGAAACCGCCGGGACCTCAGAAGACCCCCAACAGGTTCCTTGAGTCCATCCACTACAATATGGACCTCCTTACCAGAGGGGAAGACACACAGACCTTGTCCAGGGATGCTGGGTCCTTGTCCCAAACAAACAGTAGGAGAAGCTGCAGAAGTCCCAAGTGGCACTGGACATAAGGGGCCGCATCGAAGCCCACCCCCATCAGGCCCACCAGCTGCATCCCCTGCCTGGTGGAGGGACGGAGACCGCTAGGAGGGACTGAGCCCGTGCAACCAGATTGTCCACCTTTGTCAGAGGAAGGAATATCCTTGCCTGAACTGTATCCAGATTCATTCCTAGGAATGAAGTTACCAAGGAAGGGGACAGTGAGGACTTGGGGTGACTGATCACCCACCTAAATGACTCCCGAATGGGCACCACCAGCTGAGTACCCAACTCAGTCTGAAGTAGGGACTAAGAAGAATGAGGACGTCCAGGAAGGGGACCACGCGGACGCTCCTTGGTCTCATCAGGGACATCACCCCCATCAGTACCTTGGTGAGCACTCTGGGAGCTGAAGAGAGGCCAGATGGCAAGGCCACCAATTGGCAGTATTGAACTTCCAACGCGAATCTGAGGAACCTTGGTGTCCTGAACACACAGGAACGTGAAAATAAGCATCCTTGATCTCCACAGACAGCAAGAAGCCCCCCCGGGGCGCAAGGAGCTGAAGGCCGAGCCCAGGGTTTCCAAGCCAAAAACACCTGTACTGGACGTTTTGCTGAAGATCTGTAAATCCAGAATGGGCCAGACTGACCTATCCTTCTGGGGAACTGTGGAAAGGTTGGTGTAGAGTCCCTTGCCCCTGTCAGTAAGGGGAATTTTGCAAATGACCCCCAGACCCTGCAGGCCTTGCACGGCCAGCGCTAACACCAGAGCAGAGGCAGGGACCAGGAGTACAGGGGACCTGATAATCTTGGGGGAGGCCGCTCAGCAAACTCTATCTTGTAGACGGAGGACACTACCTCCTGAATCCACCGGTCTGAGGCGTGACGCCTCCCAACATGAGCAAGGTGCCGCAGCCGTCCCCTCACCCAGACGGGCGAGGGCGCCCCATCATGCTTGAGGGGACTTGGGGGAAGTTTTGAGCTTAGCCCCCCCCGAAGGAGCCAGGGTATCGTCTGCTGCTCCTGGGGCAGGAATCTGCGTGAGCCCCCGCGAAGGACACCCCTGGTTCCTGTTTAACACTATGGTAGGGGGCAGAAGGGGGGCCCTGGCCCCGAAGGGGCCGAGACAGCCACCTGCGCTGGGGTGACTTACCTTTCTTACCAAACAGGTCTAGACGAGCCCCAAATAGACGTCGCCTCTTAAAAGGAAGCCTAATAAGGGCCTTCTTCGCAGAATTGTTAGCACCCCACTGTCGCAGCCAGACCAAGCGACGTATAGCCACCACAAGGGCAGAAGTTCTTGCACACATTCTGATGGTGTCATCCAATGCCAATAGAATAAATTTTACAAACCCATCACAAGTGGAGAGTGCGTTAAGCACCTCCCAATGGAGATCATCAGGGGCACGATCAAGCATTTTGCTGATGAGAGTTCTAACGGCCACAGCAGTAATGGCAGAGGCACAGACCGGATGCAGCGCCGTCCCCGCACATGCAAAGGCGTGGGAGGCCAGCAGGTCAATGCGCCGGTCCTCAGCATCCCGAAGGTTAGTATGGTCAGGGGGATGCAAGACAGGGGTGTTAGATAGGGACATCCACCTCGGGGGGGGGGGGGGGTGACCAACATCTAACCACCTCAGGGGGAAAAGGATACTTCCTATCCCAATCCCCTGAAACCCCGGGAAGTTTACCGGGGCACTCCCATTCCTTGAGCACAAGGGTATGGAAATGTGCCTGCTCTAGAAATTCCAAACGTGATGTTGCTGTATGGAAATGCTCCCCTCTATGCCTGGGAGCCCCACCAGGGGGAGATATAGACAGAACCTCAAAAATCGGGCTCAATAAGCTGTCAGCCTGGGCCCAGTATTCAGAGCCAGAATCGTCATGACCCTCCGGCCTCCCATCAGATGAGCCTGAGTCAGAAAAGAGCTCTCCTTCATCAGAAGGGGTATAGTCACACGGATTCATAAACTCCTCAGTTCCCATAGGGAAAACAGTAACATGAGGCGTCAAGTGACGCTTCTTACCAGGGCCCTTGCTCTCTGAAAACCTCGCAATAATCTGTTCAGCCAGGCAGTCTGGAAGACACAGCAGGCTGGGAATCCCCACTTGTATGCGACTCAGCAGGAGTGAGATTTAAGCTTAGGGAAGTAGGTGAAGTGAAACAAGGTGCAGCCACTGGCAGGCCTGATTGCAGGGCCAGCGCTTGCTCGGCACATGGTACGCAGACCCGTGCCCTGTCAGCCTCAGCATGGGGTTGTCCACACGCCATACACAGCTGGTCTTGTCCCGAGGGGACCCTGGTCACATAATCCTGAGATGCCTCCATATGGTGATTTTTTGGGCACAATATGCCGGTAGGGATTGACGCTATAAAGCAACCCTGGATGCCCCAATGACCCGCTAGGGAAGTGGGAGTAATTTACAAGGCCCGCTATCAATTACACCGGGCCGGGAGAAGCCAATGGATTCACTCGTCTGAAAGACACAATGAGAAGAGAGGGGTGTCAGAATGAAAAACTATACAATGAGTAAAAGGCCGCCCGCGAGGGCACTTACGGACCACGGTAAGTAAGAACGTCACACACGCGCACGAAGAGACAACATGGCGCCGGGGACCTCGAAGGGCGGGCCAGAGCGAGCCGTGACGCGGAGCGCGCCAAGCCCAGCCCCCCTAATGGGCGCGAAGCCCAACAAGCAGCCAATGAGGACGCAGAAGCGTCTGAAGGCAACGCCGCTGCCCGGCGCGGAACATCCCAATGCAGGAAAAAGGCGCACACGGCGGCGGCATTTGCCAAGTAAAAAGCAAAGTCAGGGCAGCGGCTGACACCACATATAAAGTCCAAAGACATTACAAAAGGCCATATGCCCTTAATCACGATACACCGACACCCACACACACACCCCCTTTCTTTTCCCCTGAAGGCTACAGGGAGAATGAGGGAGGATGGCGGCCCTTTGTACAGGACCCACCGCTACAACGGGGCATGTGGTAATAATGCGGGAGGGGCATCCCATAAGGCTCACCATCAGCCTAAACCGCCTACCCTTTTGGTGGGGGCCTGCGGTGGAGCAGTGCTCCATAAGCACACGCGGTGCAGCCTACCTTCACCCAACCAGCGCAGCCCAGGCTGGGAGGCACATCACATGAAAGGATAGGTGGGAATAGTCCAACAGGGCCGCAGGCTTAAAAGCCCCGCTCACCTGCGAGAGAGTGATACTTCATGTCTTCGCAGTAAGTACTGCAGAGAAATCTGGGGATTTGTGGGAGGTCCCCGGGTATTTGAGGGGCTGGGAGGGGTCTGTTTTGCATGTCTCTGCAGTGCAGCGCCATCTGGAGGAGGATAACCCAAGTGTAAGTACTATATCTGGAGCAGGACGTACTGTATACTAAGAATATTACAGTTTACACAAGCTGAGGAGATGGTGCTGGCGTTGATACACCCCTTGACATTAGAGGGTCTCTCTGGCAGACGGGACACGAACATCCCTACCATTCCTGCAGGTTAGTAATGTTAGTGTGTATGTGAAATGTTTTAAACGTGTGAAATGAGGCTCACAGGCATATATGAACACATGCCCCTAGGGAGTGGCTTGGAGGGGAGGTTACAGTTTTAGCTGGGTGTTTAATGTCTGCAGAATGTTCATTTCAAAATTTGGCAGGCCATACACGACCTTGGACAGTATTTATGGTCACTATTAAAGTCTTTATATTAGCAAAGCACTGCCTGTTATGTGAATCTAGTCAATCATATACAACGCCTCCTTCTTTGTCTTTATACCACTTGGGTTTTAGCTGTGCTTTGGTGTCAAATACTTGATCTGGGGTCAGGGAAACTTCTACATAGGAAGAATGCCCACCAGAAAACTCTGAAGACAAATGCTATTTGCAAGCTGAGTGTGGGCCCCTAATGGCCCTTTAGGGATGTGTTAAGCCTCACAACATGCAGTACATGCATGTTTGGACTATTTAAGGTGACCAATGTGTATGTACAGGGTGAGGCATACATATAACCGATACTGATATTCATAGTGAAGGACACCTTGTCCCGCTGTTGGAGTTTGCATTCCTGCTTGGCCACGTGTTTTTAAAGCATATGTAGTAATCCAGATCAGCAATGGATTTTTTGGTGTTTACATGCCTTTTTATTTTAAACACAGCCCAGCATCAGGCCTCAGCAAGTGTGGAAGCCTCATCCAGTTTGACCACGCCGTCAACTTCCGTGCTGTCTAGGAGCCAGGAACAGATATATACGGTAAGTGGACTTTGATGAAACTGCTGATGCATGTGAATGCACATGACTAATTTGCATAACAAATATATTTAGGGCCCAAACTAATTTCACAGCCATGCTCGAGGAAGTTCGAACAAGCAATAGACTCATGTTGGAACAGTGGCAGATTATGAATGCCACACATGCCCAGGTGATGGCCCACCAACAGGGTTTTATGGGCAACACCCATTTTAACAGCTATTTGACCTGTATCTGCTCCACATCTTTCCTCTACATCCCCACTGTATTGGTGTCTGTGTCTGGTGAGCGCTACCAAGATTGCCTTTTTTATGGCTTTGTTTGTCTAATTTTGATTTTCGCCCATATAGCTCATTAGAGTGCTGAGATACTCCACTAGCCAATGCATGAGCTAAAGCCTCACTGAAGCTGCCGCTCAAGCTGCGACGCTGCAGGCTTGGGCCTAATGAAATTGTGTCTGGCTCATTCTGTTTGTTGGCAAGATTGGGGGACATTCTGGGCTGGGAAACTACTACCTTGAACCATGGCAAAGATTGGACTGGACTTGCATTTGAACTGGGGGTTATTGTTTGGGTGGGCAACTGACTTACAGGCGTGGATGTGGCATAGGTATGGCTGCTTTCCACCTGTGCCTGTGGCAAATGTGGCCAAGCAGGAGAGGGTGTATATGTGGCCCTATGTATTACTGGGCAAATATTCTCATGCAAATGGTTGCTCCTTATGTATGTTTATTTTATTTATTATTGAAACTTCAGCCTGGAGTGCGTAACTTTAAAACTCCTGGATGTGGCCAATTGCTAGGTGCCATGAGTCTGCACCAATGTATATTTCTGTTGTACTATGTATGTACATGAAGTCTGCGAGTGCCCTTCAACTCCAAATTTTCATATTTCACTAAAATATATTGAATGTGACTTTAGCTGTTGTTGACTAAGTTTGGATTCTTTTGAGATTACTGAAGGTTTTTCTAAACAAACATGGCAAAAGAAATGCATAAGGCTCAGATCATGTGTCAATATTTTAGTAATTAATTAATTACCATTTTTTTTAAATAAAATACAAAAGCTTTCACAAAGGCAAATGAAAGTAAAAATAAACAATTACATGCAACAAACACAGGAAATCCAAATTAGCCAAAATGGGCACTTATCAAATTGGCATGAACAGCTTGGCCAGAGGCACTAGGTGTGCCACGGTAGTTCTCTTCTGGGTCCTGGCTGGGTGGAGAGGGGGGCAGATCCACATACCGGGGGACACGCTGCATTATGGCAAAGTTGTGGAGGACACTGCAGGCCAATATGATATCGATGACCTTGTTGGGGTCCTACTGGAGTGCCCCCCCGGTATGGTCCAAACAACTGAAGCTAGTTTTTAAGAGGCCAAAGGCCCTCTCCACAACGGTGCGCCCAATTGTAGGCGTGATCAGCCAGGGAAGAAGCGGATAGCTGGAATCCCCTGAAAGAATAATAAAATCCTTACATAAATGACACATGTCAAATCAAAAATGTAAGCGGTCGTTCACCCTGACTAAGAGTCTATCTTATTTTAGCCACACCCTGTACATACAGATTGCTAACCTAAATAAACAGCCTAACACCATATACTGCATGTTCTGAGCCTTTAAATTTTAAAGATGGCGGCTGAGGGCAAATCAGGCAGCCTGCAAACACGAATTGGCTTAGGACTGTGCTGCTCTGCATTCTGGGATGTCTTACCTTTTCAGGACCCCAAATCTGCTTTGTCTGAGCAAAGCACAGCTCTAACCCGCCCCCTGCACTTTATCCCGCTCTCCTCTCCTCAGTAAGTGTCATGCATCTGAGCAAAGATGGCACCGACCCTATCATAAAGTCAAGAACAGAATTGCAGCTGAGTGTGGGAAAGAATAATAAGTAAGTTAGTAGAAACTAAAAATATATTAGTTTTAAATGCGGGGAAATCAGTTATTAAGGGTTTGTGCTTTGCTAAAGATCATGGTTAAGGTCCGGTTTAACTTTTCATCAAGGGGTAAAAACAGCCATAGGTTCAGACATGGGTCATAAACTATATTCATAGGCATACATTGAAAAGTGAATGACGTAATTTGCGTCAACTTACCAAGGAGCCATCCACCTGAGAATTCTCCAGACTCAAATCCAGATCTTCGCAAGATGTACGCGTCATGGGATGAGCCTGGAAACCTGGCGAGGACACTGGGGCCACCACTTCTTGGACATTCAGTGAGTGGCCCATTTTGCGGTTCCTGGGAAAAAAGAAAAATAAAAAAAATTAGCAAGGCAAGGTAAACTACTCAAACACTAACTCCTAACAACCTCCCAAAAACATGTTGGCCAATACAAATAACACTAAGTAAGTACATAAGTAGTTTTTAGCAAGAAAAGGATATGTATGTTGGATCAAATAAAGATTAACATTCGAATGACTAATTAAGGTCCACATGAAAATGTTTGGCTTTGGCCGACATTAAAAACATTGATGAAGCTATAGACGGTCAAATGGATCACAGGGACAAGTTACAAGGAGTGATTAAGCTATACACGGTCAAATGGGGCACACTTGAGAAGGAGGGATTAAGCTATACACGGTCAAATGGGGCACAGGGACAATTTACAAGGAGTGATTAAGCTATACATGGTCAAATGGGGCACAGGGACACTTGAGAAGGAGGGATTAAGCTATACACGGTCAAATGGGGCACAGGGACACTTGAGAAGGAGTGATTAAGCTATACACAATCAAATGGGCCACAGGGACACTTGAGAAGTAGGGATTAAACTATACACAGTCAAATGGGGCACAGGGACTCTTGAGAAGGAGGGATTAAGTGATACACAGTCAAATGGGGCACAGGGACACTTGAGAAGGAGGGATTAAGCTATACACGATCAAATGGGGCACAGGGACACTTGAGAAGGAGGGATAAAGCTATACACGGTCAAATGGGGCACAGGGACACTTGAGAAGGAGGGATTAAGCTATACACGGTCAAATGGGGCACAGGGACACTTGAGAAGGAGGGATTAAGCTATACACGATCAAATGGGGCACAGGGATACTTGAGAAGGAGGGATAAAGCTATACACGGTCAAATGGGGCACAGGGACACTTGAGAAGGAGGGATTAAGCTATACACGGTCAAATGGGGCACAGGGACACTTGAGAAGGAGGGATTAAGCTATACACTGTAAGCTGTTTCACAGGGACAATTTACAAGGAGGGATTAAGATATACACTGTAAGCTGTTTCACAGGGACAATTTACAAGGAGGGATTAATAGATAGTTAAAAACACAATTCTGTGAAATACTCACCTGTAGACTGGTATTATAAGTATACAGTACATCCTGCTCCAGATATAGTACTTACACTTATCCTCCGCCAGATGGCGCTGCACTGCACATGCAAAACAGGCTCCTCCCGGCCCCTCAAATACCCGGGGACCTCCCACAAATCCCCAGCATTGAAAAGCAGTGAACAAGAAGCCGGGAGAATGTAACCACCACAAAAACCGGTAATGATAACAATGATAACAATCACCATACAGAGGATCCAGAATAATGCAAAAAAACCAGGGTGGGGTGGAGCAGGACGTACTGTATACTTATAATACCAATTCTACAGGTGAGTATTTCACAGAATTGTATTATTCTTAGTATACAGTACGTCCTGCTCCAGATATAGTACTTACACTTGGGACATCCAATAGCAGTGTCCATAAAGTAGGGTGGGATCCCCAACAAAAAAGGTAACAGCAGACAGTTTAAACCACTGCCGCCTGCAAAACCTTGCGGCCAAAGACAGCGTCAGCTGAGGCCCTAACAGGCCCTAACATGTAAAACTTCGAAAAGGTATGAACAGAAGACCAAGTAGCGGCCTTGAAAACTTGTTCAACAGAAGCCTGGTGCTGGAAGGCCCAAGAGGCACCAATAGCACAAGTAGAATGAGCAGTAAGGCGGAAGGGAGGTTCCTTCCCCTTAGCAGAATAGGCCTGAATCACAGCCTGACGGATCCATTTGCTGATAGTAGACTTGGCAGGAGCCAAACCCTTTCTAGGACCAGAAGGGACCACAAAAAGAGCATCAGTTTTCCTGAAGGACGCAGTGACTACCAGGTAATACTTCAGACACCTGACCACATCCAAGGAATGCAAAACCATTTCCTTAGCATTGCTAGGATTAGGACACAATGAAGGGAGAACAATATCTTGATTCAAATGAAAAGCATACACCACCTTAGGCAGAAAGTCTGGCTTAAAGCAGAACACCACCTTGTCCTGGTGTCTCTCATAGTATGGGGGCTGGATAGACAGAGCCGCCAACTCAGACACACGCCTGACCGAAGTAATAGCCACCAGAAAGACAACCTTGAGGGTAAGAACAGCCAGAGCAGCATCATGAATAGGCTCAAAGGGAGCACCTTGCAAAGCAGACAAGACCAAGTTCAAATCCCAAACAGGGACCACAGGTTTTCGTGGGGGACGCACATGAGTGACCCCCTGAAAGAAAGTCTTAACCAAGGAATGCTGAGCAAAAGACTTCTGAAAGAAGACAGACAGGGCAGAAACCTGACCCTTCAGAGTACTGAGTTTTAGACCTGACTCCAACCCATGTTGTAAGAACTCCAGAATCCTTGGTATTGAAAACACCCTATAGGGAAGAGACCTAGACTCACACCAAACAATGTAGGTACGCCATACCCTATAATAGATGGAAGAAGAAGTTTTCTTCCTAGCCTTCACCATGGTCTCAACCACCGAAGCAGACAAGCCTTTCTCCATCAAGATGGAGGTTTCAGCAGCCAGGCCGTCAAAGCCAGAGTTTGTAAATTGGGATGGCGTAAGGGGCCCTGAGTGAGCAGATCTGGCACTCCTGGCAGAACGTACTGGTCTACTTCCATCTGCACCCCGTCTGCGAACCACACTCTTCTTGGCCACCTGGGGGCCACCAGAATCACTGGCACCCCCAGCAGGGGGAATGGAGGAAAGACATACAGGAGCCGAAATTCCTGCCATGACATGGACAGAGCGTCTGTGGCCAAGGCCAGAGGATCCTGAGGTAGGGAGCTTGTGATTGTGACGGGATGCAAACGGATCCACATCCGGCAGACCCCAGCGGAGACACAGGGACTAGAATACCCTGTTGCAGAGGGACCATTCCCCCTGACGGGAGGACCCCCTGCTCAGAGAGTCCGGCAGTAGATTCTCTACCCCCGGAATGTACACAGCCGAAATACACTGAACATTGGTCTCCGCCCATGTTAGAATCCGCGACACCTCCTGGAGGGCCCCCTTGCTCCGGGTCCCTCCCTGATGGTTGATGTAGGCAACCGCCGTCCTGTTGTCTGAGTGCACCTGCACAGCCAGACCCCTCAGGTGATGGGTCAACTGCTCCAGCACCAACCTGATCGCCCTTAGTTCCAGAATGTTGATAGGTAAGTGGGCCTCCTGAGGGCCTCACCTCCCCTGGAACCGCAGCTACTTCCAGAATCCCTCCCACCCTGACAGACTGGCATCCGTGGTAACTGTCTCCCAGGAGGGGGCCAGAAAGGACCTGCCCCCCAGCAAGTTCCTGGGATCCAGCCACCATGCAAGGGACCGCCTGACCGAGGGGGGAAGCACACAGACCCCGTCCAAGGATGTAGGGCACTTGTCCCATACGGACAGAAGGTAAAGCTGTAGAGGCCTCAAGTGGAACTGAGCAAAGGGCACCGCCTCGAAGCACGCCACCATCAGGCCCACCAACTGCATTCCCTGCCTGAGGGATGGCTGGGGGCACGACAGCAGGGACCTCACCTGCGCTGTTAGAGCTTCCACTTTCTGTTGAGGAAGGAATATCCTTGACTGAACCGTATCCAGAATCATTCCCAGGAACGGAGTCACCGAGGAAGGGGACAGAGAGGACTTGGGGTGATTGATCACCCAGCCGAAGGACTCCAGGGTGGACACCACCAGCTGAGTGCCCAACTCTGCCTGCTGCAGAGACCGAGAGGTGATGAGTATGTTGTCCAGGTAGGGCAGCACGCGTATGCCCTTTGACCTTACCAGAGACATCACCCCCACCAGCACCTTGGTGAACACTCTGGGAGCTGAAGTGAGGCCAAATGGCAAGGCCACAAATTGGTAGTGTTGATCTTCCAACGCGAATCTGAGAAACCTTTGGTGCCCTGGAACACAGGGACGTGAAGGTAAGCATCCTTGATGTCCACAGACGTCATGAAATCCCCTGGGCGCAGGGAGCCGATGGCCGAGCGCAGAGTTTCCATGCGAAAGCGCCTGTTCTTGACAAACTTGTTGAGGATCTTTAAATCCAGAATGGGCCTGACTGACCCATCTTTTTTGGGTACTGTGAAAAGGTTGGAATAGAACCTCTTGCCCCTTTCTCTTAAGGGGACCCTGCAAATGACCCCCAGATCCAGAAGGCCTTGCACGGCCTGCATCAAGACCTGAGCCGAGACAGGGTCCTGGGGGATCCGGGACCTGATGAATCTTGTGGGGGGCTGCACAGCAAACTCTATCTTGTAACCAGAGGACACTATTTCCTGAATCCACCGGTCTGGGGCGTGGCGCCCCCAGACGTGCGCAAAGTGCTGTAGGCGCCCCCCCATCCTGACGGGCGAGGGCGCCCCATCATGCCTGAGGGGGCTTGGGAGAGGATTTGGACTTAGACCCCCAGGAGGAGCCAGGACTTCGTTCTCTGCTCCTGTGCCAGGCACAAGCCCCTGCGAAGGGCCCCCCTTTTCCCTGCTTAGCACCGCGGTAGGGGAGCGAAAGGGGCCCCTGACCCAGAAATGGCCGAGACTGCCGCCTGCGCTGGGGTAACTTACCTCCTTTGGCAAAGAGGTCTAGGCGGTCCCCAAACAAGCGTAGCCCCTTAAATGGAAGCCCAGTAAGGGCCTTCTTTGCAGCATTGTCAGCAGCCCCCTGGCACAGCCAAACTGCGCAGCGTATAGCTACCGCCAAGGCAGAGGATCTGGCACACATCCTGATGGCATCATCCGAGGCAGATAGGAGAAAGTTTACAAACCTATCACAGTTAGACAGTGCATTAATCGTATCAGATGGCAAGTCATCAGGGCCTTCAAGTACACTTCTGATCAGGGCCCTGAGCGCCACAGACGTAATGGCCGAGGCACAAACCGGGCGCAGCGCCGCCCCAACAATTGCAAAGGCATGGCATGCCAATTGGTCAATGCGCCGGTCCTCCAAATCCCGCAACGTAGTAGTGTCAGGGGAGTGCATAATAGAGGTGTTAGACAGCCCTAGAATAGGAGCATCGACCTCGGGGGGCGATGACCAGCACTTGACCATTTCAGCAGGAAAGGGATACCTTCTGTCCCAACTCTTAGGTATACCGGGAAGTCTACTGGGATGTTCCCACTCCTTAAGCACTAGGTTATTGAAATAGGTTTGCTCAGGAAATTCCAAACGAGCCTTAGCAGTATGAAAAAGCACACCCTTTTGCCTGGGAGCCGCAACCGGGGGAGAGATGGACAGATCCTCGAAAATCTGAACCAGCAATCTGTCAGTATCATCCGGGGTCCAGGGGTCAGAACCAGACTCATCATGACCCCCAGGTCTCTCGCCAGATGACCCTGAGTCAGAGAACAGCTCCCCTTCGTCCGAGGGGGAATAGCCATATAGATGCAACAACTCGTCAGACTCCGTAGGGAAAAGAGTGGCATCAGGGGTTAAGTGACGCTTCTTAGCAGTGGCCTTACGCGCTAATGTATTAGCAATCAATTTTTCCACACAGGCCAGTCTAGCAGACACATCAGGATGAGAATCCCCGCTTGAATTGGGGGTGAGACTCAAACTTGGGGGAGTAGGTGAAGTGCGACGAGGCGCAGGCCCAGCCACCGGAGGGGCGGGTTGCAACATTAGCGCCTGCTGTGCGCAAGGAACACAGACCCGTGTATTGTCACCGCTGATAGGTGAGACCCCACAAGCTACACACAGCCGGGCTTGTCCCGAAGGAACCCCGGTCACATTATCCTGGGATGCCTCCATATAGCACTATAGGCCAATAGGAATTGACGCTGTAAGCTACCCTGGATGCCCCGCAGGGAAGTGGGAGTAATTATACTAGGCCCAACTGGCAATTACACCGGGCCGGGAGAAGCCGCTGGATTCACCCGTCTGAAAGACACAATGAGAAAATGGGCATCAGAGCCATGCACTGTACGCAATGAGCATAAAAAACGCCCGCGAGGGCACTTACAGACTGCAGACGGGGGGACCGTTACACACGCGCGCGCGACTGTACAACCAAATGGCGCCAAAACGAACCTCGAAGGGCGGACCAGAGCGGGCCGTGACGTGGAGCGCGCCATGCCAGGCCCCCCCCAAGAGCGCGAAAACCCATAGACAGAAGCCAATGAGGGGAAAAAATGCGCGCGGCGGCGGCCATGTAATAGTAAAAACAGACAAGTCAGCGCGGTGGCTGACGCCAAGTCTCTAGTAATCACTATACGCACTGACCCACACCCCCCCTTCTTTCCCCCCAAAGGCTACAGGGAGAATAAGGGAGGATGGCGGCCCTTTGTCCAGGACCCACCGTTACACGGGGCATGTGGTAATAATGCGGGAGGGGCATCCCATGAGGCTCACCATCAGCCTAAGCCGCCTGCCCTTTGGTGGTGGCCTGCGGTGGAGTAGTGCTCCATAAGCACACACGGTGCTGCCTACCTTCACCCGACCAGCGCAGCCCAGGCTGGGAGGCACATCACAAAAAGGACGGGTGGGAATAGTCCAACAGGGCCGCAGGCTTAATAGCCCCGCTCACCTGCGAGAGAGTGATACTTCATGTCTTCACAGTAAGCTGCACTGCAGAGAAATCTGGGGATTTGTGGGAGGTCCCCGGGTATTTGAGGGGCTGGGAGGAGCCTGTTTTACATGTCTCTGCAGTGCAGCGCCATCTGGTGGAGGATAACCCAAGTGTAAGTACTATATCTGGAGCAGGACGTACTGTATACTAAGAATATACAGTTTGTCTAAACTATATAACAAAATGACAAATTGAACTTACCTATAGATGTACTCATCGGCTGCAGGAGGGACCAATGCAACATGGGTGCAATCAATCGCACCCATGACGTTGGGCATGTCGGCGATATTATAAAAAGCCAACTTAAGCACGTTCCAGGCTACCATGCTGTCCGGAAATAAAATATATTTCTGACTAATGGTAGCCATGCCTTCCAAAAACATGGATAGCGCGCGGCTCAACGTAGGCTGGGAGATCCCCACGGAGAGGGCACCCAGCCTCTGGAATGAGCCGTTCGCCAAAAATTGCAGGCAGCCAAACATCTTGGTCATACCTGAAATTGCTTGCCCCTTCCTTGTGGTGCCGGCTAACCATGGCCGCAGCTCTCTATACAACTTATGGAGAGAAGCGCGATTAAGTCTGGTCTGCTCGAACAACTCAACGTCATGCATGCGATCAATGTGCACGCGTCGCCGGTGCAATCTGGCCTCGGCCCTGCTGATACATGCATTGCCCATTAGCTGAAGGCGCTCATACTCCTCCACAAAGCCGCAAAACATGGTCAAAGCAAGGTATCCGAGGTCAAAATGGTCCCGTAAGTGGATCGCAAAGGAAACGGTTTTATAGGGTGGAGGTCCCTCGGCAATCAGCTCTCTGAATGAGATGCAAGCCCATACCAATAACGTAAGTTATCTGAACGAACGCAAAATATCAGAGTTTGATGGGAAAATGATCCAAACTAATGCAAATGATCCGATTTAGTTTCGTTCATCGAAAGCACATATACGCACGAGCACGAACTAACGTACGAATGAAAAATGGAACAGAAAAAACAAAAAAAATGACAAACACACACAAAAACATACACAGACAGCTACGAAAGTCCAGACGAATGTGTCTCTGAATCGAGGCTATTGTTAGAGTGTTCAAACATTGTCATTCCATATGTTTTCACTCTGGTGCTGGTGTATATGTGTTGAGAAACATATATTTTCATATAGCGTCCAACGCTCGACGCTAGAGCGCCCAGTTTTAGAGTGTTGGTTTTGTGTTTGATTTTCTTAAATATGGGCTTCAGCGTCACGCGTCGGATAGAGATGAACGAACTTTTGAAAAATTTGATTCGGCCGATTCGCCAAATTTTCCGGGAAAAATCATTTTGGTCCGAATTTATTTGCGACAAATCGCTATTAAAAATGGCTCTTTCTGGGCGTCTGAGAGCCTCCAATAGGGTAGCAGAACGGTTTGGTTGGCTGTAATATACAGAGGATGCATGCTGGGTTAGTGAAATACTATTGTGAAGAAATATGACATGCAGATCAAAGCGTCGCTTTAAGATTCGCTGTCGCAGAGTGGCACAATTAAAGAGCCTTGAGATGATGAGCCCATATATTGCCTGAAATACACACTCTGGACTTGGCAGCAGCATAGGGAGCCCATATATTGCCTGAAAGACACACCCAGAAGTTGGCAGCAGCATTAGGAGCCCATATATTGCCTGAAAAACACATTGGAGTTCGCAGCAGCATAGGGAGCCCATATATTGCCTAAAAAAGACACACCCAGGAGTTGGCAGCAGCATTAGGAGACCATATATTGCTTGAAAAACACACCCTGGAGTTGGCAGCAGCATAGGGAGTCCATATATTGCCCGAAAGAAAAACCCAGGATTTGGCAGCAGCATTAGGAGCCCATATATCGCCTGAAAAACACATTGGAGTTGGCAGCAGCATAGGGAGCTCATATATTGCTTGAAAGACACACCCAGGAGTTGGCAGCAGCATAGGGAGCTCATATATTGCCTGAAACACACATCCAGGAGTTGGCAGCAGCAGCATTAGGAGCCCATATATTGCCTGAAAAACACACTCTGGACTTGGCAGCAGCATAGGGAGCCCATATATTGCCTGAAAAACACATTGGAGTTGGCAGCAGCATTAGGAGCCCATATATTGCCTGAAAAACACATTGGAGTTGGCAACAGCATAGGGAGCTCATATATTGCCTGAAAGACACACCCAGGAGTTGGCAGCAGCATTAGGAGCCAATATATTGCCTGAAAAACACATTGGAGTTGACAGCAGCATAGGGAGCTCATATATTGCCTGAAAGGCACACCCAGGAGTTGGCAGCAGCATAGGGAGCTCATATATTGCCTGAAAGACACACCCAGGAGTTGGCAGCAGCAGCAGCATTAGGAGCCCAAATATTGCCTGAAAGACACACTCTGGACTTGGCAGCAGCATAGGGAGCCCATATATTGGCTGAAAAACACATTGGATTTGGCAGAAGCATAGGGAGCTCATATATTGCCTGAAATACACACCCAGGAGTTGGCAGCAGCAGAAGGAGCTCATATATTGCCTGAAAGACACACCCAGGAGTTGTCAGCAGCAGCAGGAGCTACCATGCATCAGCTATTGGTGGGTGGAAATCCTGGCTGATCCATGCCTGATTCATCTTTACAAAGGTGAGTCTCTCCACATTTTTCGTGGAAAGACAAGTTCTCCTTGGCGTTACTATGGCCACCGCAGCACTAAAGACCCGCTCAGATTGCACACTACTGTCCGGGCAGGACAGCTTTCCCAGGGCAAACTCTGCCAGTTGCGGCCACAAGTCAAGTTTGGCTGTCCAGAAGTCCAGTGGATCCTCAAGGTGCATTGGCATGGTCATTTCAAGGTATGACACGACCTGCCGGTTCAGGCCCTGCTCCAGGTCTTCCTGCTGCTCATTAGTAGCCTCACTATGCGGGTGCAGAAAGCTACTCATTAGCGACTGAAGACTCAGGCTGCTGCTGATGGAGCTGCTGCTGCTGCTCCTGCCACCCTCCCCGGCAGCCATGGCAGAGGAAGGTGAGCGCAGAGGTCCCCCCGAGTCAGACCTGCGCGAGTATGGACCATGGCGTAGATAGGCATCGGCCAACTGACTACGTAGAATGTCTTTGTAGTAGGTCAGTTTGTCCTCCCTCTCAGCAGGTGTAAAAAATGCCCCCATTTTGTGCAGGTAGCAAAGGTCCAATAAGGTGGAGAGCCAGAAGTCGTCCTGCAGAAAAATGGAGACAATTCAGCGGTCACTACGCGAGCACGTGAGCATGCATCGTGACTCGGAGGGACTACCTGTCTCCATCTCCACTGCATACTGCCACGGTGTGTCTGGGTCATCTGTCCTCTTCCTCACAACCCTCTAGCTCCACTGGCTGCTCCTGTTCCTCCTCTCCTGTCAGATGACTAGATAAACCGCCCATTTCGCCAAAACTAAACTGTGCTTCACTGTGCTGCTCCTCCTCCTTAGCTCCCACGGGGTTTATGTGGCCGTGAAATGTATGCACCATGTTTTCAGTGCCCTGACCAGCCATGGTTTCCAACATGTGTTGGAAACGGCAGGTGTCACGTATGAGCTTCCACTGGTTCACATTAAAGTTACACAGGGGAGTCCCCCTATCTGCTTGGATCATCAAGAAATCAGTGATGGCTTTTCTCTGTTCGTATAGTCAATCAAACATATATAGGGTGGAATTCCAACATTGCAAATAAGACTATGTTGGGGGATACCGTTCTGATGCTGTAGCTCAAGAAGGGTGTGCTTGACGGTGTAGGAGTGGCGATGTAGAAGTGCATACAAAGTTTCCTTCCTGTTGTTAGGATGTCTTGTAGATGGGGGAAGACTTCAGAAAATGCTTGACAACTAGGTTGAACACATGTGCCATACAGGGCGCATGGCTCAGGCTTCCTTGTCGCAGTGCAGACAAGATGTTACTCCCATTGTCAGTAACCATGGTTCCCATTTCCAATTTTTGCAGAGTAAGCCATGTTTTGATTTCTTGATGAATGAATTTCAGGAGCTCCTCCCCTGTGTGACTCCGTTCGCCAAGGCAAACCATGTAAAGCACAGCGTGACACCGCCTTGCCCTGCACACATGGTAGGCTGAAGGAGCATTGAGAATTGACCGTACAGTGGAGGCTGAGGAGACGGCGGAGGATGAGGAGGCAGATTCGCACACTGTGACAGGCAAAACGGCCTGGGAGTGTGGAGGCCGAAATGGTGTGACCTGTCCAAGTTGCTGTGCAGGAACCACATTCACCCAGTGGGCCATAAAGGACATGTATTGTCCCTGACCGTAGTTACAACTCCAGATGTCGGCGCTGCCGTGCACTTTGGTGCACACCAACAGGCTCAAGGACCGGCCCACCTTCTGCTCAACAAATTTGTGCAGGGCTGGTACTGCCTTCTTTGCTAAGAAATGATGGCTTGGGACTCTCCACCTCGACTCGGCACTAGCCATCAGCTCTTTGAAAGGTGCAGAGTCCACCACTGTAAAAGGGAGGGACTGCAGCACCAGCAACTTGGACAGGAGCACATTTAGCTTCTGCGCCGGATAAGTGGGTGCATACTGTTGTCTCTAAGACATGGCTTTGCTGATGGATTGCTGGTGGGATGAGTGACTTTTAGTAGGAGGAGCAGGAGCATCTGGAGTGGCAGAGGATGGGTATGATGCACAGCTACCTTCGGCTAAGGTGCTGGAGCCTTGGGTGGGTGAAATTGGAAGCGGTGTGGCACTGGCTGACGCAGCAGGCTGAACCCCCACTTCGAAGCCTCGGTTCTCACAGGCCACTTTATGGTGACGCTGCGTGTGTTGCCGCAGGGCCGTGGTACCAACATTGTGGCCCTGGCCACGCTTGACCTTCTGTCTACACATCTTGAATGTGGCCAGGTTACCCTCCTGCGGATGCTTGATGAAAAAGTGCCACACTGGCGAGTAGCTAATTTTCCCTCCAACAGTTCGCACTAATTCACTGTTACTGCTGCCAACTCCAGGAACCCTTGCTCCACTACCTCCCGGGAAGGCAGCCTGCTGCGCAGCAGGTGGTCTACCCTGCCCCGGCCATGTGTGGCTCCAGACATGCCAATTCTGCCACCATGCTGACTGCCAACCCTACTGCCACCTTACTGCCTCAGCTGCTGACTCTGGGGCAACCTGGGACCCTCTTCTCCTGATGATTATGAAGCCCCTTCTGCACCGGGTTACCAAGTGCGATTGGCTTCATCATCATCATCATCATCATCGAGTTTTGTCTGCACGTCACTGATGTCCTCCTCGGTTTCCACAAGAGCGTGTGCTGCAGGAGACGGAATGCTCGCCACACCACCTCCCACGCCACTCTCCTAGCGGAAGAAGCGGCGGATGTCTCCTCCATTTCTTGGCTGGGCAGTAGCTGCTGACTGTCCTCTAACACATCGTCCTCACTAAATAGTGGAGCTTAACCCAAAGCATAAGATACGTCGGCTGGAGGGGGAGGGCGTAGGACAGAGGCAATGGAAGGACAGGGGCTGCTCCAGGCCATGCCAACTCAGGGTTGTGTCCGAGGATCCTAAGGACTGTTGACTGGGGGTGTCAGATGTCACTTGTGATGAGGTCGATGCCCGCGTTAACCAATCAATGCCGGCAGATGCGTTGGTGGTCGAGACACGACCGCTAGCAGATACCGGGAGATCAGGCCTGTCACCGCGACCCCTGCTGCCACTCGCCCCTAGTCTGCTGTGACCTCTGCCTGATGAATCTAGGCCTCTCCTCGGTGCACATCCTGGCACATCTCTGCCTGACATTTTTACTGCGTTTAGGAGGGGAAAACAATACACTACACTACACCTAGAACAGTATTTTTGTAACAGCAGGTTTGTAGAAAAGTTAGATCAAAATAGGCAGACACTGTAGCTAAAACCTAATGCAAAAAGACACTGTCAGATGGTCTTACACAGGATGCCTCTGGTCAGAGTTAAATGCACCACAGGCAGTTTTAAAATGTGTGTTTTGTTCAAAATGTAAAAAAGGTAAAGATGCAGGTACTATTAAAAGCTAGGTGCTAGTATTCGGGATGCCCCCCCAGTGAAAGGCATTGGGTGCTTTAAACTTTAAAACCAGACTATTTTATACAAAAGGCAAAAGGTTAGTAGGCAGGTACTCTTAAAAGATAAGTGGTAGCACTGACAATGGCTCCCAGTGAAAGGCAATGGGTGCGTTAAACTTGTAAACCAGACTTTTTTATACAAAAGGCAAAAGGTTTGTAGGCAGGTACTCTTAAAAGATAAGTGGTAGCACTGACAATGGCCCCCGGTGAAAGGCAATGGGTGATTTAAACTTGTAAACCAGACTTTTTTTATACAAAAGGCAAAAGGTTAGTAGGCAGGTAATCTTAAAAGATAAGTGGTAGCACTGACAATGGCCCCCGGTGAAAGGCAATGGGTGCTTTAAACTTTAAAACCAGACTTTTTTATACAAAAGGTTAGTAGGCAGGTACTCTTAAAAGATAAGTGGTAGCACTGACAAAGGCAATGGGTGATTTAAACTTGTAAACGAGACTTTTTTTTATACAAAAGGATAGTAGGCAGGTACTCTTAAAAGACACTTGCTAGTATTATGGGATACCCCCCCTCACATACAGAGGTTGGCTCCTTTGATAGTGGAAAAGTGACGTTGATTACAAAATGCAACCAGTTAATAGACAGGTAGTCTTGAAATATTTATGCTAGTGTTTGGGGTGCCCCCTCGTCACATACAGAGGTTGGCTCCTTTGATAGTGGAAAAGTGACGTTGATTACAAAATCCAACCAGTTAGTAGACAGGTACTCTTGAAATATTTATGCTAGTGTTTGGGATGCCCCCTCCTCACATACAGAGGTTGGCTCCTTTGATAGTGGAAAAGTGACATTGATTACAAAATGCAACCAGTTAATAGACAGGTAGTCTTGAAATATTTATGCTAGTGTGTGGGATGCCCCCTCCTCATATACAGAGGTTGGCTCCTTTGATAGTGGAAAAGTGACATTGATTACAAAATGCAACCAGTTAATAGACAGGTAGTCTTGAAATATTTATGCTAGTGTTTGGGATGCCCCCTCTTCAAATACAGAGGTTGGCTCCTTTGATAGTGTAAAAGTGACGTTGATTACAAAATGCAACCAGTTAATAGACAGGTAGTCTTGAAATATTTATGCTAGTGTGTGGGATGCCCCCTCCTCATATACAGAGGTTGGCTCCTTTGATAGTGGAAAAGTGACATTGATTACAAAATGCAACCAGTTAATAGACAGGTAGTCTTGAAATATTTATGCTAGTGTTTGGGATGCCCCCTCTTCAAATACAGAGGTTGGCTCCTTTGATAGTGGAAAAGTGACGTTGATTACAAAATGCAACCAGTTAATAGACAGGTAGTCTTGAAATATTTATGCTAGTGTGTGGGATGCCCCCTCCTCATATACAGAGGTTGGCTCCTTTGATAGTGGAAAAGTGACATTGATTACAAAATGCAACCAGTTAATAGACAGGTAGTCTTGAAATATTTATGCTAGTGTTTGGGATGCCCCCTCTTCAAATACAGAGGTTGGCTCCTTTGATAGTGGAAAAGTGACGTTGATTACAAAATGCAACCAGTTAATAGACAGGTAGTTATGAAATATTAATGCTAGCACACTTTTTAAAGAATGACACCAGGAAAAGGAAAAGCTAAATAGGCAGGTGTGTTATTAACACTAAATAGGCTTGAAAGCTAATGCAAATACTTTAAACTGTCCCTGTCTTTATCTGTCACTGTCACAGCCTCTCTCCTTCTCTATCTGTCCCTCGCTTCTTCTGTTCTATCTATCTATCTATCTATCTATCTATCTATCTATCTATCTATCCCTCGCTCTCTCCCTGACTGATCTGCTCTGGCCGATACAAGTGTCAGAATGATCTTCCGCAAAATGGCCGCCGCTTATATGGGGCTGTGACATCATCGGTAAGCCTGTCTGCTGATAGGTAGCACGTGACACCTACCCAGGATTCCTTGCCCCATGGGACATGTCCTGACATGTGGATCTACCATTTTAGATGAGCTGTATAGCAGTAAATGGAGTTTTAAGGAAGCGATTCGAGCAATCGAATCGTGGCGATATTAGGAATCATAACGAATCGAATATTTTCTGAAATTGTTAACGAATTCGGGTTCGTCAGAATCGATTCGCTCATCTCTAGCGTCGGACGCATTTAACTAGTGCTACCTATCGTTCGCTGCAGAGTTGTCCTGTTGTTATATGTGGCGTTGGGTGGCTTTTCCTCGGAGCACTACATATGCATTCATTGAGGGAGAGTACTTCTACAGCGCCCTCCAGACATCACAATTATCAATGCTGGACAGGATAGTACAGTGTCCCTTGTCCAGCCGCTACGCTAGGTCACAGCGCCAGACACCCGTTTGCAGCGCTCAAACGCTCAAATGGCAATACGTGGCGCTAGTCCAAAATTTGCCTCTAGATGTTATACTGCTTAAAGTAAGTGGGACTGAGCACCCCGCTGCATTCCTTGTTTATTTGTATCAGAGTATTAAAAGAGGATCCAGTCCAACCATATGGCATTTTGGTGTGTGTCTCTGCCATGTAATGAAAGTGCAATTCCCTCCATTCCCCTAACATTTAGATCTCAGCAAACCAATCTTTTATGAAGGGAACATACCAGTATTTCAATTTCCAATATCTGGAAATCACTGACTCAATCAAGTGCAATATAAGTGAATTTCTACATTTGGTGTGTTTTTTAATAGCACATTGTTTCTCAGATGCCTTCTTATGAAATTTGAACACTAGTTTGAATTAATTTCCAAGGGCCAGAATACCCAGCCAGAATTGCAGAACCAGAATATTCCCTAATATAGCAAAATAGCCAAATTGCAACAAAACAAAGTAAATAGCTATTCTAGCAGCCATTACCACGAGCTCCATTTATTTAATTTCAAAGGCTTTTGTGAAAAGTAATTGCTATTACTTGTATTTGTTTTTTTGTTGTTTCTCTAACTGATTATAATTTAGTATTCCACAGCTCATCTTTGTATATAAAAAAAAACATTTGTGTACTCACCTACTGAATGTTCAGAACAATCATACACTGCTGCCATCATGTGGAATTGTTACATATAACTATTTATTTTGATATGCTGCAGAAATGTATCGATTACTTGGCAGACATAACTTGTGCTGTGCAAAAGGGCGGGTGTTGCACCTGCTTTACCCTATAATAAATATATATATATATATAAATATATATATATATATATATATATGAGAGAGAGAAAAAAATGGGCCACAGCAGTTGCATATGACCCCTATTAGGGTTGATTCAGCACCAGGTGAGAAAACTGCCATTCACTTACTTTGTCTACATTGGGGCTGATTTAGCACCAAGTGAAAATATATGTCCGGTTGCTGAATCAGTTTGCCCTGGGATTAGGGTAGGAACAGTGATGGGTAAATAAATTGTTGGCACGCAACAGTGACATTTCATCTGGGATTAAACTCCACCTAGCTTTTCATTTTAGTGATCTGTTTTTTGGTGGATCAATCAAAAGCCCATGTTTATATGACAGAAAAACAAACTACAGTCATATGTAACCAAGAATAATCATTAAGGGCCTAATTCAAGAAGCGTCTTCACTTAAAGCAGGCCAAAAGTCAAAAAAGCAAGTTCAGTAAATTGCATCCCTGAAGCCCTACTCTGGCAATCAGTGACATCATCTATTTAAAAGTGCTTAATCCTATGCAAATGTTATGGAATAGCAGGTAGATTCCATGCTGCATAACTGCATGGGAGTGGTCATCTTACCACATACATGAGTCCTACTTATCTAAAAACCCAATCCTATGGTCTAAATTGGCTCAGTGGAACACAGGTTCCCCTCCTTTCATCCCAGTTCCTGGCCAGGGGAGCAGCCTTTTACAGTGAGAGGCGGGGGCCCTCAGGGATCTTCTCCACATGACTTACACATCATGGGAGAGGTGGGGCATGGAGGGGGTTTCCTGAGGAAACCCCCTCCACGCCCCTCTTGTGATGTATGTAGCCACGTGGATGAGATCCCAGAGCCTTTCTGTATAAAAGGAGCCTCCCTCGCCCCAAACTCATTCCCATTGCTGGTAGCGAGGATGAGAGGAGGGGGAACCTTTTGTTAACCTATTCTCCAGCCGGCGGCACTGGGTGTCAACACTGACGCTTGCTGCTGCCCAAAGAAGATGGTGAAGGGGCACAGTACAGCCCCGAAGATGAAGCGGAGACACAGTGTGGGACACAGGTGACCCAGCGGACCGGTTGAGGAAGGTACATGGTGCAGAATTGAGAAAAGAAGACAGGGACAGGGATTGAGAAAAGAAGATGGGTGCCACCAGCTCCCCTGGAGGAGAACCAAACCCATACTGAAGGGCATAAGGGCTGGTTAACTTGCAGGACCAGCAACCAGTGCCCTTTTGCCTGGTGTCCAGGATGGTTTGCTTTTGGGGTTGACCATGCTTTTTTTTTTAAATTATGGTAGAGTTCAAAATATTTGGTAAAAAAATACAATTCTGTGATTACTCACCTGTAGAATTGGTATACAGCATGTTCTTTTCCAGAAGATATTCCTTACACTTGAGTTATACATCCAGTAGATGGCGCTGGACTGCAGAGACAGAAAAGTGGCTCCTCCCGGCCCCATATATACCAGGGACCTCCCACAAATTCCCCAGTATTGAAAAGCAGTTAAAATGGAACCATTACAAAAACTGGACAATCACCATACAGAGGTAACTAAGAAAAATGATAACAAGGGTGGGGTGGAACAGGACGTGCAGTATACATATAATGCCAATTCTAAAGGCGAGTAATCACAGAATTTTATTATTCTAAGTATACAGCACGTCCTGTTCCAGAAGATATTATATATAGCAGTGTCCGTAAGGTAGGGTGGGATCCCCAAAAGTAACAGCAGACACTTTAAACCACTGCCCCCTGCAGAACCTCGCGGCCGAAAGCAGCATTAGCTGAGGCCCTAACATCAACCTTGTAAAACTTTGAAAAGGTATGAACAGAAGACCAAGTAGTGGCCTTGCAAACTTGTTCAACAGAAGCTTGGTGCTGAAAAGACCTAGAGGCACCAATAGCACGAGTAGAATGAGCAGTAAGGCGGAAGGGAGGCTCCTTCCCCTAAGCAGAGTAGGCCTGTATCACAGCCTGACGTATCCACTTGCTAATAGTGGACTTAGCCGGAGCCAGACCTTTCTTAGGTCCAGACGGAAGCACAAAAAGAGCATCAGTCTTCCTGAAGTATTCAGTAGCCACCAAATAGAGTTCTGACTACATCCAAAGAATGTAAAACCCTCTCCTTAGGGTTACTAGGATTAGGACACAGAGAAGGCAAAACAATGTCCTGATTGAGATGAAAGGCAGAAACAACCTTAGGCAAAAAATCTGGCTTAAAACGAAACACCACCTTGTCCTGGTGTCTCCCAAAATAAGGAGGCTTGATGGAAAGCGCCGCCAATTCAGAAACACACCTAACAGAAGTGATAGCCACCAAAAAGACCACCTTAAGCGTAAGAATGGACAAAGGGGCCCCTTGCAAGGGCTCAAAGGGAGACCCCTGCAGGGCAGATAAGACCAAGTTCAAGTCCCAGACTGGTAACATAGGCTTACGTGGGGGACGCACGTGAGTAATCCCCTGGAAAAAGGTCTTGACCAGGGGATGCTGAGCAAAGGATCTTCGGAAAAAAATGGCCAAGGCAGAAACATGACCTTTCCGAGTACTGAGCTGAAGACCCAGATCCAAACCATGTTGCAGAAACTCCAGAATCCTAGGAATAGAAAACACACGACAGGGAAGCGAGTTAGACTCGCACCAGTCAATGTAAGTACGCCAAACCCTGTAGTAGATGGAAGAAGAGGACCTTTTCCTAGCCCTGATCATGGTATTTACAACCGAGGCAGGCAGCCCTTTTTCCATCAAGTTGGAGGTTTCAACAGCCAGGCCGTCAAAGCCAGCGTTTGTAAATTGTGGTGGCGTAGGTGCCCCTGAGTGAGCAGATCTGGAACCCGGGGCAGGGCGTACTGATCTACTGCCAACTGCACGATGTCTGCGAACCACACTCTTTTTGGCCAACAGGGGGCCACCAGGATGGCTGGCACCCCTTCCTGAACTATCTCGCGCAGCACCCTGCACAGCAGGGGAAACGGGGGAAACACATACAGGAGCTGAAAACTCATCCAAGACATTGCCAAGGCATCCATGGCCAAGGCCAGAGGATCCTGGGACAGAGAGACAAAGACTGGAAGCTTGTAATTGTGATGGGATGCAAACAGATCCACATCCGGCTGACCCCAGCGGTGGCACAGGGAGTGAAACAAACTGCTGCTGAGGGACCATTCTCCCAGATGAGAGGTCCCCCTGCTCAGAGAGTCTGCCTCCAGATTCTCCACCCCCGGGATGTACACAGCTGAGATGCAGGGAACATTCTCCTCCGCCCAGGACAGTATCAGGGACACTTCCTTGAGGGCCCTCTTGCTCCGGGTCCCTCCCTAATGATTGATGTAGGCAACCGCCGTCTGGTTGTCCGAGCGGACCTGAACAGCCCGACCCCGCAGGTGTGGGGTGAAGTGGGCGAGAACCAACCTGATCGCCCTCAATTCCAGAATGTTGATGGGGGCATGGGCCTCCTGAGGGCCCCACTGACCCTGGAATTTCAGGAACTTCCAAAAGCCCCCCAACCTGTCAGACTGGCATCCATGGTGATAGTCTCCCAGCAGGGGGCCAGAAAGGATCTGCCCCCCAGCAGGTTCCTTGAGTCCAGCCACCATGATAGAGACCGCCTGACCAGAGGGGACAGGACAAACACCTGATCCAAGGACACAGGGTCCCGATCCTATACTGACAAGAGGTGAAGCTGAAGAGGCCTCATGTGAAACTGAGCATATGGAACCGCCTCAAAGCAGAACACCATCAGGCCCACCAGCTGCATTCCCTGCCTGATGGATGGATGAGGACAAGACAGCAGGGGCTGAGCTTTCTCTTGAAGGATCTCCACCTTCTGCTGAGGAAGAAAGATCTTGACCTGAGCTGAATCCAGAATCATGCCCAGAAAAGACTTCACCATGGAAGGAGACAGGGAAGATTTGGGGTGGTTGATCACCCAGCCGAATGACTCCAGTGTGGACACCACCCGCTGAGTGTCCAGCTCTGCCTGATGGAAGAACTGAGAAGCGATAAGCATGTTGTCCAAGTAGGGAAGAATGCGAATGCCCTGAGATCTCAGCAGAGCCATCACGAATTCACCAGCACCTTGGTGAATACCCTGGGAGCCGAGGTGAGACCGAAGGGCAAGGCCACAAATTGGTAGTGCGTATCCTCTAGAGCGAACCTGAGGAATCTCTGATGACCTGGAAAGATAGGAACATGAAGGAAAGCAGAGGTCATGAAGTCCCCTGGGCGTAGGAAAGTCACAGCTGAGCGCAGTCTCCATGCGAAAGTGTCTGAATCTGACAAATTTGTTGAGGTGCTTCAAATCCAGGATGGGTCTGATGGACCCATCTTTATTCCAAGTATGTCACACACCCCACTTCCAATATTCATGACATATGGGTTATAACCAGTAGAGGGCGAACTTCTGCAGAGATGACAGGAAAAAAGAAGCCCCTCCCGGTCCATAAATACTTGGGACCTCCCACACATTTCCCAGTTTTCATGCAGACGGCGAGCAAGTCAGAAGATGGCTGCGTCTCTTCCTTGCAGGTAAGCTGGGTCTACACCCGGCCACTTTGTCCCTATTTGTGCCCGGACCTAATTAATTTAAGCTCAATACTATGCCTCCCAGACTTGGCTGAAGGTCTGGGCGAGGGTAGGCAACACCTTAGAGGTGCATTTAGGGAGCTATGCTTCCCCGTGAGACCCCATATTAAGGGGTAGGCGGTATCTGGGTTGGTGATCCCGGTTTGGGATACCCCGTCCCTACCCTATTCCTTACACCTCCGGTGCGGGATCCCCCCCTTCCGGGTCCCCCTGTTACCCTCCAGTCCCCCTTAATTTTCTTCCTTTCACTCTTTGTGCGTGTGTGTGTGAGTGTTTGTATGACTGTACTATTAAGGTGCACGCCGGCTGCTTGCTGGGGTTTTTTTTTTTTTTTGGTGGGGAGCTTCTTCCCCTCAGGCTGCTCTGAAGAGGGGGCGGGGCCAGGCGTTCGCCGTGGCCCACCCCCTTGATATTGCCGCCGTTGTGGAGCCCAGCCTCCTGCTGGTAACCGCGTCTCTGGTGTTTGAGGGAAGGGGGCGGGGCCAGGCGCGGCGCGCGATCCGCGCTGGCCTGCCCTTCTGCTCCCTCTCTCCTTGGTCCTTCCTTGCTGGCCGGGCGCCATTGTGGATTGTGAGTGCCCTATTGGGCCCCCCCTTTTTCTTTTATTTACTGAGCCGCGTGCCCCATTTATAGCGCTGGGGCAGCTCTGCTTTTGTCCTTACTCCATATATTATCTGTATTACATATGTAATTTTTATGTGTGTGCATGTGCCTTCTTATGGGTCCCTTCACTTATGTCTTTCAGGAGGACTCCCTGTCTATTGTGTAAAAGGGGGTTCTCCCAGTCCTAGGGTCCCTGGCAGATAATTGGGGTACCTACAAATCCTCCCACTGGGACTTAAAGGGGCATCCCGGGTAGCTCAAGCAGCGTAATTCCCTCTGGTCATTGCGACTACCTTAAAATCACCATATGGAGGCTCCCCAGGATACCGGGCTCGGGCTCCCTTCAGGACAATCCCGGCAGTGTGTGGGTTGTGGGCTATCCCTTACGGGGGAAAATGTACTAATTTGCATACCATGTGCTCAACAGGCCATAACGCGGCAGTCGGGGTCCCAGGCGTCTGGGTCCGTGCCGCCCGTCTCATCTCCTACCCCACCCCGCATTATCCGTACCCCAAGTGACACTGTCATTAGCGGGGAGTCGCAATCTGATGTATGTGCTAGACTGGCCAACATCGAGTAATTGATTTCTAGCTCTGCGGTCAGAAAGGCCCCGGCTAAGAGAAGACACCTGTCACCGGCCGCGCTGGTATGGGATTTGAAGACTAGGATTCCCTTGACTGGTCTGCTCATTCCTCGCTTGAGGAAGGGGATTTGTTTGAGGGATCTAATGTTGAAGATCAGCAGTTTTTTTATACTGATGCCGGGCAGGCGCTGGGGGATGCTGTGGATACCCCATCTTTTTGAGGTTCTGGATATTTCTCCGCCAGCGGAGGCCCCTCCGCAGAAGGGGGAATTCTTTGGGATTTCTAAGCCCCGCTTGGAGTTTCCAAATCAGAATCATTTTGATAGCATGATTCTTAAGGAATGGGAGAGGCCTAGCCGGCTTCCCGGTGTTCCTCAGGGATGGGATAGGAAGTATCCCTTTCCGGTGGATGCGGTGAAGCGCTGGTCGTCCCCTCCCGAGGTCGATGCGTCCGTTCTGGGATTGTCTGACGCCACCACTCTTAAAGATGGTGAGGACAAACGCATTGATCGGATGGCATGCCATGCCTTTGCAGTGTGGGTTCAGCCTTGCGGCCTGTTTGGGCCTCGGCGCTCTCGACTGTGGCTACCAGGTCTGTGGTTAAGGACCTGTTGAGTGGTTCCCAGCTTAACCCGGCCAGTGATGAATTCACAGCCCTTAAGCGGTGTGAATTATTTATGACCTTTGTTTTATCTGCTATGGATGACACAATTATTATGTGTAGTAGAACCTCGGCATTGCTAGTGGCTATTCGCCGATCGGTCTGGTTGCGCCAGTGGGCAGCTGACAGTGCGGCTAAGAAATCACTCACAGCGCTACCCTTCCTGGGTACGCGGCTGTTCGGGGATAAATTGGATTCAGTGGCGAAAGGTGGAAAGTTACATCAGCGTAAGAAGCAGCGTTGCCCCTTTCGGGAGGCAGGCTCCTTCAATCCTTCCTTTCGCGGTGCCAGAGCGGGCAGAGGTTTTGCCTACTCTAATTTCAGAGGTGATTCCTGGAACAGAGGCAGAGGACGCGCACGTCCAGGCCCTAACTGGGGTTCCAAGCCCAAGCCCGCTGCCAAGCCAGCTCAGCAATGAGGGGACGCCCTCACCTTTGTGGGTGGGGGGACGGCTGCAGCTCTTCTTCCAGGTCTGGGCCCGGGAGGTCACAGACAAATGGATCTTGGAAGTGGTCCCTTCCGGGTACAAACTGGAGTTCGAGTACCGGTCTCTTCCCAGATTCCTGAGTGCCCTCGGAATCCCGGGCTGCGCAAGGGGCTCATGTTGGCTGTAAGGAATCTTCTGGACATGGAAGTCATATGCCCGGTGCCTTTCTCAGAGAGAGGCTGGGGCTATTATTCCAACCTCTTCACGTTTCCCACAAAGGATGGATCCATGAGACCCATTCTGGATTTGAAGTTTCTCAACAGGTTCATCAAAACCAAGAAGTTCCACATGGAGACTCTGCGCTCAGCCATCTATTCCCTTCGTAAGGGGGATTTCATGATGTCCATAGACATCAAGGAAGCTTACCTTCATGTACCAATCTTCCCAGCACACCAGAGATTTCTCAGGTTTGTGGTGGGAGATCAGCGCTTTCAATTTGTGTCCCTCCCTGTCGGTTTGACTTCAGCACCAAGGGTGTTCACCAAGGTGCTGGCAGGCATAATGGCCCTTCTCAGAGCCCAGGACATTCGCATTGTGCCATATCTGGACGACCTCCTCATTACGGCATCTTCTCTCAGTCAGGCAGAGCTGGACACCAGGTTGGTGGTGGCGACGCTGGAGAGGTTCGGCTAGGTGATCAACCATCCGTGGGGCCACGGCAGGAGGAGAGATACAGAGTACATAAAAAATGTGAGCCAAAAGCCTGTCAGTATCATCTGAAGCCCATGGGTCATGCCCAGAATCGGCACCATACGCTCTAGAATGTTCCTAAGATGATTCTGAATCAGAAAACAATTCCCCCTCTTCTAGGGGGGTATAACTGGTAACATCCAAAAATTCCTCCATAGGAAAGAGGGAAACACCAGGTGATAAATGCCGCTTCTTAGCAGAAGCCTTACGTGGGCCAGAGCTAGCAATATGTCTCTCAATGCTGGCCACCCGAGCAGCCAAATCAGGTTGAGACTCACTGGTATGCACCTCACTGGGAGTCAGATGTAAGCATGGGGGGGTAGGCAAAGCCCGAGGGGGCGCAGGCCCAGCCACCGGTAACCCAGACTGCAATGCAAGCGTCTGCTGGGCACAGTGTACACACACCCTGACATCATCACTTATAGGGGATACCCCACACGCCACACACAGCCGGGCTTGTCCCGAAGGAACCCCAAACACATTATCCTGAGAAGCCTCCATATGGTGATTTTTGTGGCACAATAAGCCAATTGGGATTGACGCCAATAAGGCTACCCGGGATGCCCCAATAGCCCGCTAGGGAAGTGCGAGATATGAAATACAATAGCCCTCCAATAGGGAGCCCTCCACTAAATAGAAGGGATAGGACCGGGAGAAACCACAAAGTTTGACCCACCTGCAAGACATAAGCAAGATCCTGTAAGCAATGTGCAATACAGAGAAATACAAAATAAATCAGCCCGCAGGGGCACTTATGGACCGCGATAGGGAGACGCCAGACACACGCAGCAGAAAACTAAAATGGCACCCGTATATACATTCGCCCCCCCCCCCGAAGAGCGCGAAAACGCGCCCACATGACAAAGCCAGCCAATGATGGCGCAGCTGCGTCTGAGGTGATGTCGCCGCTGTCCGCAGAGCAGAGTACAAGAATGCGGCGGCAGCAAAAGAAACCAGTGCAACCAATTCAAAAAGGGATCATCACATAAAACATATAATAAATATATATATATATATATATATATATATATATATATATATATATATAGACATGCACCCCAACCCCCCCGAGATCTACCAGGGAGAGCGAAGGGGAGGCAAAGGCCAGCCTAAGGGAGCCAACTGCAGGGACAGGGGGCGAGGCGCATAAGATGCGGGAGGGGCATCCCATAAGGCTCACCATGGGCCTGTACCGCCTACCCTTTGGTGGGGGACTGCGGTTGGAGCAGCGCTCCTTAGCACCTAGCAGCGGTGCTGCCTACCTTTACCCGAACCAGTGCAGCCTAAGCTGGGAGGCAGTAAAAGGAAACGGGTGGGAATAGTCCTACAGGGCCGCAGGCTAATAGCCCCTCTCACCTGCGAGTAGAGAGAGCCATCGTCTAGTCATCGCAGCCCAGACTGCAGAGAAGAACTGGGGAATTTGTGGGAGGTTCCTGGTATATATGGGGCCGGGAGGAGCCACATTTCTGTCTCTGCAGTCCAGCGCCATCTACTGAATGTATAACTCAAGTGTAAGGAATATCTTCTGGAACAGGACGTGCTGTATACTTAGAATATAAGACCCTGTCTTATTTTCGGGTAACAGAGCATAGCCTGAAAAATGCTAAATATGCACATTGTAGGGATATCTAGCCTTACCTCTTTTACATTAAGAGCTGTTTTGAATTCTTCTAAATCTATTTGCTTGTCTTCTCCAGCAATTCTTTCAAACTGCTTGCTTACCCACTCCAGCCATTTTGCATCCTCGTCTGCACTCATGGTTATAGGAGTGGATAGAATCCAGAACCTCTGCAATACATTTGTTTTAAATAACATTAAAATATGCAAAAAACATTTAAATATCCCTCCTGCTGCCTTTCTAGATTTTTACACCTGTTGCTGCAGCCCCAAGCCGCTCACTGGCTTTCCAAGGGGATAATCCAAAGTCAGACAAACTGAGGGTGAGGTCTTGCTTATGGCTTTCTGTTATTTAAGAAACGCTAACGTCACTTAGTGACACATAGCGGCAGGTGAACGCCGGGCGCAGTACGTGAAAACCATTTATATGAAAGTAAATCTAGTGAGCGCCTCTAATAGCGTCATGTAGCACTGAATGTTTTACTAGCAGCGGCTCAGTGTAAAGCGACGGCGCAATATGTTCAGCAGCGCCATGTAGCACCTGTCACTCAGCAGTGTTATACATTTCACTGGTGTTTTTTGCTTGTGTGTAGTGTTTTGATTAACTATTTTTCTCAATTTTAGAATCAAATTATTGTGTGACCTCCACTGCCCAGCAACCAAAAACTAATATTGTTATATTTTGTTTTCTTTTTATGCAGACTTGTATGTTCAGATCTGCCATTGCAGTATCATTGTTACAGTGTTAAAACAATGTCATTCCATGTGTTTTCGCTCTGGTGTTGGTGTATATGTGTTTAGAAACAGACATCTTTCATACAGCATCTGAAGCTATATGCTTTATATATTGTTTTTTAGTTAAGTTTTGAAAAGGCACACAACTAGGAAGAAAATATATATACCTAAAAAACTATTTTATATTAATCACAAAAGACACATACAGTACATAAGTCATCAGACATTTTAAAGAACAATAGACCTGTATGACTATAATTTCATAACAAATCTGCAGGGGAGTATAATAAGCGATAAATACCATATAAATTCTTTCGAATCAAATAAATATAAGACCAATCAAAAAAACAGCTTAGCAGATATAAGCAGTAACAGGTGAAAGCAAATATAGTCCGGGGGGGTGTCATGGTAAATATTTGGGGAAACCAGTGTGCCTTCCGGTGTGTATTGCAACCTGTATTCCGGTGAGCTTTTTACCGATAACACAAAAAAGTGCAAAAAATGTTTTTCTTTTACAAAGGTTTTTATTGAGATTCAGCAGATAGTAAAGACAGCGTGGATACATACAAATGCAATAGAGCATGGCATGAACAGCATAATGTGACATAATTGGTGACATAATTAATACATCATAAAAGGTACAATAAACCCTAAGGGAGACATTTAGTATCAAAGGAGAACTATACCGATGCGAAGATCTTAATCAGCATAGGAGAGAGTGCTGCTTAGAAAACATAGCCTTGGACTATAATTGTCGCTTTCTAATACACTCTTATGAAAATGAAAATACTCTCATGTAAACAGTGACTTCTATATAGGAGGGCTCCATTACATCATAACACTTACTCATTGAACCGTAAGATTAAGTTTTAAGATATAAACAGGGTGACAAATACATAGACAACTAGACAAAAGACGGAAACAGAGGGAGAGAGGGGGAAGGAAAGAAGTTGGGTAAAGGTGGGAGGGGTGGGGGGAACGGCTCCCGGGTTGAGGCAAGGGGTGGATGCACCAAGAAAAATGAGGGCCCATTCGGTTAAAGGATGAGGGGATAGCCTGTCTAAATCGGGAATATCGGATCCGCACTTCCACCTCCCAAACCTGTATGCTCTATCCATGGCTGCCAGGTGTCATAAAATCTGTCATATAGATCCCTAGAGATTGCCGTTAACTTCTCATTGCACATGATATCAGCTATCCTGCCCCTTATCTCAGCCCATGGGATGGTGGGAAGCCTCCAACACCTTGCGATCGTTACTCTGACCGCCAAGAGTATATGGAGAACCAGGAGCACCTGTAATTTAGTGTAAGTGGCCGTCTTTAAAGAAAGAAGGGCTTCCCAGGGGTCCCCCTGGGCCACAATTTTCTGAATGTTGGAAATAAGTGTATAACATTTTGCCATATCTCTTGAGCTATTGGACATTCCCACCACACATGAAGCATCGTACCTCTTAGCTGACATCCCCTGAAACAAAGGGGGGAGGAAGAGAGGGAAAACCTATGAATGCGATCAGGGATATAATACCACCAAAACATGATTTTGAAGGCATTTTCCTGGGTGAGGGCATTATAAGAAATTTTATTTGTGTTTCTCAGGATTATTTGCCAGGTTTTTAGGTCTTTCTCCTCCCCCAATTCCTCCTCCCACCTTGCCATGTAATTATGTTTCTTCGTAGGGGCTGGGGTTACCAGGGATGTGTATAGGCTAGATATCAGACCCCCCAAAAAGTGATCCCGAATACACCTTCTTTCATATTCCGTAGTCCTAAAGGGGGGGAGGAGTTCTTCAGAAGATTATTAACGAAGTGTTGTATCTAAAGACATCTAAATACTTCCACCGGAGGGAAGTCAGCATTAGATGACAGACACTGTAAGTTTTTCAGGCCCTTCGGAGTACACAAGTGGTCAACCAGAGTGTAGTTATTCCTCTTCCACCATCCAAAGTTCTGCTGATGGGAGATACCTGGGGGGAATGCAGGGTTACCCAAAAGGGGAGAAGCCGGTAAATGAGGAGAAGAGAATATATGTTTTGTTGTGTCCCATATAGTCAGCGAGAACTTTAGGAGAGTGGGTAAGGGGTCGGGTCTGGAGGACCTGGGTATCCAGAGTAGAGAGGCAGGCGCCGTGCGCCCACACCCTGCCACGTCGTTGAGAACCCAGATTGGTCTGTACCGAGGCGCATGCAAGAGTACCAATGGTGCGATTTGTGTGGCCACGTAATATTTACAAAGGGAAGGAAAAGACAGGCCTCCGTCCTCCTTCTTGCAGTACAGTATGTCTCTGCTAATTCTAGGTCTGGATTTCTTCCAGGCATACGAGAGAATTTTCCTCTGGAGAGACTCCAGTTTTCCCCTGGGTATCGCAACTGGGAGAACTCGAAAAAAATATAAAATCTTGGGGAGATATGTCATTTTCAGGGCAGCAATCCTGCCCAGCCACGACAATCTCAGGAACCACTAGGACTGTAATAAAGAATCAAGGGATCTAAATAGCTCTGGATAATTTGCCCCATAGAGTGCATCCAGGTTATTAGTCAACTTGATACCCAAATAAGGCAACTTCTGAACCCAAATCCACTTAAAGTTCTGTAAGAGGAGTTTCTTAGTCCCTTCGGATAATGAGACATCCAGAGCCATGGATTTGGAAGAATTAAGCCTAAGCCCCGAAATTCTACCGAAGTTCTCCAAGATAGCAATAGCATTCGGTACCGAGACATGAGGGCAGGAGAGCATAAGGAGCATATCATCAGCAAACAAGGATATATTTTGGTCCCTTCCTCCACATGGTATGCCCCTTACTGATGAGCTCTGCCTAAGTTTCTCCGCTAACGGTTCAAGTGAGAGGACGAATAATAAAGGGGATAATGGACAGCCCTGCCTGGTGCCCCTTTTTATCTGGAAGGCCTGGGAACTGTAACCCGCGTATCTCACCGTGGTCGTGGGATTAGAGTAAATAGCTGAGATCCAGGAGAGGAGACCTGGGCCAAATCCCCATCTCTGGAGAGATAATCGAAGGTATTGCCAGGACAACGAGTCAAAAGCCTTCTCCACGTCAAGAGAGAGGAACAAGGCCTCGAGTCCCTGGGCCCCGGCCCCCTCCAGGAGCTGTAAGATTCTCCTAACTCCATCCCCCGCCTGTCTCCTGGGCACGAATCCCACCTGGTCTCCATGTATTATATCTCCCAGAAAAACATTTATTCTATTGGCAATAATCTTGGTGAGAATCTTCAAATCCAAATTAAGTAGAGAGATAGGCCTATAATTCTTCCAAGATTGCAGGTCCTTCCCGGGTTTCGAAATCATGACAATTGAGGCTCTGAGCATGTCCGGATCTATTGGATTTCCTGCTTTGATGTGATTATACAGTCTAGCCAAATGCGGGGCAACAAGAGGGGCTAGTTTTTTGTAGAATATAGCGGTGAAACCATCAGGACCGGGTCTCTTATTGGACTTAAGATCTTTGATAACTTTGAGGACTTCCTCAACTGTTATATCCTCATCGACCAAGTCGCGTCCACCGGGAGGTATCGGGGGCAACTCAATGTCCGCAAAGAAGTCCCGGACCTGATGCCCACTGTAGAGCTGGGGGGAGTTATACAGGTTCGCCAGACCCGCAGAGAATTCCTCAACTATAATGTTAGGATTATTGGTGATGGTACCTCCACTCGTTTTAAGTCTAACTGGCTTCATAGTTTGTTCCTGGCATTTCAATTGGGAAGCCAATAACGTACCCGGCTTATTCGCGGACACATAGTATTTCTGTTTAGTTCTCCGGTATCTACCCTCTGCACTCGCTATTTGTAGAAGATTTAACTCAGTTCTGATACTCTCCAGTGTACGGAGTTTAGACTGAGTAGGGTTTTTTTTTAAGTCGGAAGAGGCCTGTTCATATTGGGCTTGAAGTAACTGTAAGTTAGCCGACCTCTCTTTCTTTTTCCTTGTAGCCAGGGCAATGAAGTGTCCACGCATATCCGACTTAAATGCACCCCACACCATGGGAGGAGCAGTATGTGCGTTCTCATTAATGGAGAAGTATTCTGAAGCCCTGAGGCACGCTTCCTCAACCAAGATTTTAGAAGAGAGGAGGGAATCGTTTAGGGACCAGGACGAGGGCCTTGGCCTGGTGACCAGGGAGCTACAGGATAGTACCATCATGTCGTGATCTGACCAAGGGATCGGGTAAATCCTGGCCTGGGTGATAGAAGGTAAAAAGGCAGGGGGGACCAGAAAGTGGTCGATTCTAGTAGACAGTTTATGTGGGGCCGAGTAATGGGTAAAGTCTCTCGCATGGGGATGAAGAGCTCTCCACGCATCAAGCAAAGAGTGGTTGTCCAGCAGAGCTCTAAAGAGCTCTCCCTCCTTTATAGAAGGGGCATTAGGGGGAAGGGACCTATCCAGGTGCGGCTGAATGGTCAAATTGGAATCACCACAGACAAAAATTGCTCCCTTCTGATGGTCCCTAAGGAGAGAAAAAATATGGGCCAGAAAGGGTAGCTGTCCAGTGTTTGGAGCATAATATGTCAAAAAAGTGACCTCAGCATCCTGGAGAGTTCCCTGGAGAAGTAAATATCTGCCGTCCGGGTCTGATATTTGCTTGGTGCAAGTGAAAGAGGTACCATTACGGAAGGCTATAAGTACCCCTCTCTGCTTACGCTTGGTGGTAGCCTGAAAATATAATGAAAATTTGTGGTTCAGTAATTTGGGGGACGAGCCAGAGGCAAAGTGGGTTTCTTGGAGGCAGACCACATCTGCGTATAATGAGTTAAATAACTGGAAGGCTCTAGACCTTTTGTTCGGGGAGTTCATGCCCTGAACATTTACAGAGAGAACCTTAAGGGCCATGATTAGCTATAGGAGTGGAGCAGCTGAATTGGTTTGACATGTAAAGAGGGGCCTGGAACCGTTCCCCCCGACAAGGTGTAAAAAAGGGGGGGGGACTATGGAGGGGGGGAAGGAAGGCTGGGGAGGGGGACATACATAAAGACAAAAATACATATAAGCCAATGTAGTGGACATTGAACCATTGGACATGAATTAACATGTCTATGACTTCCACAGACCTAGGGAAAAATTTCCCCGTGGGAGGAAGTAAAAGGAGCGCGCGGTGCACAACGGGAGGCTACAATGAAATATTTAAGAAGACCCGTCGACTAGGCGACTGCCTCATTAAAACAATCTACATAACTGCAACTGGGGTTCCACAACCGACGTCCCGCGAAGCCCCACACTACTGCGGAACAACCAACCAGGCCCCATTCCACATAGGGCTGCGACAAAAGGAGTCCATGGAGCTATCGCACGGCGTCGGCTGCCAACCCGCATGGTGCAACCCGGGCACAGACCCAATTAGCAGACAACAGCAATAATAACGGTGCTTAAAAGGAACTGTAGATATCGCTGGCCAGAGGAAGACCTGAAATATAAAAACTGTTATGTCCCTAAACAGAGCAAACATATGTTAACATCAAACCGGGGAAACTAGCCTAATAACATAGGCTTTAAAACTGAGAGGGGTGAGGACCGTTACTCACGGCCCAAATGCAGTTGACCCGGATACAGTCCAGGGAGGTGTCCTTCAATTCAATGGGTACGAGGCTGAAACCGGATGGAGGCGAAGACTCCAGCATGAAGTAGAGCAGGTAGCCCCACACAGTTAGGGATGCCCGCCAGGTGCCACAAAGCCTCTGGACTAAGAAGGCCTCCTGCGAGAATCATCAAAAAGAAATAAAGGGTCAGGAGACAAACAAGGCGTAAGCCTAAACTCAAACAGGCTGCAATTTTTGGGCTATGAGTCTCTTCATCACCTGGGAACTTTGGCTCTGCTTGAGGGGGCTTGGAGATGGGCCGGCCCGCTGGATGTTGCGCTGGCTGGATCTCGGGGTCCTGGGAGTGGAAGGAAGCGAAGGAGGAGACATGTCCATCTCGGGGACTTTAAGACCAAGTCCCTTAAATTTAGTGAGGAGGTCTGGGATGGAGGCCGCATGGACCTGCTTTCCCTGGAATGAAAAAGACAGCTTAAAGGGGAATCCCCACCTATAGCGGATGCCACTTGCTTGTAGGATCTGTAGATAGGGCCTGAAAGCCCGTCTTTTGAGAATAGTGGACTGGGAGAGGTCTGCAAAAATTTGGTAGTTATGGGACTGGTAGACCAGGGGTGCTTTATCCCTCTCAGGACCGCTTCCTTTGTTTGGAAAAAATGAAATTTTACAATAATGTCCCGTGGGGGCCCCTCCGCCGGCCTTTTGGTGAGGGCCCTGTGTGCCCTGTCTAGCTCCAATCTTTCAATAGGAATCTCAGGGACCAATTCCTGCAACAGGGCAGTGACCGTTCCCAGGGTGTCTTCAAAGGTTTCGGGGATGCCCCTAAAGTGCAAATTTTACCTCCTATTGCGGTTCTCAAGCTCCTCATTCTGATTCTGCAGTAGGGTTATTTCCTCATAAAGCTGCTCCAATTTATTGCCCTGTTCCTCCAGGACCACTGTGACATCATCCATCCTGGATTCCAGGGAGTCAGTCCTGCCACCCAGCTCCCTGATCTCCTTCAAGAGGGTGTCTGTGTGTCTGCCAGTGACAGAGGTAACTTCCTCCCTCACTATGGCCCTTAGCTGAGAGAGGAGTTCCTGGCTGCTGGGTGTACTCAGGGCTGCACGTGGGGGGGGGGGGGCGCTGGGAGGCTGGGGGGGCGCCGGGCCAGCTATCAGCAGAGTCCAGGGACAAATCATCCCCCACACCTACCCCAGTCTGGTCATCTTGGGCCGGATCCTCCTGAGTGGCCTCCTGGAGCCCGGGAGGCTCAGCCGCATGTTTGGGTGCAGCCATTGTCAGGGCCGCCGCCGCCGCTTGTTTGCGGCCCTCCTTTGCTGCCCTTTTCCTCCCTCCTGGAGTGCCCGCTGGTACAGCAGGTAAGCGGGGATCCTGCGGGGGGTGATTGGTGCTGCAGGAGCCGGGTCTGACCTTTTCTGTTTGCTGGGCGCCTCCCATTGGTGCGGAGCTGTGGAATCAGGCGGCCATTCCATTTTGCTCTTGCAAAAAATGTTTTTCTACCGTTGCTGAATCGACCCTTAAATATTTATTATATTAGGCTAGTAGCCATGAAATAAGGAATATTCCGAGTACTTATTTGGAAATGCACATATCTGGGTCATGATAAAGATTTAGAGGCTGATTTAAGACTAGCGCCATGTATTGCCATGTGAGCGTCTGTGTAGCGGCATTTAGAGTGACCGTTAGTAGACGCTGCAAGTGAGTGTCGGGTGCTGTGACCTAGCTTAGCGGGTGGACAAGTGAAGCTGTACTATTCTGTCCAGCATCGATAAATGTAATGTGTGCAGGGCGCTGTAGAAGTGCTCTCTCTGACTCACTGCAGAGCCAATGGAGAACGCTAGGTGGTGTCCCAAGGTCAAAGCGCCCAAAGCTACGCTACATCTAAATCTGCACGATTTGTGCACGCAATGTTTTGAGATACACATTTGTGAGTTGATTTTGTTCACGGAGCACTGGAGTGGTGACAGCACCGGTATGGTAATTTCCTCATTTCTTGTGGTATAATTTGGAGCTAATTATCACATTTTGACTTTGGCCAGTCCTTGCAGGAGTTTATACTAGGTCCCTGACATAATCCATATGGGAAGCGGTGACTCTGGAGTTCCCTAGGAGTCTGCCTGTTTTGGGAGATGCTAATGAGGTGGAAGAGTAAAAGAACGGAAAAAGGAATCGCCACCAGGCAACTTGAACACCTACATGCGATAGGAGTGATGACACAATTGGGTTGCTCTCTAGATCCGTCATGGCATATGCATCATGCAATCATTGAGCATGCATTACCATCAGGCTTATGGAGACACGCTGAGTACCCGCCTGCTGGATATGGGATGGACAGTATGGAACCCATATGGACACGTTGAATATTTGATAACGGAGGCCCTACTGTGATTAATATTGATATAAGAGATGGCCTGGTTCCGCGGTTGGAACCGTGTCATGTGTATGGGGCATCCCAAAATAACGGGATGGATGCCCTTTGCGGATATTGTTTTGTTTAGATCAGCAATGGGCCGGTGCACCAGCCTGGACCGATTGGGCCCATATCCAATCTTAAATATGTACTAATATTAGCCATTGGTCGATACATTCATTTACTGATATATTATTCAGCATGGGATATAATGTTGTATACAGATAGCTTACTTAACCTTTGTGATTGACACGTTTTTATTCTATGTGTGGGGTTGTTGTTTTTATTTTTTCATGGTGTGAGACTCACAGGAAATACTCACCCTTCCTGGGTCCCAGTCCGCCTTTGGTGTGGTACTGGCCACTATGCGCTCCTCTCCCTCTGCTGACGCCCCACCTCTGTTTTGATGTGGGGACGCATATGCAAGGTAAAAAGGGGGGGGCGGAGCGCGGCGTCGCCTCTTCACTTACATCACGGAAGCCCTGCGTTCCAGGGTGGAACGCAGGAGAACTTCCGGTTCCGGACCAGCACGCTTCCGGCCGGAGCGTGTGGGGGCTGGATTGGCACACCTGCGGACGATCATGGACCTGGGGAGCTGTGTGGTATTTAAGGTGAGCAGGGAGGGTTGTCACCGACATTATTGAGCCTTGATAAAGAGCCCTAGAGGCTCGGAACGCGTGGGCTTTGGCTTTACCGTGGGGTCCCCGCCGGGTCACTAACACAGTAAGAATTCCTTTATGATCATTTGTATATTGCCTGATGTTGCACCTCGCACTTTTATTTCTCGCTGGGCCCGTCTCTTGTTAGGGTCCTGCTGTGTTGTTTGCATATAATATGTTGGAAAGCACGTAGCACTTTATTAGATAGCTCCAAAGAGAGGTAGTCACCCTGTATTTTACACATTATTTGTATGTTTGTATTTAGCCGGCGGGCTCCCCCTTGAGGATACTTTCGGTATTGCACCATGTATCATTGCTCATTAATCATGTTTTTAAATTGTCATTTTGAATAAAATAGTACATTAATTAACTCAGTAGTACCAATAGTTTATTGTGGAGTGCGAGGGTTAGTCCCCAGGGACCCTGTGAGGAATGATTAGGAGGACATTCCACTACTAGCACATCTAACAGGACAACGCTGCAGCGAACGATAGGTAGCGCCAGTTAAGTTCATCCAGCACCCGGTGCTGAAGCCCGTATTCAAGAATAAACTACACACAAGCAGCGCCGGCGCTCTAAAACTGGACGCTGTAGCATAGCGCGCCAGACACTGTGTGATCAAAGTCTGTTTCTCAACACATATCCACCAGCATATATTGTTTTAACACTGTAACAATGGCACTGCAATGACAGATCTGCACACGCAATTCTGCAACAGGTACTACATGGCGCTGCTTAGAGCGCCGGCGCTATACACTGAGCCGCTGCTAGTAATACATGTGACGCTACATGATGCTATTAAAGGAGCTGACCAGAGTTTTCACATACAGTGCCCATCATTCACCAGACGCTACGTGGCACTACCTGGCGCTAGTGTTTCTTAAATAACCCCCTAAGTGAAGCAAGTGCAACTCAGGGTGCACAATTGAGTTTGAATTGCAGCCTGCATCTCAAAAGATTCTTCGTTTTAACCCACAAAAAAGTGCAATAAAAAAGCAATATGGAAACAACAGCACAACAATATTCTTACCTCACTGGAAAAATGATGCACCACAAATGTAAAAATGCCCCATCACATGTACTGGTGATTTTATTGCACTTTTTTGTTACAATGAAAAAGCTCACCAAAATGGAGGTGGCATTTCACACCCAAATGTGCACACAGAGTTAACATTCGGCACTAAATCTTTAGCATTAACCTCATAGAATACAGGTCAGTCTTTTATATAGAACATGTGTTTTCAAGTTGTCAGAAATGTATGTATGTAATTAATTTTTACCCATAAATGTAAACCAAACCCAATTAGTGCCTGTAAAAAATCAAAAAGTAGCTCAGTTTAAGTGTCATCTGGTTGTGCCATTACCAAAGACAGATGGCTGTTTTGACACAGATAGTTGCTTACCAAAGGATTCATTTTCAAAGCAAAGTGATCCATTGGCACGCTTCCATGTGTTTATTTTTTTACAGTAATACAGCGTTTTGGGGCCATGGAGGGTCCCTTTGTCAGGGAAAAATGATCACTTTTGACTTTTCCTTATTGAGCACTGTTAGTCATCTGAACAAACAGGCCATCAATTTTTAATCAAAACTTAATTAAAGAAGCAGTATCTTTAAAAATGGTTTAATAATAAAGAGCTGCATAAATATACTAGATCATGGGAGGGCTGCTGCACTTTCTCTCTCCTGAGCCAGCCTGTACTGGAATAATGGCATTTTGCTATTGAAATTAAGCTAAGGCGTGGAGATGTTTTTACCCATCATTTAATCGGGGGCCAGATATTAGAGTGGTTATTGCTACAGATGACCACACTATGTTTCAGGAGATAGGTTGGAGGTGCACACTTTTCCCTATGAAAGTAAATTGGTACATTTAACAACCTATCAACTTTGCAGATGCACCCCCCCCCCCCAAATCTCATGTCCAAGTGGAGTTAACTAGGCTCCCTGAGGCTCCACCCATAAGGGAGTCCCTGGCCCTCTAATATAATCCATGTCCAGTGGTGCAAATTATGACCCCCCTGAAGTCTCCCCACCGCCCTTGACTATCCAGCGTTGTTGGTCCCTTACATACTACTATATATACTCTTAACACCAGGTTTTTGGTGTTCTGCCTTATTGTGTTAGGATTGTGTCCATTGTCCCCATACCTGTTATTTGCTTTCAATTCCTTGTATTCTTGTGGTTCTGTATTGCTAAAATGGGTTTGGTCTTCCAGGCCTTGAGTAGCAGCAGCCAGGGGCGTACATAGGTTTCACAGGGCGCCGTAGCAAAAGTCATAGTGGGCCCCATCCCAAAAAAGAGCAGATTTTTGCAATTTTAAATGTTCATATTAAATTCAGTATTGTAATAACCAACAGTTGATGTTTGGGTGTCTTCCTCCACACAAGTAAAATGGCTGGCTGGTAATTTATTCCTCGTCTAGATTCCCACCAAAAGAAGCATATGGGAAAGGGCTGTGGAGGGGATGGAGCACAGGGAGCTGCCACATTGGCTGGCCATGTTGCAATGAGGGCAGTGCCTGTAAAGGCAGAAGTGCTGCTGTACACTGCTACTACTAGAGGGTGTTTGGGCACTTGGTACTATGAGGGTGAGTTTCTTTTTCATTTTAAAGCTGAAATAAAATGTGATTTTTACTACCCCTGGTTTTGTTCCTTGCCCTGGTGAAAGGCCAGCAGCCAGCCCTGGAATCTTCTACACTAAGACTGTTCACTTTTTTTGTTTGATTCCACTTTAAAAAAACAAATCACAACACAATCAAGCAACAGGGGTGGGTTGAGAGGGGGGTGCAGTTTTTTTCATATCCCAAGCTGGACATCCTCTTTAATATGTAGAGGGTAGCACATCCAACCCCAAAGATTAACAAGCAGCCCCCCTCAACAGAACCAAACATTCATATGCAAGGCACCAGCTGCCCCCCCCCCCCAGACCCAAACATAAAATTACAAGGAACCACCGGCCCCTACCCCACAAACCCAAACATGAATATGTGGGACACCAGCTACCATCTGCCCCAGAAATCAAAACATTAATATGCAGGACACCAGCTGCCATAAGCCTTACAGACCCACACATCACATCAATATGGAAGTCACCAGCGGCCCCTAGCCCCACAGACCCAAACATCAATATATAAGTCCCCACCAGCCCCTACCCCACAAACCCAAACATCAATATATAAGTCCCCACCAGCCCCTACCCCACAAACCCAAACATCAATATAGAAGCCACCCCCGCCCCCTACCTCACAGACCCAAACATGAATATGTGGGACACCAACTGCCATATGCCCCACAGACCCAAACATCAAAATGGAGGGCACCACTGGCCCCTACCCCACAGAAGTCTTAAAGGGGCCACAGCACTCAAACCAGTTAGCTTGCTGACCAACCTACAATCTGTCTCTAAACTAGGTTAAAAACAGGGGGCTCGGTCACACACATCTGCAGAAGTATGCTTAAGCTGCACCACCGGCGCCAAGGTGCCCCTGTGAGGTGCAGTCCTAACTCTAGTACTAATTCTAGTCTCTAAGAGCCCCATTTGGGACATACAATGCAATAGATAAATTGGGAGCAGGCTTACCTGAGGTTGCCCTAAACCTCAAGTGCAAACCATGGGGTGGAAGGGTCAAAGACCTTGCAATACAGCCTAGACCCCACACACCATGTGCTTGCACAAATTCAAAAGAAACAAAAGAGGGGTGGCAGCCGCTCAGACCATTTTATAACTAACCAGGGAGGTGCACATTAGCAGGGCAATTAGAATACAAAAGTCTTAAAGGGGCCACAGCACTCAAACCAGTTAGCTTGCTGACCAACCTACAATCTGTCTCTAAACTAGGTTAAAAACAGGGGGCTCGGTCACACACATCTGCAGAAGTATGCTTAAGCTGCACCACCGGCGCCAAGGTGCCCCTGTGAGGTGCAGTCCTAACTCTAGTACTAATTCTACCCCACAGACCCAAACATCAATATAGAAGTTACCACTGCCCCCTACCCTCCAAGCATGAATATGTGAGACACCAACTGCCATATGCCCCACAGACCCTGGGGCACATGCTGCTCTCTATGTGCAAAGTGTCATCGGCATTGCATAACAGCTGTCACGTTGCTGCACTGCAGAGGACAGAGAGCAGCAACTTATGAGTATGGCAACATCTTCCTTCCTGCTCGCACTCAGGAACAGCTGCTCAACTGCCCTCCCTTTACCCGCACTGCCAGCATGCGTTTTTTAAGGCCCCCATTCCATTTTTTTAGTATGGTAGGGGGAGAGTTTAAGGCGGTCAGTAAAAGATGCTACATAATGGCAGCTTTCACCGTCCCCTTTCTGCCATGGGCCCCATAGCTCTTCAATGCCTACAAGGTATGTTCACCCCTGGCAGCAGCTCCACCCCCCCACCTATCAGAACCTGCAAACATCAGGCTGTAGAAATGACAGGGACCCCTTACCAGGTTTGAATGCTGCCAGTAACTCCTTAGTTATTGGAACTCATGATTGTGATACTCTTATCTGAAGAGGCTGGATTAGAGAAGAAGGAGTTAAACATGTGGCTCATCTATCAAATGATAAGCAAGCCAGGGTCAGGAAGTTTCTGCTCCATACATCAAACACACCAGTTGCAAACAAATAGAAAAAAATAATAGATAAACACAGCACCTTGGTCATGATTAAGGACCTGTTTCTGGTCCGAAATGCATAGATGTGTTTGTGTTCTTTCTTCACTGGGACTGTTGGCTTTCTTTGCTTTTTAATACTTTTTTGAAATAAAGTTTAAGCAACATTTTTTATTGGATCAATTGGCTGTTGACTTTTTTTTTTGGTTTACCGCAAGGATTGTTGGAGTGGAGCACTCCCAGCTGCTGCTGGAGGTCCATTATTTCACCTGGGATAGCTGCGGATTTGAGGTAGAGCTGACTATTTTCATATTACAGCACCTTGACGACTTTATTTTTATGCACAATAATGGACACTTTTAAAAATGCCATTGCAAATGGACTTAACATTTAAATAGTTTAGAGTCCCCCCTCCCCTGCTCAGTTACAATCCTACCTGTCAAGAGGTTTGTCAAGTCAAGGGAGGTGGACTGAAGCTGTTTGGTATCTGCGGCATCAGCGTTGAACCTGACAAAATGCCCCCGATTGGCCACCAGCACCCTTTTCAGCATTCACTGTTAAAAGAGTGGAAGCTGGTCCATTTCAGCTAGCAAGACACATTTTCGTAGTGAATTTCCTCCAGCCAACAGGTGGAGGAAATTGCAGATTCCAATGAATAACAGGCTTATTTCATTCCAAAAACAGATGCCTGCAGCATCCTGCATGTTTATGAACAATGAAAGTGTCAGCTGCAAGTTTTTTTAGGGATTGAATCCTTTTTCTGGTTTGGGGTCCTACAAAAAAAAAATTATAAAAAGTCTTCAAAAATATGAAAATTAGGGTTCGGGCAACAAGAATGTGGACATTGTGTCCCAAAATTTTGAAAATACAAAAACAAAAGATTATAGTTAAATTAATAAGCATTAATATGCAAAACAAACAGGGAGGGTTAAAGAGAACATCTGGGACAAAACATTGGGCAAATATGGCCAGTGGCTCAGAGCTTAAAACCTCAGTGGTCAAGCTGAACAATGCTAATTATGAGACATCAGGGGCATACATAGATTTCACTGGGCCCCAATCAAAAATTTAGAGCCCCCCCTAACAAAAAAAAAGGCAGATACCTTACATTTTAAATGCTCATTGTACAATATGTATGACAATAAAGAATAGACTAAATAAGTATATATTCACTAAGCCTTCAAAAAAGCAGCATTGAACCATTTTGTAGGATGAAGTCAACTGACTTGAATCCAAATTTCTTTTTTTCCACATTTCCTGCCTTACTTAGTTTTCACACGCTATCTGTCTCCTCATCTTATTCACATTTTTTCCCATTTCCACATTCCCCCACCTTCCCCTTCATTCCCCTCCAAGTCTCCTTTATTCCTTTTCCACATTCCCTCCTTCATTCTCCTTTTCCCACATCCTCTTGATCTTTCTCGCTTTTTCACATTTCCTCCATCTTTCTCACTTTTTCACATTCCCTCTTTTTCTCTCTTCCACATGCCCTTCCTCCACATTTCTCTCTTCCACATTCCCTCATTCCTTATCTCCTTTTCACATTCCCTCACTCCTTCTCTCTATTTCACTTTCCCTCAATTATTCTCTCTTTTCCACATTCCCTTATTCATTATCCATTTTCCACATTCCCTAATTCATTCTCTCTTTTATACATTCCCTCAATCATTCTCTATTTTCCACATTCCCTCCATCTTTCTCCCTCTTCTACAATCTCTCCATCCTTCCCACATTCCTCTTCAAGTTACGTTGGATCTGACACTACCATTTGTAAAGACCAGTTTCATATATGAGTCTTTACAGTCTTGCCACAAACTGGGACACATAAAGAGAGACTGTACTATATGGAAAGCAGAGCATAGGTCAAAGCCCCAATCTTGGATCCATGTGAAAGACAACCATACATTTCAAGGCTGGTGCATAGGGGGCAATCAGTCACACGACAAGTGATCCTTGTCTTTTTCACAGAACTTGATCTGAATAACAAATAGACTATTTACCTTGTAGTTGGACATAAAATACATGCAGAGGGATATGGGCATGAAGCCCTTGTGTAATTTCTTTTGGTTTGTTTTTCTTGGCTTTATAATAAACGTGGATTGAACTATTAGCAGATAAGCATGCAGATAGAGTGTGTGGTTACGGGTTTTGGACCCACCTTGGTCCTTAGTCATAGATTTCAAGACTATGAGGACTACTGATGGGCAGATCTATTGAAGTTTGAGTTCGCCAAGTGCGGCCAAACTTGCTGGCAAAATTTGGGGTTCAGGACCCAAACACAAACCTCATTTAACCCTTTCGCTGCCAGCCTACCTGAAGTTTTCGTCACCCTTGGTGCCAGACCATTTTGCACTATTTTGCGCTCCCCATGTTCATATGTGATTTTTGAAGGGATTTCCAGGGATTTCCCAGGAAAATTATATATTGTTTTTTTCAGCAGAGTCTGGGCTTTAACATGAAATGTCTTGTTTGTCATTTTTTAGGTGTATTCTCAATATTCTTGGGTGAAATATGTGCAAAAAAATAAAAAAAAATCTATTTTTTACAATTTGTAGTGTTTTTTTGTAATAAAAAATGTAAGTTTGTCAATAAAATCTTATTGCGTGTGAAATCCCAATTTCTCCCGGTTACAGCGATACCACATATGTATAGGTAGACACCCTTTCCTGCCCAGGAGACTCCCCCAAACTGAAACAGCGCTTTAGGGGATTTTCAGAAAAAATACAACTGTGATATGCGCTATGCGCACCTTGCAGTTTTTCCTTTACATTTAAAATACCCCCAACAAACCATATATTCTCTGGAAGTACGCACCTCAAGCTTTCTAGGTGTACCAGGCTTGTTGATGTGGCCACAGTTTTCTGGAAGCAATCCCTCAATGTATTCTTTGGTTGCAAAGAGTTTCCCTAAAAAAGGATAAAAAAGCAGAATCAAAGCCACATTTTCCTAAAAAAACTATTTACAAACAAGAAAAAACAAGTATAATCTGAAAAAACAACATCCCCCGAACAGAACAATACCCAACATGCATAGCTACTGTCAAGGGAAGAGTTGCCAAACACCCCAAAGTAAAGCGTGCGCATAACGGTAATTTTTCTTGAAAATTTCAGCTCTGCAGACAAAGTGCGCACCTTGCGATTTTTCAACCAAAACAACCCTTTACATTTGGAATATCCCCCATAAACCATATATTCCCTAAAAGTACACATGTTAAGCTTTCTAAGCGTACCCAGCTTGTTGTAGTGGGCTCATCTTGCTGGAATTAATCCCTCAAAGAATTCTTTGGTTGCACAGGGTTTCCCTAAAAAAATTATAAAAAAGCTGAATAAAAAACACCTTTTCCTAAAATATAAATATGCAAACCAGAAAAAACAAGCTAAGTCTGAAAGCGCAAAGTCCCCCGAACAGAACAATACCCAACATGCATAGGTACTATTAACCCTTTTAATTGCCAGCCTACTTGAGATTTTGTCACCTTCTGTTGACAGGTCATTTTTTCCCCATTTTGCGCCATGTTTTGCGACATTTTTGCTGGAATTTTCAGGAAAATTATATAAATATATTTTTTGCAGCAGAGTTTAGGCTTTAACATGAAATGTCTTGTTTGTAAATTTTATTCTGTTTTTTACAATATTATTAAGTAAAAAAAAAATAAATAAAAATAAAAATTTTTTTAGAAAATTGCCTCCTTTATTTTACATAAAAAAATGTATTTTATTAAAGAAAACCATATTGCATGTGAAAGCCCCATTTCTACCGATTAGAACGGTACCACATATTTATCGGTAGCCCCCCCATTCTTGCCCAGGAGACCCCCCTAACTGAAACAAGTAATTTTTAACATTTACAAATAAAATACAACTACCATCCACACTACAAAGGGTTAAATCGGGAAAAAAAATGACATAGGGTCCCCCCTCCCAGGGGAGGGGGACCCCATTTTTTTTTTGATTTTTAAGGGTTAAAAACCGGTGCGGTGAGGACCCGGAGGACCCGGAAGAGGGTCCTCACCGAAGCCTGCGGAGCCCAGGGGGGGGATCGGACCCCCCCCTGGTGAAGAGAAGACGGCGGGCCGGGGATCGGGCGAGGAGGTGAGTCAGTGGCGCTTTTTTTTTTTTTCAATGAAGCTGAGCGCGGGGAAAACGGGGGGGGGGGGGGCGCCGGTTTCGGGCCCCCCCTGAAGACGGAGGACGTCGGGGGGGGCGATCGGATGCCCCCCCCAGAAAGAGGAGACCCCCAGCTTCCCAGGGATACCAGAGGTAAGTGTTTAATTTGTATTTATTTTTAACTGTTTGGGGTAAATGCCAAGCCCGTAGTTTCTACGGGCTTGGCACTTAAGTGGAGTAGAAGCAAGCACGTAGAAACTACGGGCTTGGCACTGAAAGGGTTAAGTCAATGGGGACCTAAACTTTGGGGTCCAAAAATGGCTGTAAAATAGGGTAGCAAGGGCTAGAGGGCTAAACACCAGGGCGATTGCCCTGCACAAAACGAGCTAGGGAAAGTACTCAAAATAATAACAGAAATGAAAAATAATATAAATACATAAATAAAAAAATAAGTAATAAAATATTTTTTCAATGGGTGTCAGGAGCCAATTTGGGGGTAACACCAGGGCGTGGACAGGTTATCCACCATGCGAGTCAAAGTCTGCCTCCTGGTACTACGGGCCATAGTATCTGATGGTGGTGGAATTTTGGAATAAGTTCTTCCACATTCTGGCCATTCTCACCCTCCCCTGTGAGGTGCTGCTGGTGTCCCTGCTGCGTTGGCAACCCGCTCCTACTACTCCTCCTCGTGCCACTACCAGGCCTAAAAGGCAGCTGGGAACTCTGCCAGTAGTGTCTCCACCAGCATGCATCTGTACTCTCTCATTTTCAATCCCGCTCCAGTGCTGGAAAGAAGGCTGCGCTGAGTCCAGGAGAAGCTGTTCTCCGTGCCAGGTGTCTCCTGCTCTTTCTCCTGCTCCTCCCTCCAGCCTGTGAGCTGCACTGTGTGCCACCTTGCTGTGAGAGAAAAAGCAATTCTGTGAGAATTGTTTTTGTTCTTGCATGGCACGGCCCGCTTCGGTATTCATAACTGATGGGTATTCCCCCACCAGGTGGCGCAGCAGCACTGCAGAAAGCTGTTGCAGCTCCCGGCTCCCTATAAAAACAGGACCAACCAACAAGTTCCCAGCGTAGATGAGCAGTGAGACAAGAAGCCGGGAGAGAATAAAGGTAAGAATGTGAAAAAGTATGAACAGAAGACCCAAAAAAACAGCCTTACAAATTTGTTCCACAGAAGCTTGGTGCTGACAATGCTCCAATAGCATGCATGGAAAGAGCAGTCACCCTAAAGGGAGGAGTCTACCCCTTAGCAGAATAGGTTTGAACCAGTACCTGACGTATCCACTTACCGACAGTGGATCCAGCAGGAGGCAAACTATTCCCAGTCTCAAAGTGAAACTAACAGAAAATTAGACTTCCCAAAAGTCTCCATAGCACAAAAAAGAACATCAGAGCCCAGACCACATCCATAGAATGCAGAGTCCGCTCCATGGAAGTAGCTAGATTGGAACACGGTGGAGGCAAGACAATGCCCTGAATAAGATGAAAGGCATACCCAACCATACGCCGAAATCTGGCCTAAGTCTAACATCGCCTAACTCTAAAGACACTCAAAATAAGTATTTTTGATGAAAAAAACACAGCTAATTCAGAACTCAACTTACAGAGGCGATAGCCATACAAAAAGGGGGGCTACTCTAGGAGTCAACAAAGGGGCAAGGCGGCCTCACAGAAAGACTCGAAAGGAGGCCCCTGCATAACCAGTAGCCCCAGATTCAGATTCTAGACAGATAGCAAGGCTACCTGGGGGGACGCACGTGAAAAAACCCTGGAAAAAAAACCATGCACCAGCAGATAATGACAAGGGCCTGTTGGAAAAACTTTCCAGAGCTACAAACATGGCCCTAGAGTGTACTTAAGACGAAGGTCCAAATTCAACCAAGTTGCAAGAATTCCAGAATCCTGGGAATAGAAACAACAGCCTACAGGAAAAAGACTTGGAGTTCTACCAGTCAATGAAAGCATGCCAGACCCTGTAATAGACGAGGCACGAGGACTTCCTCCTGGCCCCAATCCTGGTATCAACAGAATCAAGCAACTGCTAGACCATAAGATGGAGGCTCTCAACAGCCAAAAAGGCCTCCAGGGTGGCAGGTACCCGCTCTTGGGTTATGGAGCCCATAACCCTGCTCAGGAGAGGAACAGAGGGAACTCATAGAGAACCCGAACTCCGTCCAAGGGAATGCCAAGGTATCCAAAGTGAGGACCATATGATCCTGAACCAGAGAAAAATTCTGAAGATATATGATTATGGCAGGACACCACCGTTCCATGACCGGATGATCCCAGCGGTGAAACAGGAATAGAAGCTCCAATTAATTGCGGGACCATATCCCTAGCTGAGGCAGCCCCCTATCTCAGGAAGTCCGCCTCCCAGTTGTCCGCCCCTGTAATGTAAACCGCTGAGATGCAGGGAACATTCTGTTCCATCCAAGAGAGAATCAGGGAGAATCCCTTGAAGGTTAACTTGCCCCAAGTAACTCCCTGATGAATGAAATAGGCAACAGCCTACTGGACGTCTGAGCGGACAGAACAGTCTAACCCTAAAGGTGAGTGGACAGGAAGAAGAAGCAACTTGATCGTCCTCAGTTTCAGGAAGTTGATGGGAACCTCGGCCTCCAGTGGGTCCCACCGTCCCTGGAACCTCCCTCAGGGCTTTTCAGAAGTCTCCCCCAAACGGCAGAATGGCATCTGCGGAATCCATCTCCCAACATGGGGGCAGAGAGGACCTAACCCCCAGAGGTGCCAGAGGTGCTCCAAGGACACAGGGTCCCAATTCCAAACTGACAAGAGGACTCATGTGAAAAGAGCAAAGAGGATTACCTGAAGCAGGACACCAACAGACCCACTAACTGCATCCCTTGACAATGTAGGGGTTAGGACACTATAGCAGAGCCTAAGCCTGCATCTGAAAAAACATTCCCCTATTACTGAGGAAGGAACACCCTGACCTGGGAGATACTCAGAAAAGACAGCATCCAGGACGGGAACAGGTAAAACTAGGAATGGCAGATTACCCAGCCAATGGATTCTAAAAAGAAGATAACCAGCTGAGTGACTTGCGTGACCCGAGAAAGGGACTTGGCCACAATCAGACTGACGTGCGGGTAATGGCGAGGATGCCTTGGATCCTTAATAGAGCCATTACCCTTGCCATTGTCATGGCGAACCATCTGGTGACCCTAAAGGGCTTCTAAATTGGAATGCCAAGTCTCAAGCGCTAACCACAGAATCTCTGACAACCCCAAAAAATAGGCACCAGAAAATAAGCCTCCATGATGTCCACAGAGGACCTGAAATCGTCCAGATGAAGGGTACTGACAGCAGGCTAGCGGCTTAAAGCAGAAAAACTTTATGAATCAAACAACTTGGTTGAGGCCCTTCAGGGCCAGAATGTGCCTCAAAAAGCCTTCCTGTTGGGGGACCATGAAAAGACTCCTAACTCTAATAGTCAAGGAGCCAGAAGAAACATCCCTTAATAAGACATGGGATTTAAATGACATCCAGGATCAATGAATTCTGGGGGCGGTCAGGCAACAAACTCTATCTTGGAACCAGAGGATACAAGCTCCTGAATCCACCGGATTGAGACGTGAAGTCTCCAGATATGAGTAAAAAGCCAAGGCCACTCCCCACCCCCACCCAGATGGGTGAGGGCGCCCCTTCATGCCTGAGGGGGATCTGCCACAGCCCCAAGAATCTCTGCGGCCACTAGATAAGAGGGAGCCACGAGCTCTTCTGGGAGTACGAAAAGAAGAGAGGGGGACGGAGGACCCCCTAAAAGGCCGAGACTGCTTCCTACGCTGAGGCAGCCTGTCATCCTTAGCTAAAGCATCAAGACGCTCCCCAAAAAGCCGCATCCCTGCGAAGGGGAGACCAGTGAGAGCTTTCTTGGCTGCAGCGTCAGCTGCCCATTGGTGCAACCAGACAGAACGGCACATAGCCACCAAAAGGGCAGAGGCCCTACCGCACAGCCACACAATATCATCCATAAGGATAAAGACCACAAAATCAGAGCAAAGTAATAGGGTCCTATGTTCCTCCCCCCCACTACCAGCAGTAGCACCATCCTGTAGACGCTTGAGAAGTCTCTTAAGGGCAATAGCAGTGATGGCAGCAGCACAGGCCGGGCGCAAACCAGCTCCCACACAGGTAAAGGCATGGCAAGCCAGCTGATCCATGAGCCTGTCCTCACTGTCCCTCAGCGTGGTAGTGTCAGGGGAAGGCACGACCGAAGTATTGGACAAACCTAGCACAGGAGCGTCCACTTCAGGAGGAAAGGACCACCATTTGACAAGATCAGAAGGAAAGGGATACCTTTTATCTAGCCCCTTGGGCACAGCAGGCATTCTGTTGGGACGTTCCAATTCCTTAAGCACAAGGGAGGTGAAGTGTTCCTGCTCAGGGAACTCTAGACGCTGTTTACCAGGGCAAAAAAGCTCCCCTTGCTTTCTCTTAGCAACCTCGGGAGCAGCAATGTGCAAAATTTCAAAAATATGTGACAGCAGATTATCAGTGTCCTCAGGGTACCATGAATCCTCTCCGGACGCAGAACCAGGGTCACTATCGCAACCCTCCTGCTTGCTCCAAGAGGAGTCAGAATCCTGGGAAAGCTCCCCCATCTCAAGGGGGTGACATTCACCAAATGCATCAATCCCCACATACAAATCAGGAAGAGGGGAGGATCTGGGATCCTAGGAGCAGACTTGGCAAGTTGTTTCTCAAGGTTGGCCACTCGCATAGCCAAATCAGAGCTCGACTCCTTGCTAGTGTCCCCCTCATTGGGACCCAATTGCAGGTGTGGGGGAGTAAGTGAAGCCGAGGGAGGCGCAGAGCTGGAAAGCGAAGCAGGCAAACCAGCTTGGAGTGCAAGGACACTCTCAGCGCACGCCACGCACACCGTGACACTATTACTCTCAGGGGACACCCCACACATGGAACACAGCCGGGCTTGCCCTGAAGGACACCCAAGTCCGCTATCCCCAGAAGCCTCCATATGGTGATTAATACAGGCGAAATAGGCCAGCAGTGGGCAAAGGCTATACAAAGGCCGCCCCGGGATGCCCTCCCACAGGATACCCCCAGAAATAGTGAAGAGGGATGAGGGGAGGGAAGGAGTGGAGCCGGGATATGCCACAACCCAATGGTATCCCGCCTGAAAGACATAAGTAAAGAAACATATAAGTATCCCGCAGCATATGCACTCTGAATAAAAAAAACCCCAAGGGGGACTCACAGACCAAGGACACCGCTGGGTCACTCAGGCACAGACTGCAGGATAGGCGACACACCGGAGGAAGCAGCGCCGTAGCCAGGAAGGGAGAAATCTAGACGCGCAGCTCTCTCAAAATGGCGCCGGCAGAGGTACCTTGAGGGGCGGGCCGCGGGGAGACGACGTAATACGCGTCACCAAGCGGCCCCGCCCCCCCGAAGAGCGCAAAAACGGCGCTCACGAGACCCGGCCGGCACCATGACAAAGCAAAATCACCTCAGGTTATAGCGCCCACAGCCGCGGAGTGTAGTACAAAGTAGCATAGCAGCTAAAAACACAAAAAAAACACAAAAAACTCAAAACACCACAGATATTACTCCTCGCCGCTACCCCCCCCCCCCCCCCCCCGAAGAAGTCAGAGAGGGGAGGGGGAGAAGAGAGGGACAAGGAGGCAGCGGCAAGCAGCCATGGCCGGGGGGGGGGGGAAATAAGGGGACACAACTCACCCAACAACTCACCCTCTCAGAAGCTAGGGCAGGAACTCTGCATCCCAAGAAGGCTCACCATAAAGCCTATGGCCGGCTACCCTTTGTGGCACAGGGTCTGTGGCTTGGAGCTGCGTTCCAGGAACACTTGACCCTAGTGCTCTTCTACCTTCACCCGATCTGTCAGCCAAGGCTGGGAGGCAAGTAGGGTCCAGAAACAGATGTAAATAGACATGCAGGGCCGCAGGCTTGGTTGCCCCGCTCACCTGAGCAAGAGAGATAGCCATCTTCTAACTTCGCAGTGTCACTGCAGAGACAACACTGGGGAACTTGTTGGTTGGTCCCATTTTTATAGGGAGCCGGGAGCTGCCACAGCCTTCTGCAGTGCTGCTGCGCCACCTGGTGGCGGAATACCCATCAGTTATGAATACCGAAGCGGGCCATGCCATGCATTAAAGAAAAGTAGTTCTCCTCCTCCTCCCCTAATCCTCCAAAACTGTCCTCTGGCTGGACATTAGCATACCTGGCCGCTGTCAACCCAGCAACCCACCCTGTGAGCCACGTGTGCACTACCCTGTCAGCAGGGAAAATGGGCCTTCCTCCTCCACCTCTGGTTCCTCCTCCTCCACCATGGCCTGAAGCATTTTCTCCAGCAGGCAGAGGATGGGAATTGTAGCGCTGATGATGGCATCATAAATGCTGACCATATTGGTGGCGTACTGGAAGCACTGCAGCACCGCACAGATGTCCCTTATAGAGGCCCACTCACTGGTGGTGAAGTGCTGTTGGACTGCACTTCGACTCACCTGGGCATTTTGGAAATGGAACTCCATTATCGCCTGCTGCTCACACTCTTTTCAGCATGTACAACGTGGAATTTCACCTGGTGGGCAAGTCACATATGAGGCAGTGGGTAGGAGGGCTGAAATTCCTCTGCAATGCAGACAAACGAGTGGCAGCAGGGTGGGAATGCCACAGGTGCGAGCACACGCTATGCACTTTGCATTTCTGGATAATGGGCCAGGAAGCTCTGCTCCACCAAGTTGAGCACATACGAGAGACAAGGAATGTGCGTCAACCCACCTCGGCCCAAGACTGATACAAGGTTCGGCCCATTGTCACACACCACCTTACCAGGGTTCAGACGCAACAGCAACTCATCTGTCTGGTTCTGGATGCTGGTCGACAGCTACTGGGTGGTGTGGGGTCTTTCGTCCAGACAGATGAGTTTTAGCACCGCATGCTGCTGTTCCCGCCATCTGCTCTTTAAAACTGTCCTTCTCCACAAGGTGGAATGGGAGCATTTCAATGGCCAGCAATTTTGAAATGCTCGCATTCAAGGCTAAAGCTCATATATGAGATAGCCCAACTTCTGCTTTCTCCCCAAAGTTTGCGGGATGAAAAGCTGAACGCTTCCCTGGGATGACGGCTTGGTGGTGGTGGTGTTGCTGGAGGTGGTGGGGTTCCCACATTTTCCATTTGGGGGGAGATAGGTCGCCTTGTTGTTGAGGAGGCACCACTGGGTTGGTGGTGGTGCTGCTTCTGGTGGTGGGGTAATTACATTCTCCATTTGGGGGGAGACAGGCCGCCTTGTTTTTGGGGAGGTGTATCTGAAGGCTGAGACAGAGACTCAGGTGTTTGCAGGTTTTTCAGGTAGTTCATTCACTGCAGCTCGTGTTTTGTTTGCATATGCCTCATGTACAAGGTGCAGGGATGATTAGAAGTTTTTCCTCGCTTCAGTGACTGGCACAGCATGCAGATGACATGTGTCTTGTCATCTGTGCACTGCTTTAAAAAATGCCATGCTGGTGAGATCCTTTGAGGCAGCTTTAGCATGCTCAGTCCCTGGGCTTGGTGGCCAGTAGTCACAACAGGCTGACCACTGATGGTTTGTACCCCAAATGGTTTGCATCTCAATTACTAAATTGAAATCCCACCTTTCTCCTCATTGCCCTGGAGAAATCAAGTGCTGTGATTGCCTGCCACGTGGTCTGCAGGCTTCTTCTGGGTATCTAGGTGTCGGCAACCATGTGAACGTGGTGGCCAATCTTAGCGCTTGATTTATCCTGGGAGACTGAGGAGAAAGGTAAGATTTCTCCTGTTTAGCACCGTTAATGCACAAGGGGGCTTTGGCAATCTGGATGCCTTCCTGTGATATTGGATCTTTCAGAAGCAGGGCTCTCAGGTGAGTAGCAAAACGGCTGCTCTGCAGTTCAGGAGTGCAGCATCTACAAGCTATACGTCAATATTTGCATGGGGTTAACCCTCTCAAATAACTTTCATCACTGGTTGTGGGGGGGGGGTTAGGGGGGGTTAATTTACTAAGCTTTTTTAGCTGGATGACTGCTTTCTGCTTTCACAGAAAAAGTTTTTACAGGGAAAGGTTAGATAAAATCAATAAGTTGTAGCAGTATAGTGCACCTGCAAACCTATCAAAACATTGCCGTCCATCTAAACTGACAGCCGGGGCAAGGACAGCAGTAATTGGCAGCCAAGAGGCCTAAAGTCACTTTGGAGGAGTTGCACAGCTTACGTGGAAGAATCTGTCCACAGGACAACTATTAGTCGAGTACTCCACAAAACTGGCCTTTGTAGAGGAGTGGCAAGAAGAGTGACATTTTAGAAAACAATATGTCTTCTTTGCTGTTTGCCTCATGATGTAGAGGACATAGTAAGCACACCATTCCCACCATAAAATATGGTGGTGGCAACATCATGCTGATAATTTTACTCAGTAGGGGCTGGGAAGCTGGTCAGAGTTGATGGAAAGACGGATAGCGATAAATACAAGGCAATCCTGGAGGAAAAGTAGTTGAGAAGCTGCAAAAAAATCAGCCTTTAGATGTGAGAAGAAAATACAAAGTTAAAGTAATAGCATTTATTGGCTAATTAAATAGATTGAAAAGACAAGCTTTGCTTCTTCAGGCATAATATAAAACTGTAATTTACAGACACACATTTATACACAAAATGATAACAGGGTTACAATTGCTTTTCATAAAATTGTAAGCTGTGGGATTCCCATCAAGGGGATTATGACAATTAATGGTTGACTGATAAAAATGGGGGAGAAAGTCTGTGGAATGTTTATTGCACTCCTGTCACATTAGCCAAGGCAGACATATATTCACATCATAATGACAAATAAAATTGTTATCCCTGTTTAACCCATAGTCCATCAATTTGAATTATTGCATACACTATACATTCCCACTCCAACCTTTCTTTTTGTTACTGGAAGTCCCCTTTGAGCACCGTGAGTTTGAGGTACTCTGTACCCGGACGGGCAGCACCCTCCCTGCAGGTCCGCTAGGTTGGAGGGTCCCTTCTGATCTGGCATGCCTCCAACATGGGATGTTCAAGGGGACAAATTTCCTTTGTTTCTACCTTGGTATTCTGCCAAGAGTAATGGCAAGCCACTGGGGAGGAAAGCCTATATACTACAGAGGTGGGGGCCTTGTGGAATTTCCCCAATCTGACTAATTACATCCCTGTAAGGAATTCACTTGGAAATCCCCTCCAGTGATGTATATAGTCACATACAGGGGATTCCTCATAGGCACATCGAGTTGGTAATCTGGTGGAGATCAAAAACATCAAAAACACAGCAAGTACAATGCAAACACATTAAATGTACAGCACATACTTTGATACAGTGCCTCTCTGGCGCAGCTGAAATCCATCACAAAACACCTACGATTAGTGCGATGCATGTGCAATGGATAGGTGTGAACAAAGCCTTAGGTATTCACACTGCCCCAATCACATTGTCCTGTCCCAGCGATTGTCATGTCCCAGCGATTTGCTTGCCTTTTAGCAAAGATTGCTCCCTGTCCCTGCAATTTAGCATTTTAGCACAATCACCTCCCAAAACACTGCATGTAGGACTATTTAAAATTGCCCAGCTGATGCCCTGCAAATGCTCGCCGATGTAAGTGGCTCCAAAGAAAAGCATGCTGTATATGCAGATGTGGGCAAAGGTGAGGTTGGAAGACGCGGGTAGGGGTCAGGCAGGAAGGTGAAAGGTGAAATGAGCAGAGGTAAGACAGGAAGTGGAGAGCAAAGATGGGTGAGACAGAAAGTGGTGAGCAGAGGTGAGATGGGTTGATGTGAGGTGGGCAGCGGTGAGGAGAAGAAGCAAGTAGAGGTGAAGTAAGGAAGAGGGAATGTTGATTGAGGTGAAACAGGGCGATGTGAGATTGAAAGAAGTGGGCAGTGGTGAGGCAGGAGTAGGTGATGTGGGGTATGAAGAAATGGGTTGGAAAAGGGGATGTAGGTTGAGGTGAGGTTGGAAATAGTAAGGCGGGAAGAGGTGAGATGACTAGAGGTGAAGCAGTGGGCAGAGGTAAGCAGCAATGAGGTGGACAGAGGTGACGTGAGCATAGATGGGTAGAGATAAGCAGAATTGCAGTTTTAGGTGCTTACTGATAATGGTAGAAAGCTTTAACTGTGCCCCCTCCCTCCCCTCATTGGGATCAAGACAGAATTTTCTATTCACAAATGTAAACCTAACATACCCTCCTGATTGTAAAGTCTACAGATGGAATAAGCCAGCATCACATAAAAAGCCCACCAAAGATCATAGGAATTAGCTGGTGACTGGGCATCCACCTTAAGCTTTTAGACAGTTATTTTACCATCCTTCAGATTGTTCCATGAATGGTAACCTTAATTTTTCATCCATATTGTAAGAAACATAACAATAAAAAAAGTCTTACCTCAGAGTGCTGTGATGTTAACGTGTCAATTTGTTCTGGCAGTCTGTGATTGTTTCACTTTATGATAATGGTGCTGCACCTACTAGTAATTAACACCCATATATACCTACTGACCAGAAGCCTTGCCTATGCCAAAAAATCTAGCTCATGCTTTTTTTTTGCTTCCTTAAAAGATTCACTTCAGATTACATAGGAATTTAAATCCATATTGAATTTGCACACAATGATGTTGTTATGTAACATTTTAAAATTCCTTGTAAATGGGTGTTGGTTCCACTTTATTCCGTAAGGAATTTGTCACTTTCTTTATTAAGGATGAATAGCATTTTTGGTGTTTTGTTTTGCTTACAGATGTAATGGCGTCTTGCTGGCTATAATTGGCATGGCTTACAAAAAACATAGCATGTGAAATGTTTTGCTGAATACGAAATGTACGACCTGAAAGAGAACCAATACTTACCAAATGTATGTAACTTCATAAACTGGTTGGATTGTCTGGCAGCAGTACTGACCATCAAGTACTAGCAATAAGGTACCTATAGTTCCTTTTCATATGTTATATGTTTCATATGTTAAAGTGGACCAAAACCCAGGTTATTGACTATCCCGGGTTTTGGTCCTTGCCCCCGGGGCACCCTGATGCATAAAAACCCCCATGTCACCCACTCCAACTCATCTTTCCCCGGTTCTACATTGCATGCGCGGCCTCTCGTCAAATTAGATTATCTGCGCTGACACAAGCTCATCTAGGCTCGTTAAAGGAGCTGAGCACAGCGATCGTGCCGGCGGCCGCATCCATGCTACCCTCTAACAGGGAGCGTGCACGCTCCTGCCACTCACAAATGCCTGACGCGGACACACATCCTGCTAAAGGGATAGCGGGGATGTGGCTTCTGCTCGCGTATGCATCATTGGGTAAGGGGAGAAGGTGAGAATACCGGGTGTTAAAAACAGCTAGGCATCCCAATTCTGGTGGCCTAGGGGAAGGAATTTAGTAAGATTCTACTAATTTATAAGATTCCAGAGGCGATGGGCATGGGTTTTGGTCCACTTTAGGCTGCATATCAGATCCTAAAATAACTATATATATAGCAATAATTAAAAGGTGCAGGCATCGAGATAACTTATCTGGCACCCTGCTTGCTTTTACTGTATCTAGTTAAAAAATAAAAGCGCAGAGGACTTTTATTCCTGCCACAGTTGTTTCAGGGTCCATTTCTTATAAAAGGGAAAGAAACATGAGATTTTCACTCTCCCGGGGGACATCCCTTTTTTCCAAACCCGAGGAGAGATGAGAATTCTGACCTCACTGTTGATCCCATGGCAGATCTGATTAGCTTTCTATGTTTTGCATATTGATGAGCAGCATAAAAAGCTAAATGGAGGGTGAACGACAGAAACCCATGCAGCCCACACCGGCCATTCAGACACACTTGGCACAGGAGCATACATCAGCCAGAGGGATGCTGCCATGGCCCATGTTGAACCTAACCAACCAACCTGAAAAAAGTGAGTTTCACGATGATCCTTGGGGTTACACGCATAGGGGCATCTCAAATCAGCATGCCCCAAAGACAGGAAGACCACCAGCCCTAGTCTTAATGATAATAATAACAATTAATGCATAGATCGCCATTGTATGCTTGTGCACACATAGGAATTTGTCCTCTGCATTTAACCCATCCGTGCAGTTCGTGTACACATGCCCATGGAGGTGGACTGCCCTAATTATGGCACCCGGGGAGCGGTTGTGGGGTTAGGTGCCCTGCTCTAGAGCACTTCTGTCATGTCCCAGGACCGGGATTCGAACCTGCCACTCTCCGCTCCCTTACCTCTAGGCCACAACTGCCCCCTAGTCTTAAAGATTTAGCCTGGTGGTTGCTCCTCTTTAAAACATACCTGTCTAAGTTCAGATCCCAATAGTGTGCCTTGGCTAAAGAGGTGCCTGACACCTTCTCTTTAACCCCTTTGTTGCCAGCCTACCTAGAGATGTTGTTACCCTCTGTTGCCAGACCATTTTTCACAATTTTGAGCTATACATGTTTAACTGTGATTTTTTTTGAAGGAATGTCCAGGGATTTCCCTGGAAGATTATATATTGTTTATATATAAAGTTTGGCCTTTGACATTAGGTGTTTTTTTTTTAAATGTTTTTAAGAACATCATATTGTGTGCAAAAAATCCTATACCTCTCAATTACAACAGGACCAGATATATATCACTAGACCCTCTTTCCCGCCTAGGACATACCCCAAACTGAAAAAAACACTTCAGGAGATTTTCAAATAAAATACAACTACTATGCACACCACACTTTATATTCTCTCAAAGTACACGCCTCAAGCTTTGTTTTCTAAGATTGTTGTCATTGGGCACTGTTTTCTAGAAGTAAACCCTCGAGGAATTCACTGGTTGCACAGCATTTCCCTAAAAAATAATTAAAAAGCAGGTATTTCCAGGAAAATGTTATATTGTTTTTTTCTCCAGAGTTTGGGCTTTAACACGAAATGTCTTGTTTGTAATTTTTCCAGTACTTTCATATTTTTTGGACAAAAAATTTGAAAATAATTTGTCGTGTTTTTTTTTTATATTTTTTTTTTCAAGAAAACCATATTGTGTGTGAGCCGCGTTCCTCCTGATTACAGGGATACCACATATGTATCAGTAGACACCCGTTCCTACCCAGGACACTCCACAAACTTAAAAGTGAGCTTTATGACATTTTCAAATGAAATACAACTACTGTGTGCATGAATAGGTCCACAGGTCCTGTGTTTACACTGATGTGAATGATTTGGGCCTAAACTGGGGTTAATGCTTTTGGCCTGCTGTAACTGGTGTATACAAATTGTAACCAATTTGGTATGAAAAAATAATACATGTGGACCAATACATTACTGTGTAAATTTCAACAACCTAGTACTTTGTGTTTTCTTAAGCCAATGGTCCAGGCCAACCCCACTTCCCCACTCTAGCTATTCCAGATAATTAGGTGGAACCATTGGCTAAGCACCTTATCCAGCATTAATTCCCCTCTTGACTCGTCAATTAAAAATAATAACAAGCTAGATCCCCCTGTAGACACAATATATAGTGTGTCCCCCTCAGTTTGATGTATGAGAGATGGAAAAGGTCCACCTCTCGGGGTGAATAAAGGTGGTCATGCATTTATAGAATCCAGGGGCTGGGTTATAGCAACTCTCATCTACAACAGCTTTATTCAGTAGCACACCAGGGAAAATCTTCTGCATGGCAGGTAAGCACATTTTTGGACACTTAGCCTTGACAATGGGGCCCTGCAGGTTGAATCGGGAATTCTACTGCTATCAGCCCTGATTCTTACCCTCCTGATGGCTTCCATCAATATACATTCATTACATCAAAACACAAATTGATAATATCAAACATTTATAATAAACAAAAGATATGTGGAACTGCAAGTTCAAAGCACACATTATTATGCAATATATGTGTTCTCAAAGCACCAAGGTGTGCCCCTGTTTTCATGATCAATATCTGCATTTCCAGTAACATGTTGTGACAGGTTGAAAGGGGTGAAAAAGAGTTTCGAAGGAACAGATAACAAGGATGATTATAACCCTCTCAGATGAGTAGGCCTTGGGGGAGACTTCTAATCTTCTAGAGACTAATAACTGAACTAGGACACATGATGGCAGTAGGGAGAGGTCAATTCTATGGTTTATGGGACTTCAATAGACAGGTATTGGAAGTAAGAGAAAGGTCATCCTACTTTTTGAGGGAAAGCTGTGTACAACAAAGTGCAGTCAGAATTGGCTGTAACAAGTTTATCCAGGTGCCATAAGTCATGCACAGCATGTGGAATACCCCATTTGAGACACATGTTAGCGAGCAGTCATGGATGCTAGCGAGGCCCAAAGAGAGAGAGACAGCTAATGCCAGCTAAGAGATCAGAGGAGACAAGGAGTGTGTGGTGGCAGTGTGAGCAAGGTTAGTCTGGGAGAAGTCCTAAATACCTTACATCTTGGGATTAAGTTCAGCAGAGCCTGAAGTTCTCATGGGGACCCAAGTGCTGAGGGATGCTGTGAACATGGTTGTGATGCAAAATGGAAATGCTGTGCTGAGAATAAAGGCTTTTGTTTTACACTCAAATCGCTGGAACCATCAGGCACATCTGCTAATAGATGAACCACTCATGTCAAACCTATGAACAAACCTTACTAATCGGTGTCACAAACAACTCACCTTCACGCCGGTCCCGCGGTGTCTGCAGGCGGCGCGGGCTCCGGCACCTGTCTGCCTCCGTCAAGCAGACCCCCCTCTCCTCCTCGCTCCTCTCTGACAGCTCGGCTGTCTTATGACCTCCGGCGGCGCTGCAGTCAGCGCACCCGCCGGAGGCTGAGTTGAGGTGGGCCAATGAGTCCAGAGTTCTGGGCGAAAACGCAATTAAAATTAAACTGGGCAATCACTGCTGGGTGTGATTATCTGTACTTCCCGTTTGATCTTGCTGTGTATTGATCATCCCGTGATTGCCGCCTGGACCGACCATTGCCTGTTTTCTGTCTACGATTTGCCTGCTCCCTTGTACTGCGTACCCGTGACCTTCCGGCTTGACCCTAGGCTCGACTTGGACTACTCTTCCGTCTCATGCTTTGTACCGCGCTTGTCTGGCTTGATCTCCCATGTATGACCCCTGCCTGCCGGACCTCGCCCAGTCTCGTTTCTGGTTCATCCGCCTTCCTTCCCGTAAGTCCGCATCCTTTGTGCTACGAAGTCCCGGGGGCAACCGTGCCCGGTGAGGCGTATAAAGCGTCCCGGCAGACGGGGGCTTGACTATAGGTGAAGCTAGTAGCAGAGATTGGGGGTTACGGACTTACTCAGAAGGCGGGTGTCCCACGGGACCTGACATTATCACGGGCCACTGAATATGGAAGAACTTGTGCAACAGGTGCAGGCTATGGCCACCGCCATCAATCAACTAGCCCAACGAGTGGCTACTCAGGAAAGTCACCAACTACCTGCACCACTGACACCTGTTTCCTCAGTCGAGTCGAAGGTCCCCCTTCCAGAGAAATTTTTGGGGGAACGTTCGAAGTTTTCAAACTTCAAGAATTCGTGTGAGCTCTACTTCCGCCTGCGGCCCAACTCCTCTGGGTCTGAGACACAACGAGTGGGCCTAGTCATTTCGCTTCTTCAAGGTGACCCACAGTCCTGGGCCTTTGGACTGGCACCTACCAATGAGGTCTTACAGTCAGTCTCCGCCTTCTTTGCTGCCATGGAGTTCCTGTATGCAGACCCTGACCGGGCTTCTACGGCAGACTTTAAGTTACGGAGTTTAAAACAAGGAAAACAGTCGGCCGAAGAATATAGCCCCGAGTTCCGTCGATGGGCCATCAACTCCCAATGGAACAATCTAGCCCTGTGCAGTCAATTCAGAATTGGGCTCTCAGAAAGTGTTAAGGATACTTTTGTTAATTTTCCGCAGCCAAAGATTCTCGATGAGTACATGTACCTGGCCATCAGAGTGGATAGACGGCTCAGGGAGAGACGTGTAGAAAAAGTCAAGGACCAGCCATGGGGTCCTCCTCGCCAAGAATTCAGCCCTAGAGGACCCGCTGACTCGTCCTCTTTGGCACCCGAGGAGCCCATGCAACTTGGCGTGACTCACCTCTCCCAGGCGGAGAAGATAAGACGCAGATCGCAAGGGCTTTGCCTGTACTGCGGAAATCCTGGCCATTTTGCCAAGAATTGCCCTAACAAAGCCCCGGCGGCGGGAAACTACAGCACCTAGATCCGGTTGAGGGAACTCATCTAGGCGATCAGGTACCACTCCCTCATATAAATAGATTGCTTTTACCCACTATGATCTCTTGGGGACCTTCCAGGATGTCTGTCACCGCCTTCATTGATAGTGGGGCAGCTGGCAACTTCATGGATAGGTTGCTTGCATCCACTTTAAATATCCCATTGATCTCCTTAGAAAATTCACTTTGGGTCCTGGCTGTCAATGACGAACCAATTGCGGGAGGATTGGTTTCCTAAAAAACCCTGTTTGTGAATTTAGTGGTGGGTTCCTCCCATGCCGAGAAGATGGAATTTTTTATCTTAGAGAGCCCTGTATCTCCTATAGTACTAGGATTTCCATGGTTAAAGATCCACAACCCGGTTGTTAATTGGGTATCTGGGGACTTGGTTAAATGAAGCCCATTTGATTTAGATCACTGTTTTTGTACCGCCCTAAGATTTATGGTGGTCTATCTAGATGATATCCTTATCTTCTCCCGTTCGGTGCTGGAACACCGCCAGCATGTAAAGGCAGTGTTACAAAGATTACGGGAGAACAGGCTATATGCCAACATTTCAAAATGTGTGTTCGAGGTTTCTGAAATTCCGTTTTTGGGGTATCTGATCTCTAAGCAGGGGTTGGTTATGGATCCCTCCAATGTGTCTGCAGTATTGGAGTGGGAGCAACTAAGAACCCTTAAAGTGCTACAGAGGTTTCTAGGATTCACCAACTTCTATAGGCGGTTTATAAAGGGTTTCTTTTCTATAGTGGACCCTTTAACAGATCTAACTCGGAAAGGGGCTTTTGTTGAGAATTGGTCTCCCTCAGAAACAAACGCCTTTCAGACTCTAAAAGAGACTTTTACATCTGCCCCAGTTTTAATCCACCCCAATATCAATCGTCCGTTTCTTTTGGAAGTAGATGCCTCCGAACATGGTGAGCAGACACGCCCCCTCTCCTCCTCGCTCCTGACAGCCCGTGCTTGCACGCGCCAGCACGGCTGTCTTATGACCTCCGGCGGCGCTGCAGTCTGCGCGCCCGGCAGAGGCTGAGTTAAGGTGGGCCAATGAGCCCTTGTTCTAAGGTGGACATATGAGTCCAGACTTCTGGGCGAAAACTCCCTTGTAAAATGAAACTGGGCTATCGGCCCAAAGTTCACGTATGCACCAATCATTCCACTCCTTCCCAGCCAATCCCATCAGTTCCCTCCTAATAAAGTTTTGTTCCCCGCAGTTGTTCCTTGCCCGTGATAGCGTACTGCTGGGTGTGATTATCCGTATCTGTACTTCCTTGTTTGATCTTGCTGTGTATTGACCATCCCGTGATTGCCGCCTGGACCGACCATTGGCTGTTTTCTGACTACGATTTGCCTGCTCCCTTGTACTGCGTACCCGTGACCTTCCGGCTTGACCCTTGGCTCGACTTGGACTACTCTTCCGTCTCATACTTTGTACCGCGCTTGTCTGGCTTGATCTCCCATGTATGACCCCTGCTTGCCCGACCTCGCCCAGTCTCGTTCCTGGTTCATCCACCTTCCTACCCGTAAGTCCGCATCCTTTGTGCTACAAAGTCCTGGGGGCAACCGTGCCCGGTGAGGCGTATAAAGCGTCCCGGCAGACGGGGGCTTGACTATAGGTGAAGCTAGCAGCGGAGATTAGGGGTTGCGGATTTACTCAGAAGGCGGGTGTCCCACGGGACCTGACAATCGGTCCTCAGATGAATCCTTTCCTGTTACCCTACTGACTGGCTACCAAAAGAGGGATCCACACATACCAACACACTAATAAATTACTGACTTGAGTTTACTTGCAGTGTTTGGAGAGGATTTAAATGCTCAGGCAATTTTCAGGGAAATCTTAACCCCTTCTTACCATTCACATCAAAGGAAGATGTCTTACTATTTTTCAGTGTTGCTACATCAGGTGAGGGCTGCATTCGTGTCATACCATATACTTGTTCTGTAAAGTCACAGGTACAATGACAACAGTCTGGAGACCTGTGTTCCTATTATGAACCTGAGATGTATTTGGAGGTGTCATTCAATTCTGATTGCCTTCAGTGATGATCATTCATTGTGAGCTGGCTTATTCCCTCACAATCCTGCTTCACCAGGCATGTTATGTCCTCTCAGTTCTTATATTTGGGAACAGTTTGATCTAGTATGGTATATATTTACATGATTTATCTTTAAATATACTTGATGCTTCAGTGTTAGTAATTTGGTGTACCGTGTTAGCCATCAATGTAAGCAAGAAATCCAAGGTTACGGTAATACCATTTATTGGCTAACTCAGTAGATTGAAAATGCAGGTTTTCAAAGCACTTCATTGTTTTTCTTCCGGTATTTTAAAAATCTGTAACTTACAGGCGTACATTTATACATCGTAAGTCGTATAATCGGAAGCTGAGAGATAACAATCAGGGGGATTTTGACAATTAATTATGAATTAATTATTATTAATTATTAAATTGATAAGAGAGTGAGGGTGTGGATTTTTTTTTCTTAGTCCCACCAGTCAAGTAGAAATGTAAAGAAATAAGGCAATACTGCTCACATCAGCCAAGACAGTCTGTTGAATATAAGACCTTGTAGTGAATTCAGTCGATTTAATTCACATCATAATGACACAAAAAAAAGTATTATCCCTGTTTAGCCCACCATCCATAGATTTGAATATTTGGATGCATTTATATTCCCACTCCAACCTCTCCTTTTGTGAAAGGAAGCCCCTTTTGACACTAGGAGTTTAGGTCACTTAGGCCATGGGCATCTATACAGAAATGGGCAACAGGTACATCAGTTGTTTTATTTTTAATTGCGTACTTGTGCTGATTTATTTGCTATCTTAGGGCTTGCCCTGTCTGCCCAATGTAAATGGCTGAGGGGCACTGCACACACATGATCAGGTGTACTACATTAGGGGATTTGCAGGAGAAACTACCCTGTATTTTGTTACCTTGCTGAATACTTGGTGTCTTTATTCTGTCGGTGGTGTAGATGTGTGTGCAGATTTCACACCATTTATGTCCCAATTTGTGCTGGGTCACTTAGGGAGCTCCCCATAAATGGTTTTCTGAGAGGTTGTCTGTATGCCAAAAGAGGGGCATCTGGGAATATTTTAGAAAGTCTTGTATCCCTGTGTAGAAGAGGTTGGAGCTCCATCAATTTTCCTCAGGACCTCCAGGCATGGATTATATGTGACAACCAGGGGAACGCAGTATTTCTTTTAGGATTCCTTATATTGAAAAGGACTGTCTTTGGGGATGTGGAGTTCTTTTTGTGACTGGGCATCTGTTGTTGATGGTTTAAAGCTCTGTTTAATAAAGTTCTTTTTTAGATTGTCAACATGTGCGTTTTTGTCCAAGGTATTAGAACAGATCTTGTATCTGATCCCCTGGCAGAATATGACGGACCTTTTGATGTATTTTGGGTGGAAGCTGTTGTGGTTAAGCTATGTCTATGGGTCTGTGGGTTTCCAGGAGATAGATGTTTGTAAGTTCCCTCAATGCGTGGTGGTGTCAGGAAAATTGATTTCTGTCGGTGACTAGGTGAGTTACAAACTTATTGTGGGATGGAGATTGCTCATGTGGAAATCAGTGAGGTCTTCCTGACTTGCAGACTAGATGATTAGGATGTCATCTATGTAGAAAAAATAGGCCACTGCTTTGGTGGCACATTGTTACAGGAGCTCCTCTTCCAGTTTTGCCATCCATAAATTTGCATATTGTGGTGCAAATCTTCAGCCCATCGCCATGCCCATCTGCTTTAAGTATAGGTCTTGGCCAAAACAGAAATACTTGTGGGTCAAAATGGAATGTATTATTTTTGTGATTTCATCTGTTGTTTCAGTAAATGCTATTCTGAATTGAAAGAACTATTTAAAAAAGATCAACGGTAGTCGCCCACCAATGAGACATACTAGACTAATCCTTGGACAAAAGTATATAATAATATTGATGTGATTCAGTTTCCTGGGAAGTGTAACTTTGGCTGGGCTTTTGGCTGTGTATCGCAACCTGCATATGGGTGAGATTTTCTTAATTAACATGGATGTCCAGTCTACCTATAACCCCTCCCCCTGACCTGCCACCTTCCGCTGACATTGAGGCAGGGTGGAGGGTTGCAACCAAAAAATACAATTCTGTGATTACTCACCTGTAGAATTGGTATTATGAGTATACAGTATGTCCTGCTCCAGATAGAATACTTATACTCGGGTACTACTCCTCCAGATGGCGCTGGACATCGAAAATAGGCTCCTCCCGGACCCTCAAATACCCAGGGACCTCCCACAATCCCCAGCATTGAAAAGCAGTTAACGAGAAGCCGGGAGAATTAAAACAACCCAAACTAGTAACCATAACAATGATAACAATCACCATACAGGGGATCCAAAATAATGCAAAAACCAAGGGTGGGGTGGAGCAGGACGTACTGTATACTAATAATACCAATTCTACAGGTGAGTAATCAGAGAATTGTATTATTCTTAGTATACAGTACGTCCTGCTCCAGATAGAATACTTACACTCGGGACATCCAATAGCAGTGTCCAGAAGGGACCACAAAAAGAGCATCAGTTTTTCTGAAAGGTGCAGTAGCCACCAGATAGTACTTCAGACACCTAACCACATCCAAAGAATGCAAAACCCTCTCCTTAGCAGCACTAGGATTAGGGCACAACGACGGAAGAACAATGTCCTGATTCAAATGAAAGGTAGACACGACCTTAGGCAGAAAATCTGGCTTGAAGCGGAACACCACCTTGTCCTGGTGTCTCTCTAATAGGGGGGCTAGATGGAACGCACCGCCAACTCAGACACACGCCTAATAGAGGTAATAGCCACCAAAAAGACGACTTTGAGAGTAAGAATGGCCAGGGCAGTATCCTGCCCAGGTTCAAAGGGAGCACCCTGCAAGGCTGACAAAACCAAATTCAAATTCCAAACAGGCACCATAGGCTTACGTGGGGGACGCACATGGGTAACCCCCTGGAAAAAAGTCCTGATCAGAGAATGCTGAGCAAAGGACTTCTGGAAGAAAACAGCCAGGGCAGAAACCTGACCCTTCAGAGTACTGAGTTGGAGCCCCATCTCCAACCCATGCTGCAGGAACTCCAGAATCCTGGGAATAGAGAACACACGACAGGGAAGAGACTTAGACTCACACCAGTCAATGTAGGCACGCCAAACCCGGTAATAAATGGAAGAAGAAGACTTCTTCCTAACCTTTATCATGGTATCAACAACCGAGATAGCCAGCCCCTTCTCCATCAAGATGAAGGTTTCAGCAGCCAGGCTGTCAAAGCCAGAGTTTGTAAATTGGGATGGCGTAAGGTGCCCTGAGTGAGCAGGTCTGGCACACTGGGCAGAACGTACTGATCTACTGCCAGCTGCACCACGTATGCGAACCACACTCTTCTTGGCCACCTGGGGGCCACCAGAATTGCTGGCACCCCCTCCAGAGCAATCTTGCACAGAACCCTGCCCAACAGGGGGAATGGAGGAAAGACATACAGGAACTGAAAGTCCTGCCATGACATTGCTAGAGCATCCGTGGTCAAGGCCAGAGGATCCTGGGACAGGGAGACAAAGGCCGGGAGCTTGTGATTGTGACGGGACGCAAACAGATCCACATCTGGTTGGCCCCAACGGTGACACAGAGATTGGAACACCCTGTTGCAGAGGGACCATTCTCCCTGGCGAGAGGTCCCCCTGCTCAGAGTCTGCCAGCAGATTTTCCACCCCCGGAATGTACACCGCTGATATGCAGGGAACATTGGCCTCCGCCCAGGTCAGGATCAGAGACACTTCCTGGAGGGCCCTCTTGCTCCGGGTCCCTCCCTGATGATTGATGTAGGCAACTGCCATCTGGTTGTCCGAGCGCACCTGAACAGGCAGGCCCCGAAGGTGATGAGTCAACTGAGCCAGAACTAACCTGATCGCCCGCAGCTCCAAGACGGTGATAGGTGTGTGGGCCTCCTGAGGGCCCCAACTCCCCTGGAACTGCAGAAACCCCCCCAACCTGACAGACTAGCATCCGTGGTGACCGTCTCACAGGAGGGGGTCAGAAAGGATCTGCCGCTCAACAGGTTCCTGGAGTCCAGCCACCACGAGAAGGACCGCCTGACCAGGGGGGAAAGCGCAAAAACCCAGTCCAGGGACGCGGGGTCCTTGTCCCACACTGACAAGAGGTGGAGTTGCAGAGGCCTCAAGTGGAACTGAGCATAAGGGACCGCCTCGAAGCACGCCACCATCAGGCCCACCAGCTGCATTCCCTGCCTGATGGAGGGATGATGACAAGATAGCAGGAACTGGACCTGCGCAATCAGACTGTCCACCTTCCGCTGAGGAAGAAAAATCCTTGCCTGAACTGTATCCAGATTTATTCCCAGGAATGAAGTCACCAAGGAGGGGGACAGAGAAGACTTGGGGTGGTTGATTACCCAGCCGAATGACTCCAGGGTGGACACCACCAGCTGAGTATCCAACTCTGCCTGATGTAGAGACTGGGAAGTGATAAGAATGTTATCCAGATAGGGCTGCACGCGGATGCCCTGAAACCTGAGCAGAGACATCACTACTGCCAGCACCTTGGTGAACACCCTGGGAGCTGAAGTGAGACCAAAGGGCAATGCCACAAATTGGTAGTGTTGATCCTCCAGAGCGAACCTGAGGAACCTTTGATGACCTGGAAATACAGGAATATGAAGGTAAGCATCTTTGATGTCCACAGACGTCATGAAATCCCCTGGGCGCAGGGAACTGATGGCCGAGAGCAGAGTTTCCATGCCAAAGTGCCTGCACCTGACAAACTTGTTGAGGATCTTCAAGTCCAGGATGGGCCTGACTGACACATCTTTCTTGGGCACTGTGAAGAGGTTGGAATAGAAGCCCTTGCCCTTTTCTCTCACAGGGACCTTGCAGATGACCCCCAGCTCCAGAAGGCTTTGCACTGCCTGTACTAGATCCTGAGCTGACACAGGGTCCTGAGGAATCCGGTATCTGATGAACCTTGGGGGGGGGGGGGGGGGCAGACAGCAAACTCTATCGTGTAACCGGAGGACACTATCTCCTGAATCCACCGGTCTGAGACAGGAAGCCTCCAGACGTGAGCAAAGTGCTGAAGCCGTCCCCCCACCCGGATGGGTGAGGGCGCCCCGTCATGCCTGAGAGGGCTTGGGAGAGGACTTAAGCTTGGAGCCCCAGGAGGAGCCAGGGCGTCCCCGTCCTCTGCCCCTACCCTAAAAGTCTCCTCGGGCCCCAGTAAAGGAAACCCCCCTCCCTTGTCTAGCACCACGGTAGGGGGAGGAAAAGGAGCCCTGACCCCGAAAGGGCCGAGACTGACGCCTGCGCTGGGGTAACCTGCTTCCCTTAGCAAATAGGTCCAGGTGGTCCCCAAACAGGCGTAGTCCTTTGAAGGGAAAACCAGTGAGGGCCTTCTTGGCAGCGTTGTCAGCAGCCCACTGGCGCAGCCAAACCGAGCGGTGTATAGCCACCACAAGGGCAGAGGTTCTGCCACACATTCAAATGGTGTCATCCAAGGCAGAGAGGACATAATTCAAAAAAACATCACAACGAGAGAGTGCATTAAACTCCTCACAAGGCACATCATCAGGGGCACCATCAAGGATACTTCTGAGCAGGGTCCTAATAGCCACAGCCGTAATGACAGAGGCACAGACCGGGCGCAGCGCCGTCCCCACACATGCAAAGGCATGGGATGCCAGCTGGTCAATGCGCCAGTCCTCAGCATCCCGCAGGGTAGTAGAGTCAGGGGAGTGCATGACAGAGGTGTTAGATAACCCTAGGACCGGGGCATCCACTTCGGGAGGGGATGACCAACACCACCACATCAGCACATTCACCACATCAGCAAGAAAGGGATACTTCTTATCCCAACTCTTAGGTACACCGGAAAGTCTACTGGGATGCTCCCATTCCTTGAGCACAAGGTTATTGAAATGTGCTTGCTCAGGAAATTCCAAGCGTGACTTAGCAGTATGAAAAAGTTCCGCAACAGGGGGAGAGATAGACAGAACCTCAAAAATCTGAGCCAACAGTATATCAGTATAATCCGGGGCCCAGGGGTCAGAGCCAGAATCGTCCTGACCCCTGGGCCTCTCATCAGATGACCCTGAGTCGGAGAATAGCTCCCCTTCCTCCAAAGGGGTATAGCCAGACAGTTGCAAAAACTCATCAGCTTCCATAGGGAAAAGAGTGACATCAGGCGTTAAGTGTCGCTTTTTTGCAGAGGCCTTACGCGCCAAGGTATTAGCAATTAACTTCTCAACACTAGCCAGTCTAGAAGACACATCAGGCTGAGAATCCCCATTTGTATGCAACTCAGAGGGAGTGAGATTTAAGCTTGGGGGAGTAGGTGAGGCGAAACGAATCGCAGACTCAGCCACTGGGAGGCCGGATTGCAGCGCAAGCACCTGTTTGGCACAGGGTACACAGACCCGTGCCTTGTCAGCATCAACATGGGACTCCCCACAAGTTACACACAGCCGGGCTTGTCCCGAAGGAACCCCAATCACATTATCCTGAGACGCCTCCATATGGTGATTATAGCGCCACAATAGGCCGATAGGGATTGACGCTAAACAGCAACCCGGGATGCCCCAATAACCCACTAGGGAAGTGGGAGAAATTAACACTAGGCCTCACAAGTTAACCAACTAAATAGAGAGAGTAGGGCCGGGAGAAGCCAAAGGGGTTCGCGAGCCGTAAGTATACAATAATTAACAACGGTAATAAAGCCACCCACGAGGGCACTCACGGATCGCGGTAGGTAGAAGCCCGTCACGCAGCAGCCGGAACCAAGCAAAAAAATGGCGTCGGTATACCTCGAGGGGCGGGCCCACATGAGCAATGAGGCGGAACGCGCCAAAGACAGGCCCCGCCCCCCCAAAGAGCGCGAAGCCAACACGTGACAAGCAGCCAATGACGGCGCACTGGCGCCTGAGGTAACGCCGCCGCCAAGCGCGGAACACAGGAAGACACGCGTGGCGGCAATTTTAAGCACAATAAATGAAAACAAGTCAGCGCGGCGGCTGACACCAAGCATAATGTAGTGAAACATAAAAGCCAATACACGTATATACATACACACACGCCCCTCTTTCCCCCGAAGGCTACAAGGAGAGTGAGGGAGGACAGCGGCCACTTAACATATCGCCCACCGATAGACAGGGGTAAGGGGCCAAAGGGCGGGAGGGGCATCCCATAGAGGCTCACCATATGCCTGTACCGCCTACCCTTTGGTGGGGGATTGCGGTGGAGCAGCGCTCCTAAGCACCTAACAGCGGTGCTGCCTACCATCACCTGACCAGCGCAGCCAAGGCTGGGAGGCAATTACTGATGGAACGGGTGGGAATAGTCCTACAGGGCGGCAGGCTAATAGCCATGCTCACCTGCGAGTAGAGAGAGCCATCTTCTTGTCCTTCGCAGTCCAGACTGCAGAGAAGATCTGCAGATTGTAGGAGGTCCCTGGGTATTTGAGGGGCCGGGAAGAGCCTATTTTCGATGTCTCTGCAGTCCAGCGCCCTCTGGCGGAGTAGTACCCGAGTGTAAGTATTCTATCTGGAGCAGGACGTACTGCATACTAAGAATATACAATTCTGTGATTACTCACCTGTAGAATTGGTATTATGAGTATACAGTACGTCCTGCTCCAGATTAGATTACTTACACTTGGGTATTACTCTGCTAGATGGCGCTGGACTGCAGAGACATCGAAACTGGCTCCTCCCGGCCCCTCAAATACCAGGGACCTCCCACAAAATCCCCAGCATTGAAAAGCAGTTAACGAGAAGCCGGGAGAATTAAACAGAACCAAACTGGTAACTATAACAATGATAACAATCACCATACAGAGGATCCAGGATAATGCAAAACCAAGGGTGGGGTGGAGCAGAACATAATGTATACTCATAATACCAATTCTACAGGTGAGTAATCACAGAATTGTATTATTCTTGGTATACAGTACGTCCTGCTCCAGATTAGATTACTTACACTTGGGACATCCAATATCAGTGTCCATAAAGTAGGGTGGGATCCCCAAAGGTAACAGCAGACAGGTCATACCACTGCTGCCTTACAGCCAAAAGCAGCATCAGCTGAGGCCCTAACATCAACCTTGTAAAACTTTGAAAAGGTATGAACAAGTGGCGGCCTTGCAAACTTGTTCAACAGAAGCCTGGTGCTGAAAAGCCCAAGAGGCACCAATAGCACGAATGGAATGAGCAGTAAGGCGGAAGGGAGGATTCATCCCCTTAGCAGAATAGGCCTGAATCACAGCCTGACGGATCCATTTGCTGATAGTAGACTTGGCAGGTGCCAAACCCTTACTAGGTCCAGAGGGGACCACAAATAGAGCATCAGTTTTTCTGAAAGGTGCAGTAGCCACCAGATAGTACTTCAGACACCTAACCACATCCAAAGAATGCAAGACCCTCTCCTTAGCATTACTAGGATTAGGGCACAGGGAAGGAAGAACAATGTCCTGATGAAAGGCAGACACTACCTTAGGCAAAAAATCTGTCTTGAAGCGAAACACCACCTTGTCCTGGTGTCTCTCAAAGTAGGGGGGCTGGATGGACATCGCCGCCAACTCAGAAACACACCTAACAGAGGTGATAGCCACCAAAAATAACATTTTGTGATTACTCACCTGTAAAATGGGTATTATAGGTATGTCACACACCCCACTTCCAATATTCATGACATGTGGGTTATGGCCAGTAGAGGGCGAACTTTGCAGAGATGACAGGAAAAAAAGGAGCCCCCTTCCAGTCCATAAATACCTGGGACCTCCCACACATTCCCCAGTATAGGACAGCAGTAAGGGGACCAGGGAGAGCCAAATATAAACAATCATAACACTAAAAGGTTCACCATATAAAGGATCCAAAATACCAATAAGGGCGGTATGAAGCGGGGTGTGTGACATACTTATAATACCCATTTTACAGGTGAGTAATCACAAAATGGTATTATTCCAAGTATGTCACACACCCCGCTTCCAATATTCATGACATGTGGGACATCCAATAGCTGTGTCCATAATGGGTGGGGATCCCAATACGGCAAAAAATGCACACATTTCAAACCACTGCAGCTTGCAGAAACTTGCGGCCAAAAACAGCATCCGCTGAGGCCCGCACATCAAATTTATAAAACTTGGAAAAAGTATGAACGGAGGACCAAGTAGCAGCCTTACAAACTTGTTCAACAGAAGCCTGGTGCTGAAAAGCCCAAGAAGCCCCAACAGCACGAGTAGAATGAGCAGTGATCTGAAAAAGGGAAACCTTCCCCTTGGCAGTATAGGCCCCAACAATGGCCTGGCGTATCCATTTACTAATGGTGGACTTGGCGGGCGCCAAACCTTTCCTGGGCCCAGAGGGAACCATGAACAAGGGGTCCGTCTTACGAAAGGGAGAAGTAGCCACCAAATAGTACTTCACACAACGAACCACATCCAAAGAGTGTAAAACCCTCTCCTTGTCATTGCTAGGCTTAGGACACAAGGAAGGGAGAACTACATTCAGATTGAGGTGGAAGGCAGAAACCACATTAGGAAGGAAATCTGGCTTAAAGCGAAATACCACCTTGTACTGGTGTCTCTCAAAGTAAGGGGCCTGAATAGACAGAGCCGCAAACTCAGAGACACGCCGAACAGAGGTAATAGCCACCAAAAAGGCAACCTTTTGAGTGAGCATAGAAGTGCAACATCCTGCACCGGCTCAAAAGGAGGCACCTGGAGGGCCGACAGAACCAAATTCAAATCCCAAACGGGCAACAAAGGCTTTCTAGGGGGCCGCACATGAGTGACCCCCTGGAGAAAAAGTTTTAACCAGAGGATGCAGAGCAAAAGACCTTTGAAAGAAGACAGTCAGAACAGAGACCTGCCCTTTCAAGGTACTAAGCTGGAACCCCAGGTCCAGACCGTGTTGGAGAAACTCCAAAATCCTAGAAATCGAAAACACCCTGCAAGCCAAGGCCCTAGCCTCACACCAGTCAATATAGGACCTCCAAGTCCTGTAGTATATGTTAGAGGAAGATTTCTTCCTAGCTCTAACAAGAGTCTGAATCACAGCCTCAGACAAACCTTCCTCCCTTAAGATGGAGGCTTCAGCAGCCAAGCCGTCAAAGCCAGCGCTTATAAATTGGGGTAACGTAGTTGACCCTGAGTGATCAGATCCTGGAAACAGGGGCAGCCTGTACTGATCTACCGCCAGGCTTACGACGTCTGCGAACCAAAACCCTTCTTGGCCACCTTGGGGCCACCAGAATTGCTGGCGCACCCTCTAGAGCCAGCTTGCGCACCACTGTGCCTACCATGGAGAAGGGGGGAAACAGGTACAGTAACCCCAGATCCCTCCAGGCAAGATACATGGCATCCACTGCCAGGGCCAGAGGATCCTGAGACAGAGACACAACTTTGGGAGCTTGTGATTGTGACTTGAGGCAAAGAGATCCACCTCCGGAAACCCCCACTTGTGACAGAGGGACCGGAATACCTTGTGGTTTAAAGACCATTCCCCTCGGCGAGAGGATCCCCTGCTTAGGGAGTCCGCCTCAGTGTTTTCCACTCCCGGAATGTACACTGCTGAGATGCATGGAACATTGCTCTACGCCCATGCAATAATCAGAGAAACTTCCCAGAGGGCACTCCTGCTGCGAGTCCCTCCTTGGTGATTGATGTAAGCTACCGCAGTTCCATTGTCTGATCGAACCTGAACCAGGTAAGCCCCGTAGGTGATGTGTCAAGCATGACAGAACCAACCGAATAGCTCTCAGCTCCAAGACATTGATGGGGGTGTGAGCCTCCTGAGGACCCCACAGCCCCTTGAACAGATGTGTCTTCCAAAAACCTCCCCAGCCCGACAGACTGGCATCCGTGGTAACCGTCTCCCAACAAGGGGTAAGAACGGATCTGCCCCTCATCAGATTGCTTGGTTCCAGCCACCACTGAAGGGACTGCCGAACCCGGGGAGACATCAGGAATGACTGATCCAATGCGGACATCTGTCTCAGGCCAACAATAGATGGAGCTGGAGCGACCTCATGTGGAACTGAGCAAAGGGAACTGCCTCTAAGGAAGCCACCATCAATCCCACCAGTCTCATCCCTAGCCGGATAGAAGAACGAGGATTGGACAGGAGAAGACGTATCAGATCCTGAACCATCTGCACCTTGGACTGAGGTAGGAACACCCTGGTCCGAATGATATCCAGATTCATGCCCAGAAACGAGATCTCCCTTTAGGGAGAGAGAGAAAACTTGGGATGGTTGATCACCCCGCCGAACCTCTCCAGCGCTGCCACCACCAACCTGGTGTCCAGCTCCGCCTGACTGAGAGAGGATGCCGTAATGAGGAGGTCATCCAAATACGGCACAATGCGAATGCCCTGGGCTCTGAGAAGGGCCATTATGCCCGCCAGCACCTTGGTGAACACCCTTGGTGCCGAAGTCAACCCGAAAGGGAGGGCCACAAACTGAAAGTGCTGATCTCCCACCACAAACCTGAGAAATCTCTGGTGTGCTGGGAAGATTGGTACATGAAGGTAAGCCTCCTTGATGTCTATGGACGTCATGAAATCCCCCTGACGAAGGGAATTGATGGCTGAGCGCAGAGTCTCCATGCGGAACTTCTTGGTTCTGATGAACCTGTTGAGAAGCTTCAAATCAAGAATGGGTCTTATGGATCCATCCTTTTTGGGAACCGTGAAGAGGTTGGAATAATAGCCCCGGCCTCTCTCTGAGAAAGGCACCGGGCATATGACATCCATGACCAGAAGATTCTTTACAGCCAACAGGAGCCCCTGAGCAGCCTGGGGATCTGAGGGCACCCGAGACCTTAGGAATCTGGGAGGAGGTCGGTACTCGAACTCCAGTCTGTACGCAGAAGAGACCACTTCCAAGATCCATTTGTCTGTGACCTCCTGGGCCCAGACCTGGAAGAAGTGCTGCAGCCGTCCCCCCAACTGCAAGGGTGAGGGCGTCCCCTCATTGCTGAGCTTTCTTGGCAGCAGGCTTGGGCTTGGAACCCCAGTTAAGGCCTGGACGTGCGAGTCCTCTGCCTCTGTTCCAGGAATCACCTCTGAAATTAGAGTAGGCAAAGCCTCTGCCTGCTCTGGCACCGCGAAAGGAGGGATTGAAGGAGCCTGCCCCCCCCCCGAAAGGGGCGACGCTGCTTCTTGCGCTGAGGTAACATTCCACCTTTCGCCACTGAATCCAATTTATCCCCGAACCCGTATCCCGTACCCAGGAAGGGTAGCGCCGTGAGAGATTTCTTAGCCGCAATGTCAGCCGCCCACTGGCGTAACCAGACCGATCGGCGAATAGCCACCAGCAAAGCCAAGGTTCTACTACACATAATAATTGCACCCGACACCTTAGGAATCTGGGAGGAGGTCGGTACTCGAACTCCAGTCTGTACCCAGAAGAGACCACTTCCAAGATCCATTTGTCTGTGACCTCCTGGGCCCAGACCTGGAAGAAGTGCCGCAGCCGTCCCCCCAACTGCAAGGGTGAGGGCGTCCCCTCATTGCTGAGCTTTCTTGGCAGCAGGCTTGGGCTTGGAACCCCAGTTAAGGCCTGGGCGTGCGAGTCCTCTGCCTCTGTTCCAGGAATCACCTCTGAAATTAGAGTAGGCAAAGCCTCTGCCTGCTCTGGCACCGCGAAAGGAAGGATTGAAGGAGCCTGCCCCCCCCCGAAAGGGGCGACGCTGCTTCTTACGCTGAGGTAACATTCCACCTTTCGCCACTGAATCCAATTTATCCCCGAACCCGTATCCCGTACCCAGGAAGGGTAGCGCCGTGAGAGATTTCTTAGCCGCAATGTCAGCAGCCCACTGGCGTAACCAGACCGATCGGCGAATAGCCACCAGCAAAGCCGAGGTTCTACTACACATAATAATTGTGTCATAACTAGCAGATAAAACAAAGGTCATAAATAATTCCCACCGCTTAAGGGCTGTGAAATCATCACTGCCCGGATTAAGCTGGGAACCACTCAACAGGTCCCTAACCACAGACCTGGTAGCCACAGTCACGAGCGCCGAGGCTCAAACAGGCCGCAAGGCTGAAACCACAGTGGCAAAAGCATGGCACGCCATCTGATCCATGCGTTTGTCCTCACCATATATAAGAGTGGTGGCGTCTGGAGAATGTACAACGGAGGTGTTGGACAATCCCAGAACGGGCGCATCGACCTCGGGAGGGGACGACCAGCGCTTCATCGCGTCCACCGGGAAAGGATACCTCCTATGCCATCCTTGAGGAACACCAGGGAGCCGGCTAGGCCTCTCCCATTCCTTAAGAATCATGCTTTCACAATGATTCTGATTTGGGAACTCCAAGCGAGGCTTAGAAGACCCAAAGAATTCCCCCTTCTGCGGAGGGGACTCTGCTGGCGGAGAAATAGCCAGTACCTCAAATAGGTGGGCCAGGACTTTGGGGGTATCCACGGCATCCCCCAGCGTCTGCCCAGCATCAGCATCGAAGAACTGCCGAACCTCAGCATCAGATTCCTCAAACAATTCCCCCTCCTCAAGTAGGGAATAATACGAGCAATCAAGGGAATCATAGTCATCAAAATCCAGTACCGGCGTGGCCGGCGACGGATGCCTTCTCTTAGCTGGGGCCTTTCTGGCCGCAGAGCTAGAAATCAATTTTTCGATGTTGGCCGTGTCACTTGGGGTACGGATAAGGCGGGGTGGGGTAGGTGATGAGACAGGCGGCACGGACAAGACGCCTGGGACCCCGACTGCCGCGTTATGCCTGCTGAGCACATGGTATGCAAATCAGTACATTCTCCCCCGTAAGGGATACCCCACAACCCACACACAGCCGGGATTGTCCCGAAGGGAGCCCGAGCCCGGTATCCTGGGGAGCCTCCATAAGGTGATTTTAAGGTAGTCGCCATGATCCGAGGGAATTACGCTGCTTGAGCTACCCGGGATGCCCCTTTAAGTCCCAAGTGGGAGGATTTGTAGGAACCCAATTTAATCTTAAAGGGACCCTAGAAGGGACCCATAAGAAAGTACAATCATGCACACCACATATTGATATGTCAAGAAAAAACAAACAATATATACACATATACATAAAATCTATAATTATACTAAAAAACCTGGGATGCTGCTCCAAGCGCTATACAAGCAGAGCGCAGCGCGATTATAAAATAAGGAAAGAGCCCGCAGGGCACTCACAACCACAGGCAATGCCTGAGAGAGAGAAGAAGTGCCTGGCCCCTCCCCTCAGCACGAGAGACGCGGCTCCCAGCCAGTGGCTGGGCTCCGCACTGGAGCCAATGATCAAGGGCGCGGCGAGCGCCGAGCGCCCAGCCCCCCAAACGAGCACCTGAGGGGGACAAGCTCCCCCACCGCTAATGACCATGACAAACGGCCAGCGCCAGAAAAGTAGTAAGCACTAAACACACCACACACACACATATGACAAAGGAAAAAATATGGGTAGAGAAGCCCCCCCCCAGAAGAGGGGCACAGGGAGACTCGGAAAGGGGGGATACCACACCACCAATGTGGAGGGAACCAGAAAGGGACAGGGCATCCCAAACCGGGATCACCAACCCGGACACCGCCTACCCCTTAGTATGGGGTCTCACGGGGGAGCATGGCTCCCTGTATACACCACGAGGGTGCTGCCTACCATTGCCCGGACCCACAGCCAAGGCTGGGAGGCATCATGAGGGCTTAAATAAAAAGGTCCGGCAGCAATAGATACAAATGGCCGGGGGTAACCCGGCTACCTGCAAGGAGGAGACACAGCCATCTTCTGACTTGCTCGCCGTCTGCAGAGACGAAAACTGGGGAATGTGTGGGAGGTCCCAGGTATTTATGGACTGGGAGGGGCTTCTTTTTTTCCTGTCATCTCTGCAAAGTTCGCCCTCTACTGGCCAGAACCCACATGTCATGAATATTGGAAGTGGGGTGTGTGACATACTTGGAATAAGACAACCTTGAGAGTAAGAATGGCCAGGGCAGCCTCCTGCACAGGTTCAAAGGGTGCACCCTGCAAGGCATACAAGACCAAGTTCAAATCCCAAACAGGCAACATGGGCTTACGTGGGGGACACACATGAGTAATCCCCTGGAAAAAAGTCCTGATCAGAGAATGCTGGGCAAAGGACTTCTGGAAGAAAACAGCCAGGGCAGAAACATGACCCTTCAGAGTACTGAGTTGGAGCCCCATCTCCAACCCATACTGCAGGAACCCCAGGATCCTGGGAATAGAGAACACACGACAGGGAAGAGACTTAGACTCACACCAGTCAATGTAGGCACGCCAAACCCTATAATAAATGGAAGAAGAAGACTTCTTCCTAGCCTTTATCATGGTATCAACAACAGAGGCAGACAGCCCCTTCTCCATCAAGATGGAGGTTTCAGCAGCCAGGCTGTCAAAGCCAGAGCTTATAAATTGGGATGGCGTAAGTGACCCTGAGTGAGCAGGTCTGGCACCCTGGGCAGAGCGTACTGATCTACTGCCAGCTGCACCACGTCTGCAAACCACACTCTTCTTGGCCACCTGGGGGCCACCAGTATTGCTGGCACCCCCTCCAGAGCTATCTTGCACAGAACCCTGCCCAGCAGGGGGAATGGAGGAAAGACATACAGGAGCTGAGAGTCCTGCCATGACATTGCTAGAGCATCCGTGGCCAAGGCCAGAGGATCCTGGGACAGGGAGACAAAGGCCGGGAGCTTGTGATTGTGACGGGACGCAACTGACACAGAGATTGAAACACCCTGTTGCAGAGGGACCATTCTTCCAGGTGAGAGGTCCCCCTGTTTAGAGAGTCTGCCTGCAGATTCTCCACCCCCGGGATGTACACCGCTGATATACATTCTCCTCCACCCAGGCCAGGATCAGAGACACTTCCCGGAGGGCCCCCTTCCTCCGGGTCCCTCCCTGATGATTGATGTAGGCAACCGCCGTCTGGTTGTCCGAGCGCACCTGAACAGGAAGGCCCCGAAGGTGATGAGTCAAATGATTCCGAACCAACCTGATTGCCCGCAGTTCCAGAATGTTGATAGGTGTGTGGGCCTCCTGAGGGCCCCACCTTCCTTGGAACTGCAGGGACTTCCAGAAACCCCCCCAACCTGTCAGACTGGCATCCATGGTGACCGTCTCCCAGGAGGGGGCCAGAAAGGATCTGCCCACCAACAGGTTCCCGGAGTCCAGCCACCACGAGAGGGACCGCCTGACCAGGAGGGAAAGCACAAGGACTTGGTCCAGGGACGCAGGATCCTTGTCCCATACTGACAAGAGGTGGAGTTGCAGAGGCCTCGTGTGGAACTGAGCATAAGGAACTGCCTCGAAGCACGACACCATCAGGCCCACCAGCTGCATTCCCTGCCTGATTGAGAGATGAGGGAAAGATAGCAGGAACTGAACCTGCGCAATCAGACTGTCCACCTTCTGCTGAGGAAGAAAAATCCTTGCCTGAACTGTATCCAGATTTATTCCCAGGAATGAAGTCACCAAGGAGGGAGCCAGGGAAGACTTGGGATGGTTGATCATCCAGCCAAATGACTCCAGAGTGGACACTACCAGCTGAGTATCCAACTCTGCCTGTTGTAGGGACTGGGAACTGATGAGAATATCGTCCAGGTAGGGCAGCACGCGGATGCCCTGAGACCTGAGCCTACTCCTGCCAGCACCTTGGTGAACACTCTGGGAGCTGAAGTGAGACCAAAGGGCAATGCCACAAATTGGTAGTGCTGATCCTCCAGAGCAAACCTGAGGAACCTTTGATGACCTGGAAACACAGAAATATGAAGATAAGCATCTTTGATGTCCACAGACGTCATGAAGTCCCCTGGACGCAGCCAACTGATGGCAGAGCGCAGAGTTTCCATGCAAAAGCGCCTGCACCTGACAAATTTATTGAGGATCTTCAAGTCCAGGATTGGCCTGACTGACCCATCTCTTTTGGGCACGATGAAGAGGTTGGAATAGAAGCCCTTGCCCCTATCTCGTAAAGGGACCAGGCAGATGACCCCCAGCTCCAGAAGGCTTTGCACTGCCAGCACTAGAGCCTGAGCTGACACAGGGTCCTGAGAAATCCGGGATCTGATGAATCTTGGGGGGGGGGGCAGGCAGCAAACTCTATCTTGTAACCGGTGGACACTACCTCCTGAATCCACCGGTCTGAGACATGAAGCCTCCAGACGTGAGCAAAGTGCTGAAGCATCCACGTCCTCTGCCCCTACCCCAGAAGTCTCCTCAAGCCCCAGTAAGGGAAACCCCCCTCCCCTGTCTGGCACCACGGTAGGGGGAGGAAAAGGAGCCCGGACCCCAAAAGGGCCGAGACTGCCGCCTGCGCTGGGGTAACCTGCCTCCCTTAGCAAACAGGTCCAGGCGGTCCCCAAACAGGCGTAGTCCTTTGAAGGGAAAACCAGTGAGGGCTTTCTTGGCAGCGTTGTCAGCAGCCCACTGGCGCAGCCAAACTGAGCGGCGTATAGCCACCCCAAGGGCAGAGGTTCTGCCACACATTCTAATGGTATAATCCAAGGGCCGGGAGAAACCAATAGGGGTCGGCCCGTCTGAAAGACATAAGGAAAGGGGAACCATAAGTGACATGTGAATGACAACGGTAAATAAAGCCTCCCGCGAGGGCACTCACGGACCGCGGTATGTAGATGCCAGTCACGCAGCAGCCGGATCCAAGAGAAAATGGCACCGGGTATACCTCGAGGGTCGGGCCGCGGGGACAGTGACCCGGAGCGCGCTAACCGCGGGCCCCGCCCCCCCCGAAGAGCGCGAAGCCGCACACGTGACAAGCAGCCAATACCGGGGGTACCGGCGCCTGAGCTAACGCCGCCGCCAAGCGGAACACAGTGGAAGCGCGCGCGGCAAATTTAAAAAAGCAACTAGTGCAACCAAGTCAGCGCGGTGACTGACACCAACCATAAGCACATAATACAGTCAAGCACCAAAGCAAATTCACATACACAACCCCCCCCCCCCCCGAGAGCTACAAGGGAGAGCGAGGGAGGACAGCGGGCATTTAACATAGGACCCACCGATAGACAGGGGCAAGGGGCAATAGGGCGGGAGGGGCATCCCATAGAGGCTCACCATATGCCTATACCGCCTACCCTTTGGTGGGGGATTGCGGTGGAGCAGCGCTCCTAAGCACCTGACAGCGGTGCTGCCTACCATCACCCGACCAGCCCAGCCAAGGCTGGGAGGCACATTAATAATGGAGCGGGTGGGAATAGTGCTACAGGGCTGCAGGCTAATAGCCCCGCTCACCTGCGAGAAGAGAAAGCCATCTTCTTGTCCTTCGCAGTCCAGACTGCAGAGAAGATCTGGGGATTTTGTGGGAGGTCCCTGGTATTTGAGGGGCTGGGAGGAGCCAATTTTGATGTCTCTGCAGTCCAGCGCCATCTGGAGGAGTAATACCCAAGTGTAAGTAATCTAATCTGGAGCAGGACGTACCGTATATTAAGAATAAACTTCTTATCTCGCCCAGGATCCTGGGCTGTCACTGGGCAGTTTCCCTGCTCTGCGCATGGGCTTGTCTACCCATTCAAGTAAATGGATGGGTGGGGGCACACATAGACCCGGGGAAGCCGCTCTGTGCAGTCTGTCCAAGATGGCTGCACCAAGCACCAGAATCGCAAGGTGAACAGCGCAGGATCCCGGGCTAGGTAGGGAGTTTTTTATGTACCCCATGTCCTGCCTCAGCTCCAGGAGAGGGTGGCTAGTCTTTACGGGGAAGGGGGGGGGGTGGCCAGTCTATATAGATAACACACAAGGAATGACCTTTACTTACAATAGGGCAATTTTTCAGTAAGGTAAGGCTACTTTTCTAAAAGCTCGCCCACATGTATGGCGACCGTGGGCACACACTGGTTGTGTGCGCAGCGGGGGTGCGGTCACTTTTGGACGAGCGCACACACTTATATTATATTATATTATATAATTCATAATATGTGCATGAGGGAAAAATTAGTATACATTCACATAATGGGTTTATGTTTATTTATAGGCAGGGGATTCACATCATTTCACTTTATTTTATTTCATGATGTTTTATATATTAATTCACATAGAAGGTTTATGGTTCATATGTGTTGCTCACATGATGGGGTTTTTTACATAATTTTACACATGGTTTTTGGAACATTGTTTATTCATATTTTATTTCGTTTCATTTTATTTCATTATTTATTTTTCATTTTTGTTTGTTTATTGAGTGTACTTTGCCACCCACCTGTGGATTTCGGTGGGTGTGGAGTCACGCGTTGGTGTAGTATATCCAGCTATGCAAACTCCTATGGTATAGACATACTTGTCCTTGCTTCCTTTAAGATATCTATTCCTTTCCCTTTTATTATCATTGAGTCTATGCAAAACAGGTCCGTCCTGTTTAAGAGATTAAGGAATATTTATTTTGGGGCTGCATAAGATTTCTGTTCATCCTTTAATAATCATTGACTTAGGTGATAGTAAAAAAGTAAAAAAAACAAAGGATGTAATCAGATATATGTAATAAATAAACACAGAGATTTTGGTATTTGAGCCATGCTTATTACTTTGTAAATATTTTGAATGTAAATATTTTGAATTTCCACTGATCCAATTGTATACATTGTTTAATATAGAGTAGTGATATTTGTATCTATTGTATTTTTTATACGTGGTGTATTTGTATTTGTGTAGATGTTTTACATGTGATTTGTAACAGGGAGTAACTAGTTAACACTCTTTGGTTCTGTGTTCTGAGCTCTGCAGCAGGTGATTTCACCTGCTGCGTGCGTTATGAGCGTGTCTCTGTCCCGCCTCGCTCCCTCTACGCGCCTGGACGTTGCCATGACCGCGCATTGCTATGTGATGACGCTGGTTGGGGCGTGCTGGGGGCGTGGTTTGGGGGGCGCGGCGGGTCAGTGGGATCACGTTCCTTTGTTTTGGTTGGGGAGGACGAGAGCGCGCACGGGGGCTGTTGCACTTCCGGCGCGATGGCGGCTGCCGGCCGGGGCCGCCGCGTGTGCGGGAGGGCGGGGGCCTTGGTGTGCGCTTCCGTTTCCCTCTCTTTATAACTGGGGCTCAGGACACAGTACCTTATAGCACCTTGAGAAAGTAGCATAACGCTACGGAACGCGTGGGTGAACTAATCGGTCCAGCAGGAGGTTTTTGCTGCACATACAGAGGTGAATGAATAACAATTTGTATAATTGATTGTATTTTGCACTGGTCACTTTAGGTATTGGCACTTTATATTAGGCAACGTTTTTTTCTTAATATAGGGATCCTTTTGGGGAAGTTGGGATAATATGGGGCTTACTCCTGCTGGTACTATGGTGTAGATATGTTGTGTATACATATGTGTTTTTAAATGTATGTCATGATGTTGTATGTATTTGTTATATGTTTTTTTATCTTTTGTAGATGAAATTGATTAATTAAATATGCTTATTTGGATCAGTTGGTATCATTGATTAATTTGCTGTAGGGTTGGAGTGGTGCCTGCAAGCGACTGGGTCTATAGTAGGCTGGAACTATAGAAATTGTTTATGTGTGTTGTGGTAGCAGCTTTGGGTTGCTGATTTGGCACACTGCCCATCCCTTTATTGATTAACAATTAGGTGGTGCTATATAGGAAAAATTTTGTTATTCTTACATGACTTAAACCAGCAACCCCCATAACCTCTTTTTCTCGGACGATTTTTGTTGCGGATTAATTGGTTTTGGGTGTTCCTGAGCACACCATAATGGCGAGTAATTACAATTTAAACTTTGAGAGAGAAGAGGAGTTTTGGAGTAATAAGTTGAAAAATATCTTTGATGGGGAATATGACATAGGAGATGAAAGGATGGGGAGAAATAGGGAAATCAAACATATTTTTTCCCAATTGAAACAAGCGCGCAAACAATACATTCGTTTATGGTGGAATATAAACAGTTTAGAATGGTATAAGGAACAGCAACTAATACCTAGAGGGTTAAGAGTTCAAATCTTCCCTGCATGGGAAGTTGATGAGACGTTTATGCAGGCATGGGAATCACACCTACACATATGCTCCATGTCCCTCATTAACATGCTGATTGATTTTGACAAAGAACTACTTGCAAAGGTCAAAACAGACCTTCAAAAACTATACCAACAACTATCAGAATGTACAGCACAGGAGTCCTTTCAGGACTATCAAGATACTCTTAAGAGAGACATGGAACAATATGAGGATGGTATTATACAAAATAAAAGAACAAAAATGACCAGGGATAAGAGGGATAAAGACAACAACAGGGTTTACAAATGGCGACATCAGGGAAATAGTAGGGGGAGTTACCCCAATAATAGATTCCAGCGATCATTTAGCAGGGGTTCATCTGTCTCTGAACAGTCCTTTGAGAGATCCCAGGACCAACAACATTTTTTATCCCTGGGCAATATAGGAAGGAACAGGGGAGGAGGCGGACAAGGAGAGGAGGAAAAAGATTCAGGGGGAAGGGGAGAAGACAGGCAAACACGCAGGGGCCGAGTGGCTTGGGATCCCCTGAGATTGACATCACAACTCCCGAAGAGACGGAAGTTATAGAACCTAATAGAGATTGCCCTACCCAAACCTTTCCTCCAGTGCAAAATATGATCTTACAAATTAATTCTACTCCTACCGCTAACTTTATATCAGAAGAAACCCCCCTGATCAAAAGTGGAGGCACAAAGGATTCCCTACAAATTATTAACCTCACGGAATATGTATTGAATAGTGCAGAAAGGTCAGTATTAAGCAAGGGGTTGAATTTTTCACCTACAAATCAAATAGACAAATTTGAGACCATAAAGGATTTGTTTATTTTTTGCAGACGTATACTTTTGAAGAAATATCATTTGACAAAAAGGGAGTCCCCTATTGTCAATCCAGGCACTATTAGTGTCACTATGGATACTGATCTAGAACAGGAGATTGTGAACTTTGATCTCCAACAGATTGAGGAGGGGTCTTGGACCTGGCAAAAACTGATTAACAAGCTTAGAAAACCCTCTACTTACACCCCTGCATTTGGAACATGCCCGGCAGTGATTACATTCTTTCGTATGGTGAGTGGAGCAATTGATAGGCTACCACAATCAAAAAAACAATTTAATTTAACTAGAGATGAACGGGAGGCGCTCTGCTCACTACGGACCAATCCCGCCTTTGTCATCCGTGAGGCTGATAAGGGCGGGAATGTGGTCCTATGGGGGATGACTGATTATGTGAGAGAAGCACACAAACAATTGGGAAACAGGTCCAATTATGAAAAACTATCTGCCAATCCTGCCCCACAGTACAAAGAACTATTTGAAACAATTCTGGATCGAGCCCTGTCTAAAGGGGTAATTGATCGAACAACTTTTGAATTTTTGAGGGTAGAGTATCCTGTGATACCAACTTTATATCTATTACCCAAAGTTCATAAGAATATAAGAACTCCCCCGGGACGCCCCATCATTTCTGGAATTGGGAGCCTCACAGAACAGGCGAGTGTATATGTGGACACTCACCTTCAGGGATTCGTCCAATCATTGTCATCCTATGTAAGGGATTCATCTGATCTCATAAGAAAGTTGGAAGATACCATTTGGCAAAAGGACACCCTGTTGGTCACGGCCGATATTGAATCTTTATACACCAACATAACTCACGATTTGGCCCTTAGTACGGTGGGGTACTTCTTAAATATGGAATCTGACCTGTTAAGAACAAGACAGGAATTTATTTTGGAACTACTTGAGTTTATTCTCTCTCATAATCATTTCATCTTTGACAATTCCCACTACCGCCAGGTAAGGGGTGTGGCCATGGGGGCACGTTGTGCACCCTCGGTGGCCAACCTCTTCCTGGGGTGGTGGGAAAGAGAGATTGTGTTTGGGGACTCTATGGGCGAATACCAGCCGTTCATTAGCGGCTGGTTTCGTTTTATAGACGACGTCCTCTTAATTTGGCATGGTCCGGGTGATCTTTGTCATAAATTTCTCACTGACTTAAATAATAACGATTTAAACATCTATCTAACATATAATGTATCTACTACACAGGTTGAGTTCCTTGATTTGAAGCTGAAATTGGAACAGGATGGTACTTTGTCTACTACTTTATTCAGGAAAGAAACGGCTGTCAATGGTCTTCTTCATTTTGATAGTTTTCACCCAAGGCATCAAAGAATGGGTATTCCTAAAGGCCAATTTATCCGGCTAAGGAGGAACTGTTCTAAGGAACAGGACTTCCATGAGCAAGCAAGTGGTTTGACCAGCAGATTCTGTGATCGGGGGTATCCCAGTAAGTTACTCATGACAACATATCAAAAAGTGGCTGGTATGGCACGGAATGATCTTTTGGTCCCAAGGGCCCGTAGACAAGATGATGCCATTAGATTTGTTACCAGATTCAATAACAACTGGGGTTCAATCCGAGGAGCCGTGAATAAACATTGGGGGATTTTAAGATCGGACCCCATTATAAAAGATTTTATGGGTGAAAAGGTTAGGATGACGGCAAAAAGGGCCCCAAATCTTAAAAATATCCTATGTAAGAGCCATTTTATTAAGCCAGAATCATGGTTGGGACGGCGGGTCCCAAAAGGCAGCTTTAGCTGTGGGAAATGCTCTGTTTGCTGCCACATTATAAAAACTGATTGTGTTATCAATCATTACACAAAAGAGAAGTTCTGGATACGCGACTTCTTAAATTGCAGGACTAAAAATGTAATATACTTCCTACAATGTGGGTGTAACTTAGGATATGTGGGTGAAACTGGAAATAGTCTTAAAACTCGCATACAAGGCCATATATCCAATATTAGGCTCGCATCAAGGGATAAGGCAGCACACAAAATTATCTCACCGGTGGCGGATCACTTTTTGCGTTTTCACCAGGGGGAAATTAGTACCCTGAAGGTTACCCCCTTGGAAAAAATTGTATTGGGATCTCGGGGTGGCAACCTTAAGCGCAAACTGCTACAAAATGAATTAAAATGGATGTATAGACTAAGCACAATCACACCATTAGGCATGAATGAAGAGGCCTCATTTGAACCATTTTTGGGAAGATAATGGGGATACTTCCATGCCTTATTTTGAAGATGTATAGTGTTTGATACTGAAAATAGTTAGATCTTATGGGAATTATAATGGATGTATATATATATATTTTTTTGGGAGCAGGACCTAGGTAAAAGGAGGGTGAGAAGATCTATGGAGTGTAGATGCATAATTGTGGGTGTGGTTATGTTGTTTCACTGTTTGGTGTGTATTTAGTTTGATTCTCACGTGTGGTTTTTTATCTTATATGATTAGAGGAATCCTGATGTATGGGTCTTTATGGAACACAGTGGGACGAGTATCGTTTCGAGAAAGAGAGATTGTAGATGTTTGGTTGCTGCCCGGATCCATCAAAGGGACACTGTTGCAAGATGTGGAAGAGAATAACAAATATTGATCCTATTATTTTATCATATATGGATATAGAATCCTTAACACTATGAGAAATGAGAATTAGAATTGTTTATATGGTATATGTTGGTATATGGTATGTTATATGTTTAAAGGGACACTTATTCTAGAAAACATATGGCATATGTTTTTTAGAATAAATTTTTAATTATTCTGAGTTTAGCATAATATTATGGGTGGTTGGCACATAGTGTATTGTCTCACGATATTGGATGGTCAATTGCACTATATTGTGAGTGTGGGCGCTCGCCCACATGTATGGCGACCGTGGGCACACACTGGTTGTGTGCGCAGCGGGGGTGCAGTCACTTTTGGACGAGCGCACACACTTATATTATATTATATTATATAATTCATAATATGTGCATGAGGGAAAAATTAGTATACATTCACATAATGGGTTTATGTTTATTTATAGGCAGGGGATTCACATCATTTCACTTTATTTTATTTCATGATGTTTTATATATTAATTCACATAGAAGGTTTATGGTTCATATGTGTTGCTCACATGATGGGGTTTTTTACATAATTTTACACATGGTTTTTGGAACATTGTTTATTCATATTTTATTTCGTTTCATTTTATTTCATTATTTATTTTTCATTTTTGTTTGTTTATTGAGTGTACTTTGCCACCCACCTGTGGATTTCGGTGGGTGTGGAGTCACGCGTTGGTGTAGTATATCCAGCTATGCAAACTCCTATGGTATAGACATACTTGTCCTTGCTTCCTTTAAGATATCTATTCCTTTCCCTTTTATTATCATTGAGTCTATGCAAAACAGGTCCGTCCTGTTTAAGAGATTAAGGAATATTTATTTTGGGGCTGCATAAGATTTCTGTTCATCCTTTAATAATCATTGACTTAGGTGATAGTAAAAAAGTAAAAAAACCAAAGGATGTAATCAGATATATGTAATAAATAAACACAGAGATTTTGGTATTTGAGCCATGCTTATTACTTTGTAAATATTTTGAATGTAAATATTTTGAATTTCCACTGATCCAATTGTATACATTGTTTAATATAGAGTAGTGATATTTGTATCTATTGTATTTTTTATACGTGGTGTATTTGTATTTGTGTAGATGTTTTACATGTGATTTGTAACAGGGAGTAACTAGTTAACACTCTTTGGTTCTGTGTTCTGAGCTCTGCAGCAGGTGATTTCACCTGCTGCGTGCGTTATGAGCGTGTCTCTGTCCCGCCTCGCTCCCTCTACGCGCCTGGACGTTGCCATGACCGCGCATTGCTATGTGATGACGCTGGTTGGGGCGTGCTGGGGGCGTGGTTTGGGGGGCGCGGCGGGTCAGTGGGATCACGTTCCTTTGTTTTGGTTGGGGAGGACGAGAGCGCGCACGGGGGCTGTTGCACTTCCGGCGCGATGGCGGCTGCCGGCCGGGGCCGCCGCGTGTGCGGGAGGGCGGGGGCCTTGGTGTGCGCTTCCGTTTCCCTCTCTTTATAACTGGGGCTCAGGACACAGTACCTTATAGCACCTTGAGAAAGTAGCATAACGCTACGGAACGCGTGGGTGAACTAATCGGTCCAGCAGGAGGTTTTTGCTGCACATACAGAGGTGAATGAATAACAATTTGTATAATTGATTGTATTTTGCACTGGTCACTTTAGGTATTGGCACTTTATATTAGGCAACGGTTTTTTCTTAATATAGGGATCCTTTTGGGGAAGTTGGGATAATATGGGGCTTACTCCTGCTGGTACTATGGTGTAGATATGTTGTGTATACATATGTGTTTTTAAATGTATGTCATGATGTTGTATGTATTTGTTATATGTTTTTTTATCTTTTGTAGATGAAATTGATTAATTAAATATGCTTATTTGGATCAGTTGGTATCATTGATTAATTTGCTGTAGGGTTGGAGTGGTGCCTGCAAGCGACTGGGTCTATAGTAGGCTGGAACTATAGAAATTGTTTATGTGTGTTGTGGTAGCAGCTTTGGGTTGCTGATTTGGCACACTGCCCATCCCTTTATTGATTAACAATTAGGTGGTGCTATATAGGAAAAATTTTGTTATTCTTACGCTACTTTTCTAAAAGTTTGTAAACAGCATCCCATGGATGATGCAAATCAGATTCTCTACAAATCACCAATTGGATTGGAGTCCATGTAATATATAGATCAGGGTTTTTGGGCTGCATAGTCTTATTGTTTCACTTCAAGGGGCCATACTAAAATGAAAGCAGAGAAAATGCAAACAGTTTACTGCAGGAAGGCTGTAACCTTAAACCGGAACAAAAACCAGGGCGGCCGGCCCTGGAATCTAAAAGATTTCAGGACCAGGCACTTGTCCTCCTCTGGCGATGGCCCAGTGTATGAAATCCCCAGATCGCCAGTAAACACTCACCCCCCCCCCAGTCAACAATGTTTGATGGGCCTATATTATTTTGCTTTAAAGTCAAACAACACCCGTGTTTTATTGCCATGCCCCAGGGGCATCCCGAATGCTCTGTAAAGCTCACCCATACCCGTCCTACGGTGCATTCACAGGCTCTCATCCAACCAGAGCTGTCAGCAGGCGGATCCCCAGCAACAGACATGCTCTTGACCCCAGCCTATCTGAATGGCTGTGGGCAGGAGTGCGCTCACAGCCTGAAGATGCGGCTCCTGAATGTTTACATTGCCAAGTCTCCAGTTGATACGATCTTGCATGCCTCTAGTTCACACATATCAAACTCAAGGCACGGGGGCCGGATGCGGCGCCCTAAGCCTTTTTATGTGGCCCTCTCACAGGTACCAGACCATGATGGCTGGGTGGTACCAGCTCCTTCTAGTCAGCTTGGTCATTCCAATCGCAGTCCTCACAGGTCCACGGCCCACCCAACTGACTGCCACAGCATAGGGTGCTACATCTGCTGCAGGAGTTCTTGCTAGCTATTGCCAGGTGGGATGGGGAAAAATATTTTTAGACTGCTCTGGGCAAAATAATTCAGTGTCTGCATCTGTCCTGGCCAAAACCATACTTTGTTTGTGACCACATACATTTGAACGGTCATGTTGGCATTTAGTTTTTTGTCGTTTTATTAACCGTCCCTTTGAAGGCGACCAGAATGATGATGTGGCCCTTGAGGAAAAATACAATTCTGTGATTACCTGTAGAATTATACACGTCCAGCTCCAGAGAGTAATTCCTTACGTTTGGGTTATACATCCACAAGATGGCGCTGGACTGCGGAGACAGAAAAAAAGTGGCTCCTCCTGGCCCCTTATATTGCAGGGACCTACCACAAAATCCCCAGTATTGACAAGCAGTTAGCAGGAAGCCGGGAGAATAATAACCATAATCAAACAATTTTAACCATGATAACAATCACCATACAGAGGCACTAAGAACAATGAAAACAAGGGCGGGGTGGAGCAGGACGTGCTGTATACGTATAATACCAATTCTACAGGTGAGTAATCACAGAATTGTATTATTCTAAGTATACAGCACGTCCTGCTCCAGAGAGTAATTCCTTACGTTTGGGACATCCAATAGCAGTGTCTGTAAGGTAGGGTGGGATCCCCAAAAGCAACAACATGCAGATCAAACCACTGCCGCCTGCAGAACTTTGCGGTCAAAAACAGCATCAGCTGAGGCCCTAATATCTACCCTAATATACCTTGTAAAATTTGGAAAAAGTATGAACAGAAGACCAAGTAGCGGCCTCGCAAACTTGTTCAACAGAAGCCTGGTGCTGAAAGGCCCAAGAGGCACCAATAGCACGAGTGGAATGAGCAGTAAGGCGGAAGGGAAGATCCTTCCCTTTACCAGAGTAGGCCTGAATAACAGCCTGACCGATCCACTTGCTGATGGTAGACTAGCTGGAGCCAGACTCTTCTTAGGACCCGAAGGGACCAAAAAAAGAGCATCAGTCTTCCTGAAGGGCTCAGTAGCCACCAAATAGAACTTCAGGTTCCTGACCACATCCAAAGAATGTAGAGCCCTCTCCTTAGGGTTACTAGGATTAGGGCACAGAGAAGGAAGAACAATGTCCTGATTGAGATGAAAAGCAGACACAACTTTAGGCAGAAAATCTGGTTTAAAGCGAAACACCACCTTGTCCTGGTGTCTCTCAAAGTAAGGGGGCTTGATGGAAAGCGCCGCCAACTCAGAAACACGCCTAACAGAAGTGATAGCCACCAAAAAGACTGCCTTAAGCGTAAGAATGGACAAAGCAGCCTCATGCACAGGCGCAAAAGGAGACAACCGCAAGGCAGATAGGACCAAGTTCAAGTTCCCAGACTGGTAACATAGGCTTATGTAGGGGGCGCACATGAGTAACCCCCTGGAAAAAAGTCCTGACCAGATGATGCTGAGCAAAATATCTCTGAAAGAAAACAGCCAAGGCAGACACATGACCCTTCAGAGTGCTGAGTTGAAGCCCCAGATCCAAACCATGTTGGAGAAATTCCAGAATCCTAGGAATAGAAAACACACGACAGGGAAGAGATTCAGCCTCACACCAGTCAATGTAGGTACGCCAAACCCTATAGTAGATGGAAGAAGAGGACTTTTTCCTAACCCTGATCATGGTGTTAACAACAGAGGCAGGCAGCCCCTTTTCCATTAAGATGGAGGTTTCAGCAGCCAGGCCGTTAAAGCCAGCGTTTGTAAATTGGGGTAGCGTAGCCGCCCCTGAGTGAGCAGGTCTGGATCCTTGGGCAGGGTGTACTGATCTACCGCCAGCTGCACGATGTCTGCGAACCACACTCTTCTTGGCCAACAGGGGGACACCAGGATTGCTGGCACCCCTTCCTGAGCTATCTTTGGCAGAACCCTGCCGACACAGGGGAAATGGGGGAAAGACATACAGTAGCTGAAAGGGCAGGGCATTGTCAGAGCATCCACGACAAAGGCCAGAGGGTCCTGGGACAGAGACACAAAGACCGGAAGCTTGTGATTGTGACGGGACGCAAACAGATCCACATCTGGCTGACCCCAACGGTGACACAGAGAACGAAACACCCTGTTGCTGAGGGACCATTCCCCCAGGCGAGAAATCCCCCTGCTCAGAGAGTCTGCCTCCAGATCCTCCACCACCGGATTGTACACAGCTGAGATGCAGGGAACATTGTCCTCTGCCCAGGACAGGATCAGAGACACTTCCTTGAGGGCCCCCTTGCTCCGGGTCCCTCCCTGATGATTACTGTAGGCAACGGCCGTCTGGTTGTCCAAGCGGACCTGAACAGCCCGACCCCGAAGGTGCGGGGTCAAGCGGGCTAGAACCAACCTGATCGCCCTCAGTTCCAGAATGTTGGTAGGGGTGTGGGCCTCCTGAGGGCCCCACTGCCCCTGGAATGTTAGGGATCTCCAGAAGCCCCAAAATGGTCTGAGCGGCTGCCACCCCTCTGTTTCTTTTGAAATTGTGCAAGCACAAGGTTTGTGGGGTCTAGGCTGTATTGCAAGGTCTTTGACCCTTCCACTTGAGGTTTAGGGCAACCTCAGGTAAGCCTGCTCCCAATTTATCTATTGCATTGCATGTCCCAAATGGGGCTCTCAGAGATTAGAGTTAGGACTGCATCTCACAGGGGCACCTTGGCGCTGGTGGTGCAGCTTAAGCATACTTCTGCAGATGTGCGTGACCGAGCCCTCTGTTTTTAACCAAGTTTAGAGACAGATTGTAGGTTGGTCAGCAAGCTAACTGGTTTGAGTACTGTGGCTCCTTTAAGACTTTTGTCTCCAGAAGCCCCCCCAACCTGTCAGACTGGCATCCATGGTGACTGTGTCCCAGCAAGGGGCTAGAAAGGATCTGCCCACTAACAGGTGTCTTGAGTCCAGCCACCACAAGAGCGACCGCCTGGCTAGGGGAGACAGAACCAAAACCTGATCCAGGGACACAGGGTCCTTCCCATACAGACAAGAGGTGGAGTTAAAGAGGCCTCATGTGGAACTGAGCATAAGGAACCACCTCGAAGCAGGACACCATCAGGCCCACCAGCTGCATTCCCTGCCTGATGGAAGGATGAGGGCAGGACAGAAGGAGCTGAGCTTGCGCTTGCAGACTGTCCACCTTCTGCTGAGGAAGAAAGATCCTGGCCCGAGCTGTATCCAGATTCATGCCCAGAAATGGCTTTACCAAAGAGGGAGACAGGGAGGATTTGGAGTGGTTTATCACCCAGCCGAATGACTCCTGTGTGGTCACCACCATCCAGCTCTGCCTGTTGGAAGGACGGAGAAGTGATAAGAATGTCGTCTAAATAGGGAAGAATGCGAATGCCCTGAGCTCTCAGCAGAGCCATAATGCCCGCCAGCCCCTTGGTGAATACCCTGGGAGCTGAAGTAAGACCGAAGGGCAATGCCACAAACTGGTAATGCTGATCCTCCAGAGCGAACCTGAGGAATCTCTGATGACCTGGAAAGACTGGAACATGGGGGTAAGCATCCTTGATGTCCACAGAGGTCATGAAGTCCCCTGGGCGTAGTGAACTTACAGCTGAGCGCAGAGTCTCCATGCGAAACCTACTGGGTCTGACAAACTTGTTGAGAAGCTTTAAGTCCAGGATGGGTCTGACAGACCCATCTCTTTTGGGAACGGTGAAAAGGTTGGAATAATAGCCCTTGCCCCTTTCCCCTAAGGGCACTTGGCAGATGACCCCCAGCTCCAGTAGATTCTGCACAGCAAGCAACAGGCCCTTAGCTGACAGGGGGTCTTGAGGCATACGGGATCTGATGAATCTTGGGGGCGGCTAGGCTGCCAACTCTATTTGGTAACCGGAGGACACTACCTCCTGAATCCACCGGTCTGAGACATGACGCCTCCAGACGTGAGCAAAGAGCCGAAGCCGCCCCCCTACCTGGACGGGTGAGGGCGCCCCTTCATGCCTGAGGGGGCTTGGGGGAAGACTTAGATTTGGAACCCCAGGAGGGTCCAGGGCAGCCACGTCCTCTGCCCCTGCCCCAGAAATCTCCCCGGGCCCCTGCAAATGACGCTCCCCTTCCCATTCTGGACCCACGGTAGGAGGGAAGAAAGGAGCCTGAACCCCGAAAGGGCCGAGACTGTCTCTTGCGCTGAGGTAACCTGCCTCCCTTAGCAAACAGGTCCAGGCGATTCCCAAATAGATGCAGCCCTTTAAAGGGGAACCCAGTGAGAGCCTTCTTGGCAGCGTTGTCAGCTGCCCACTGGCGCAGCCAAACCAAGCTGCGTATAGCCACCGCCAAGGCCTGCCACACATTCTAATGGTATCATCCAAGGCAGAGAGGACATATGCAACAAATTCCTCACAACGCAGAAGGGCACTATACTCTGCACTAGCTGCCTCATCAGGAGCCCCATCTAAAATACTCCTGAGCAAAGTCCTAATAGCCACAGCTGTAATGGCAGAGGCACAAACCGGGCGCAGCGCAGACCCTGCACAGGCAAAGGCATGGGAAGCCAGCTGATCAATGCGCCGGTCCTCACCATCCCTCAGTGTAGTAGAGTCAGAGGAATGCATGACAGAAGTGTTGGACAACCCCAGAATTGGTGCATCCACTTCTGGAGGGGACGACCAACACTTAACCACTTCAGCAGGAAAAGGATACCTCTTATCCCAATCCTTAGGCACCCCAGGGAGCCTGCTCGGCCGCTCCCACTCCTTGAACACAAGATTATTAAAGTGAGTTTGCTCAGGAAACTCCAAACGTGGCTTAGCCATGTGAAACAACTCCCCCTGCTGCCGAGGAGCCGCGGCAGGAGGAGAGATAGAAAGCACTTCAAAAATGTGAGCCAAAAGCCTGTCAGTATCATCTGGAGCCCATGGGTCAGACCCAGAATCAGCATAACCCTTAGGCTGCTCATCAGATGATTCTGAATCAGAAAACAATTCCCTCTCTTCCAGGGGGGTATAGCCAGCCAGACCAAAAAAATACTATTTTGTGATAACTCACCTGTAAAATGGGTATTATAAGTATGTCTCACACCCTGCTTCGGAAGTATGAATTACACGTGGGTTATGGTCCAGTAGAGGGCGAACTTCTGCAGAGATGACTAGAAAAAGAAGCCCCTCCCGGTCCATAAATACCTGAGACCTCCCACACATTCCCCAGTATAAGAAAGCAGTAAGGGGACCAGGAAGAGCCAATAAAATCTATGAGAAAAAAGTTTCACCACATAGAGGATCAAAGATACAACTCAGGGTGGGACGAAGCAGGGTGTGAGGCATACTTATAATACCCATTTTACAGGTGAGTAATCAAAAAATGGTATTATTGCAAGTATGTCTCACATCCTGCTTCGAAAGTATTAATTAAACGTGGGACATCCAATAGCAGTGTCCAAAAAGGGTGGGGATCCCAACAGGCAATAGCGCACAAATTAAACCACTGCAGCTTGCAGAAGTTTGCGGCCAAAAACAGCATCCGCTGAGGCCCGCACATCAACCTTATAAAACTAGGAAAAAGTATGAACAGAAGACCAAGTAGCAGCCTTACAAACTTGTTCAACAGAGGCTTGGTGCTGAAATGCCCAGGAAGCCCCAACAGCACGAGTAGAATGAGCAGTGATCTGGAAAGGGGGATACCTCCTCTTAGCAGAATAGGCCCTAATAACAGCCTGACGAATCCATTTACTAATGGTAGACTTGACGGATGACAAACCATTCTTGGGCCCAGAGGGCAACACAAAAAAGGCGTCCGTCTTCCGGAAAGGTGAAGTAGCCACCAGATAGTACTTTACACATCTAACGACGTCCAGAGAGTGCAAGGCCCTCTCCTTGTCATGCTAGGTTTAGGGCACAAGGAAGGAAGCACAATGTCCTGATTGAGGTGAAAGGCATAGACAACTTTTGACAAGAAGTCTGGTTTAAAACGGAAAACCACCTTGTCCTGATGTCTCTCAAAGTAGGGGGCCTGAATGGACAGAGCCGCCAACTCAGAAACACGTCGAACAGAGATGATAGCCACCAAAAAGGCAACTTTTAAGGTGAAAATGGATAGAGCAGAATCCTGCACTGGTTCAAAAGGAGGACCCTGAAGGGCAGACAACACCAAATTTAAATCCTAAACTGGTAACATGGGTTTGCGAGGAGGGCGCACATGAGTAACCCCCTGAAAAAAGGTCTTAACCAAAGGATGAAGAGCGAAAGATCTCTGAAAGAAAACCGCCAGAGCGGACACATGTCCCTTAAGTGTGCTAAGCTGAAACCCCATGTCCAGACCATGCTGAAGAAACTCCAAAAACCGAGGAATGGAAAACACCGGACAAGGAAAGGCCCTAGCCTCACACCAATCAATGTAGGTCCGCCAGGTCCTGTAGTAGATATTAGAGGAAGATTTCTTCCTAGCCCTGACAAGAGTCTGGACAACGGCTTCAGACAAACCCTTTTCCTTTAAGATGAAGGTTTCAGCAGCCATGCCGTCAAAGCCAGCGTTTGTAAATTGGGGACCTTGTGTGATCAGATCCGGAAGCAGAGGCAGCCTGAATTGATCGACCGCCAGCCGGACGACGTCTGCGAACCACACCTGTCTTGGCCACCTTGGGGCCACTAGGATTGCTGGCACACCCTCTTGAGCCAGCTTGCGTACCACCTTGCCCACCATGGGAAAGGGAGGAAACAGATACAGGAGACCGAGCTCCCGCCAGGACAGAGACATGGCATCCACTGCCAGAGCCAGAGGGTTCTGGGACAGAGACACAAATGCCGGAAGCTTGTGATTGTGACGAGAGGCAAACCGATCCACCTCCGGACTCCCCCACCTGCGACAGAGGGATAAAAATACCTTGTTGCTGAGGGACCATTCCCCCCGGCGAGAGGTCCCTCTGCTCAGAGAATCCGCTTCCAGGTTCTCCACCCCTGGAATGTAGACTGCCGAGATGCACAGAACATTGCTCTCGGCCCAAGCAAGAATCATAGATACCTCCCGGAGGGCACTCGGCTGCGATTCCCTCCTTGGTGATTGATGTAGGCGACCGCTGTCCGATTGTCGGAGCAAACCTGAACTGGTAAACCCCAAAGGTGATGTGTCAGATGCGACAGCACCAACCGAACCGCCCTCAGCTCCAGAATGTTGATGGGGATATGGGCCTTCTGAGGATCCCACAGCCCCTGGAACTGACGTTTCCTCCAGAAGCTTCCCCAGCCTGACAGACTGGCATCCGTGGTGACCGTCTCCCAACAGGGCGCAAGAAAGGACCTGCCCCCCAGGAGATTCCTCTGGTCCATCCACCACTGGAAGGACCGCCGGACAAGAGGGGACAGAGCACAAGTATGATCCAGAGACGGAGGACATTTGTCCCAAACCGATTAGAAGATGGATCTGAAGGGGTCTCATGTGAAACTGAGCAAATGGCACTGCCTCGAAGCAAGCCACCATCAAATCTACCAGCCTCATGCATTGCCTGATGGACGGACGAGGGCTGGACAGAAGAAAACGAATAAGAGCCTGAAGAACATTCACCTTCGGCTGGGGTAGGAACACCCTGGTCTGAATGGTATCCAGAGTCATGCCCAGAAACGAAGCCACCCTTGACAGGGATAGAGAGGACTTGGGGTAATTAATTACCCACCCGAACCTCTCCAGCATCATCACCACCGTTCTGGTGTCCAGCTCCGCCTGATGGAGAGAGGATGACGTAATGAGAAGGTCGTCCAGGTAAGGCAAGATACGAATGCCCCGGACTCTGAGAAGGGCCATCACGCCCGCCAAAACCTTGGTGAACACCCTGGGCGCCGAAGTCAGTCCGAAGGGAAGAGCCACAAACTGGAAGTGCTGGTTGTCTACCACGAACCTGAGGAACCTTTGGTGTCCCGGGAAGACCGGCACATGAAGGTAAGCGTCCTTGATATCTATTGAGGTCATAAAGTCCCCCGGACGCAGTGAGCCGACAGCAGAGCGCAGAGTCTCCATGCAGAATTTTTTGGTTCTGATGAACCGGTTGAGAGTTTTCAAGTCCAAAATGGGTCTTATGGAACCATCTTTTTTGGGCACCGTAAAGAGGTTGGAATAGTAACCCAGACCTCTCTCTGTGGGGGGAACTGGACAAACTACCCCCATATCCCAAAGGTTTTGCACCGCCATAAAAAGGCCCTGTGCCGCTTGAGGGTCCGACGGAACCCGGGACCTGAGGAATCTGGGAGGAGGCCGGCATGCAAACTCCAGCTTGTACCTCCCAGATCCAGACGTCTGTGACATCTAGGGTCCAGACCTGAGCAAAGAGCCGCAGCCATCCCCCCACCCGCAAGGGTGAGGGCGCCCCTTCATTGCTGAGCGGGCTTGGCAACGGATTTGTGTTTGGTACCCCAGGAAGTCCCGAACCCAAACCCCGAAAGGGCCGGCGCTGCTTCTTGCGTTGAGGTAACTTACCCCCTCTGGAAACAGAGTCCAAACGATCACCAAACAGGCGCAGACCCACGAAGGGAAGACCTGTGAGCGCCTTCTTAGCAGCGTTATCAGCCGCCCACTGGCACAACCAAACCGACCGGCGTATAGCAACCTGCAATGCCAAGGTCCTGCTACACATACGGATAGTATCATCCAAGGCTGATAAGACAAAAGCAATGAACATCTCACAATGAGTCAAGGCTGTAAACTCCTCACTGCAAGGATCCAATTGGGAACCATCCAAAAGGCCCCTAATTAGAGCTCTAGTAGCCACGGCCGTGAGTGCAGAAGCACAAACCGGGCACAAGGCCGAATCCACACAAGCAAAGGCATGTGAAGCCAATTGATCGAGACGTCGATCCTCACCATACTTCACGGGAGTGGAAAGTGGGGTATGCACGACTCAAGTATTGGACAAACCCAGGACGGGCGCGTCGACCTCTGGAGGCGTCGACCAAAGTTTCACCACATCAACAGGAAAGGGATACTTCCTATCCCACCCGTGAGGGATACCAGGGAGCCGACTAGGCTTTCCCATTCCTTAAGGATCAGATTGTTAAAGTGCTTCTGATCCGTGAACTCCAAACAAGGTTTGGCGGTCCCAAAAAATTCCCCCCATTGCGGAGGGGCCTCCGCAGGAGGGGAAATGGCAAGTACCTCAAAAATTTGAGTAAGAAGCCTATGGGTGTCAACAGTATCCCCGCGCTCTGAGCCGGCATCAGCGCCAGGATACTGCCAATCCTCAGACGAGTCAGAGTCTGGGAACAGTTCCTCTTCCTCGAGCGGGGAACAATCAGACCAGTCAAATGGTTCAAAATCAGCATAATCAAAGGCCTGCGCCGCGGGTGCAAAGTGCCGTCTCTTAGCTGGGGCCTTTCTGGCCGCAGAGCTAGCAATCAGTTTCTCAATGTTGGCCAGTCTTGTGCATACATCGGATTGCGACTCCCCACTGGTGACAACGTCACTTGGGGTCATAACCAGGCGTGGGGGTGTAGGTGATGAGGCCAGCGGGGCTGAACCGTCCGCACGGGGCCTGGCTTGCCGCACAAGCGCCTGTTGTGCACATGGCATACAAATTTGCACATTATCTCCCAAAAGGGATGCCCCACATATCACACACGACCGGGGTTGTCCCGAAGGGACCCCGAGTCCAGAATCCTGGGGAGCCTCCATATGGTGATTTTTTTGATAGTCGCAATGATAAATGGGAATTACGCTATGAAGCTACCCGGGATGCCTCTTAGCGTCCGTTAGTTCGAGGATTTAATAATGACAAAAGGGAACCCCAATTTGAACAAGGGACCTAAGGACCGCGAGTACCCCCATTTTTTATTAAAGGCTAGGCAGTCCCACCTGAAAGACACAATAAGGGACCCCATAAAAATCAAATATGCACACAAACATATGCAGAATCAAGGGGTAAAATGCAGTAATTAATGGCAGTATCCCCAGGCCCCCAGGCGCTGTGATAAGGAACCCCAAGCACATTATCCTGAGAAGCCTCCATATGGTGATTATCGCGGTCACCGGCCAATAGGGATTTACACAAATGAAGTTATCCGGGATGCCCCAATAACCCGCTAGGGAAGTGGGAGGTAAAGGCAGAGTAGGCCTCTGATAGCAACTAAATAGGCCGGGAGAAACCACAATTAAGTTTGACCCGCCTGCAAGACATAAACAGAAAGTCCCGTAAGCAGTATGCATACACAACAATAGATAAAGAAAAGCCAGCCCGCAGGGGCACTTACGGACCGCGGTAGGTAGAAGCCAGCCACGCAGCACGAGAAGGCAAAATGGCGCCCGCAGATACCTCGAGGGGCGGGCCGCGGAGACAGTGATGCAGAACGCGGTATTCGCAAGGCCCACTCCTCCAGAAGAGCGCGAAGGAGCCCACGTGACCATGTCAGCCAATGATGACGCAGCAGCGCCTGAGGTAAAGTCGCCGCTGACCGCGGAACGCCGTACAGGCGCGCGCGGTGGCGGCATTTTTAAAAAAGCAACCAGTGCAACCAACACACGCGCGGCAACAAAAGCCAAGCTATACCACGGAAACAATAAGAGTGAAGAATACACCTACAACACACATGCACACAACACCCTCCCCTCACGAGAAATACCAGGAAGAGCGAGGGAGGGCAGCGGCCAACCTAACAGGAGCCCACAGATGGACAGGGGGCAAGGGGTGGGAGGGGCATCCCATAAGGCTCACCATGGGCCTATACCGCCTACCCTTTGGTGGGGGATTGCGGTCGGAGCAGCGCTCCTTAAGCACCTGACAACGGTGCTGCCTACCGTCACCCGACCAGTGCAGCCAAAGCTGGGAGGCATGAAAAAGAGGAACTGGTGGGAATAGTCCTACAGGGCTGCAGACTAATAGCCCCGCTCACCTGCGAGTAGAGAGAGCCATCTTCTTGTCATCTCAGCGCCACTGCAGAGAACAACTGGGGATTTTGTGGGAGGTCCCTGGAATATAAGGGGCCGGGAGGAGCCACTTTTTTGCAGTCTCTGCAGCCCAGCGCCATCTTGTGGATGTATAACCCAAACGTAAGGAATTACTCTCTGGAGCAGGACGTGCTGCATACTTTGAATATTAGATTAACCCCCATGCTCCAGTTAATGTTAATTATTTTATTCTTTCTTAATATATTCATATCTAATATCTATCAATATTGACAACACAAAGAATGTTTTCCATAAAACAATTCCATTTGTGTCTACCTCCATGACTATTTATCAAGTAATAAGATAGTAACATATCTTTCAGTTTCTGTTTTTTGATTTCCTGTTACATAATATTGAGTTAAAGTGGACTGTCTATAAGATTCCCGGGCCGATCACCTCCCTCACCGCGGGACATCCGAGATCGGGATGTCCCGCGGTGAGGGACCCCCCCAAAACCCCCGAAAAACGTACCTCACCGTTTGTGAATGGCCGGCGCGGGCGCCGGCGCGCGCACTGTCAGAGGGGCGCGCGGAAGGTGGCGGCGGACGCGCTGTCTTGTCCGCCGCTGTCACTCGCTTGTCCGTGGCTACGTGGGAGCGTGGTGAGGTGAGTTTTGGGGGCATTCTGGGGGGTTTTACACTAACCGGGGTGCCCCCCTGAAGTGGACCAAAACCCAGGATAGTCAAAATCCTGGGTGTTGGTCCACTTTAATTGGATTTGTGTTGCAGAATATGAGCGACATCTGGTCTAATCAACTCTCTTGAGACATTACAAAATCCTGTTTACAAAATACTTCTCTATAGGGATTCAAAGACATCCATGGCAAAATAAAATAGAGAGGGAGAGAGGGTCAGAGGAGATATTGAGAAAGAGAGGGGGGGGCATGGGCACCCTGACTGTGGCCATAGTTGGAGGGTGGCAACAGAGGAACCTGACAGTTTTAAAGATGGGGGAGTATGGGCAGTATATGAGGAGGCATTCAGCAATGCCTAAACCTTTTCACAACTTTTCATTTGGCATAAAAGTTTGATTTTCCAACTTGATACAAAATTACATCACAACAAATATGTACAGAATAAAAGAGAATAAAACATAAAGGCCCTTGGTAAATAACAATAGACATTTGGCTTTACATTGTCAGAATTGTGGTGGTCCTGAAATTGTTATATTATTACCTCCACAGGAGGTTGTTTTGTTTTTAGATTACAAAGCTGGCCCTGCTTGGGGGGTTTACTGGGCAGGAACGGGGGCCTACAAATGCACTTTCAGATTTAACTTGTTTTTTCTTGATTGCATATTGTTTTTCTTTTAGAAAACTGTTGCTTTGATTCTGCTTTTTCATTCATTTTTTAGGGAAACCCTGTGCAACCAAAGAATTCATCAGTAGATTACTTTCATAAAGATGTGCCCACTACAACAAGCTGGGTCCACCTGGAAAGCTTAACGTGTGTACTTTCAGGAAATGTATGGTTTGTGGGGGTTTCTCAAATGTAACGGGTTGTTTTGGTTTAAAAAAAATGCAAAGCTGTGCTCCTTGTCTGCAGAGCTGAAATTAGGTAAAATTACCTTTACACGCATGATTTACTTTGGGATGTCTAGCAACCATACCCTTGACAGTACCTATCATGTTAGGTTGTTTTATCTTTTTTTTTAGGAAAATGTGGATTTGTTTTTTTTTCTATGTTTTTAGGGAAACCCAGTGCACACTGTTCAGTATGTTCTGTACAGAGTATTGAAATTCTCTTGAAATATTGCGCTACATAAGGCTTGACAGCATGACACCCCCAATTGCACACCTTTCCCACTTTTGTTGCCTGACGACGCACCACTTTAGCGATTCGAGACCCCATTTAGTATTCCAATTCATCTCCCAATCTTCTGTTGCCCTTAGAACACAAAGACAAAAGAAACATGTTAAAGTGGCCCAAAACCCATGCTGATTGGCTGGATAAGGACGTCAGTGCTGAAGGTAACTCACCTCTTCCCGGTCCTGCGGCACATGCACGTCCGCTCGTCCAATCAGCACGCTCGGAGCCGCTGGGGTTATGTCATCTAAGGCTTCGTCTAAGCCAGCGGCTCTAAGCACACTGGTGGCCACATCCCCCGCTTCCCTCTAACAGGAAGGCCGCCGGGCCAGGCATGCACCGTTGGACCAGGAAGCAAGGCAAGTGTATAGGGCAAACTGGGGGCTTTCACGCAGCGGGGAATCCCAATTTTGTATGCCCCAGGGGGAGGGATTTGATCGGCCCAGGCATCGTATGGATTCCCAGGCCGATCGTGGTGGGTTTTGGCCCACTTTAAACACATCAAAATCTGTATTCAGCTGAACACTGCATTTGGCAATAGAGGCTAGCACCTCTATGCAGAATTCCAAATTCAGCAGCTGCAAATAATATTGGTCGGGTCATTTCCAACTTATCTTCTCCAGGAGTCGAGCATACCATTTCTGTGTAGCTTTGGGAGCTTTGTTCCTTTAGACCATGCTCCTGTAGGCTCACACAGCCTCCATTCAGCAAACTACTCCCCAGGTTTATCTTTGTGGACTGGCACTCTCCATCACATTTGGGTGTCATCCTTTTTGGGGCGAAGCCTGTACTCAAGCCCGCACAGACGACTGTACCACTAGTCCCTGGGTTGAGGCACATCCATTGGATGGATCATGTGCTCAATAGTGGAGTTCCAGCTATAAGTGCTGGTGAGTCAAAGTGCAGAACAGAGCACTTAACCACTAATGAGTGGGCCCCATGAAGGACATTTGTGCTGCTGTGCTTCCAATAAGCCACCAATAAGGTCAGCGCTGATAATGCCATTGTCAGCACTACTATCGCCTTCCTTTGTTTGCTAGAAAAAAAAAACTTCAGGCCATGACGAAAGATATAATGGTGCCACAGGAGGAAGCAGAGGAGGAAGAGGAAGGCACATTTACATAGGCGGCCACACACGTGGCTTACAGGATGGGTTGCTGGAACGACTGCAGTCTGCTAGGGGACAGTTTTTGAGGCTTTGGAGGACTTTTCCTCTCAGCAGTATGTCACCAAGCACAACTCACAGGTGTCACTGGAGAATGGTTGGGGCGATGTGGAGAAGGAGACACCTCCCACTGAGGACCTTGACTCAGGGCAGCCTGGCTCACATGAGCCACAATATGCTGCAGTGTTGGCAGCATAGTCACCAGTGCCAATTATTGGGTGGCCACCCTCCTCAGCCTCTACCACCACCTCCACAACAAGACCACCTTTCTCCCTCCAAAGGGATGATGTCAGATCACCGCCACCACCACCAAGCCTGTCCACACCATCCCAGTGAAGCGCTCAGCTTTCTATTCCCCAAACAATGGAGAGAAGTTTAGCCCATCGCACCCACAAGCCCCCGTCTTGAATGTGAGCATTTGAAAAATGATTGCCTTTGAAATGCTCCAATTCCAGCTGGTGGAAACAGAGAACTTTAAAAATCTAAAGGCAAAGGGGGAGGTTATCACAGTTAAGAGTGTGCTGCTAATAAAAATCTTATGGCTGTGGCTACCCCACCATACATCATTCCCAGCCACAACTTTCCTCGACAGGCCATCCCTGCCCTGCACCAACAGGCTGTGGAGAAAATAAGGTGTGCACTGTGCAATGCTATATGGTGCAGGATCAACATCACAACTGACATGCGAATAACTAAGCATGGGCAGGGATTTAACATTTCATTATTTGCCCACTGGGTTAATGTGCTGAGCTGCAAAACGCTTTGGTACATATACTTCCACCATCCAGGATTGGCGGACATCACCTGCAGCACCAGTTTGAGCACAGCTATGGGTAAACGGCAGCATGCTGTGCGGAAACTACTCTGTCTGAGTGAAAGAACACACCGCCCAGGAGCAGTGGACTGGCATCCAGGAGGAGACAGATGAGAGGTTGCTGCCGCTGAACCTTAAGCCCGATGGGTTTCCACTTGTTATTAAACTGCAATGACACCCAAATGGTCTGAGCAAGGGTATACTCTACTATTACTTGATATTAAACTGCGATGACAGTAAAGTGGTCTGAGCAAGGGTAGACTCCACTATTGTTTGATATTAAACTGCAATGATAGCACAGTGGTCTGAGAAAGGATATACACCACTATTACTTGATATTAAACTGCAATGACAGCACAGTAGTCTGAGAAAGAGTATACCCCACTATTACTTGATAATAAACTGCAATGACACTCAAGTGGTCTAAGCAAGGGTATACTCCACTATTACTCCATATTAAACTGCGATGACAACCAAGTGGTCTGAGCAAGGCTATACTCCACTATTACTTGATATTAAACTGCAATAACAGCACAGTGGTCTGAGGAAGGGTATACTCCACTATTACCTGATATTAAACTGCAATAACAGCACAGCGGTCTGAGCAAGGGTATACACAACTATTACTTGATATTAAACTGCAATGACACCAAAATGGTCTGAGCAAGGGTATATATTACTATTACTTGATATTAAACTGCAATGACAGCACAGTGGTCTGAGCAAGGGTACATTCCACTATCACTTGATATTAAACTGCCATGGTAGCACGGTGGTCTGACCAAGGATATATCGCACTATTAGTTGATATTAAACTGCAATAACAGCACTGTGGTCTTCTATTACTTGATAATAAACTGCAATGACAGCCAAGTAGCCTAAACTAGTAGTAAACTAGTAACTTGTAGGTAATTCTTCCTTTAACTACATAGATGTGGTGCAAGTAAATGTGACCAGACCCTGCGGACATTGAATGGAGCCCCATCATGGATCTTACAGTGACTTATTTCCTGTCATTTTAACGAACTTGCATACAACTAAAGACTGAAACCGCAGAGACAAATGATGCTTCTTTTTTTCTGTGCATGATGCAATGAGAGACATATAAACAACAATGATGGGGGCCCCTGACCTTATTGGCACCTGTGCGGTCGCAACATCCTCGCTGGCTGTTAATTAGTATTTGGTAAATACAATCAGACCTACAGAAATATAACATTCTGCATACACAGTTAGTTATTTATGCTAGGAAAGTATATGGATTAGTATAATTTCAATCAAGAGCAATATATTTTTTAGCACCAACATATACTTCTTGATAGTAATTTAGTATATTAACATGTATTTCTAATTGGCTATTTGTCTACAGCATAACAATTCACTAGAAAAAAAATCCAGTTACAGTCATATCTACGTACATGTCAAAGTGCATTAGTATCTCTTCTTCCAGTTCGAACCTGGGCAATGTTTTATTACATAATGAGAGGTAAATAGTCTCCCATTATATAAGAGGCATCTTGTGCAATCTGCTACAAGCATTACAACAAAGGCTTCATGGAGAGGACTCAAGAACATCTGTGGAAAAAATATTAGAGACGGGAGAGACAAAGCCAAGAAATGGGGGGAGGGGGGGAGGCAGGCAAGGGGATGGGGTAGGGGCAGAATCAAGCACCTGATTAAAGCTCAACCATAGCCAAAACATTTTTGCTTTTACGTAAGATGGGGCAGAAACCAGACTGGACATCCACTTTAACCAATTGAGTCCAAAGCCCAAGCCCAGTTCCATTTTCTTTATTATGGTTCTTTATTTTGCCTGTATAACTCATTTTGAAGATCTGGCTTACAGAATGGGTTGCTGGAACGACTGCAGTCTGCTAAGGGACAGTTTTTGCGGCTTTGGAGGACTTTTCCTCTCAGCAGTATGTCACCAAGCACAACTCACAGGTGTCACTGGAGAATGGTTGGGGCGATGTGGAGGAGGAGACACCTCCCACTGAGGACCTTGACTCAGGGCAGCCTGGCTCACATGAGCCACAATATGCTGCAGTGTTGGCAGCATAGTCACCAGTGCCAATTACTGGGTGGCCACCCTCCTCAGCCTCTACCACCACCTCCACAACAAGACCACCTTTCTCCCTCCAAAGGGATGATATCAGATCACCGCCACCACCACCAAGCCTGTCCACACCATCCCAGTGAAGCGCTCAGCTTTCTATTCCCCAAACAATGGACAGAAGTTTAGCCCATCGCACCCACAAGCCCCCGTCTTGAAGGTGAGCATTTGAAAAATGATTGCCTTTGAAATGCTCCAATTCCAGCTGGTGGAAACAGAGAGCTTTAAAAATCTAAAGGCAAGGGGGCGGTTATCACAGTTAAGAGTGTGCAGCTAATAAAAATCTTATGGCTGCGGCTGCCCCACAATACATCATTCCCAGCCATCCCTGCCCTGCACCAACAGGCTGTGGAGAAAATAAGGTGTGCACTGTGCAATGCTATATGGTGCAGGATCAACATCACAACTGACATGCGGATAACTAAGCATGGGCAGAGATTTAACATTTCACTATTTGCCCACTGGGTTAATGTGCTGAGCTGAAAAGCGCTTTGGTACATATACTTCCACCATCCAGGATTGGCGGACATCACCTGCAGCACCAGTTTGAGCACAGCTATGGGTAAACGGCAGCATGCTGTGTGGAAACTACTCTGTCTGAGTGAAAGAACACACCGCCCAGGAGCAGTGGACTGGCATCCAGGAGGAGACAGATGAGAGGTTGCCACTTGTTATTAAACTGCAATGACACCCAAGTGGTCTGAGCAAGGGTATACTCTACTATTACTTGATATTAAACTGCGATGACAGTAAAGTGGTCTGAGCAAGGGTAGACTCCACTATTGTTTGATATTAAACTGCAATGATAGCACAGTGGTCTGAGAAAGGATATATACCACTATTACTTGATATTAAACTGCAATGACAGCACAGTAGTCTGAGAAAGAGTATAACCCACTATTACTTGATAATAAACTGCAATGACACTCAAGTGGTCTAAGCAAAGGGTATACTCCACTATTACTCGATATTAAACTGCGATGACAACCAATTGGTCTGAGGAAGGGTATACTCCACTATTACCTGATATTAAACTGCAATGACACCAAAATGGTCTGAGCAAGGGTATACATCACTATTACTTGATATTAAACTGCAATGACAGCACAGTGGTCTGAGCTAGGGTACATTCCACTATCACTTGATATTAAACTGCCATGGTTGCACGGTGGTCTGACCAAGGATATACCGCACTATTAGTTGATATTAAACTGCAATAACAGCACTGTGGTCTTCTATTACTTGATAATAAACTGCAATGACAGCCAAGTAGCCTAAACTAGTAGTAAACTAGTAACTTGTAGGTAATTCTTCCTTTAACTACATAGATATGGTGCAAGTAAATGTGACCAGACCCTGCGGACATTGAATGGGGCCCCATCATGGATCTTACAGTGACTTATTTCCTGTCATTTTAACTGACTTGCATACAACTAAAGACTGAAACTGCAGAGACAAATGATGCTTCTTTTTTTCTGTGCATGATGCAAAGAGAGACATAGAAACAACAATGATGGGGGCCCCTGACCTTATTGGCACCTGTGCGGTCGCAACATCCTCGCTGGCTGTTAATTAGTATTTGGTATATACAATCAGACCTACAGACATATAACATTCTGCATACACAGTTATTTATGCAAGGAAAGTATATGGATTAGAATAATTTCAATCAAGAGCAATATATTTTTTAGCACCAACATATACTTCTCGATAGTAATTTAGTATATTAACATGTATTTCTAATTGGCTATTTGTCTACAGCATAACAATTTACTAGAAAAAAAATCCAGTTACAGTCATATCTACTTACATGTCAAAGTGTATTAGTATCTCTTCTTCCAGTTCGAACCTGGGCAATGTTTTATTACATAATGAGAGTTAAATAGGCTTCCATTATATAAGAGGCATCTTGTGCAATCTGCTAAGAGCATTACAACAAAGGCTTCATGGAGAGGACTCAAGAACATCTGTGGAAAAAATATTAGAGAGGGGAGAGACAAAGCCAGGAAATGGGGGGGGGGGGGGGGGGGCAGGCAACGGGATGGGGTAGGGGCAGAATCAAGCACCGGATTAAAGCTCAACCATAGACAAAACATTTTTGCTTTTACGTAAGATGGGGCAGAAACCAGACTGGACATCCACTTTAACCAATTGAGTCCAAAGCCCAAGTCCAGTTCCATTTTCTTTATTATGGTTCTTTATTTTGCCTGTATAACTCATTTTGGAGATCTAGATAGATTTCCTCCTGCAGTGACCAAATCAATGATGCTACCATTTTCTTGGAACATGGGCATGTGTTGCCCACACACACCATGCTATGACAGGCAGTGGGTTATCCTGGGATCCTGAGGTATACTGTGGGTGTAGTTGTGTGGTTGGAACTACTAGGGGTACAAAGGTACACAACTAAAAAGGGTAAATTTACTTGTTTAACCCTTTCGCTGCCAGCCTATCTGGAGATTTTGTCACCCTTGTTGCCAGACTATTTTGCACTATTTTGCACTCCACATGTTCAACTGTGATTTTTGAAGGGAGTTCTAGAGATTTCCCAGGGAAATTATATATAGTTTTTTTCAGCAGAGTCTGGGCTTTAACATGAAATGTCTGATTGTCATTTTTTAGGTGTATTATATGGGTGTATTTAGGTGTATTTGGGTAAAATATGAGCAAAAAAAATATTTTTTACAATTTGTAGAGTTTTATTGTAATACAAAATGTAAGTTTGTCAAAGAAATCTTATTGCGTGTTAAATCCCCATTTCTCCGGGTTACAACGGTACAACATATGTATTGGTAGACACCCTTTCCTGCCCAGGAGACTCCCCCAAACTGAAACAGCGCTTTAGTAGGTTTTCAGACAGAATACAACTGTGATATGTGCTATGCCGCACCTTGCAGTTTTTCAAGAAAAACAACCCTTTACATTTGAAATACCCCCAACAAAACTATATTCTCTGGAAGTACACACCTCAAGCTTTCTAGGCGTACAAGGCTTGTTGACATGGGTCCAGTTTTCTGGAAGTAATCCCTCAATTAATTATTTGGTTGCACAGGGTTTCCCTAAAAAAAGAGAAAAAAACAGAATCAAAGCCACATTTTCCTAAAAAACAATATGCAAGCAAGAAAAAACAAGTTAAATCTGAAAAAGCAACATCCCCCGAACAGAACAATACCCAACATGCATAGGTACTGTCAGGGAAAGAGTTGGCAAACACCCCAAAGAAAAGCATGTGCCTAAGAATAATTTTAATTGAAAATTTAAGCTCTGCTGACAAAGTGCGCACCTTGCACTTTTTCAACCAAAACAACCCTTTACTTTGGAATATCCCCCATAAATCATATATTCCCTGAAAGTGGACATGTTAAGCTTTCTAAGCATACCCAGCTTGTTGTAGTGGGCTCATCTTTCTGGAAGTAATCGATCAAATAATTCTATGGTTGCACAGGGTTTCCCTAAAAAATTTATAAAAAAGCAGAATAAAATATACAAACAAGAAAAAAACAAGCCAAGCCTGAAAGCGCAAGATCCCCTGAACAGAACAATACCAAACATGCATAGCTACTTTCAACCCTTTTAATTGGTAGCCTACTTATAATTTTGTCACCCTCTGTTGACAGGTCATTTTTCACCATTTTGTGCTATGTTTAACCATGATTTTTGCAGGAATTTCCAGGAAAATGTTATATATTTTTTGGGGCACAGTTTTGGCTTTAACATGAAATGTGTTGTTTGTAATTTTTTTACTTTTTTTTTAAATATTCAAAATATGTTTTTTAGTCAAAAAACTAAAAAAAATAAAAATTATTATTTCTTTTAAATTGTCTCATTTATTTTAAATAAATAATTTATTTTACTAAAGAAAACAATATTGCATGTGAAAGCCCCATTTTTCCTAATTACAACGGTACCACATATGTATTGGTAGCCCCCTGTTCCTGTCCAGGAGAGCCCCCAAACTGAAAAGAGCACTTTATAACATTTATAAATAAAATCCAACTACTATCGTGTCGTGGAGTCCCCCTTTCCCGGGGGAGGGGGACCCATTTTTTGGGGGGGAATTTTAGGGGTTAAAAACCCCTAAAAATCCCCCCCAAAAATGGCGTGAGGGCCCCCCTACCCAGCATAACCAGCCCCACCATAACAAGGCAAAAAAGAGAACAACGATAACAAGGGTGGGATGAAGCAAGACGTACACCGTAAAAACAATTCTACAGGTGAATAATCACAGAATTTTTCCAGGTGTACAGCACGTCTTGCTTCATTTCTTATTCTTGACATGTGGGACATCCAACAGCAGTGTCCAAAAAATAAGGGTGGGATCCCCAGAGAGCACTGGCAGGCAGGTCAAACCACTACCACCTGAAGCCCCTTGCGGCCAAAAACGGCGTCAGACGAGGCCCTAACATCAACTTTGTAAAACTTAGAAAAGGTATGAACCGACCAAGTAGCGGCCTTACAAACCTGTTCAACAGAACCCTAGTGGAGTGAGCTGTAACACGGAAAGGTTCCTTCCCTTTGGCAGAGTATGCTTGCACCACCGCCTGTCTAATCCACTTATTGATAGTGGATTTGGCTGGAGGCAAGCCCTTCCTAGGTCCGGAAGGAAGGATAAAGAGAGAATCAGACTTCCGAAATGACTCAGTAGCGACCAAATAATACTTCAGTGCTCTGACCACATCCAGAGAATGAAGGTTCCTTTCCTTGGAATTAGCAGGGACAGGAAAATAGGAAGGTAAGACAATAGGCTCGATTCAGAGACACATTCGTCCGGACTTCCGTAGCTGTCTGTGAAAGTTTTGGTGGGTGTTTGTCATTTTTTGGCTTTTTTTCGTATATTTTTCACTCGCACGAACGTTCGAGAACATGCGTATATGCTCTTTCGATAATGGTGACAAAATCGGAAGATTTTCGTTACTTCGGGAGCTTTTTCCCACCAACTCGGAAATGTTTCGTCCGTTCAGAAATTTTTCGTTATTGCAATGGGCTTGCGATTAATTCAGAGAGCTGATTGCCGATGGTCCCAGACCTCATAAATTCGTTTCTGGCCCAAAACATTCCCGGCACCTTTTTGACTACGGGAGCGCGAGCCATCCATGGACGAGGCTACTGCCTTTGAGGAGCATGAGGATCTGCAACTCATGGGCATTGAGATCGTCCGGAGGGCAGAGACCAGATTGCTCCGGCGGCGACGCATGGACATCAATTGCATGCATGACGTTGAGCTGTTCGAGCTGACCAGGCTTAATCGCGCTTCCCTCCATAAACTGTATAGTGAGCTGCGGCCATGGTTAGCCCGCACCACAAGGAAGGGGCAAGCAATTTCAGGTATGACCAAGATGCTTGGCTGCCTGCAATTTTTGGCGAACGGCTCGTTCCAGAGGCTGGGTGCCCTCTCCGTGGGGATCTCACAGCCTACGCTGAGCCGCGCGCTATCCAAATTTTTGGAAGGCATGGCTACCATAACTCGGAAATATATTTGTTTCCCTGAGGATATGGTAGCCAGAAACGCCATTAAGCTGGCATTTTATAACATCGCCGACATGCCCAATGTCATGGGTGCAATTGACTGCACGCACGTTGCCCTGGTCCCTCCGTCAAGCGACGAGTATATATACAGGCAAGTTTGGGCTTCCATTGTATCTAAATATTTGTGTGTCCCTCCTTTGCCCAATCACATTATTTTTGGTCCGCATTGGGAATAGTCCCTCCTTTTCTGAAATGCATCCTTGGGCCTAATGTCTCCATTTTTAGTAACTCTCATTGGCAATAGTCCCTCCTTTTCTGAAATGCATCCTTGTGACTAATGTCTCCATTTTTAGTAACTGTCATTGGCAATAGTCCCTCCTTTTCTGAAATGCATCCTTGTGACTAATGTCTCCATTTTTAGTAACTCTCATTGGCAATAGTCCCTCCTTTTCTGAAATGCATCCTTGTGACTAATGTCTCCATTTTTATTAACTCTCATTGCCAATAGTCCCTCCTTTTCTGAAATGCATCCTTGTGACTAATGTCTCCATTTTTAGTAACTCTCATTGGCAATAGTCCCTCCTTTTCTGAAATGCATCCTTGGGCCTAATGTCTCCATTTTTAGTAACTCTCATTGGCAATAGTCCCTCCTTTTCTGAAATGCATCCTTGTGACTAATGTCTCCATTTTTAGTAACTCTCATTGGCAATAGTCCCTCCTTTTCTGAAATGCATCCTTGTGACTAATGTCTCCATTTTTAGTAACTCTCATTGGCAATAGTCCCTCCTTTTCTGAAATGCATCCTTGTGACTAAAGTCTCCATTTTTAGTAACTCTCATTGGCAATAGTCCCTCCTTTTCTGAAATGCATCCTTGTGACTAATGTCTCCATTTTTAGTAACTCTCATTGGCAATAGTCCCTCCTTTTCTGAAATGCATCCTTGTGACTAATGTCTCCATTTTTAGTAACTCTCATTGGCAATAGTCCCTCCTTTTGATTAGTCCCTCTAGGTTCATACTCTCTGCTTTACATGTTCCCTCATTGCAATCACTCCCTCCTTGCTAATGCTCCCTCCTTGCCAAGAGTGTATGTGCAACAATGGCCCTTATTTTTACAGGACTAAAAAAGTTAGTTATTTCCAAGTAAAACATTTGTAAGTGTACTTAAAATAGAACTAGTAACTCAACCTTGTCAAGGCTCAAACATTGATCTTCTTTTGTTGCCCACTTAAATGTAACGTAGTTGTTTAGTGTTATTTGTCTGGATGTTACATTTTGACTTAGGCTGTTTGAAGTGTGCTTTGGATTTGTTTCCTAATCGTTATTTTTTGGTTGTTTATGTTTCCTTTTTACACAGAAATCGCAAAATGGGCCATTCGCTGAATGTGCAAGCAGTGGTGGCCCAGGACATGCGTTTTATGAGCCTCCTGGTAGGCTACCCTGGCTCAGCCCATGATGCCTACATCCTGCGCAGATCAGGATTATTCCGGCGGTTTGAGTCAGGGGAATTTGCGGGTGCATGGCTCCTTGGTAAGTTGGCTCAAATTACCGATTTGGATTGTATATGTATGGCTTTGATTTTGGTTGTATTAACCTTTCCTAAACGCTGCCTTGCCCATCACCTTGTGAACATGTGTAACCCCACTGGAACCATTACATTATACAAACTACATAGGCTGCCAAATTGTTTGGCCTGCATTGTTTTAATTAATAAGTGTAATGCGAGGCAAAGTCTGAAACCGCCTTCCAAACAATTTAAGATCAAAATCGGTTATTGAGTTTACCAGAGAGTCTGTGCCATCTTTGCTTACATGCATTTCACTTACTGAGTAGAGGTGAGCGGGATAAAGTGCAGGGGCCGGCTTACACCGGTTTTGGACTAAGCCAAGACTGAAAATGGGTCAGGTCAACTTATCCCATAAAACATTGTTCTGCAGCACAGACAGGCAACAATAGCTGCTAACAGTCTGGCTGATTCCTGGATGAACCACAAGAGTAAGAAGCGAATCAAGGAGGCAAAGCGAAGTGCCCGGCCTGAGCTGATCCCTGGATGAACCACAAGAGTAAGAAGCGAATCAAGGAGGCAAAGCGAAGTGCCCGGCCTGAGCTCAAGGATTTGCAAGACTGGACCCGACATAATTATGCTAATTTGTGCCGCCTCAATTCTTACAATGTGCAGGTGGTTTACCATCTATTGAACCTATGCAATTTTGAGTATCGTTACAACACTCTCTGCCCTGTGGGAATTAAGCTTGGATGTGGAGAACCTGAATTAAAGCTGACCATTTAAGGATACTGGGAAACATCTACCTAATGTCCCATTTGGCTATGTTCAAGTTACCTTTCTGGTAAGGATCTGCACATAGGGGTGATAAGAGCACAAAGAAGAGACTTTTTGAGCACATGCACTTTGGGATGCGGTTGAAGAACTAGGAGAGACTGGATTTTTTGATTTGTTTGTACGATTTATATATTTGGGCACACTTGTTTGACTCATATATATGTGTATTTTTACTAGAAGCCAGCTCTGTGTATTTACATTCTTCAATGTCCTCATTGAGATGAAAGGCAGATACAACCTTGGGCAAGAATTCCAGCTTAACACGGAACACCACCTTATCCTGATGCCGCTCAAAATAAGGAGGTTTCATCGAAAGCGCCGCCAGCTCAGAAAAGCGACACACCAAAGTGATAGCAACCAAAAAGACCACTTTAATAGTCAAAATAGACAAAGCAGCATCACATAGGGGCTCAAAAGGTGGACCCTGTAGAGCAGAAAGCACCAAGTTCAAATCCCACACCGGTAGAGGAGGCATACGCAGTGGACATGCATGAGTGACTCCCTGGAAGAAAGTTTTAACAAGTCTGTGATTAGCAGAAACCTGTCCTTTGAGGCTACTCAGTTGTAGACCCGACTCCAGACCATGTAAAAATGCTAGAAATGGAGAATGTGCGACAAGGAAAAGACTTAGACTCACACCAGGCAATATAAGCATGCCAAATCCTGTAGTAAATCATAGAAGAGGATTTCTTCCTAGCCTGGATCATGGTGCTGACCACCGAGGACATCAAACCCTTATCAGTTAGGATGGAGGATTCAGCAGCCAAGCCGTCAAAGTTAGTGTTTGTAAATTGGGATGGCAAAGTTGACCTTGAGTGAAGAGCTCTGGAAGGTCGGGCATGACGAACTGATCCACCGCCATTTGAACGACATCCGCAAACCAAAGCCTCCTCGGCCAACAAGGAGCCACCAGGATGGTCGGTACCCCCTCCTGGGCTATCTTTCGCAGCACACGATCCGTGGTGACAATCTCCCATTGCGGCGGCAGAAAGGCCCTGCCCATCAGAAGATTTCTCGGGTTCAACCACCATGAGAGAGACTGTTTGGCCAGAGGGGACAGAGTGAACCTCTGCTCCAAGGACTCCTGCCTCCGATCCCAGACGGTCAGGAGATTTAATTGAAGAGGTCTCATGTGGAACTGAGCGAAGGGCACTGCCTCGAAGTAAGATACCATAAGGTCCACCAACTGCATCCCCAGGTGAATGGAGGGATGAGGGGACGATAACCGGGCCTGCGCCTTGCTGCGTCATTTCCAAGAAGGATCTTACCGAAGAGGGAGAGAGTGAAGACTAATTGATAAGGTAATTGATCACCCAACCGAAAGACTCGAGGGTGGAAACTACCACCTGAGTATCCCTCTCGGCTTGATGAAAGGATGGCGCAGCAATCAACAGGTCGTCCAAGTAAGGTAGAATGCGAATGCCCTGGCTCCTTAGCAGAGCCATTACACCCGCCAGCACCTTGGTGAACACCCGGGGAGCCGAGGTGATTCCGAATGGCAAGGCCACAAACTGATAGTGTTGATCCCCCAGAGCGAACCTTAGGAACCTCTGGTGACCCAGGAAGACAGGAACATGCAGATAGGCGTCCTTGATGTCCACGGTTGTCATGAAGTCGCCTGGCCGAAGAAAATTGACTGCCGGCCGTAGGGGCTCCATGCAGAAATGTTTGAACCTGACAAATCTGTTGAGACCCTTTAGATCCAGGATGGGTCGCAGGGATCCGTCCTTCTTGGGCACTGTGAACAGATTGGAGTAAAATCCCTGACCCTGTTCTATTAGAGGTACAGGGCAAACAACTCCCGAGGACAGAAGATGTTGTACCGCCAACCTCAGACCCTGCGCCATTACAGGATCTTGAGAAATCCAAGATCAAATGAATCGTGGGGGGCGGCCAAGCTATCAGCTCTATTTTGTACCCAGAGCACACCACTTCCTGATTCCACCGGTCCGATACACGTCTCCAGACGTGAGCAAAAAGGCGAAGCCGTCCCCCACCCAGACGGGCGTCCCCTCATGTCTGAGGGGCCTTGGTGGAAGGCTTAGACTTGGATCCCTAGGTGATTCTGGGACGACCTCGGGCTCTACCTCGCCCCCATGAGTCTCTACGGCCACCAGAGAAGGCAGAACCTCATCCTCCTCGTGAGGGGCGAAAGGAAGAAGAAGAACCTCGAAACAGCCGAACCGCTGAGGAAGTCTTCCGTCCTTAGCCAGAAGGTCCAAACGTTCCCCAAAAAGTCGGAGTCCCAGGCAGGGAATACCTGTGAGAGCTTTTTTGGCGGCAGCGTCCGCTGCCCATTGACGCAACCAGATGGAACAACACAGAGTGACCAGAGCAGCCGAAGCTCTACCACCAAAACGGACTGCGTCATCCATAGCCGATATAACAAAGGCAAGGAAGTCCATACAGGCTAAAAGCTCCTTATACTCCTCCACTCTCCTGTGAGATCTGGCGCTGCCAACGAGACGCCTCACCTTCTTTTTTAATGGCCATGGAGACAATGGCCGCAGCACAAATAGGGCGCAGACCAGTGCCCATGGAGGTGAAGGCATGACAGGCTAGTTGATCCATGCGTCTGTCAACATGATCACGCAAGGATGAGGTATTGGAAAGTCCCAGGACAGGAGCTTCGACTTCCGGGGGTTGGGACCAGAGACTAACCAAATCCTCTGAAAAAAGATACCGTCTGTCCATCCCTCTAGGCACCGATGGCAACCTATGACGCGTAACACGTCATTGCACGGCTCCGCCCCCCCCCGCAGCACTCAACGGTCCCGGGCGCCATTTTACACTTCGAGCGCCCGGGACCATTGAGCGCTGCAGGGGGGGGCGGAGCCGTGCGATGCGAAGAAGGAGAACGGTGGGGTAGGGAGACCCCTCCCACACACTTAACTGAAGCTCTGATGGCATAAGGCTGCCGCACAAAAAAACGCCGCCCGCCAGCTCTGCCATGGCAACGAGGGCACGCGTGCCCCCCCCCTCCCGCACATACAGTGAAGGAGGCGAGAGAAGAGGAACGAGGAAGGTAAGTAGATTCTGAGGTAAAAAATTTGCAAAAGTGAAAAAACACACAACAAAAGTAAAAATAAAGCTTGTGGAAATAAATCTAAACACAGGGTCACAGTGTGGTTCCTCCCCTCCCTCCCCCATAGGCTCACCATAGCCTATGGCCGGCTTACCTTGAGGAAAAAAGGTCTGCGGCCCAGAGCATAGCTCTGCCGAACGCCTGACCCGCGGCGTTCCCCTACCTTCACCTGGTCAGCAGCCATGGCTGGGAGACAGAAGGGTCCCGGTAGTAGGTGGGAATAGGGCTTGCAGTGGCCAACGGGCTTGGGATGACCCGCTTATCTGCGAATGTCCATGGAGAGAGGAAAAAACAGACCATCTTCGCAGCTAGACTGCAGGAGAAGACTGAGGTAATGCGTAATTCCGGCCGACAAGTCTTCCTGCAGTCGACTGTGCCACCTGGTGGTGGATTACCCACATGTCAAGAATAAGAAATGAAGAAAGACGTGCTGTACACCTGGAAAACACACAGAATAAAAAAAAAAATACTTACCTCCCATCTATACCTGGGCACTGGGTCCCACGCTGATCACTTTGGCTTCAGCGCTCCTGCTGCTGCTGGAAGCCTTTTTTACCTGCTGGGTGACAGTTAACAAGGGGGACCCCATTTTAAAAACCCTTAAAATTCCCACAAAAAATATAATACCAATTCTACAGGTGAGTAATCACAGAATTGTATTTTTTGTGGGGTTTTTAAGGGTTTTTAAAATGGGGTCCCCCTTGGAATAATACAATTCTGTGATTTCTCAACCTGTAGAATTGGTATTATAAGTATACAGCACGTCCTGCTCCAGAAGATTCCTTACACGTGGGGTTATACATCCACAAGATGGCGCTGGACTGCAGAAAACAGCTTGTGGCTCCTCCCGGCCCTATATAAGTCAGGGACCTCCCACAAATTTCCCAGTATTGACAAGCAGTTACACAAGAAGCCGGGAGAATGTTAATAACAAAAGTCCCAAAGGAACAATGAACAATCACCATACAGAGGTAACTAAGAATAAAGATAACAAGGGTGGGGTGGAGCAGGACGTGCTGTATACTTATAATACCAATTCTACAGGTGAGAAATCAAAGAATTGTATTATTCCAAGTATACAGCACGTCCTGCTCCAGAAAATTCCTTACACATGGAACATCCAATAGCAGTGTCCGTAAGGTAGGGTGGGATCCCCAAAAGTAGCAGCGGGCGGTTTAAATCACTGCCGCCTGAAGAACTTTGCAGCCAAAAGCAGCATCAGCTGAGGCCCTAACATCAACTTTGTAAAACTTGGAAAAAGTATGAACAGAAGACCAAGTAGCGGCCTTGCAAACTTGTTCAACAGAAGCCTGGTGCTGAAAAGCCCAAGAGGCACCAATAGCACGAGTAGAATGAGCAGTAAGGAGGAAGGGAGGTTCCTTCCCCTTAGCAGAATAGGCTTGTATCACAGCCTGACGGATCCACTTGCTGATAGTGGACTTAGCTAAACCCTTCTTAGGCCCAGAAGGGAGAACAAAAAAAGCATCAGTCTTCCTGAAGGATTCAGTAGTCACCAAACAGAACTTCAAGTTCCTGACCACATCCAGAGAATGTAAGACCCTCTCCTTAGAGTTACTAGGATTAGGGCACAGAGAAGGCAACACAATGTCCTGATTGAGATGAAAGGCAGACACAACCTTAGGGAGAAAATCTGGCTTAAAACTAAACACCACCTTGTCCTGGTGTCTCTCAAAGTAAGGAGGTTTGATGGAAAGCGCCGCCAACTCAGAAACACGCCTAACAGAAGTGATAGCCACCAAAAAGGTGACCAAGCCAACCTTAAGCGTCAAAATGGACAAAGGGGCAGCACGCAAGGGCTCAAAAGGAGACCCCTGCAGGGCAGATAAGACCAAGTTCAAATCCCAGACTGGTAACATAGGCTTACGTGGAGGGCGCACGTGAGTAACCCACTGAAAAAAGGTCTTAACCAGAAGATGGTTGGCAAAGGATCTTTGGAAGAAAATAGCCAAGGCTGAAACATGGCCCTTGAGGGTACTAAGTTGAAGACCAATATCCAAACCATGTTGCAGGAATTCCAGAATCCTAGGTATAGAAAATACTCGACAGAGAAGTGACCTAGACTCACACCAAGCAATGTAAGCATGCCATACCCTATAGTAGATGGATGACGAGGACTTCTTCCTTGCCTGAATCATAGTACTAACAACAGAGGCAGGTAGCCCCTTTTCCATCAAGATGGAGGTTTCAACAGCCAGGCCGTTAAAGCCAGCGTTTGTAAATTGGGATGGCGTAGCTGCCCCTGAGTGAGCAGGTCTGGAACCTTGGGCAGGATGTATTGATCTACTGCCAATTGCACGATGTCTGCGAACCACACTCTTCTTGGCCAACAGGGGGCCACCAGGATGGTTGGCACCCCTTCCTGGGATATCTTGCGCAGCACCCTGCCCAGCAGGGGAAACGGAGGGAACACGTAAAGGAGCTGAAAGCTCTGCCAAGACATTGCTAGTGCATCCATGGGCAAGGCCAGAGGGTCCTGGGACAGAGAGACAAAGGCTGGAAGCTTGTGATTGTGGCGGGACGCAACCTGATCCACATCCGGCTGACCCCAACGGTGGCAAAGGGAGTGAAACACCCTGCTGCTGAGGGACCATTCTCCCAGGCGAGAAGTCCCCCTGCTGAGGGAGTCTGCCTCCAGATTCTCCACTCCCGGGATATGTACACTGCCGAGATGCAGGGGACGTTCTCCTCCGCCCTGGACAGTATCAGAGACACTTCCTTGAGTGCCCTCTTGCTCCAGGTCCCTCCCTGATGATTGATGTAGGTAACCGCCGTTTGGTTGTCCGAGCGGACCTGAACAGCCCGACCCCGAAGGTGTGGAGTCAGTTGGACGAGAACCAACCGTATCGCCCTCAGTTCCAGAATGTTGATAGGGGTATGGGCCTCCTGAGGGCCCCACTGACCCTGGAACTTCAGGGACTTCCAGAAACCCCCCAACCTGACAGACTGGCATCCGTGGTGACTGTCTCCCAGCAAGGGCCAAGAAAGGATCTGCCCATTAACAGGTTCCTTGAATCCAACCACCACGAAAGAGACCGCCTGGCCAGAGGGGACAGATCAAACACCTGATCCAGGGACACAGGATCCCGATCCCATACTGACAAGAGGTGAAGTTGAAGAGGTCTCATGTGAAACTGTGCAAATGGAACCGCCTCGAAGCAAGACACCATCAGATCCACCAGTACCTCAGGAATCTCTGATGACCTGGAAAGATTGGTACGTGAAAGTAAGCATCCTTGATGTCTACAGAGGTCATGAAGTCGCCCGGACGCAGAGAAGTGACCGCAGAGCGCAGAGTTTCCATGCGAAAATGCTTGAATCTGACAAACTTGTTGAGAAGCTTTAAATCCAGGATGGGCCTGAGGGACCCATCCTTTTTGGGGACAGTGAAAAGATTGGAATAGAAGCCTCTGCCCTTTTCCCGTAAAGGCACCGGGCAGATGACCAAGCGTTCACCAAAGAGGCGCAACCCTTTAAAGGGAAAGCCAGTGAGAGCCTTCTTAGCAGCATTATTAGCTACCCACTGACGCAGCCAAACAGAGCGGCGTATAGCCACCAACAGGGCAGATGTCCTCCCACACATTCTAATGGCATCATCCATGGCAGATAAAACATATGCAACAAATTCATAGCAAAGCAGGAGAAATCCTCCCGCATCATCAGAGACCCCATCTAAGAGGCTCTTAAGCAGTCCTTTAATAGCAATAGCTGTAATGGCAGAGGCACAAACCGGGCGTAGCGCAGTCCCCACACAGGCAAAGGCATGGCAAGCCAGCTGGTCCATGCGCCAGTCCTCACCATCCCTTAGGGTAGTAGTGTCAGGGGAATGCATGACAGATGTATTGGACAGCCCCAGAACGGCCGCGTCCACCTCGGGAGGACATGACCAACACTTAATCACCTCAGCAGGAAAAGGATACCTCTTATCCCTATCTTGGGCACCCCAAGGAGCTTGCTAGGCTGTTCCCATTCTTTGAGCACCCCATTATTAAAGTGAGTCTGCTCAGGAAACTCCAAACGTGGTTTAACCGTATGAAAAAGCTCCCCCTGCTGCTGCGGAGCCACGGCAGGAGGGGAGATACAGAGCACTTCAAAAATATGAGCCAAAAGCCTGTCAGTGTCATCTGAGGACCATGGGTCTTCTCCAAAGGGAGACCCGGTACCACCATAAAACCTAGGCTGTTCCTCAGATGATTCTGAATCAGAGAATAACTCCCCCTCCTCCAGGGGAGAATAACCAGTAATGTCAAAAAATTTCTCAGCCTCAACAGGGAAGAGGGAACCCGCAGGTGATAAATGCCGCTTCTTAGCAGAAGCCTTACGCGGAGCAGATACAGCAATATGCTTTTCAATACTGGCCACCCGTGCAGCCAAATCAGGTTAAGACTCCCCATTGGCGTGCCCCCCACTGGGGGTCAGATGTAAGCGTGGGGGGGGTAGGCGAAGCCAGAGGCGCAGCACTAGGCCCAGCAGCAGGCGACCCAGACTGCAGCGCAAGCACCTGCTGGGCACAAGGTACACACACCCTGAAATCATCACTTATAGGGGATACCCCACACGCAACACATAGCCGGGCTTGTCCCAAAGGAACCCCATGCACATCATCCCCAGAGGCCTCCATATGGTGATTATCGTGGCACAATCAGGCCAGTAAGGGTTTACGCTATGTAGACATGTCACTGGAGAAGTGATCGAGGGGGTGTACATTTCACCTAGGTTACTACGCTGGGTGAGATGGTAAGTCCAGGATTGATTTGTTTCCCAGCAGTGATATGCTGCTGAGGTGTTGTTTAATTTTGCCGGGCCTGGATTTATATGGAATGGCAGGTAGGTTTGGTAGAGGGACCTGTCATTCCACACCTCCCCGATCCAGTTTGGGTTTTGAATCAGGTGAGCTCTGATCCTAATTAGCCTGGGAGGTAAAAGCTCTGCAGAGACTGCAGGCTATTGCTCTCAGCCAGGAATGAACAGCCTGTGTGTGTGTTTGAAGGAAGCTGCGAACGCAGCCACTGCTGGAGCTAAAATCTCACCCTGCGATATCCAGGCTAACGCTGTGTTTTGAAACTGCCAGATAGGTGAGAAGAACCTGTTAGTAAGCGCCCAGACGGGCTAGGTCTTTTATTTTGTTTGGGCACAAAAGAAGCACGTGGTTGCTGTATGTTTTGTTTGCTGGACTGTTTATGCTATGAATAAACGCCAAGACCTGCTTTTATAACGTCTGAGTCTGCCGTGAACTGTGTCCAAACACACCATCCCCCGGGAAGATCCCTACAATTGGTGCTGCGGAGCGGGCAAAACGGTTGCTAGGGGCAACGGTGTGGACAGACTTGGCTACAGCTGCTTATGTCTTGGGTGAAAGCTGCAACTACACTCCAAGAACAGTCGGGCAACATGGAGGAGATGCTGAAGCAGTTTATGCAAGTGAGTTTGCAACAACAACAGGCTCAGATAGAGGCTAATAGACGACATGAACAGACCATGGCTGCCCAACAACAACTTATTGAACACCTGATAGCAAAACAGGAGGCGCCTGTGGTTGCTAACCCCCAAACAGTGGTGCGAGCCGCTCCAGAGACTTTTGATGTGAGAAGAGCTGTGCAGCGAGCGCTGCAAAAGATGACTGCTGAGGATGATGTTGAGGCCTTCCTAACTGGGTTTGAGCGTGCGGCTGAGCGAGAGAAGTTACCCGTCGCTGAGTGGGCAGAGGTAATTGCGCCCTATTTAACAGGGGAACCTCAAAAGGCCTACTATGACCTCAGTGAGCAAGAGGTTAAGGACTATACTCGGCTAAAAGCGGAGATACTTGCCCGACTAGGCGTTACTACTGCGGTCCGTGCCAGGAGGGTACGCAACTGGAGCTACAGTTTGGACAAATCAGCGAGGTCCCAGATGTATGACCTGATCCATTTGGCGAGAAAGTGGTTGGAGCCAGACACTTCTACTCCTGCACAGATCCTAGAGAGGGTTGTGATGGATCGCTACCACCGAGCACTTCCTGCTGACCTGCAACGCTGGGTGGGACAAGGTGACCCTAAGAATGCAAACGAACTTGTCAACCTTGTGGAGAGGTTCCAGGCGACTGAGGACTACCTCCGTGATGTTTCTGCAGCCTCCTCACCTCCCCGGAGTGCCAGATCTGTGCCATCAGCTGGTAAGAGACTTCCATCTATTGGGGGAGTGTGGAGGGGTGCTGAGGGAGGAAAAAGGGCTCAAGTGGTGTCTCAGGGGCAAAAGACTGGGGATGGTCCCGGGTGGCTAAGTGGCCCTAAAAAGGACTCCTTGCCAAGGAGACCAGGCTCTATCCGGTGCTGGAGATGCCATGAGACGGGACACGTGTCTGCCTATTGCCCTCTTACCACTGAGCCCATGGAATATGAGGCTAATCGGCGTCAGTCGCTATTTGCGGAACCATCTTGTGTTGCAGTTCCTGGACTAGAGACTGAACCGCAAATCTGCAACGTTACAATTAATAATTTTCCTGTTAAGGCGTTGCTGGACTCAGGAAGCCTCGTAACCTTGGTGCATGCCAGCCTGGTGGCTGGCGACTTTGAGTGTAAAAAGCATATGAGTGTTGTTTGTATACATGGGGATACAAAAGTGTACCCTATAGTGCTGGCTGAAGTCGGGACTGAACAAGGCACCGTACAATATGAAGTGGGTGTCGTTAAAAACCTCATGCATAACGTAATATTGGGGCGCGATTTTCCATTATTCTGGGCTCTCTGGGGAAAAAGAAAATCCCCCGAAAGGAGTGAGGATACTCCTAAGGTTGTTGCATTGCCCCCTGTAAATGATAAAAGTGTGCAGGATGAAAATGATTGTTTTCCTTTGCAGGTCCTGGCTGGAGAGGAGGAGGCTCCTCCCACTGAGCAAAATATACCAGACTTAGAGGTGTCTAGGGATAATTTTGGGACTGCACAGTTACAGGACCCCACTCTCAAAAATGCGAGAGAGCAGGTTTCTGTCATGAATGGGGTACCTCAGGAACCAGATGCTGAGAAAAGATTTCCACATTTTTCTGTGACTAATGATCTTTTCTATAGAGTCACTAAGATTAAGGACGAGATTGTGGAACAGCTTCTGGTGCCTAAGCCGTACCGGCGTCAGGTGCTGGACATGGCACATAACCATGTTCTTGGGGGACACTTGGGGACTGACAAAACGCAGGAGAGGGTTCTCCAGAGGTTCTACTGGCCGGCGATATATGGTGATATTAAAAAGCACTGCGAGTCGTGCCCCACATGTCAGCTTAGTGCCCCAGTGTCACATTTTCGCAGTCCTTTGGTTTCGCTCCCTATTATAGAGGTGCCTTTTGAGCGTATAGCCATGGATTTAGTGGGTCCCATTGTAAAATCCGCTAGAGGACACCAGTATATTCTGGTGGTCATGGATTATGCGACCCGCTATCCTGAAGCTGTGCCCTTAAGAAACACCGCATCTAAAACAATTGCACGTGAGTTGTTTTATATGTTCTCTAGGACTGGAATCCCCAAAGAAATCCTGACTGACCAAGGTACACCCTTTATGTCAAAGGTGATGAAGGAGTTATGCAAACTATTTAAAATCTCACCCATCCGTACCTCTGTATACCACCCCCAGACGGACGGATTGGTGGAGAGATTTAACAAAACTTTGAAACATATGCTGAAAAAAGTGGTGGAAAAAGATGGCCGTGACTGGGATCATTTGTTACCCTACCTCATGTTTGCTATTAGGGAAGTGCCTCAAGCGTCCACAGGGTTCTCACCATTCGAGTTGGTCTATGGTCGTCACCCTAGGGGTCTACTGGACATTGCAAAAGAGACATGGGAGAGCGAGTCCACCCCATACAAGAGTGTTATTGAGCATGTAGCACAAATGCAGGACCGTATAGCCGCTGTAATGCCCCTAGTAAGGGAACACCTCCAGAGGGCGCAAGAGGCCCAAAGTAGAATTTACAACCGGTCTGCAAGAATCAGGACATTTAACCCAGGCGATAGGGTCCTTATACTAGTTCCCACTGTTGAGAGTAAATTCCTGGCGAAGTGGCAAGGTCCCTATGAGATTGTTGAAAAGGTCAGTGAGGTGAACTACAAGGTGCACCAACCAGGTAGAAGGAAGCCTTTCCAAGTTTACCACGTAAACTTGATTAAGCCCTGGAAAGACAGGGAATCCTTGGGGGCGACAAATACTGTTAATAATTTGTCACAACCAATCCCTCCAGTCAAGGTTGGTGATACCCTATCAGTGTCACAGAAACAGGAGGCTCAGGAATTTTTACAGAAAAACAAAGACAAGTTTTCTGACCTTCCAGGGCGTACACACCTCATCTATCATCACATTGAAACTGAGCCCAGAAGCAGAGTAAACCTCAAGCCCTATAGGATCCCGGAAGCCCGTAGGGAAGCCGTATCTGCCGAGGTAAAACGTATGCTTGATCTGGGAGTAATTGAGGTGTCACAGAGTGAATGGTCCAGCCCGATTGTATTAATCCCAAAGCCTAATGGAACTTGGAGGTTCTGTAACGACTTCAGAAAGTTGAATGAGATCTCAAAATTCGATGCCTATCCTATGCCCAGGGTAGATGAGTTGATTGAGAAGTTGGGTAATGCCAGGTACATAACCACCCTCGATCTCACAAAGGGCTACTGGCAGATTCCACTTACTGATGAGGCTAAAGAGAAAACTGCATTCTCCACCCCTGATGGGCTATTCCAGTATGTAGTGATGCCGTTCGGGTTACATGGAGCTCCTGCGACTTTCCAGAGGTTGATGGACTTGATTTTGCGACCACATTGTGATTACTCAGCTGCCTACCTCGATGATGTGGTCATTTTTAGCCCTGATTGGGAAAGTCACCTCTGTAAGGTACAGGCCGTATTGGATACCATAAGTGATGCAGGGTTGACCATAAATGCCGAGAAGTGTGCAATAGCCCTAGAAGAGGCCAAGTATCTGGGCTACATTATTGGAAGAGGGTTGATTAAGCCACAGCTAAATAAAATTGAGGCAATACAGAATTGGCCTAGACCCCTGACAAAGAAACAGGTCAGAGCTTTCCTTGGTATTACGGGCTATTACCGTAGATTTGTGCCGAACTTTGCCTCAGTTGCTGCTCCCCTAACTGACTTGACAAAGGGCGAAAAGAGAGCAATGATCACGTGGACTCCAGAGGCCGAGAAGGCTTTCCAAAGCCTTAAATCTGCCTTGTGCCAACAACCTGTGTTAGTTACCCCCGATTTCAGGCGAGAATTTCTGGTCCAGACAGATGCTTCTAACACAGGCTTAGGTGCAGTACTCTCACAAGTAGTAAATGGTGAGGAGCATCCGGTGATGTACTTGAGTAGGAAGCTAACCCCGGCCGAGAAAAATTATGCCATTGTGGAGCGAGAATGTTTGGCGGTGAAGTGGGCCCTCGAATCCCTAAAATATTACTTGCTAGGCAGGAAATTCAAGTTAGTGACAGACCATGCCCCCCTAACATGGATGAAGTTAAACAAGGAGAGAAACGCAAGAGTGACTAGATGGTTTCTGTCCCTACAAAACTTTAATTTCACTGTGGAACATAGGCCAGGGAAATTACAGGCAAATGCTGATGCATTGTCGAGGGTACATTGTCTGTGGGGACAAAATGCTCAGCCCTCCGGTCTGAAGAAGAGGGGGGGGATATGTAGACATGTCACTGGAGAAGTGATCGAGGGGGTGTACATTTCACCTAGGTTACTACGCTGGGTGAGATGGTAAGTCCAGGATTGATTTGTTTCCCAGCAGTGATATGCTGCTGAGGTGTTGTTTAATTTTGCCGGGCCTGGATTTATATGGAATGGCAGGTAGGTTTGGTAGAGGGACCTGTCATTCCACACCTCCCCGATCCAGTTTGGGTTTTGAATCAGGTGAGCTCTGATCCTAATTAGCCTGGGAGGTAAAAGCTCTGCAGAGACTGCAGGCTATTGCTCTCAGCCAGGAATGAACAGCCTGTGTGTGTGTTTGAAGGAAGCTGCGAACGCAGCCACTGCTGGAGCTAAAATCTCACCCTGCGATATCCAGGCTAACGCTGTGTTTTGAAACTGCCAGATAGGTGAGAAGAACCTGTTAGTAAGCGCCCAGACGGGCTAGGTCTTTTATTTTGTTTGGGCACAAAAGAAGCACGTGGTTGCTGTATGTTTTGTTTGCTGGACTGTTTATGCTATGAATAAACGCCAAGACCTGCTTTTATAACGTCTGAGTCTGCCGTGAACTGTGTCCAAACACACCATCCCCCGGGAAGATCCCTACAGCTAATAATAGCTACCCGGGATGCCCCAATGACCCGCGAGGAAGTGGGAGGTATAAAATTTAATAGCACTGCAATAAAGTGGTTAATGCTAAATCAAGGGAGAGGACCGGGAGAAACCACAAAAAGTTTGACCGGCCTGAAAAACATAAGCAGACATCCCCGATAAGAATACAATCAAAAACATAATAACATCATAACAAGGCCAGCCCACAGGGGCACTTACAGACTGCGGTAGGTAGAATGCAGACAGCAAACACGCAGCACGCGAGGGGCGGGCCGCGGTCAAGTGATGCGGAAAACGTCATCCGCAAGGCCCAGCCCCCCCCAAGAGCGCGAAACGCGTCCACATGATCAGGCCGGCCAATAGCGGCCCGGCAGCTCTGAGGTGTATGGGGCTGCCAGCCGCGGAGCGCAGTACAAACGCGCAGCGGCGCTTTTTAAGTGACAAAAACACAAATATATCTGACAGTTTTAACCCGCTAAACAACCCCCCCCCCCCCGACATCTCCCAAGGGGAGAGTGAGGGAGGATACAGCAGAATTCCCAGGGAGAAAGGAAATGGGTTTTAACTGCACAGGATAACCTGGCAAAACCCATGAGGCAGTGGAAGCATCCCAAAAGGCTCACCATTAGCCTAAACCGCATACCCTGTTAGCGCAGGGACTGGTGCTTACTAACCTACCTTCACCCGAACCTTGTCAGCCGAGGCTGGGAGGCAGTATATAGTACGGAACGGGTGGGAATAGTCCTGCAGGACCGCAGGCAATAAGCCCCGCTCACCTGCGCCACAAGAGAGCTATCTTCTATCTTCTCAGCGCAGACTGCAGAAAAAAACTGGGGAATTTGTGGGAGGTCCCTGACTTATATAGGGCCGGGAGGAGACACAAGCTGTTTTCTGCAGTCCAGCGCCATCTTGTGGATGTATAACCCCATGTGTAAGGAATCTTCTGGAGCAGGACGTGCTGTATACTTGGAATAAATGGCGTAGGGTCCCCCCTACCCAGCATAACCGGCCCAGGGCCAACTATGGGGGCTTGTAGATCAGGGCGCAGGGACCAGCTTTGGCGGCCCCTGGCCCTGCAGGCTACAAGCCCACATAGCCTTTGTGAGGCCTGGGCCCTTCTGCCCCCCCCCCCCGGCCTTTGGGGAGGCAGGTAATTTGGGGTGCCGGGGGGTTAACGGCAAGTCACCCAATAGCCGCAGGTGACTTGCCAGTCCCCAGCCTTGTGAACTGGTATAGGGATCTCAAGGGTTAACAGTAAAACACACACACACACAATAAAAAATGACTTTATTAAAAATAATACAATTCTGTGAAATACTCACCTGTAGAATTGGTATTATAAGTATACAGTACGTCCTGCTCCAGATTTAGTACTTACACTTGGGTTATCCTCCGCCAGATGGCGCTGCACTGCAGAGACATGCAAAACAGGCTCCTCCCGGCCCCTCAAATACCCGGGGACCTCCCACAAATCCTCAGCATTGAAAAGTAGTGAACAAGAAGCTGGGAGAATTTAACCACCAAAACTGGTAACTATAACAATGATAACAATCACCATACAGGAGATCCAGAATAATGCAAAAAAACCAGGGTGGGGTGGAGCAGGACGTACTGTATACTTATAATACCAATTCTACAGGTGAGCATTTCACAGAATTGTATTATTCTTAGTATACAGTACGTCCTGCTCCAGATATAGTACTTACACTTGGGACATCCAATAGCAGTGTCCATAAAGTAGGGTGGGATCCCCAACAAAAAAGGTAACAGCAGACAGTTTAAACCACTGCCGCCTGCAAAACCTTGCGGCCAAAAACAGCATCAGCTGAGGCCCTAACATTAACCTTGTAAAACTTTGAAAAGGTATGAACAGAAGACCAAGTAGCAGCCTTGCAAACTTGTTCAACAGAAGCCTGGTGCTGGAAGGCCCAAGAGGCACCAATAGCACGAGTAGAATGAGCAGTAAGGCGGAAGGGAGGTTCCTTCCCCTTAGCAAAATAGGCCTGAATCACAGCCTGACGGATCCATTTGCTGATAGTAGACTTGGCAGGAGCCAACCCCTTCCTAGGACCAGAAAGGACCACAAAAAGAGCATCAGTCTTCCTGAAGGACGCAGTGACAACCAGGCAATACTTCAGACACCTGACCACATCCAAGGAATGCAGAACCCTTTCCTTAGCATTGCTAGGATTAGGACACAATGAAGGAAGAACAACATCTTGATTCAAATGAAAAGCAGACACCACCTTAGGCAGAAAGTCTGGCTTAAAGCGGAACACCACCTTATCCTGGTGTCTCTCAAAGTATGGGGGCTGGATAGACAGTATGAAAAAGCTCACCCCTTTGCCTGGGAGCCGCAACAGGGGGAGAGATGGACAAAACCTCAAAAATCTGAACCAGCAGTCTGTCAGTATCATCCGGGGTCCAGGGGTCACAGCCAGAATCGTCATGACCCCTGGGTCTCTCGCCAGATGACCCTGAGTCAGAGAACAGCTCCCCTTCGTCAGACTCCATAGGGAAAAGAGTGGCATCAGGGGTTAAGTGACGCTTTTTAGCAGTGGCCTTACCCGCTAAGGTATTAGCAATCAATTTTTCAACACTGGCCAGTTTAGCAGACACATCAGGATGAGAATCCCTGCTTGTATTGGGGGTGAGACTCAAGCTTGGGGGAGTAGGTGAAGTGAGACGAGGTGCAGGCCCAGCCACCGGAGGGGCGGGTTGCAACATTAGCGCCTGCTGTGCGCAAGGAACACAGACCCGTGCATTGTCACCGCTGATAGGTGAGACCCCACAAGCTACACACAGCCGGGCTTGTCCAGAAGGAACCCCGGTCACATTATCCTGGGATGCCTCCATATGGTGATTTAATAGGCACAATAGGCCAGTAGGGATTGACGTTGTAAGCTATCCTGGATGCCCCAATGACCCGCAGGGAAGTGGGAGTAATTAAACTAGGCCCAACTGACAATTACACCGGGCCGGGAGAAGCCACTGGATTCCCCCGTCTGAAAGACACAATGAGAAAAAGGGGCGTCAAAACCATGCACCGTAAGCAATGAGCATAAAGGTCACCCGCGAGGACACTTACAGACCGCGGAAGGGAGGACCGTTAAACGCGCGCGCGCGACTGTACAACGAAATGGCGCCGAACGAACCTCGAAGGGCGGGCCAGAGCGGGCCGTGACGCGGAGCGCGCCAGGCCAGGCCCCCGCCCCCCGAAGAGCGCGAAGCCCATAGACAGCAGCAGTGTCTGAGGCAACGCCGCCGTCCGGCGCGGACATCCAAATGAGGGAAAAGACGCGCGCGGCGGCGGCGGCGGCCATGTAATAGTAAAACATATCTAGTCATACACGTAATCACTACACGCACTGACCCACACCCCCCCCTTCTTTCCCCCCCGAAGGCTACGGGGAGAATGAGGGAGGATGGCGACCAGCGCAGCCCAGGCTGGGAGGCACATCACACGAAGGACGGGTGGGAATAGTCCAACAGGGCCGCAGGCTAATAGCCCCGCTCACCTGCGAGAGAGTGATATTTCATGTCTTCGCAGTAAGCACTGCAGAGAAATCTGGGGATTGTGGGTGGTCCCCTGGTATTTGAGGGGCCGGGAGGAGCCTGTTTTGCATGTCTCTGCAGTGCAGCGCCATTTGGTGGAGGATAACCCAACTGTAAGTACTAAATCTGGAGCAGGACGTACTGTATACTAATATAAACTTTTTCTTTACATTACTCACCTCCGATCGTCATCTCCTGTGACCCTCGCAGCTCCGATTGCAGATAGTGTCATCGCTGGCCATTGGAGGGGGGAGGCAGGCGATCAGATCATTACCTGCCTCCCCCCTCCTGTGGCCAGCGATGACAAGTAAAAGAAATGACAGCCCGGAGCCAGGACGACACCCGAGGCGTGACGTCAGCGGCAAGCGGCAAGATGGCAGGCCCTCTCCTGAAGCTGGAGAGCCGGGGAGGGGGGTGATCGGAGGCCCCCCTGGTGAAGAGGAGACCCGGTGGGAGCGATCGGACACTCAGGTGAGTAAATGTCATTTTTATTAATTTTTTTTACATGTATTTCCGGTGGCTGCTGAAGGGGGGGTGGCTATTCCGGGCATTCCCCTGCACCTGGGGGGGCCTGGGTGGGGGATCGAAGCACCCCAGATGAAGAGGAGACCCGGCCGGATCGAACAAGGGGTCAGGTGAGTGTTTTTGTTACTTTACTTTTACTGTAGCAGGGGGGAAAGTCAAGCACGTAGATTCTACATGCTTGGCACTTAAGTGGAGTGGAAGCGAGCAAGTATAATCTACGTGCTTGGCACTGAAAGGGTTAAAGTTTACATACATTATCTTCATAGCTACTGTTCAGTAGCAAAACCCCAAAACAAGCCAAAAATACAATTCTGTGAGTACTCACCTGTAGAATTGATTTTGTAGTATACAGCACGTCCTGTTTCACTAAATTCATTATGTCTGGGTTATCTGCCACAAGGTGGCGCAGTGAACTGCAGAAAAGACTTGTGGCATCTCCTGGCCCCATAAAAAGACAGGAACCTCCCACAAATTCCCAGTGTTACAAAGCAGTTAGACAAGAAACTGGGAGAATAACAATGAAGGAAACCCCAACCAAACATTTGAACAAATCACCATACAGAGGTAACCAAGAATAATGATAACAAGGGAGGGATGAAACAGGACGTGCTGTATACTACAAAATCAATTCTACAGACGAGTACTCACAGAATTGTATTTTTCCAAGTATACAGCACGTCCTGTTTCACTAAATTCTTTACGTCTGGGACATCTAAAAGCAGTGTCCATAAAGTAGGGTGGGATCCCCAAAGAGCAACGGCGGGCAGTTTAAACCACTGCCGCCTGAAGAACTTTGCGGCCAAAAGCAACATCAGCTGAGGCCCTAACATCAACCTTGTAAAACTTGGAAAAAGTATGAACAGAAGACCAAGTAGCGGCTTTACAAACTTGTTCAACAGAAGCCTGGTGCTGAAAAGCCCAAGAGGCACCGATAGCACGAGTGGAAAGAGCAGTAAGGCGGAAGGGAGGTTCCTTCCCCTAGATATAGGCTAGAATAGGCTTGCACCACCGCTTGACGGATCCACTTGCTGATAGTGGATTTAGCCAGAGGCAAACCCTTCCTAGGTCCAGAAGGGAGAACAAAAAGAGCATCAGTCTTCCTGAATGATTCAGTAGCTACCAAATAAAACTTCAGAACCCTGACCACATCCAAGGAATGTAGAGTCCGCTCCTTGGAATTAGTAGGATTAGGACACAATGAAGGCAAAACAATGTCCTGATTGAGATGAAAAGCAGACACAACCTTAGGCAAGAAATCTGGCTTAAACCGAAACACCACCTTGTCCTGGTGTCACTCAAAATAAGGAGGTTTGATGGAAAGCACCGCCAACTCAGAAACACGCCTGACAGAAGTGATAGCCACCAAAAAGGCTACCTTAAGAGTCAAAATGGGCAAAGCGGCCTCGCGGAGAGGCTCAAAGGGACGACCCTGCAGAGCAGACAACACCAGATTCAAATCCCAAACTGGTAACATAGGCTCACGTGGGGGATGCGCGTGAGAAACCCCCTGGAAAAAAGTCTTAACCAAACGGTGACTGGCAAAAGATCTTTGGAAAAAAATTGCCAGAGCTGAAACATGACCTTTGAGGGTACTAAGTTGCAAGAATTCCAGAATCCTGGGAATAGAAAACACCCGACAGGGAATTGATTTAGACTCACACCAGGCAATGTAAGCATGCCAGACCCTGTAGTAGATAAAGGACGAGGACCTCTTCCTAGCCCTAATCATGGTATCAACAACAGAGGCAGGCAACCCTTTTTCCATCAAGATGGAGGTTTCAGCAGCCAAGCCAGCGTTTGTAAATTGGGATGGCACAGCTGCCCCTGAGTGAGCAGATCTGGATCCTTGGGCAGGACGTACTGATCTACTGCCAACTGCACGATGTCTGCGAACCACACCCTTCTTGGCCAACAGGGGGCCACCAGAATGGCTGGTACCCCCTCCTGGGCTATCTTGCGCAGCACCCTGCCCAGCAGAGGAAATGGAGGGTACACATAGAGGAGCCGAAACCCCCTCCAAGACATTGCCAGCTTATCCGTGGCAAAGGCCAGAGAGTCCTGGGACAGAGAGACAAAGAATGGAAGCTTGTGATTGTAACGTGAAGCAAACAGGTCCACATCTGGCACCCAGCGGTGGCACAGGGAGTGAAACACCCTGTTGATGAGGGACCACTCCCCCAGCTGAGACATCACCCTGCTCAAGGAGTCTGCCTCCAGATTCTCCACTCCCGGGATGTAAACTGCCGATATGCAGGGGACATTCTCCTCCGCCCAGGACAGTATCAGGGACATTTCCTTGAGGGCTCGCTTGCTCCGAGTCCCTCCCTGATGATTGATGTAGGCAACCGCCGTCTGGTTGTCCGAGCGGATCTGAACAGCCCGACACGAAGGTGTGGGGTTAACTGGGAAAGAACCAACCTTATCTCCCGTAGTTCCAGAATGTTGATGGGGGCATGGGCCTCCTGAGGGCCTCACTGGCCCTGGAACTTCAGAGACTTCCAAAAGTCCCCCCAACCTGTCAGACTGGCATCTGTGGTGACAGTCTCCCAGCACGGGGGCAGAAAGGTCCTGCCCACTAGGAGGTTCCTTGAGTCCAGCCACCACGAGACGGACTGACTGAGCAGAGGGGACAGAGCAAATTCCTGATCCAGGGACACACGGTCCCGATCCCAAACTGACAAGAGGTGCAACTAAAGAGGTCTCATGTGAAACTGAGCATAGGGGTCCGCCTCGAAGCATTACACCATCAGACCCACCATCTGCATATCCTGCTGAATGGAGGGATGAGGGCAAGAAAGTAGAAACCGTGCCTGTGTCTGCAGGCTCTCCACCTTCTGCAGAGGCAGAAAAACCTTGACCTGAGATGTATCCAGAGTCATGCCCAGAAAGGACCTCACAAGGACGGAGACAGTGAAGACTTGGGATAGTTGATCACCCAACCGAAGGACTTGAGTGTGAAGACCACCATCTGGGTATCCAGCTCGGCTTGATGGAAGGACTGAGACGCAATCAAAATGTCGTCCAGATAAGGAAGAATGCGAATGCCCTGAGATCGCAACAGAGCCATCACCTCCTCCAGCACCTTGGTGAAGACCCGAGGGGCTGAGGTAAGACCGAACGGTAAGGCTACAAATTGGTAGTGCTGATCCTCCAGAGCGAACCTGAGAAATCTCTGATGACCTGGAAAGATTGGAACATGAAGGTAAGCATCCTTGATGTCCACAGAAGTCATGAAGTCGCTCGGGCGCAAGGTACTGACCGCCGAGCGCAGAGTCTCCATGCGAAAATGCTTGAACCTGACACATTTGTTGAGGCGCTTCAAATCCAGGATGGGCCTCAGGGACCCATCATTTTTGGGAACTGTGAACAGATTGGAATAGAAGCCTCTGCCCCTTTCCTGGAAGGGCACCAGGCAGATGACATCCAATTCCAAAAGGCTTTGGACCGCAAGCCCTGAGCTGACAGGGGGTTTTGAGCCATCCGGGATCTGATGAATCTTGGGGGCGGCCAGGCTGCAAACTCTATCTTGTACCCGGAGGACACCACCTCCTGAATCCACCAGTCTGAGACACGCAGTCTCCAGACGTGAGCAAAGAGCCGCAACCGCCCCCCCCACCTGGATGGGTGAGGGCGCCTCCTCATGCCTGAGGGGGCTTGGGGGGAAGATTTGGACTTGGGACCCCATGAGAGACCGGGACGTCCACGACCTCTACCCCGGCCCCAAGGGTCTCTACGTGTCCCCGCAAATGGTGCACCCCAGCCAGACCGTGGGCACGGAAGAAGGGAAGGGAAGAACCAGCCCCCCGAAAGGGCTGCGGCTGCCTCCTGCGTTAAGGCAGCCTACCATCCTTGGCAAACAGATCCAGACACTCACCAAAGAGCCGTAGCCCAGTAAAGGGGAAGCCAGTGAGAGCTTTCTTAGCAGCATTATCAGCCGCCCACTGACGCAGCCAAACAGAGCGGCGTATAGCCACCAAAAGGGCAGAAGTCTTACCACACATCCTGACCGCATCATCCATAGCAGAAAGAATAAATGCCACAAATTCATAGCAAAGCAGGAGGGATCTATACTCCTCCCCCCTATTGGCATCCGAGGCATTATCCAGAAGGCACTTAAGCAGCCCTTTAATAGCAAGAGCCGTGATGGCAGAAGCGCACACAGGGCGCAGCGCAGTCCCTGCACAAGCATATGCGTGACAAGCCAGCTGATCCAAACGCCGGTCCTCATCATCCCTCAGAGTAGAAGTGTCAGAAAATGCATGACGAGGTATTGGACAACCCAAGCACGGGAGCATCGACCTCGGGGGACACGACCAGCGCTTAACCACATCAGCAGGAAAGGGACACCTCCTATCCCAACTCTTGGGCACCGCAGGCAATCTGCTAGGACGTTCCCACTCCTTGGCCACCAAATTATTAAAGTGGTTCTGCTCAGGGAACTCCAAGCGCTGTTTAACAGTGTGAAAAAGCTCACCCTGCTGCACTCACGTAGCTGGCACTAGAAGGGTTAATATAGGCCCAATGGCCAGTATAGGGTTAAGACTAGCATGAGCCACCCGGGATGCCCCCCCCCCCAACCAGGGAAAATCAATTCTACAGGTGAGTACTCACAGAATTGTATTTTTCCAAGTATACAGCACGTCCTGTTTCACTAAATTCTTTATGCCTGGGACATCCAAAAGCAGTGTCCGTAAAGTAGGGTGGGATCCCCAAAGAGCAACGGCGGGCAGTTTAAACCACTGCCGCCTGAACAACTTTGCGGCCAAAAGCAGCATCAGCTGAGGCCCTAACATCAACCTTGTAAAACTTAGAAAAAGTATGAACAGAAGACCAAGTGGCGGCCTTGAAAACGGGAGGTTCCTTCCCCTTAGCAGAATAGGCTTGAATCACAGCCTGACGGATCAACTTGCTGATGGTGGACTTAGCTGGAACTAAACCCTTCTTAGACCCAGAAGGGAGAAATAAAAGAGCATCAGTCTTCCTGAAAGGTTCAGTAGCCACCAAATAGAACTTCAAGGTCCTGACCACATCCAGAGAATGTAATACCCGCTCCTTAGGGTTACTAGGATTAGGGCACAGAGAAGGCAAAACAATGTCCTGATTGAGATGAAAAGCAGACACAACCTTAGGCAGAAAATCTGGCTCAAACCGAAACACCACCTTGTCTCTCAAAGTAAGGAGGTTTGATGGAAAGCGCCGCCAACTCAGAAACACGCCTAACAGAAGTGATAGCCACCAAAAAGGCTACCTTAAGCGTCAAAATAGACAAAGGGGCCTCACGCAAAGGGCTCAAAGGGAGACCCCTGCAAGGCCGATAAGACCAAGTTCAAATCCCAGACTGGTAACATAGGCTTACGTGGAGGACGCACGTGAGTAACCCCCTGAAAAAAGGTCTTAACCAGATGATGGTTGGCAAAGGATCTTTGGAAGAAAAAAGCTGAAACATGACCTTTGAGGGTACTAAGTTGAAGACCCAAATCCAAACCATGTTGCAGGAATTACAGAATCCTGGGGATAGAAAACACCCGACAGGGAAGCGACCTAGGCTCACACCAGTCAATGTAAGCATGCCATACCCTATAGTAGATAGATGACGAGGACTTCTTCCTAGCCTGAATCATGGTATTAACAACAGAGGCAGGCAGACCCTTTTCCATCAAGATGGAGGTTTCAGCAGCCAGGCCGTTAAAGCCAGCGTTTGTAAATTGGGATGGCGTAGCTGCCCTTGAGTGAGCAGACCTGGAACCTTGGGCAGGGCGTACTGATCTACTGCCAACTGCAAGATGTCTGTGAACCACACTCTTCTTGGCCAACAGGGGGCCACCAGAATGGTTGGCACCCCTTCCTGGGAAATCTTGCGCAGCACCCTGCCCAGCAGAGGAAACGGAGGAAACACATAAAGGAGCTGAAAGCTCTTCCAAGACATTGCTAGCGCATCCATGGCCAAGGCCAGAGGGTCCTGGGACAGAGAGACAAAGAATGGAAGCTTGTGATTGTGATGGGACGCAAACAGGTTCAAATCCGGCTGCCCCCAGCGACGGCACAGGGAGCGAAACACCCTGTTGCTGAGGGACCACTCCCCCAGCCAAGACATCCCCCTGCTCAAAGAGTCAGCCTCCAGGTTTTCCACTCCAGGGATGTAAACTGCCAGTATGCAGGGGACATTCTCCTCCACCCAGGACAAAATCAGGGACACTAACTTGAGGGCCCTCTTGCTCCAGGTCCCTCCCTGATGATTGATGTAGGCAACTGCCGTCTGGTTGTCCGAGCAGATCTGAACCGCCCGACCCTGAAGGTGTGGAGTCAACTGGGCAAGGACCAGTCTTATCACCCCCAGTTTCAGAATGTTGATAGCGGTATGGGCCTCCAGAGGGCCCCAATGACCCTGGAATTTCAGGGATTTCCAGAAGCCCCCCCAACCTGTCAGACTGGCATCTGTGGTGACTGTCTCCCAGCAAGGGGTCAGAAAGGATCTGTCCATCAACAGGTTCCTTAAGTCCAGCCACCATGAAAGAGACCGCCTGGCCAGAGGGGACAGAACAAACACCTGATCCAGGGACACAGGGTCCCGATCCCATACTGACAAGAGGTGAAGTTGAAGAGGTCTCATGTGAAACTGAGCGTATGGAACCGCCTCGAAGCAGGACACCATCAGACCCACCAGCTGCATCCCCTGCCGGATGGAGGGATGAGGGCAAGACATAAGGAACCTGGCTTGGGCCTGAAGACTCTCCACCTTCTGCCGAGGGAGAAAAATCTTGACCTGAGATGTATCCAGAGTCATGCCCAGAAAGGACCTCACCATTGACCGTGACAGGACTTGGGGTGGTTGATCACCCAGCCGAAGGACTCCAGTGTGGACACCACCAGCTGAGTATCCAGCTCGGCCTGCTGGAGAGATTGAGACATGATGAGAATGTCATCTAAGTAAGGAAGGATGCGAATGCCCTGAGATCTCAGCAGAGCCAGTATGCCCGCCAGTACCTTGGTGAATACCCTGGGAGCCGAGGTGATACCGAAAGGCAGAGCCACAAATTGATAGTGCTGATCCTCCAGAGCGAACCTGAGGAATCTCTGATGACCAGGAAAGATTGGTACATGAAGGTAAGCGTCCTTGATGTTTACAGAGGTCATGAAGTCCCCTGGGCGTAGTGAATTGACAGCTGAGCGCAGAGTCTCCATGCGAAAGAGTTTGAATCTGACAAATTTGTTGAGGCACTTTAACCCTTTAAATGCCAAGCACATAGTTTCTACGTGGTTGCTTCTCCTACCCTTAAGTGCCAAGCACGTAGAAACTACGTGCCTGGCATTTCCCCCAAACAGTTAAAAAATAGAAAAAAAAAAAAACACCTCCGGTATTCCCGTGAAGCTTTGGGTCCCCTCTTCCTGCGGGGGGCATCCGATCGCCCCCCCGTCGTCCTCCGTCTTCAGGTGGGGCCCGAAACCAGCCACCCCCCCCCCCGTTTCCAGCGCTGACATCGGCGCTGTAAAAAATAAAAAAACAAAAAACTGTCATTTACTCACCTCCGCGCCCGAGCCTTCTGTTGGGTCTCCTCTTCACCGATCCCCCCCCCCCCCTGGGCTGCGCAGTCTTCAGGTGAGGACCCTCTTCCGGGTCCTCACCTCTAGTAATGGCGGCGATGGCCGCCGCCTCCTAGCCCCGCCCATTGTGGGAGGAGCGGGATGACGTCATCCCGCTCCTCTTATACCCCCTCCGAGCTCCGGCATCGGTCAGATGCCGGTGGTGATCGGAGCAGGGCGGGTGTCAGGTGAGGAGGCTCCGATCGGAGCCCCCTCGCCTGTCACCCGCCCTGCGCCGATCACCACCGGCATCTGTCAATGACATGAGCGGCGCGGGACAGCGGCGAGGGACGTCGGATCGGAGGTGAGTACAGTGTAAAAAAAAAAAAATAAAGATTTTTTTCTTGTGTCTGTGTCTGATTATTTACTTTTAACCCCTTGTGAACTGGTAAGGGGTCCATGACCCCTATACCAGTTCACAAGGCTGGGGGGATGGCTTGCCATTAACCCCCGGCACCCCCATTACCTGCCTCCCCAAAGGCCAGGGGGGGGCAGAAGAGCCCGGGCCCACATAGGCTATGTGGGCTCGTAGGCTGCAGGGTGGGGGGCCACAAAAGCTGGCCCCCCCACTCTGTGCCTACAAGCCCCCATAGCTGGTCCCGGCCTGGTTACTTTGGGTAAGGGGGACCCCACGTCAATTTTTTTTTTGATTTTTAAGGGTTTTTAACCCTTAAAAATAAAAAAAAATGGGGTCCCCCTCCCCTGGGAGGGGGGACCCTATGTAATTTTTTTTTTTTATTAACCCTTTGTGTTCTGTCATCCAGCAGCTATAAAAGGCTTCCAGCAGGTGAGCAGAAGCCAGTTATCGCCGAGGGACAGAGTGCTCCAGGATGGATGGGAGGTAAGTATATAAAAAAAATAAAAATTAATAAAATATTTTTTTCTGTGTGTGTGTTGTGTTTTTTTTACATTTAACCCCTTGTGAACTGGTAAGGGGTCCATGACCCCTATACCAGTTCACAAGGCTGGGGGCTGCGCTAGAGGGTGACTTGCCATTAACCCCCGGCACACCCATTACCTGCCTCCCCAAAGGCCAGGGGGGGGCAGAAGAGCCCGGGCCCACGGGCTATGCGGGCTTGTAGCCTGCAGGGCCAGGGGCCACAAAAGCTGGCCCCTGCGCCCTGTTCCTACAAGCCCTGCATAGCTGGTCCCGGGCTGGTTACTTTGGGTAAGGGGGACCCCACGTCAATTTTTTTTTTTATTTTTAAGGGTTTTTAACCCTTAAAAATCAAAAAAAAAATGGGGTCCCCCTCCCCTGGGAGGGGGGACCCTATGTCTTTTTTTTTCTCGATTTAACCCTTTGTAGTGTGGATGGTATTTGTATTTTATTTGTGAATGTTATAAAATACTTGTTTCAGTTAGAGGGGTCTCCTGGGCAGGAACAGGGGCTACCGATAAATATGTGGTACCGTTCTAATCGGTAGAAATGGGGCTTTCACATGCAATATGCTTTTCCTTAATAAAATACATTTTTTATTTAAAATAAAGGAGTCAATTTTCTAAAAAAATGTTTTTATTTATTTTTTTTACTTAATAATATTGTAAAAAAAATAAATAAAATTTACAAACAAGACATTTCATGTTAAAGCCTAAACTCTATTAATTAATTGTATGTTGAACACATCACCACTCCGCGGGACATTACTTTCTCCTTCAATACAAAAACACTTTTCCTCTTGATTATAACAAATCCACCTCTTGTGTGTATTTCCAACAAGGATGCTAATTGGTGACAACTCCCACCACCATCTATTAGATCACGTACCAGATACAAATGAACAACTTGCAAGATAGTTTAGATCCTCTTTAGGGTGTCACAAAACTTCTGCGTGCCTTTCATCAATTAGGGTATATTTGAGCAATATTAGTAGCTTTTAAATACTCCTTATCTTTCAGAACTCCTTAAATCTCTTCCACTCCAAAGATTTATAACATGAAAGCAAGCAAATGAAAACACATGGCGTGATATCTTCACAAATTAAGAGCTCCTGCCCACATTTAATATGCTTACCAGCATTAAGATAAAAACACGTTTTCAAAATCAAGTTTCAAACTTCAGACGCTATACTGGGAGGCGCGCTGTAAAGACCTTTTGTATCCCCATACACGCTACCTTCAGCTTAGTGTCAATCCGTGATGCAGCTGCGCGTTCCTCCCCGTCTCCTCGCTTGCTGTCTCGCTTGCTGTCTCTCCTCTGTGTAGCTACGTAGTGACGCCTCACAGTACTGGCCCCGCACAAGAGGTGGATTTGTTATAATCAAGAGGAAAAGTGTTTTTGTATTGAAGGAGAAAGTAATGTCCCGCGGAGTGGTGATGTGTTCAACATACAATTAATTAATTTTGCAATACAGACTAATCCAACACAGTTTGAGTACTCCAGCGAGGACTTTTAAGTTTAATAATTATTTCTGATTTAATTTTTATTTAACCTATCTTTCACTAATTAATATGTGTTGTAAGCGCGGTGTTTGATGAAATTAATGGTTTTATCACTAGTTCACTAAAGCCTAAACTCTGCTGCAAAAAAAAATATATATATAATTTTCCTGAAAGTTCCAGCAAAAATGGCGCAAAACATGGCGCAAAACATGACGCAAAATGGGGAAAAATGGCCTGTCAACAGAGTGACAAAATCTCAAGTAGGCTGGCAATTAAAAGGCTTAATAGTACCTCTGCATGTTGGGTATTGTTCTGTTCGGGGGACCTTGCGCTTTCAGACTTAGCTTGTTTTTTCTGGTTTGCATATTTATATTTTAGGAAAAGGTGTTTTTTATTCAGCTTTTTTATAAATTTTTTAGGGAAACCCTGCGCAAACAAAGAATTCTTTGAGGTAATAATTCCAGAAAGATGAGCCCACTAGAACAAGCTGGGTACCCTTAGAAAGCTTAACGTGTGTACTTTCAGGGAATATATGGTTTATGGGGGATATTCCAAATGTCAAGGGTTGTTTTGGTTGAAAAATCGCAAGGTGCGCACTTTGTCTGCAGAGCTGAAATTTTCAAGTAAAATTACCGTTACGCACATGCTTTACTTTGGAGTGTTTGGCAACTCTTCCCTTGACAGTAGCTATGCATGTTGGGTATTGTTCTGTTCGGGGGATGTTGCGTTTTCAGATTAAACTTGTTTTTTCTTGTTTGTATATAGTTTTTTTAGGAAAATGTGGCTTTGATTCTGCTTTTTTATCCTTTTTTTAGGGAAACTCTTTGCAACCAAAGAATTCATTGAGGGATTACTTCCAGAAAACTATGGCCACATCAACAAGCCTGGTACGCCTAGAAAGCCTGAGGTGTCTACTTCCAGAGAATATATAGTTTGTTGGGGGTATTTCAAATGTAAAGGGTTGTTTTTCTGGAAAAACTGCAAGGTGCGCATATTGCGTAGCATAGTTGTATTTTATCTGAAAATCCCCTAAAGCGCTGTTTCAGTTTGGGGGAGTCTCCTGGGCAGGAAAGGGTGTCTACCTATACATATGTGGTACCGCTGTAACCGGGAGAAATTGGGATTTCACACGCAATAAGATGTCATTGACAAACTTACATTTTTTATTACAAAAAAAACTACAAATTGTAAACATTTTTTTTTTGCACATATTTCACCCAAAAATATTGAGAATACACCTAAAAAATGACAAACAAGACATTTCATGTTAAAGCCCAGACTCTGCTGAAAAAAACAATATATAATTTTCCTGGGAAATCCCTGGAAATCCCTTCAAAAATCACATTTGAACATGGGGAGCGCATAATAGTGCAAAATGGTCTGGCAACAGAGTGTGACAAAAACTCCAGGTAGGCTGGCACTTAAAGGGTTAAATACAGGATAGGTCTGATGGACCCGTCTTTTTTGGGAACAGTGAAAAGATTGGAATAGTAGCCTCTGCCCCTTTCCCACAAAGGCACCTGGCAGATGACCCCCAACTCCAGAAGGTTTTGGACAGCAAGGCACAGACCCTGAGCTGACAGGGGGTTTAGAGCCATCTGGGATTTGATGAATCTTGGGGGCGGCCAGGCTGCAAACTCTATCTTGTAACCGGAGGACACTACCTCCTGAATCCACCGGTCTGAGACGTGGAGCCTCCAGACATGAGCAAAGAGCCAAAGCCGTCCCCCCACCCGGATGGGTGAGAGCCCCCTTCATGCCTGAGGAGGCTTGGGTGAGGATTTTGGCTTAGGACCCCAGGAAAGGCCAGGACGGCCACGTCCTCTGCCCCTTCCCCAGTGATCTCTGCGGGCCAGTAAAGGAGACTCCTCAGCCAGGTCTGGAACCACGGAAGGATGGGAGAAGGGAAACCTATCCCCCGAAAGGACCGGGACGGCCTCCTACGTTGAGGTAACCTACCGCCCCTGGCAAACAAATCCAAACGTTCACCAAAAAGGCGTAGGCCCTTGAAAGGGAAACCAGTGAGAGCCTTCTTAGCAGCATTATCAGCTACCCACTGATGTAGCCAGGCAGAGCGGCATATAGCCACCAACAGGGCAGAAGTTTTACCACACATTCTAATGGCATAATCCATAGCAGACAGGACATATGCAACAAATTCATAGCAAAGCAGGAGAGATCTATACTCTTCTCCTCCCGCGTCATCAGAGGCCCCCTCTAAGAGACTCTTAAGCAAACCCTTAATAGCAATAGCTGTAATGGCAGAGGCACAAACCGGGCGTAGCACAGTCCCCACACAGGCAAAGGCATGGCAAGCCAGTTGGTCCATACGCCGGTCCACACCATCCCTCAGGGTAGTGTAAGGAGAATGCGTGACAGATGTATTGGATAGCCCCAGAACGGGCGCGTCCACCTCGGGAGGACATGACCAATGCTTAATCACATCAGCAGGAAAAAGATACCTTTTGTCCCAACTCTTGGGCACCCCAGGGAGCTTGCTAGGCCGCTCCCATTCTTTGAGCACCAGATTATTAAAGTGAGACTGCTCCGGGAATTCCAAACGTGGTTTAACCATATGAAAGAGCGGAGCCATTGCAGGAGGGGAGATACAGAGCACTTCAAAAATATGAGCCAAGAGCCTGTCAGTGTCATCTGAGGACCATAGATCTTCCCCAAAGGGAGACCCTGTACCACCATACACCCTAGGCTGCTCCTCAGATGATTCTGAATCAGAGAACAATTCCCCCTCCCCCCTCCTCCAGGGGGGGAATAACCAGTAATTTTCCTCAGTTTCCACAGGAAAGAGGGAGACAGCGGAAGATAAATACGGCTTCTTAGCAGAAGCCTTACGAAGGAGACTCCCCGCTGGTATGCTCCTCGTAGGGGGTCAGATGCAGACGTGGGGGGGGGGGGTAGGCGAAGCCTGAGGGGGCGCAGGCCCAGCATCAGGTAACCCAGACTGCAGGGCAAGTACCTGCTGGGCGCAGGATACACAAACCCTGACATCATCACCGATTGGGGATACCCCACACGCAACACATAGCCGGGCTTGTCCCAAAGGAACCCCAGGCTAATTATCCCCAGAAGCCTCCATATGGTGATTTGAAAGGCACAGTAGGCCAGTAAGGGTTAATGCTAAAGAGCTACCCTGGATGCCCCAATGAACCGCTAGGGAAGTGGGAGATAATGAGGGGAGAGGGCCGGGAGAAACCACAGGACCGAAGCTTTACCCCGCCTGAAAGACATAATCAAATATTCCCATGAGAATAAGGCAGAAAAATCACCCCACCGGGGAACTCACAGAGCGCAAGGAGCCAGCAGCGACAGGAAGAAGACAAAAATACAATTCTGTGAAATACTCACCTGTAGAATTGGTATTATAAGTATACAGTACGTCCTGCTCCAGATATAATACTTACACTAGGGTTATCCTCTGCCAGATGGCGCTGCACTGCAGAGACATGCAAAAAACAGGCTCCTTCCGGCCCCTCAAATACCCAGGGACCTCCCACAAATCCCCAGCATTGAAAAACAGTGAAGAAGAAGCCGGGAGAAATTAACCACCAACTGGTAACTATAACAATGATAACAATCACCATACAGGGGATCCAGAATAATGCCGAAAAACCAGGGTGGGGTGGAGCAGGACGTACTGTATACTTATAATACCAATTCTACATGTGAGTATTTCACAGAATTGTATTACTCTTAGTATACAGTATGTCCTGCTCCAGATATAATACTTACACTAGGGACATCCAATAGCAGTGTCCACAAAGTAGGGTGGGATCCCCAACAAAAAAGGCAACAGCAGACAGTTTAAAGCACTGTCACCTGCAAAACCTTGCGGCCAAAAACAGCATGAGCAGAGGCCCTAACAGCAACCCTGTAAAACTCTTGACAACGTATGAACAGAAGACCAAATAGCGGTCTACCAAACTTGTTGAACAGAAACCTGGTGCTGAAAAGCCCAAAAGGCACCAAAGTACGAGTAGAATAAGAAGTAAAGCGAGAAGAAGATTCTTCCCCTTAGTGGAATAGGCCTGAGTAACAGCCTGACAAGTCCAAACGCTAACAGTAGCCTTGACAGACGCCGAAAACCATTCCTAGGACCAGAAGGAACCATTCCATCCAAGTAATGACCAGGCCGAAGGCCGCCTAACCCCCCGAGGGCAGACGAGATCAGGCACATACAGGATGGAGTTGACCGTAGACCCAAAGGAACACCAGTTCTCCCAAAGGGCACAGTGACTACCAAGGAAACACTTCCAACACCAGTTGAAGGAATGTAGAACCCTTTCCTCAGCGTTGCTAGGAATAAGGCACAGAAGAAGGAAAAATATCTTGAATCAATGAACATAAGACACCACCTTAGGCAGAAGGTCCGGCTTAAAGCGGAACACCACCTTATCCTGGTGTATCTCAAAGAACGAGGGCTAGATAGACAGAGCCGCCCGCTCAGACACACGTCTGACTGAAGTAACAGCCACCAGAAGGACAACTTTGAGGGCAAGAACAGCCAGACAGCATCCTGAATAGGCCCAAAGGGAACACCCAGCAGGGCAGACAGAATCAAATTCAAATCCCAACAGGGACCATAGGATTACGTGGGGAACGCACATGAGCAACCCGCGAAAGAAGTCTTAACCAAGGAAAACTGAGCAAAAAGACTTCTACAGGAAGGCAGACAGGGCAGAACCTGACCCTACTGAGTTGGAGAACCAACTCCAACCCATGCTGTAATAACTCTAGAACCCTGGGAACAGAGAACACCCGACAGGGAAGACACCTAGACTCACACCAATCAATATGGGTACGCCATACCCTATAATAGATGGAAGAAGAAGAAGCTTGCTCCTAGTCTTCCCATAGCCTCAATCACCGAGACAGGTAAGCCTGTCTCCATCAATATGGAAGTTTCAGCGGTCAGGTCGTCTAGGCCAGAGTCTGTAGATTGGGAGCGACGTAAAGGGGCCCTGAGTGAGCAGAGCTGGCACTCCTGGCAGAACTTAGAGGTCCACTGCCCTCAGTACCACGTCTGCAATCACACTCCACTAGGCCACCCGGGCGCCACCAGAATCACTGGTCCCCCAATCTTGCGCAGAACCCTGCCTAGCAGGGGGAATGGAGAAAAGACACACAGACCAGAATGTCCTGCCATAACATTACTAAAGCATCATGACCATGGCCAGAGGATCCTGGGACAGGGAAACAAGGGCAGAGAGCTTGTGATAGTGACGGGACACAAAAAGATCCACAACTGATTGGACCCCATAGTGACACAGGGATTAGCACATCCTGTCGCAGAGGGACCCCCACTGGAGCAAATACCACTGGTATGCAGGGAACCTTGTCCTCCACCCAGATTAGGGTCATAGACACATCCTGGAGGACCCTCCTTCTCCAGGTCCCTTCCAGATGATTAAGGTAGGCCACTGTCGTCAGACAGACCGAGCGCCCCCAACAGGCAGGCCCTGAAGAGGAGTAGTCAAGCGAGATAGAACCAACCTAAACGCTCACTGTTTCAAACATCGATAGGTGTATGGACCTACTAAGGTCCCCACCACCCCCATAACCGCAGGGAGTTTCAGAAGAAACCCCCCCTTCAAACTGATATACTGGCACCCATGGTGACCGTCTCCAGGAAGGGGCAAAAAGGGAACTGCCCCCAGACAGGTTCCTTGAGTTCATCCACTCCAAGAGGGACCTCCTTACCAGAGGGGAAGGCACACATAACCCTGCTCCAGGGATGCTGGATCCCTGTCCAGTATTAACAATAATAGTTGCAGAAGGGCCCAAGGGGAACTGAGGATAAGGGACCTCTTCTGAGCAAGCCACCAACGGGCCCACCAGCTGCATTCCTGCCTGGTGAAGGGACGGGGACTGAGCCCATGCAACCAGATTGTCCACTTTATTGCTGAGGAAGGAAGATTCTCGCCTGAACCGAATCCAGATTCATCCCTAGGAATGGAGTTACCAATTAAGGGGACAATGAGGACTTGAGGTGATTGAACACCCATCCAAATGACTCCCAATGGACATCACCAGCCGAGTAACCAAGTCAGTCGGACGAAGAGATTGGGAAGTGAAAAAGGATGTCCGGGTAGGTCCTCGCGCGGACGCCCTTTGGTCTCATCAGAGACATCACCCCCGCCAGCACCTTGGTGAGCACTCTGGGAGTTGAAGAGAGGCCAGATAACAAGGCCACAAATTAGCATTGTTGGGCCTCCAACACGAACTTGAAGAGCCTCGGTGTCCAGAAGACACAGGAAAGTGAACACGGAAAGAAGCCCACTGGGCGCAAGGCGCTGATGGCCCAACTCAGAGTTTCCATGCAGAAACTGCCTGTAAAATGTAGAATTGCCGAAAACCTGTGAATCCAGAATGGGCCAAACTGACTCATCCTTTTGGGGGAATGTGGAAAGGCTGGTGTAGTGGCCCCTGCCTCTGCCTGTTAAGGGCAATCTGCAAGTGACCCCCAGACCCCGCAGGCCGAGCATGGCCTGCACCAGCACCTGAACAGAGGCAGGGACCAGGAGTACCCTGACAATCTTGGGGGAGGCCGCGCAGCAAACTCTATCCTGTATCCGGAGGACACTACCTCCTGAATCCACCAGAATGAGGCAAGATGCCTCCTGATAGGAGCAAGGTGCTGCAGCCATCCCCTCACCCAGACGGGCGAGGGCGCCCCATCATGCTTGAGGGGGTTTGGTGGAAGATTTAGCCTTAGCCCCGCCGAAGGGGCCAGGACGTTGTCTGCCGCTCCTGGGGCAGGAGTCTGCACAAGCCCCCAGGAAGGACACCCCTGGTTCTTGTTTAACACTATGGTATGGAGGGGGAGGAGTGTCCCTGCCCCGAGGGGGCCGAGACGGCCGCCTGCGTTGGGGTGATTTGCCCTTTTTACCAAACAGGTCCAGACGGGCCCCAAACAGGCGTTGCCCTCTAAAGGGAAGCCCAGTCAGAGTCCTTTTAGCAGCATCATCAGCACCCCACTGTCGCAGCCAGACCAAGCGACGTATAGCCACCACAAGGGCAGAAGTCCTCGCACACATTCTAATGGTGTCATCCAGCGCTAAAAGGATAAATTTTACAAATACATCACAACTGGAGAATGCATTAAACACCTCCCAGGGAAGATCCTCACGGTGATGCTCAAGCATCTTTCTGATGAGGGTTCTAGCGGCCACTGCAGTGATGACCGCGGCACAGACCGGGCGCAGCGCCGTTCCTGCACAAGAAAAGGCGTGGGAAGCCAGCCTATCAATGCGCCGGTCTCGGCATCCCGAAGGATACTATAAGCAGGGGCTGTAATAAAGGGGGGGTTAGGAACCCCAATGATCGGTGCGTACACCACGGGGGGCGATGACCAACAATTAACCACCTCAGGGAGAAAAGGGTATTTCCAATCCCAGTCCCCTGGGACCCCATGAAGTTTACTGGGGCATTACCATTCCTCGAGTACAAGAGCATGGAAGTGAGCCTGCTCTAGAAATTCCAAGCGCGCTGTCGCTGTATGGAAACGCTCCCCTCTCGGCTTGGGAGCCGCGCCAGGGAGAGAGATAGACAGGGCCTTAAAGATCCTAATCAACAAACCATCGGTGTAAAACTGGCTCCAGTCTTCATGGCCAGAATCGTCATGACTCCTCTGCCTCTCATCAGATGAGCCTGAGTCAGAGAACAGCTTTCCTTCATCAGAAGGAGTACAGGCACGCGGAGTAGTGAACTCCTCAGTTCCCATAGCAAAGGCAGAAACAGGGGGCGTCAAGGGCCACTTCTTACCAGGGCCCAAGCGCTCTGTCAACCCTGCAATAATCTGGTCAGCCGTAGGCAGTCTGGAAGACACAGCAGGCTGCAACTACCCACTTGTATGCGACTCAGCAGGAGCGAGATTTAAGCATGGGGAAATAGGAGTATTGAAGCGAGGTGCAGCCACTGGCAAGCCTGATTGCAGGGCCAGTGCTTGCTCGGCACATGGTGCGCAGACCCGTGCCCTGTCAGCATCAGCATGGGGTTGTCCACACGCTATACACAGCCGGTCTTGTCCCAGAGGGACCCCGGTCACATAATTCTGAGATGCCTCCATATGGTGATTATCTAGGCACAATATGCCAGCAGGGATTTATGCAACCCTGGATGCCCCAAAAACCCGCTAGGAATGTGGGAGAATTTTTTACAAGCACGCTATAATTTATGTCAGGCCGGGAGAAGCCACCGGAGTCTTTGACGTCTGAAAGACATAAAGAGAATAAGAGGTGTCAGAGCCATGCGCAGCAGAAAAAAATTTATAATGAAATCACCCGCGAGGGCACTTACAGACCAAAGGAGGAGGGGGACCGCAACCACGCGCGCGAAGATGATCAAAATGGCGCCAAGCGAACCTCGAAGGGCGGGCCCGATCTGGCCGTGACGTGGAGCGCGCCAAGCCAGGTCCCGCCCCCCCCTGAAGAGTTGAAGAGAGGCCAGATAACAAGGCCACAAATTAGCAGTGTTGGGCCTCCAACACGAACTTGAAGAGCCTCGGTGTCCAGAAGACACAGGAAAGTGAACATAAGCATCTGTGATCTCCACAGACGGAAAGAAGCCCACTGGGCGCAAGGCGCTGATGGCCCAACTTAGAGTTTCCATGCAGAAACTGCCTGTAAAATGTAGAATTGCCGAAAACCTGTGAATCCAGAATGGGCCAAACTGACTCATCCTTTTGGGGGAATGTGGAAAGGCTGGTGTAGTGGCCCCTGCCTCTGCCTGTTAAGGGCAATCTGCAAGTGACCCCCAGACCCCGCAGGCCGTGCATGGCCTGCACCAGCACCTGAACAGAGGCAGGGACCAGGAGTACCCTAACAATCTTGGGGGAGGCTGCGCAGCAAACTCTATCCTGTATCCGGAGGACACTACCTCCTGAATCCACCAGAATGAGGCAAGATGCCTCCTGATAGGAGCAAGGTGCTGCAGCCATCCCCTCACCCAGACGGGCGAGGGCGCCCCATCATGCTTGAGGGGGTTTGGTGGAAGATTTAGCCTTAGCCCCGCCGAAGGGGCCAGGACGTTGTCTGCCGCTCCTGGGGCAGGAGTCTGCACAAGCCCCCAGGAAGGACACCCCTGGTTCTTGTTTAACACTATGGTATGGAGGGGGAGGAGTGTGCCTGCCCCGAGGCGGCCGAGACGGCCGCCTGCGTTGGGGTGATTTGCCCTTTTTACCAAACAGGTCCAGACGGGCCCCAAACAGGCGTTGCCCTCTAAAGGGAAGCCCAGTCAGAGTCCTTTTAGCAGCATCGTCAGCACCCCACTGTCGCAGCCAGACCAAGCGACGTATAGCCACCACAAGGGCAGAAGTCCTCGCACACATTCTAATGGTGTCATCCAGCGCTAAAAGGATACATTTTACAAATACATCACAACTGGAGAATGCATTAAACACCTCCCAGGGAAGATCCTCAGGGTGATGCTCAAGCATCTTTCTGATGAGGGTTCTAGCGGCCACTGCAGTGATGGCCGCGGCACAGACCGGGCGCAGCACCGTTCCTGCACAAGAAAAGGCGTGGGAAGCCAGCCTATCAATGCGCCGGTCTCGGCATCCCGAAGGATACTATAAGCAGGGGCTGTAATAAAGGGGGGGTTAGGAACCCCAATGATCGGTGCGTACACCACGGGGGGCGATGACCAACAATTAACCACCTCAGGGGGAAACGGGTATTTCCAATCCCAGTCCCCTGGGACCCCATGAAGTTTACTGGGGCATTCCCATTCCTCAAGTACAAGAGCATGGAAGTGAGCCTGCTCTAGAAATTCCAAGAGCGCTGTCGCTGTACGGAAATGCTCCCCTCTCGGCTTGGGAGCCGCGCCATCAGAAGGAGTACAGGCACGCGGAGTAGTGAACTCCTCAGTTCCCATAGCAAAGGCAGAAACAGGGGGCGTCAAGGGCCACTTCTTACCAGGGCCCAAGCGTTCTGTCAACCCTGCAATAATCTGGTCAGCCGTAGGCAGTCTGGAAGACACAGCAGGCTGCAACTACCCACTTGTATGTGACTCAGCAGGAGCGAGATTTAAGCATGGGGAAATAGGAGTATTGAAGCGAGGTGCAGCCACTGGCAAGCCTGATTGCAGGGCCAGTGCTTGCTCGGCACATGGTGCGCAGACCCATGCCCTGTCAGCATCAGCATGGGGTTGTCCACACACTATACACAGCCAGTCTTGTCCCAGAGGGACCCCGGTCACATAATTCTGAGATGCCTCCATATGGTGATTATCTAGGCACAATATGCCAGCAGGGATTTATGCAACCCTGGATGCCCCAAAAACCCGCTAGGAATGTGGGAGAATTTTTTACAAGCCTGCTATGATTTATGTCAGGCCGGGAGAAGCCACCGGAGTCTTTGACGTCTGAAAGACATAAAGAGAATAAGAGGTGTCAGAGCCATGCGCAGCAGAAAACATTTTATAATGAAATCACCCGCGAGGGCACTTACAGACCAAAGGAGGAGGGGGACCGCAACCACGTGCGCGAAGATTATCAAAATGGCGCCAAGCGAACCTCAAAGGGCGGGCCCGATCTGGCCGTGACGCGGAGCGCGCCAAGCCAGGTCCCGCCCCCCCCCCTGAAGAGCGCGAAGCTCTGAGGCAGCAGTCAAATCTTGACAAGCAAAGGATAAGATACACTTAGTATAAGCCTTTGCTAATGGAGACGCCGCCGCCCGGCGCAGCACACTTTAGTAAAAGAAAAGACACGCACACGGCGGCAGCCAAAAACTATGAAGAGCAAGCAGCGCGGCTCTGACACCCAGTTGCAAGTCAAGGGCAATACTACGGCCATAAGCGTGACAATACAGTACACTGAGACCGCCACACACATACCCCCCCCTTTCTTTTCCCCCGAACTACGGGGGAAACAAGGGAGGATGACGACCCTTTACACAGGGTCCACCGCTACACGGGGCATGGGCAATAATGCGGGAGGGGCATCCATTATAGGCTCACCATCAGCCTAAACCGCCTACCCTTTGGTGGGGGACTACGGTGGAGCATGGCTCCATAAGCACGCATGGCTCCATAAGCATGCATGGTGCTGCCTACCTTCACCCGACCAGCGCAGCCCAGGCTGGGAGGCACATCACAGGGAGGACGGGTGGGAATAGTCCAACAGGGCCGCAGGCTGTAATAGCCCCGCTCACCTGCGAGAGAGTGATATTTCATGTCTTCGCAGTCGGCACTGCAGAGAAATCTGGGGATTTGTGGGAGGTCCCTGGGTATTTGAGGGGCCGGGAGGAGCCTGTTTTTTGCATGTCTCTGCAGTGCAGCGCCATCTGTATACTAAAAATATGGCGTCCGCAACCCCGAGGGGCGGGCCGTGGAGATATGAGGTAAAATGCATCAGCCACAGAGCCCGCCCCCCCGGAATGCGCGAAGCGCGCCCACGTGATCCGCCCGGCCAGTAGCGGCCCGGCAGCTCTGAGGTGAATGGGGCTGCCAGCCGCGTGTGTGCAGTACAATATGAGGGCTAATATGAGGAGTGAGGGTGGAGGGAGAAATGGGAATAGGGTTTAACTGCACAGGATAACCTGGCAGACTGCAGAAAGAAACTGGGGAATTTGTGAGAGGTCCCTGACTTATATAGGGCCGGGAGGAGCCACAAGCTGTTTTCTGCAGTCCAGCGCCATCTTGTGGATGTATTACCCAGGAATATGGAATATTCTGGAACAGGACGTGCTGTATACTTAGAATATTCCTCAGCCTCAACAGGGAAGAGAGAAACCGCGGGTGATAAATGCCGCTTCTTAGCAGAAGCCTTACGCGGGGCAGACCCAGCAATATGCTTTTCAATGCTGGCCACCCGTGCAGCCAAATCAGGTTGAGACTCCCCGCTGGCATGCCCCTCGCTGGGGGTCAGATGTAAGCGTAGGGGGGTAGGCGAAGCCAGAGGAGGCGCAGCACCAGGCCCAGTAACAGGCAACCCAGACTGCAGCACAAGCATCTGCTGGGCGCAAGGTACACACACCCTGATCATCACTTATAGGGGATACCCCACACGCAACACATAGCCGGGCTTGTCCCGAAGAAACCCCAAGCACATTATCCCCAGAAGCCTCCATATGGTGATAATCGTGGCACAACCGGCCAATATAGGGTTAACGCTAATGATAGCTACCCCGGGATGCCCCAAGAGCCCGCTAGGGAAGTGGGGGATATAATAGCAATAGCCTTAACCAAAAGGGAGAGGACCGGGAGAAACCACAATAAAGTTTAACCTGCCTGAAAGACATAAGAAGAAATCCCCATAAGAATAAAACAATCAAATATATAAACATAAATAAATAAAAGCCCCCCGCAGGGGCACTCACGGACCGCGGTAGGTAGACAGCAGACACGGAGCCCAAGGAATCAAAATGGCGCCCACATATACCTCGAGGGGCGGGCAGCGGAGAAGTGATGCGGAAAACGTCATCCGCAAGGCCCGCCCCCCCCGAAGAGCGCGAAGTGTGCCCACGAGATTCCGCCGGCCAATGATGGAGCGACAGCGCCTGAGGCAATGTCGCCGCCATCCGCGGAGCGTAGTACAAGCGAGTGGCGGTGGCGACATTTACAGTAAAATCTAAGTGGCAACGCACACACACACCCCCCGGAGGTCTCCCCAGGGGCAGCAAGGCAAGGGAGCAGCAGCCACAAAATGCCTGAGAGAATAATGAGAGGAGGAGGCCCACCTAAGGGGACAGGGGTTAAGGGAACCCCAGAGAGCGGGAGGGGCATCCCATAAGGCTCATCACATGCCTATACCGCCTACCCTATCAAGGCAGGGACTGCAGTTGGAGCAGCGCTCCTCAGCACCTGACCCAGGTGCTGCCTATCCTTCACCCGAACCAGTTCAGCCGAGGCTGGGAGGCAGTGGGTTCGGAACGGGTGGGAATAGTCCTACAGGGCCGCAGGCTGATAAGCCCCGCTCACCTGTCAGCATAAAGAGCCATCTTCTATCTTCGCAGCCCAGACTGCAGATATGAACTGGGGAATTTGTGGGAGGTCCCCGACTTATATAGGGCCGGGAGGAGCCCCAAGCTTTTTCTGCAGTCCAGCGCAGGATGGATGTATAACCCATGTGTAAGGAATCTTCTGGAACAGGACGTGCTGTATACTTAGAATAATAGTAAAAAACACAGTGAAAACTACTCAGGTCACCACCGCCTACCCCTCTCCCGGAGAGCTCCCCAGGGAGAGAGCGAGGCGGGAGAGAGCAGCGGCAGGCACCCCAGGCAGACGTGGGGGGGGTGGAGGAAGGGCCCACAATATAAGGATAGCATGAAAGGGCATCTCACAAAAGGCTCACCATAGGCCTGAACCGACCACCCATGTTAGGTACAGGGATTGCGGTTGGAGCAACGCTCCTCAAGCACCTGACCCTGGTGCTGTCCTACCTTCACCCGAACCAGGCAGCCGAGGCTGGGAGGCAGTGGGTCCAGAACGGGTGGAAATAGTCCTGCAGTGGCAACGCACACACACACCCCCCGGAGGTCTCCCCAGGGGCAGCAAGGCAAGGGAGCAGCAGCCACAAAATGCCTGAGAGAATAATGAGAGGAGGAGGCCCACCTAAGGGGACAGGGGTTAAGGGAACCCCAGAGAGCGGGAGGGGCATCCCATAAGGCTCATCACATGCCTATACCGCCTACCCTATCAAGGCAGGGACTGCAGTTGGAGCAGCGCTCCTCAGCACCTGACCCAGGTGCTGCCTATCCTTCACCCGAACCAGTTCAGCCGAGGCTGGGAGGCAGTGGGTTCGGAACGGGTGGGAATAGTCCTACAGGGCCGCAGGCTGATAAGCCCCGCTCACCTGTCAGCATAAAGAGCCATCTTCTATCTTCGCAGCCCAGACTGCAGATATGAACTGGGGAATTTGTGGGAGGTCCCCGACTTATATAGGGCCGGGAGGAGCCCCAAGCTTTTTCTGCAGTCCAGCGCAGGATGGATGTATAACCCATGTGTAAGGAATCTTCTGGAACAGGACGTGCTGTATACTTAGAATAATAGTAAAAAACACAGTGAAAACTACTCAGGTCACCACCGCCTACCCCTCTCCCGGAGAGCTCCCCAGGGAGAGAGCGAGGCGGGAGAGAGCAGCGGCAGGCACCCCAGGCAGACGTGGGGGGGGGTGGAGGAAGGGCCCACAATATAAGGATAGCATGAAAGGGCATCTCACAAAAGGCTCACCATAGGCCTGAACCGACCACCCATGTTAGGTACAGGGATTGCGGTTGGAGCAACGCTCCTCAAGCACCTGACCCTGGTGCTGTCCTACCTTCACCCGAACCAGGCAGCCGAGGCTGGGAGGCAGTGGGTCCAGAACGGGTGGAAATAGTCCTGCAGGGCCGCAGGCTGGTAAGCCCCGCTCGCCTGCGCAATATAGAGAGCAATCTTCTATCTTCGCAGTCCTGATTGCAAAAGGAAACTGGGAATTTGTGGGAGGTTCCTGTCCTTTTGTGGGGCCGGGAGATGCCACAAGTTTTTTCTGCAGTCCACTGCGCCACCTTGTGGCAGATATCCCAGACGTAAAGAATTTAGTGAAACAGGACGTGCTGTATACTTGGAAAACAGACTCATGCCACCATACACTCCCCAGCACATGACCTTTTCCATCATCCTGGTAAGAATAGGACAACAGTACAGTCTGGTCCCTGTCGTTTATGTACCTAGGCCTTGTCTCCCTCTTCATACAGCCGATTGGTTGATTTCTGCTGCCCGTTCTGGATTTCCAGGTCTAGACTTTACCTGTCAGAAAAAGGACAGCAATCCCAGAATGCAGAGCGGCATAGCCAGAAGACACTTCTGACTTCTCATGCAGCCTGAGACTCCACGGGCCACCATCTTAGATGTTTAAAGGCTCAAAAAACACACGGTACAGGAAGGATGATTTTTAATGTGGGAAATATGATAGAATAGGATCTTATTTAGGGAGAAGTTCCAGTTTAAAATTTTAGATTTTGTTCACATGCTATGTATACTTTGTAATAATACATTTTTATTTCATATTAATTTTATTAGGTAATAATTTGTTAGTTTTAATCTTTATTTATTGTTTATGCTAGTGTACAATAAAAATATGTATTTCTGTAACTTTCCAGGTTTTCCACCAAACTTCAAATCTATTTGCTGAAGCTGTTGTATGCCACCTTAATAATTGTTTCCTGTTAAGCATGAAAAATAAAACTAGGCATCGCTAAACGATGGCATTGAACATTTTCTGGAAGTCAACTATATAGTTCAGGAAATGGTGCTCATTTACCAAAAACAAATAGGAAATAAGTTGCCATTAACCTGCCAGATCAGCATTGTTAGCACAGTTTACTTTCCTCTGTTCTCTGAACTGATGAAGAGCCACACCAAAGCTTTAGCCATATACCCCTCGATTCAAAGAGCAAAAGTTAATTGATTTCGGATCGAGAATCGTAAGTTTGGGTGGGTGTTTGTCATTTTTTCCTTTTTTTTTTGGCCATTTCGTATTCGCACGAACGTTCGCGCATAGACGTATATGAACATATGCTTTCCGGACGTCAATCGTATACTTTGCGTTAGTTCGTGTGTTTTTCCCGTCCAAATCGTATTTTTTAGGTCCGATCCTATTTTTTACGTGCTTCACATGGGCTTGCGACCAATTCAGAGAGGTGATTGCTAATTGTTTTGAAGCCCATTAAAGAGCTGTTTCCCGAAATGTTTGCCGGCAGCTATTTGGCCTCGGGAGTAGGATGGAGAGGAGCGAGTTTGTGGCACATCAAGGGCTTATGCTTTTTGGCATCGATTTGATCCGGATGTCTGAGAGCAGATTGCCCCTGCGTCGTCGAATGAACATCGATAGCATGAATGATGTTGAGCTGTTTGAGCTGACCAGGCTTAATCGCGCTTCCCTCCATAAATTATATAGTGAGCTGCGGCCATGGTTAGCCCGCACCACAAGGAAGGGGCATGCAATTTCAGGTATGACCAAGATGCTTGGCTGCCTGCAATTTTTGGCGAACGGCTCGTTCCAGAGGCTGGGTGCCCTCTCCGTGGGGATGTCCCAGCCTACGCTGAGCCGCGCACTCTCTAAATTTTTGGAAGGCATGGCTGCCATAACTCCCAAATATATTTTTTTCCCGGATGATATGGCAGCCAGAAACGCCATTAAGCTGGTTTTTATAATGTGGCCGACATGCCCAACGTAATTGGTGCTGTTGACTGCACACATGTGGCACTCGTACCTAGGGCATCCGACGAATATATATATAGGTATATATTTTGGGTTTGGGTTATTATGGGGCCCAACGTGTAATGTAACCTATTTTCCTTGGCGGCAGCATATTTTGGTTTGGACTTTTGTGTACATGCCTTATTTAGGCTTCTCATTTGTTGTTTGAATTTGTGTGCAGACATGTTTTTTTTTCTAAATGTTTTTTGCCCTTATCACTTACCCATTTTTTTTGTTTTTGCCTTAAGGAATTGAAAAATGGGACACTCCCTTAATGTCCAGGCCGTGGTGGGGCCGGACATGCGTTTCCTGAGTGTCCTTGCCGGCTACCCTGGATCGTCGCACGACTCCTATATCCTGAGACGATCTGGTTTGTTTAGGAGATTTGAGTCTGGGGAATTTTCGGGTGCATGGCTGCTTGGTAAGTGTGTCCTATTTTTGGTTACTGATATTTCCCAGGAATCTGTATTGTTTGCCTATTTTAGCTTTATAATTCTTGTCAGAAAAACGAACCAGCATTTTTTGGGGGGGGCTTTTGTGGATTGTATTTTGTTTTTCAACCAAACGCTTTGCTCCCTTTGTGTTTCGGTTTTTTTTTTAACTTTGGTTAGGATGTCTGTAACTTCCATGTCCCAAAATATATTGGGTAGCAGATTGTCCCGAAGTATCTGCTAGTTTTTTGTCCTTTTGTAGTATTGGTCTTGCAATGCCAAAGTGGACTTAAACTGCATACAGTGCATTCTTTATCGAAATGGTGTGGGCCCCTCAGCAGCATCCTAATTGTAACATTTGCGAAGCCAGAATCAAAAACATATTTCTAAAAAGCCTTGTCCGTGCAGATGTTTTTTCATTCTTGGCTTTATTTAAGCTGCATTTTTAGTTATGTACTACATTTGGCCCAATAGTGTTTTTTCTAATGTGCCCTGGGTGTCTTTTTTGGCCCTTTAGCTTACCTCATTTTGATATATGTCAAATTGTTTGTGTTTGTTGTCTTGCAATGTGTTAATTTTTGTTATTTAATTGTCTTGTTAAGGTGATTACGGTTACCCACTTCTCCCCTGGCTCATGACGCCTGTGCTGCGGCCCCAGGATGCCTCTCAGGAAGCCTACAATCGTGCGCACCGCAAGACCAGAGCTGTTGTTGAGAGGGCATTTGGACTGTTGTTGTGGATTTCGTTGTTTGGACCATACCGGGGGCGCCCTGCAATATGCTCCTAACAAAGTGATAGACATCATAATGGCATGTGCTGTTCTGCATAATTTTGCCATTCAAGAACGTGTCCCCCGTTATGTGGATGTTCTGCCCTCTACAGCCCGAGAAGATGATGGTGACAATTATGTGGGCCCACCCAGTGAGTCTGGCCAATCAGTGAGAGCAAATTTGATATTGCAGCATTTTAGTTAAAGCCTTTTTTTGGCTTGCCATTCTGTGTGTGTGTTTGCCTTTATTTTCAAATATTTGTTTGGCCGTAATGTGGCATTACCTTAAATAAATACACAATTTCCCTTAATTGTTGCCTAATGTTTATCCTGGTGTTTACTTAGATTGATCTTTGCATTTTTACACCTCTTAACCAAAAATGTATCTGCTTTAGCCCAAGGTGATGTTAAATGTGTTTCAACTCAAAACGCAACAAGTATTGTAAGTTTGAAATGTTTTTACTTTTTGCACTTTGATTGGTGGTGCATAAAAAATAAAAATCCACATACAACTGTGGCTCAAAAACCAAGAAGGTATTAACATTAAATCTACCACATCTACACCTGGAAGAGAGTGGCACAACCAAACAAGGACACCCAGTCCAAAGGCCAGCCTAGTCCAGTCATTAATATTGCCTGTGCCAAGGGATATTTGGGCATGGCCATAATGTCACACAAACATGTCTGCAAACAGGAGGAGCACAAACCAACAAACCAAACAAATGTCAAAAGCCATAATTGGCACATGATAGTTGGCAACTAGACAGCACATAGACCTATGGCATTGGCTAGTGGCCTTAATCATTACTCTAAGGAGCTCTATGGGAGCAAATACAAAACACAACCTGCATGTGAAACACAAAATGGATTGTTTGAAACCTCAAAGGACAAGTAAATACAGTGGGGGGGAAGAGAAAAGATGTCCCACACATTCATGGATTAATAGGGTGGCTGCCCATAAAACCCAGGTGGAGGTCCGTGGGGATGGGACCTAACCTGGGCCATGGTTGCATTGTGAATTTGCAACTGCTCCATAATGTTTCTCTGCATATTGGTCATCTCAGCCATGGCTGACTGGATGCCATTACTTGCATTGACCATGTTGCTGTTGAGGGTCCGAAACTCCGCGAGGATGCCCTGTAAGGTGTTAGTTAGGTTGACCATATCGGCATGCCTTTCCTCCCGCTCAGTTACGAGCTGTGCCTCAAAAGAGTCCCTCTCTTGGTTCCATAAATCAAGCAGGGCACTGTGCCTCCCCTGGGAAATTGTGCGGCGGCGTAATGGAGTCCGCCGCACAATTACCCTGGCTCTTGGGCGTGCCCTGCCGCGTTGTGTCGTCCCCTCAACAGCAACAGGCATGCTTGGCAAATCCTCAGCAGCAGAGTGAACACTGGGGACTGTTGTGTCAGTCTCCCCATGTGCATGCACAATGGATGCAGATTCACTCTGCTGCTGAGGATTGGCCAGAGAAACATTAGGGAGCAGTTGCAGATTGGGACCCAGGGGGAGGTCATCGGACGTGGCCAGCAGGGATACATCATCTTCCTCCATTTCCTGGATCTCTTCCATGAGTGTGTGGGTCTGTAGGGACATATAAAAAAAAAGGTTAAGTTGGCGTCCCAAATTAGGATTCCATCAGTTTAACACATGCTTAAGCACTTGGTAGTATTTTGGGTACTAAATAAACTTACCGGAAAACTCGGATCTGGGCTCCTATGCTGTACGGACCTGGTAGGCATAATCAAACTGGGGGGTGAGTTTACACTTGCTGAGGGGTCATGCTGGGCTGAAGAAGAGAAAACAAAACAAGGTAAACACACACATAAGCATTGTTTGGGTAGGTAATAAAACAAGCCACTATTTCTAATATTAAGCAACTCTACAGCAATGGGTCCAATTGGTAAAATACACTCAATTTAACATATGTGCAATGGATCGAGTAAACTGCTAACTGACCTCAGTTCGAAGTCAGGAAGTGTACCCAGTCAGCATACAACTTGCAGAGCAACTATTTTGAGTTTGACTACCATTCTCTAGGTCAGGGGTACTCAACCACTTCTTGTAAAGGTCCATTTAAAGGTATCCGGTGAGAGGTGAAGGTCCGGGCATGGGGCTGTCGCAGGGGGTGTCTAGTTATAAATCAGCACACTGGGGGAGGGGCTAGAGATTGCCAAGTGCAAACTAATAAAGGCTGCTTGCCCTTGCTGGGCTGGATGGGGCAGAGCTGAGGGGACAGGGATTGGATGGCTAAAGCTGGGAGGACAGGAATGGATGGTGATGGGATGGATGGAGCAAATCTGTTAGGAATGGATGGGGCTGATGTGGGGGGGGGGGCAGATGGTGGGACAGGGGCAGATGGGGCAGAGCTGGGGCAGCGGGACAGGATTGGACAAAGAGAATGGTGCACCAAGTTAGTGTGTACCTTGCAATGCCACTTCCTGTGCAGTACTTCATATTGCAATGCTAGGTTTCATGGAGCCATGACATTGGCCAGGAGACCAACCACTACATCGCCGATCAAGGGGGCAGCTCTGAGCACGTCAACACAGAAGTAACTGAGTGCAGGGCTGTGTGGGCAGGGGTCTGGGAATCTGGTGGCAAGGTCCGCATTGGGACCCCGGTCCGCCAGTTGAGTATCGCTGCTCTAGGTCAGATATGTTTGGGGGTGTTGAATTAAATTGTTACCTCAAACACAACTCACACAACAAATAGCCAACACATCCCTAATGATGTGTGTTTTGTGATTGAGTCCAAATATATCACTTTTCTTCCTAAACTTCGTTACTTCACACATAATTAGTGTTAATTGTTCTTTTACATAATGTATGTGGTCCAAAATGTGTGATTCACAGGGACCAAAACAGGACACAAACAGGCACAGTAGTGCGAGGCCAAGCAAGCCACACCATAGGGCCATACCGTCATCTTGCTACTAGTGAACTTTAATTTTCTGGGCAAACAGGCAAACATGCAGATTAAGAGTACTCACCTTGTGTACGGGTCGGTGAGTCTGTGTCCCTTAGACCTGCATGGCCACCGACCGCGACAGGATGGAGAAGGCCCAGCACAATCTCCTCAGCAGGTGTAAACTCCAGTTTGGTTGGAAAGCCACCTCCAGTTTTCATGCTGAAATGAAAAAATAGTTTGGTACCCAGAAAAGGTGCATACAGTACATCCTAATCATTACATTTGGAGACATCATTTATTTACCTGTAATTATGCCTTTTAATTTCTTTTTGACGTACAGCATATTTGAGATCCGAAATTTTCTTCTGGATTTGTCCAACATCTTTCCTCTCTTCCCCCGCTGCATTTACTTGTCGTAGGATGGTTTCAAACAATTCCATCTTGCGCTGGTTAGTGGTGTGTTTTGATTTGCTCCCATAGAGCTCGTCATAGTATGTAAGGCCACTAGCCAATGCCATATTTTGGTCATGGGAGAATCTCCCACTCAAAGGTCCGCGCCGCAATGTGCGGACAGATGGTTGGCTTGGGTGCTCCTCCATGTGTGCAGACACATGTGGTGACATTATGGCCTGGGGCTGGGTAGGGGAATGGAAGGATTGCTGGCTTCCCAATGACTGGACTGGACTGGCCAAGGGACTGGGTGTTCTTGCGTGGCTGGCCACCGAACTTCCAGGTGTAGATGTGGTCCGGGTGGCCATTCTTTGGCCTCTTGGGGGGCTCTGTTCCCGGCTGGTGCCAGGTCGGGGGCTATGTTCCCGGCTGGTGCCAGGTCGGGGGCTATGTCCCCGGCTGGTGCCAGGTCGGGGGCTTCGGGCCCTGCTGCGGGGCCTGGATGCTCTTCGGGCCTTGCTGCGCGGCCTTGCTGGGCTTCGGGCCCTGCTGTGTTGCCTTGCTGGGCTTCTGGCCCTGCTGCGGGGCCTGGATGGTGTTCTGGGCCTGCTGTGTTGCCTTGCTGGGCTTCTGGCCCTGCTGTTGGGCCTGGATGGTGTTCTGGCCCTGCTGCGGGGCCTGGATGCTCTTCGGGCCCTGCTGTGCGGCCTTGCTGGGCTTCGGGCCCTGCTGTGTTGCCTTGCTGGGCTTCTGGCCCTGCTGTGGGGCCTGGATGGTGTTCTGGCCCTGCTGCGGGGCCTGGATGGTGTTCTGGGCCTGCTGTGTTGCCTTGCTGGGCTTCTGGCCCTGCTGTGTTGCCTTGCTGGGCTTCTGGCCCTGCTGCGGGGCCTGGATGGTGTTCTGGCCCTGCTGCGGGGCCTGGATGCTCTTCGGGCCCTGCTGCGCGGCCTTGCTGGGCTTCGGGCCCTGCTGTGTTGCCTTGCTGGGCTTCTGGCCCTGCTGCGGGGCTGGATGGTGTTCTGGGCCTGCTGTGTTGCCTTGCTGGGCTTCTGGCCCTGCTGTGGGGCCTGGATGGTGTTCTGGCCCTGCTGCGGGGCCTGGATGCTCTTCGGGCCCTGCTGCGCGGCCTTGCTGGGCTTCGGGCCCTGCTGTGTTGCCTTGCTGGGCTTCTGGCCCTGCTGCGGGGCCTGGATGGTGTTCTGGGCCTGCTGTGTTGCCTTGCTGGGCTTCTGGCCCTGCTGCGGGGCCTGGATGGTGTTCTGGGCCTGCTGCGGGGCCTGGGTTGGCTAAGTGCCCGGCTTGAAAGCATGGGTGGTGTGGGCTCCCTTGGGCGGCCTCTTCTGGGGGCAGAGGTGGTGGTGGCTGCTGTGGCCTGTTTTTTGGCCGCAGGGGCACGTGCCTTTGGGGCCCTTTTTTGGGAAAGGGAGGGTCCAGTGTCCCTTGGTGGGGCCGAGGTGGTACTTGCCTTCTGGGCCCTTAGCTTCTTGGGTCCTTGCTGGGACCTGGTGGTTGGGCCCTCAGAGGTCTGCCTTGGCTGGGCGCGTTTAGCTGCTGCCTTTTTGGGTGCCATTTTCTCAAAAAGCTCAAAGAGAATGAGCTTTGGGTGCAGGGACCTTTAAATCATGCGCCCAGCGTCTGACGCCTATGCGCACGACTACGCGCTCGTACGGACGTACGTTCGTGCGGAACCAGGAAACCGCTGGGGTTTCACTTATCTGCTGCCTTGAAGAAGCATAAAGATGGCGCCCACTATCTTCACCCGTCAACAGGAAGAGATCCTCATGCTGGTAAGTGCCTTGCTCTGCCTTTTAAGCTAATACTGACTGATGTACTAAATGTAAATGATGCGTTTGGAACTAGTTTTGGGGATCTTAATGTTTAAGAACAGGCTCCTCACACTTCATCCTCAAGGGCCGAGCCAGGCCACGTTTTCACCTCTCTATGCTGAGCAATTGCTCTGGCTTAGCACCAGTTAATTAACCTGTGGAGTAGCGTGGCTAGCTGTCAAACCTGGCCTGTCTCGGACCTTGATGCGGATGTTTGCGGACCACTGTTTGCCTAAGACCTCAAAACACAACGGCAAGCCACACACGTGGGCAAAAAGCCTAAGCATAAGCCGACATCTTGGATGTTCAAACCATCCTAACATGCCATAGATGCAGGTGGCCTGATTTGTAATGTTGGCTAGCTGTATGTACATGGTGTGTGAAACATATAACATAAGACCAGACTCTGAATCAGAGTGAACGTCCGCTTTAAGGCACTCCCCAAAAATGGCTGGCACTCTAAATGTGTGTGTTAATGACATGACATTCGCAACTTGTGATGCAACACATATGGCTCTGTGTGTAAAAGTAAAAGCTCTGTGTCCATTATGTTTTTCAGATCATGCTTCAGCGCCGGAATGACTTCGCGCCCAATGTGTGCGAAAAAAGGGACATCGCCCGGGAGATCATCGCGGAAATCCACCGTGTGACCAGCACCACCTTCACTCACACCCAGATAATGCAGCATTGGTCGGACCTGAAACGTCTGCACATGCCCCGGGTGCGGAGGTTTTTTGGGATCCATTTCCCAAGTAAGTACAAAGCGATAGCATGGTATATGTTCCAAATGTATAAGTTATGCCTTTATTTATAATGACTTTTCTTTTTTTAGTGTTGGAAATGGATTTCAGAATTCGCCGCACCCGGAGGCGCACAGGCCCGACCAGTGCTGCATGATTCTGCATCTGTGAGTGAAGGTGGTGGATCTCCCGGGCGACGGACCTACCCCTCCTCTGTGGCCTCCTCAGACCAGCCCCTGGACCTTACCACAGAGGAGGGGCCCAACCGCGTGGGCATGGAGTCATACCCGGCCAGGCATGGGGAAGGCTCTGGTATGTCACTCTTCATGTATATGCACAAAGATATACATGCCAGGCCAAAAACTAAGTGCTCCTTTATTATGTATTTGTAGAAGCTTCGGGAGCAGGTGAGATAGTGGAGGAGGAGGCAGCAGAGATGCTGGAAGTTGATCCTGGCGAAGGTGAGTGATGTCAGCCAGACTGGGAGCCAGATATGTTGGGAATAGTGACTCTATACAACTACTAACCAAATGTCACATGTTTCTCCAGGGACTTCTTCACAGCATAGCCAGGACCAAGGGCATCCTGTTGGCCCCAACCAGCCATCTGTCGGCCACCAACAAAGTAAGTAGCCATGTTCATATTTATGTGTTTTTAGCTAATAACACACACATAACTAAAGGCGTAGCCAATGTATAGTTAACACTTTCATGTGGGCACTTCGTTAGCTTAAAGCGGACCCTAACTCGTATTAAGAGCCTAGCTAATAATTATCCCACACACTGTACATACAGATTGCGAACATTCAAAAACAGGCTACCGGCATCTAATGCATGTTAGGAGCCTTTAAACATCCAAGATGGCGGCATATGGAATGCGCAATATTTACAGGCAGCATGGCATACAGATTTAAAAAAGTAAGGTGCTGCCATGCATTGTGGGACTGCTGACCTTTCCCTGAACCCAGCTATGCTCTGTATTACCAAAGCACAACTGTAACCTACTCCCCTGTACTTTATCCCACTCTCCTCTCCTCATTAAGTGTTATGCTTCTGAGTCCAGATGGCGGCGCAGTAATCAAAAATCCACCAAAATGTACTTTGATCTGGTGCAGAATCATTTGGGAATAGTTATTGATTTTCATTAAATAATGTTGAAGGTCCGGTTTAAGGAGTTTCAATACTTACCTGTGGGAAATGCATTTACTTTATCCCTTAGAAGAATGACATATGTCATGCATTTACATGTATTTGATTAACCCAAAATCTATTCCCAGCATACAAACCGGTCTGGTACTCCTATTTATGTTTATTTCTCTATTGGTTACAGGGATGATCCCAAAAACATTGGAGGGGAAAAAAAAAAGAATAAAGGAGTTGGTGGCCGAGCTGCTGGCCATACAGGCGACGTTGGGGCCAACAGAAGAAGAAGAGGAGGAGGATTAGTGCCCTTGGTCCTGGCTAATTTTGTAAAATAGTTTTAAACTAGCTTTTAGTGAACCTAATTTTATTGTTTTAAAAACAAAAAACAAAAAAAATTTTAACATTTTACAATGTTTTAAAAAAACAAAAAACAACCCAAAAAAAAAAAAATTATAATAAATAATATTTTAAGCCTTCATAAATGTGTCATTTCTAATATGCGCCCAAAAAGACATTTACACAAACACGAAAATACATGCTTAGAAACATATAGACATATGTACATTATGTGGTTTGGGTAAGTTTTAGGGTCGTCCAAATGAAGAAGGATGCAAGCGCTAAGGGGTTTGGGTAAGTTTTAGGGTCCGAGAAATGAAGAAGGATGCAAGCGCTAAGGGGTTTGGGTAAGTTTTAGGGTCGTCAACATGAAGAAGGATGCAAGCGCTAAGGGGTTTGGGTAAGTTTTAGGGTCCGAGAAATGAAGAAGGATGCAAGCGCTAAGGGGTTTGGGTAAGTTTTAGGGTCGTCCAAATGAAGAAGGATGCAAGCGCTAAGGGGTTTGGGTAAGTTTTAGGGTCCGAGAAATGAAGAAGGATGCAAGCGCTAAGGGGTTTGGGTAAGTTTTAGGGTCCGAGAAATGAAGAAGGATGCAAGCGCTAAGGGGTTTGGGTAAGTTTTAGGGTCGTCCAAATGAAGAAGGATGCAAGCGCTTAGGGGTTTGGGTAAGTTTTAGGGTCGTCCAAATGAAGAAGGATGCAAGCGCTAAGGGGTTTGGGTACGTTTTAGGGTCCGAGAAATGAAGAAGGATGCAAGCGCTAAGGGGTTTGGGTACGTTTTAGGGTCCGAGAAATGAAGAAGGATGCAAGCGCTAAGGGGTTTGGGTAAGTTTTAGGGTCGTCCAAATGAAGAAGGATGCAAGCGCTAAGGGGTTTGGGTAAGTTTTAGGGTCGTCAACATGAAGAAGGATGCAAGCGCTTAGGGGTTTGGGTAAGTTTTAGGGTCGTCAACATGAAGAAGGATGCAAGCGCTAAGGGGTTTGGGTAAGTTTTAGGGTCGTCCAAATGAAGAAGGATGCAAGCGCTAAGGGGTTTGGGTAAGTTTTAGGGTCGTCCAAATGAAGAAGGATGCAAGCGCTAAGGGGTTTGGGTAAGTTTTAGGGTCGTCCAAATGAAGAAGGATGCAAGCGCTAAGGGGTTTGGGTAAGTTTTAGGGTCGTCAACATGAAGAAGGATGCAAGCGCTTAGGGGTTTGGGTAAGTTTTAGGGTCCGAGAAATGAAGAAGGATGCAAGCGCTAAGGGGTTTGGGTAAGTTTTAGGGTCCGAGAAATGAAGAAGGATGCAAGCGCTAAGGGGTTTGGGTAAGTTTTAGGGTCGTCAACATGAAGAAGGATGCAAGCGCTTAGGGGTTTGGGTAAGTTTTAGGGTCGTCCAAATGAAGAAGGATGCAAGCGCTAAGGGGTTTGGGTAAGTTTTAGGGTCCGAGAAATGAAGAAGGATGCAAGCGCTAAGGGGTTTGGGTAAGTTTTAGGGTCGTCCAAATGAAGAAGGATGCAAGCGCTAAGGGGTTTGGGTAAGTTTTAGGGTCGTCCAAATGAAGAAGGATGCAAGCGCTAAGGGGTTTGGGTAAGTTTTATGGTTCCTAAAGGTAAGTGGTAGCCTGGCGCGAGGCAGTAGTGGTGAGATTGGTAGTGTCAGATAGGGCCCACATTGGTTTGTGGAGTGTAGCTTGGATCGCGCATGCGCAAGACCTTATATACATACGAACGAACGAATATAAGAGGCCAAAAACCATTGAAAACCAGAGGCAAACGCAAGTAATTGGAAGAGGTGGACGATGGAAGCGGCCGAAAAAAAAGTGATCACATCAACCTGTTTTTTACGATTGACAACCGACTGAGGCAAGTTCGGGAGATAACATACGAACGGACGTATATTTTAGGATAGAAACGTATTTGCTTATAGAATCACTCGCAAGTTCATACGAACGCACGAGCGGACGGGAAAAATAGGATGATCGGCACCCAAATCAAAGCTGTTACATGTTTCTTTGAATCGACCCAATAGTCCCTTAAGGCTAGGCTGGGCCACATTGCTTCAGCATGGGAAGGGACGTTCATTATCTTTTATGGGAATTGTTCGAACAAGAACATGTGAAAAGACCTATGTTCCATTAGATTAAATAAACTCTCTTCAACCATTGCACTTATAGGCATACATTTTGATGGGTCAAAGCCTTAAAGATGAACAAAAACACTTTGATTGGAAGTCATTTAAAGAGGAACACCACCCGGGAATTTCACTCTCCCAGGTATTGTTCCTCTCTGGTTGTGTGTATCCCCCCTGGTTGCTGTAAAAACCCAACTCCCCTGTCGTTCTATAGTCACAAGCATGGCCCGCTCAGCCAGTCAGCGTGCTTGATTTCGATTGTCTCTCTTCGCTCTGCTAGCGGCTGAGCATCCCTTTGCTCAGTTTCCAGTTGTGGGTGTGCCTGTAGCGCCCATTCAGAAAGGCCTGGCATGGGTATGCGTACAGCTAGAATTGAGCAGGGATGCTGCTGTGGATTAGAGATGCAGTGAGGGCTAGCAGGTAAGTGAAACAGGGGATCTGGGGGGTTTCACACAATGGGGCATCCCAAATGAGGATGCCCCGTTGTGTGAGTGGGAATCGGACAGACATGGAGTTTTTTAGACTCCAGCGCCTCCATTGTTCCTCTTTAACGGAAGGGTTATTACCTTTATTACTTCATTATTTCAGATTAACGCATGGGGAGCTGCATCCACTTTGTGGGCCCAACATAGAATCTACAAAAGTCTGGATACCACAATCTTTATGGTTGCAGTTGAAGCTGGAATATACAAGTATACAGGCAAGGTTTATCAAATTTAGTCTGCTTTATTTTTATTTAAAAAATAAATGTATGCCATTAACTAGACTCTAAAGGAAAATTGGTGTTGGCCACCAATTTGCTATGCGCTGGGAGAGGGCATCTGGATTGCCCCCCCTTCACTCCACTACCCTGGCAAAATCAAGCCCTCAGACTGGTGACCATCATGTGGTCAGGATGCCTATCATTTGGGTGGGGGAGAGCATTGCAAATAAATAGAAACTAGGGTCTCGATTAAGTTAAGAGTTAAATTCTCATAATAGTAAAATATTCACTTTAGGATAAAAAAGCATGAGCATGTCACTGTTGCTGAATCACCAGATAGGAAGACAATGAAAGTCAATGGCACATTTTACTACAGTGTAAAAAGAAGTAAAAAGTTCACTACTTTTCTTACGAGGATTGGCCTTGATTTAACAAGAGTTGAAAAAAATTCTCATGGTAGTAAAAAAATATTTTGTGATTACTCACCTTTAAAAAGATTAATAACATTCGGGTTATGTCCAGTAGAGGGCGAACTTCTGCAGAGATGACTAGAAAAAAAGGAGCCCCTCCCGACCCATAAATACCTGGGACCTCCCACACATTACCCAGTATAGGAAAGCAGTAAGGGGACCAGGAAGAGCCAATAAAAAACTAATTAACCAAACAAGGTTCACCATATAGAGGATCCAGAATACAAAACAGGGCGGGATGAAGCAGGGTGTGTGACATACTTATAATACCCATTTTAAAGGTGAGTAATCACAAAATGGTATTATTCCAAGTATGTCACACACCCCGCTTCCAAGATTAATAACATTCGGGACATCCAGTAGCAGTGTCCAACATGGGTGGGGATCCCAAAAAGGCAATAATGCAAAATTAAACCACTGCAGCTTGCAGAACTTTGTGGCCAAAAACAGCATCCGCTGAGGCCCGCACATCAACCTTATAAAACTTGGAAAAGGTATGAACAGAAGACCAAGTAGCTGTTAGGCACTTACCTCGTCGCCGTTCCTGGTCCCGCGGCGCGCTGTCGGGTGGCTCCCGGCGGGCTGCTGCCCGACTGTCCCCGGGTCCGCCGTCTCCTCGGCGCCGTCCCCGAGGATGCGGCGCTTCTCCCTCCTGGCGGGAGCGCGCCCGACACTCAACGTGCTCGCGCGCGCGCGCGAGCACGTCTCCTTTATGCCTCCCGGCGGCGCTTTCCCCAGCGCGCCCGCCGGGGGCAAGTTTAAAGTATCCAGTCTCTGGCTGGATCCTGGGGGTTGAGCCCAGGGACTGGTCGGCCTGTCTGGCCTGGGCCGTCCAGCTCCTGGGACCTATCCCATGATCCTGTTATGCACCAATCACCCTGGTTCCCTCCATTTTCCCTTTTCCCCAATGGCCAGTATTTATTATAAAGCCTTTCTGCTCCGGGTTCCCAGTGCCCGTTATAGCCTCTGGGTTCTGGATGTGTGTTACAGTGTCTCCTGTTATTATTCGGCTTTTGGACCTTGACTTCCCTTGCTTGCTGCCTGCCCTGACCTTTCGCTTGCCTGACCACGATTCTGCCTGACCCCTCTGATACCTCGCACCGTGACCTCCTGGATTTGACCTCGGCTCGTTTGACTACTCTTTGTTACCTCCTTCGGATACCTCGCCCTGTGACCTCCTGGTTCGACCTCGGCCTGTATTTGGACTTCTGCCATCCGGCATTCTCATTCGGGACTCCCTGCCGTTCATCAGTCTCCATCTTAAGCTGGTATCCTTTGCGCCCTATAAGTCCTGGGGGCAACCGACTGGGAGAGGCATTACCCGTGTCTCCTACAAGCGGGGGCTTGTCTATAGGCAGAAGAGGCGGTGGAGATTGGGGGTTACCAGCTCAAGACAGACAGGTGTTCGGTACAGTCCTGACAGTATAACGGGCCAAAAGAATGGACCAAATCCTGGAACAGGTGCAAGCCTTAACAGCGGCGGTAGAGCACCTGGCTCATCGAGTTGCGGCCCAGGAGAACCGTCCTGCTCCTAACGTCCCCAGTCCTCAGGGGACTCCGGCCGCAATGTTTGTGGAACCAAAAATTCCACTCCCAGAAAAATTTCACGGCGACAGGGCAAAATTTGCCAACTTCCGGGACTCTTGCAAATTGTACTTCCAGCTCCGTCCTGTCTCTTCAGGGTCACAAGAGCAGCGGGTCGGGTTGATTATCTCCCTCCTTCAAGGAGATCCTCAATCCTGGGCCTTTAGTTTGTCATCCCAGGATCCAGTTCGTCTCTCTGTGGACAGTTTCTTCTCCGCGATGGAGGTTCTTTATGATGATCCCGACAAAGGGGCCACAGCTGATGCTAAGTTGCGTACTCTTCGCCAGGGACGCCGTCCAGCCGAAGATTATTGCTCGGAATTCCGTCGCTGGGCAGTAGACTCCCGCTGGAACAATCCTGCCCTCTGCGGTCAATTCCGGCTTGGATTGGCCGATTCCGTCAAGGACACCTTGGTGAATTATCCGGAACCTCAGACCCTAGACGAGTTAATGCACCTCGCCATTCGCATTGACCGTCGGCTTCGGGAAAGACGCCAAGAAAAAGGGTCACATGCTGAGACAGCTTCAAGATCTGAGGCCCCAGTAGCACAACCTTCGGAAGAGCCCATGCAACTGGGTGCCACAAGGCTCACCGAAGTCAAGAGACATCGACGCTTATCCAAGGGGCTATGTCTGTACTGTGGTGGAACCGGCCATATGGTCAGACTATGCCCAAAGAAGCCGTCGGGAAACTCCAGAGGCTAGGGGGTTTCGAGGGGGCCCTCCTAGGCTGTAAGGTATCACCTCAAGTATCGTCTCCAGTTCTTATTCCAGTTCAGATAAAAATTAATTTTAAATTTCTGAATTTGAAGGCTCTCCTAGACTCCGGAGCAGCCGGGAACTTCCTTGACTCTGAGTTAGCTCAGAGTTTAGGAATTACGCTCCAGTCCTTGCCTACTCCCATCCGGGTCTCTGCTATTGACGGCACACCTGTGGCCGGGGGTTTAGTTCAGTTCAGAACCCTTCCCGTACAGTTTAAGGTGGGAGCTAATCACTCTGAAGTAATTAGTTTTTTGGTCTTGAGTATGCCTAGCACCCCTCTAATTCTGGGATTGCCATGGTTACGGGAGCACAATCCCCAAATTGATTGGGTCTCAGGGCAAATCATAAAGTGGGGGCACCAATGTTTTCAGAATTGTTTGGAACTCCCGGTCAGGGTTGCGCAACTATCCCCAGCTGGAGTTCCCACTCCGTACTTAGAATTTGCCGACGTCTTTTCTGAAAGGGCGGCGGACAAACTTCCTCCCCATAGACCATGGGATTGCCCTATTGAACTCCTCCCCGGTACCATGCCTCCTAGGGGAAGAATATTTAATTTAACCCGAGCTGAAACCATCGCCATGCGGGAATATATTGTGGAAAACCTAGAGAAGGGGTTTATTCGACCATCATCTTCCCCGGCAGGAGCAGGGTTCTTTTTTGTAGAAAAGAAAGATGGGGGGCTCCGCCCCTGTATTGATTATCGGGGTTTAAATAACATCACTATTAAAAATAAGTATCCCCTGCCACTTATCGAGGGGTTATTTACACAGGTGGTTGGGGCGCAGGTTTTTTCCAAACTCGACCTCCGGGGGGCCTATAACCTCATCAGAATTAGGCAGGGGGACGAGTGGAAAACGGCCTTCAATACCCTTGAGGGGCATTATGAGTATTTGGTAATGCCATTTGGTTTGTGCAATGCCCCCGCGGTCTTTCAAAGTTTTGTAAACAAAATTTTTAGGGACTATCTTGGCCGTTTTGTGGTCGTTTATTTAGACGACATTCTGATTTTTTCTTCATCCCTGGAAGAACATCGCAAACATGTGCGTATAGTCCTGCAAAAACCCAGGGAAAACTGTTTATATGCCAAGTTAAAGAAGTGTCAATTTGAGGTATCTGAGGTTCCATTTCTCGGCTATATTATTTCTAAGTCTGCTCTATCCATGGATCAGTCTAAAGTGAAGGCAGTCTTAGAATGGGAGCAGCCCAAGGATCTGAAGGGCCTGCAAAGGTTCCTGGGCTTCGCTAATTTTTATAGAAGGTTCATTAAGAACTTTTCTTCTCTAGTAACTCCATTGACTAATCTTACCAAGAAAAGCGGGTATCCCTCAGTTTGGCCTGTTCAAGCTGTTCAGGCCTTTGAGAATCTGAAAAGAGTGTTTAGCTCCGCCCCGGTCTTAGTTCACCCGGATGAGCAATCACCCTTTTTTGTGGAGGTGGATGCTTCTGAATTTGCAGTGGGGGCGGTTTTGTCACAATATCATGGGTCACCTGAACGCCTTCACCCATGTGCTTTCTTTTCCAAGAAGTTCTCTGGGGCCGAGAGAAATTATGATATTGGCAACAGAGAATTGTTAACTATCAAGTTAGCCTTTCAGGAATGGAGACACTGGCTGGAGGGGGCTCAGTACCCTGTTACGGTCTTTACGGATCATAAAAATCTGGAATACATTCAATCTGCAAAAAGACTAACTCCAAGACAGGCTCGCTGGTCCTTGTTCTTTTCCCGGTTTAACTTCTCTATCACCTATAAACCTGGGTCCAAAAATGTTAAAGCGGATGCCCTGTCTCGGAGTTTCTCTTTCCCTAACTCGCCCGAAAGATTGGATATTCCCATCTTACCCCACTCCCTGGTGGTAGCCGCCATCCAACCCCAACTTCCTGATCTAGCTCAGTTCCAAGCCGAAGCTCCACCTGAAAAACCTGAGTCTGTCCAGTTTGTGCCTTCTCTTTACCGCACTGCCTTTTTGTCTCATTTTCACGATACTAAAACAGCGGGTCATCCGGGGGTCAAGAAGAGATTTCACAGAGAGAACCCTTTGAAACCCAGCTTGGAGGGTCCAGTGGCCCCTCCTCAGGGGGGGGTAATGTTAGGCACTTACCTCGTCGCCGTTCCTGGTCCCGCGGTGCGCTGTCGGGTGGCTCCCGGCGGGCTGCTGCCCGACTGTCCCCGGGTCCGCCGTCTCCTCGGCGCCGTCGTGGGATCCAGGGGCTGGCGGCGCGGGACGCTGCTGGTGCCCGCGTTGCAGCGTGCTCCGCGTGGCTGCGCGGGCCTGCCGCTCTCCCCGAGGATGCGGCGCTTCTCCCTCCTGGCGGGAGCGCGCCCGACACTCAACGTGCTCGCGCGCGCGCGCGCGAGCACGTCTCCTTTATGCCTCCCGGCGGCGCTTTCCCCAGCGCGCCCGCCGGGGGCAAGTTTAAAGTATCCAGTCTCTGGCTGGATCCTGGGGGTTGAGCCCAGGGACTGGTCGGCCTGTCTGGCCTGGGACCTATCCCATGATCCTGTTATGCACCAATCACCCTGGTTTCCTCCATTTTCCCTTTTCCCCAATGGCCAGTATTTATTATAAAGCCTTTCTGCTCCGGGTTCCCAGTGCCCGTTATAGCCTCTGGGTTCTGGATGTGTGTTACAGTGTCTCCTGTTATTATTCGGCTTTTGGACCTCGACTTCCCTTGCTTGCTGCCTGCCCTGACCTTTCGCTTGCCTGACCACGATTCTGCCTGACCCCTCTGATACCTCGCACCGTGACCTCCTGGATTTGACCTCGGCTCGTTTGACTACTCTTTGTTACCTCCTTCGGATACCTCGCCCTGTGACCTCCTGGTTCGACCTCGGCCTGTATTTGGACTTCTGCCATCCGGCATCCTCATTCGGGACTCCCTGCCGTTCATCAGTCTCCATCTTAAGCTGGTATCCTTTGCGCCCTATAAGTCCTGGGGGAAACCGACTGGGAGAGGCATTACCCGTGTCTCCTACAAGCGGGGGCTTGTCTATAGGCAGAAGAGGCGGTGGAGATTGGGGGTTACCAGCTCAAGACAGACAGGTGTTCGGTACAGTCCTGACAGTAGCAGCCTTACAAACTTGTTCAACAGAAGCCTGGTGCTGAAAAGCCCAGGAAGCCCCAACAGCACGAGTAGAATGAGCAGTGATCTGAAAAGGGGGATCCCTCCCCTTGGCAGTATAGGCCCCAACAATGGGCTGACGTATCCATTTACTAATGGTAGACTTGACGGGCGCCAAACCCTTCTTGGGCCCAGAGGGCACCACAAACAAGGCGTCCGTCCTACGGAAAGGAGAAGTAGCCACCAAATAGTACTTCACACAACGAACAACATCCAAAGAGTGCAGGGCCCTCTCCTTGTCATTGCTAGGCTTAAGACACAAGGAAGGGAGAACCACATCCTGATTGAGATGGAAGGCAGAGACCACTTTAGGTAGGAAATCTGGCTTAAAACGGAAGACCACCTTGTCCTGATGTCTTTCAAAGTAAGGGGCCTGAATAGACAGAGCCGCCAACTCAGAAACACGTCAAACAGAGGTGACAGCCACCTAAAAGGCAACCTTTTGCGTGAGAATGGAAAGTGCAACATCCTGCACCGGATCAAAAGGAGGCCCCTGGAGAGCCGACAGCACCAAATTCAAGTCCCAAACAGGCAACAAAGGCTTTCGAGAGGGCCGCACATGAGTGACCCCCTGGAAAAAAGTCTTAACCAAAGGATGGAGAGCAAAAGACCTTTGAAAGAAAACCGCCAGGGCAGAGACCTGCCCTTTCAAGGTACTAAGCTGAAAACCCCGGTCCAAACCATGTTGAAGAAACTCCAAAATCCTGGGAATCAAAAACACCCTACAAGGCAAGGCCCTAGCCTCACACCAATCAATATAGGACCGCCAAGTCCTGTAGTAGATGTTAGAGAAAGACTTCTTCCTAGCCCTAACAAGTGTCTGGATCACGGAATCAGACAAACCTTCATCTTTAAGAATGGAGGTTTCAGCAGCCACGCCGTCAAAGCCAGCGTTTGTAAATTGTGGTAACAAAGCTGACCTTGAGTGACCAGATCCGGAAGCAGGGGCAACCTGTACTGATCGACCGCCAGCCGCACGTTTGCGAACCACACCTGTCTTGGCCACCTTGGAGCCACCAGAATTGCTGGCACATCCTCTTGAACCAGCTTGCGCACCACCCTGCCTACCATGGAGAAGGGAGGAAACAGGTACAGGAGACCCAGATCCCTCCAGGCAAGGGACATGGCATCCACTGCCAGAGTCAGAGGATCCTGAGACAGAGACATAAAAGCAGGGAGCTTGCGGTTGTGACGGGAGGCAAAGAGATCCACCTCCGGGAACCCCCACTTGTGACAAATGGATAGAAATACCTTGTTGTTGAGGGACCATTTCCCTCGACGAGAGGACCCCCTGCTGGGGGAGTCCGCTTCCATGTTCTCCACACCTGGAATGTACAACGCCGAGATGCATGGAACATTGCTCTCGGCCCATGCAAGGATCAGAGAAACTTCCCTGAGGGCACTCCTGCTGCGAGTCCCTCCTTGGTGATTGATGTAAGCTACCGCAGTCCGATTGTCTGTTCGAACCTGAACCGGTAAGCCTTGGAGGTGATGCGTCAAGTGCGACAGCACCATCCGAATAGCCCTCAGCTCCAAGACGTTGATGGGGTTGTGCGCCTCTTGAGGACCCCACAACCCCTGGAACTGATGTTCCTTCCAGAAACCCCCCCAGCCCGACAGGCTGGCGTCCGTGGTGACCGTCTCCCAACAAGGGACCAGAAAGGATCTGCCCCTCAGAAGATTCCTCGGTTCCAGCCACCACTGAAGAGACTGCCGGACCAGGGGAGACACCTGAAATGACTGATCCAAGGACAGAGGACATACGTCCCAAGCCAACAACAGATGGAGTTGAAGAGGCCGAATGTGAAACTGGGCAAAGGGAACTGCCTCGAAGGAAGCCACCATCAACCCCACCAGCCTCATCCCTTCGGCACAGAATCGGCACATGAAGGTAAGCGTTCTTGATGTCTATGGACGTCATAAAGTCCCCTGGACAAAGAGAGTTGATGGTCGATCGCAGAGTCTCCATGCGAAATTTCTTGGTTCTGATGAACCTGTTGAGAATCTTTAAATCCAGAATGGGTCTTATGGAACCATCCTTTTTGGGCACTGTAAAAAGGTTGGAGTAATAGCCCCGGCCTCTCTCTGAGAAGGGCACCGGGCAGATGACTTCCAAGTCCAGCAGATTCTGTACTGCCAACAAAAGTCCCTGCGCGGCCCGGGGGTCTGAAGGAACCCGAGACCTGAGGAATCTGGGAGGAGGCCGGTACTCGAACTCCAGCTTGTACCCGGAAGAGACCACTTCCAGGATCCAATTGTCTGTGACCTCCCGTGTCCAGACCTGGGCGAAGTGCCGTAGCCGTCCTCCCACCCGCGAGGGTGAGGGCACCCCCTCATTGCTGAGAGGGTTTAGCAGCTGTCTTGGGTTTGCAACCCCAGGCAGTTCCGGGACGGGCACGTCCTCTGCCCCTGCCCCAGGAATCATCTCTGAACGCTGAGTAGGCAACTCCTCTGCTTGGTCGAGAGCCACGAAGGGAAGGATTAAAGGAGCCTGCGCCCTGAAAGGAGCGGCGCTGCTTCTTGCGTTGTGGTAGCTTTCCTCCTTTCGCCACCGAGTCCAATTTGTCCCCAAACAAACGCATACCCAGGAAGGTTAGCCCCGTAAGCGACTTCTTAGCCGCAATGTCAGCCGCCCACTGGCGCAACCAAACCGAACGGCGTATAGCCACAAGCAATGCTGAGGTTCTACTACACATGCATATGGTGTCATCCAAGGCTGATAAGACAAAGGTCATGAACAATTCACACCGCGTAAGCGCAGCAAATTCATCACTGGCAGGGTTAAGCTGGGGACCATTTAACAGGCCCCTAATTACAGACCTGGTAGCCATGGCCGTGAGAGCTGAAGCACAAACAGGAAGCAAGGCCGAACCTACGCTGGCAAAGGCATGAGATGCCATTTGATCAAGACGTCGGTCCTCACTATCCTTCAGCGTGGTGGCGTCTGGTGAGTGCACATCGGATGTGTTGGACAAACCCAGAACCGGAGCGTCAACCTCAGGAGGGGACGACCAGCGCTTCACAGTGTCCACCGGAAAGGGATACTTCCTATCCCATCCTTGAGGAACACCGGGAAGCCGGCTGGGCTTTTCCCATTCTTTAAGAACCAAATTGTCAAAATGCTTCTGATTTGGGAACTCTAGGCGAGGCTTAGCAGTCCCAAAAAATTCCCCATTTTGCGGAGGGGCCTCCGCAGGAGGAGAAATAGCCAGCACCTCAAAAATATGGGCCAGAAGCCTGGGGGTATCAACAGTATCCCCATGCTCCTTCCCAGCATCAGCATCCAAAAACTGCTGATCCTCAGAGCCATCAGATTCTGAAAACAATTCCCCTTCTTCCAGTGGGGAATAATCAGACCAGTCAAAGGTATCATAATCCTCGAAATCCAAGCCCGGCGCAGCCGTTGACAAAAGCCTTCTCTTAGCCGGGGCCTTTCTGGCCGCAGAGCTAGAAATCAATTTCTCAATGTTGGCCAATCTAGCACAGACATCAGAGTGCGACTCCCCACTAATGACAGCGTCACTTGGGGTCAGAATCAGGCGTGGGGGTGTAGGTGATGAGGCCGGCGGCGCTGACCCAGACGCCTGGGACCCCGACTGCCGCGCAATGGCCTGCTGTGCACATGTAATGCAAACCAGCACATTATCCCCCGCAAGAGATGCCCCACAACCCACACACTGCCGGGGCTGCCCCGAAGGGAGCCCGAGCCCGGTATCCTGGGAAGCCTCCATATGGTGATTTTTTAAGGTAGTCGCAATGACCAGTGGGAATTACGCTAGTAAGCTACCCGAGATGCCCCTTTACGTCCGTTAGTGGGAGGATTTGTAAAGCCCCAAAATTAGAGTGAGGGACCTAAGGACCTATAAAGGAAGGAGGTCTCCCTGTAAGACATATTGAGAAGGGGGGGCCATAAGCACGAATTCATTACAGAAAACATGCATCCAGCCAAAATGACAGTCACACCAAAATCTTGGCATTGTAATATCTTTCACAGGCAAAATAACATACAAGCAAATTGTAAACACAGAATGCCAAGGCCAATAAAGAAAGGGAGGGGGGGCCCGCAGGGCACTCATGCTCTAGTGTCAAAATGGCGACAGACAGGCAGCAGCAGCCTCCACAGCAGCAGCCAGGAAGGAAGAGAAGGGGGGCGGGCCAGCGCGGATTACGCGCCGCGCGTGGCCCCGCCCCCTCCTGCACAGACGAGGAACCGCAGTCCCAGGCTATAGGCTGGGAGCCACTATCGGCGCCAGAAAGTGGGGGGTGGCCCGCGACAGCGCGCTGAGCTCGCGGCCCCTCCCTTCAGTGAGAGGCGGAGCCGGCCCGGGCAACAGGCCACCTGAATCCAAGGCGGCCTGGCCAGTAAAAGCAGACATGCACAAAAAAAACTCATACAATAAAAAAGGTAAAACACAGCGATGTGAATAGACAGGCAACCCCCCCCCCCCCTCCATGATCCGGGGACAGAGGGTAACGGATGGGGAAGGGAACCCCAGCCACCAAAGCGGCGCCAGGAATTACGGACAGGGCATTCCAAACCAGGATCCCGAACCTGGTATCCGCCTACCCCTAGGATGGGGTTTCACGGAGGAGCATAGCTCCTAACTAGAACACCCCTAAGGTGTCACCTACCCTCGTCCGGACCTACAGCCTAGGCTGGGAGGCATATGTACTACAAACAAAGTCCGGGCAGAAATAGGGCAATAAATCAGCCGGGTGTAACCCTGGCTTACCTGTAAGGAAGGAGATAGCCATCTTCTGACTTGCTCGCCGTCTGCAGAGACGATTACTGGGTAATGTGTGGGAGGTCCCAGGTATTTATGGACCGGGAGGGGCTCCTTTTTTTCTAGTCATCTCTGCAGAAGTTTGCCCTCTACATAACCCGAATGTTATTAATCTTGGAAGCGGGGTGTGTGACATACTTGGAATATTCACTTTATGAGAAAAAAGTCTGAGAATGTCACTGTTCAATGAATCACCAGATCACCAGTATAATTAGGAGTAAAATGTCTAGCGGGTGATTCAGCAATGCATGACGCATGACGCCTCCCTTTGTCACTGGACGCAGAGGAGCACCTCAAAGCTGTCAGGGCAGCGTGCTGCCAACATTGAGAATGACAGCGAAAAAATACAAGATGTCCAGCTAGCAGGATTCCAATATTTCCAACATTAGGCTCGATTCAGAGACACATTCGTCCGGACTTTCGTAGCTGTCTGTGAAAGTTTTGGTGGGTGTTTGTCATTTTTCTGCTTTTTTTCGTTCATTTTTCATTCGTACGAACGTTCGGGAATGTGCTTTCGATGAACTGAAGCAAATCGGAACATTTCCGTTCGTTCGGATCATTTTCCAAACAAAATAGGAAATTTTTCGTTCGTTCAGATAACTTCCGTTGTTGGGATGGGTTTCCGTCTGATTCAGAGAGCTGATTTCCGACGGACCACCACCCTATAAATCCGTTTCATTTCCGATCCACTTACGGGACCTTTGAGGGCTCGGATTGCTATTGTTGAACATGTTTTGTGGCTATGTGGAGGAGTCTGCCCGCCTTTAGCACCAAGGCATTGCATGTATCAGCATGGCCGAGGCCATAAATTATATAGCAATGCATACCAGAATCAATACATTTCATGTATGCCTAATAGATGCATTTTAATGCTGACCTAAATTAGTCCTTAGCATGTAAACCTTTATTTTCCCACACATCCATATAATTGCTATATTTTTTTAGACTTATGTCCTTTGTGAATTATATTTGGATTGTTGAACTTGAATCTTAATTTGTTGTAGGAGATATTGTTTTAGTTGGTTACCTTTGCTTTGTGTAATTATTTTATATTTGGTTGCAGGAACTGCAAGATGTGCCACTCGCCCTTGCTCCTGATGCCCGTTCTTTGCCTGCAGAATGCGGGCCAGGTGTTCTCTAATCGGGCACTATGCAAAACCCGGCCCGTGGCGAGGGCCCTCTGGTTTTTGAAGTCCAGATTAAGGTGTTTGGACCATACGGGGGGGGGGGGCACTGCAGTATGTGTATAGGGTGGCAAATATGTAGGCGAGCACTTTAATGAGTTAAGTTTGTAGTGCGCAGGCGCAAGATCGTAAGGATTTCTGTCTGGACAATTATTTATTGAAAAAGGGAAACAGAAACTAACGGGAAACGTAAAGGATTCGTTGGAGGATACGATGGGAAAAGGGCAAAAACGAAAGCCTACGTTGTAACATGTGAAAATGAAACGGAAAAGTCTGGATGGAAAATGACATCCTCGTATTCGTAATCTTCCGTACGAACGGACGGAAACTTTACAGAAGGTTTTCAATGCATGCACAGAATCGCTCATACACTCATACGAGAGCGGAAACATTTCCAAAAAAAAACAGATCGGAACTAAAACGGAAGTTTTTTTTTGTCTCTTTGAATCGAGCCTATTATTTGGTCATCTATGATAAAAACATTACGGGCATTAATACTAAGAAAATTATTACTACCAATAGCAAAACATATGTAAAAACTGTATAAATGAGGGAAACTGCATGTTTAATTTGCACATTAAAATTCATGAGTTTCCAAAGAACAGAGCTGTGAACTCATCCTGAGAGTGTAGCACTAATGATGTGCTGCCAGTCTTTCATGCTCATGCTCAATTTCTGCATTTCCAGTGAAATGTCAACTCAATCTTTTTCCAAACACTTTACAGCTAACTACTAGTCTCTGTCTACTCGCATAGAACAAGAGAACAATAAATCACATCTTGGAAAATGATTACATTTATTTGCCGTCTTTGGGGAGGATTTAAATAGGGATGAGCAAACCCCCTCAAAGTTTAGGTCGAGCAAGTTCGGCCGAACTTTGAATAAATGTTCAGGTTCAGGGACCCGAAACCGGGCCCCATTGAAATCAATGGGGACACAAACTTTGGGGGGTGGTGCAGAGTTTGCAGTGGGAAGCACTGCTGTAACTTACCTCGGCCCTGTGATCCTCTATCTTGGTCAGTGGTGTTTGAAGTCGGCTCAGCCGGGGCTACAGAAAGATGGCCAACTGCTCCCATGAATAAGGACACTTCTAGTGCCAGGACCACCAGCTGGCACTTGATGTGTCCTTACTCATGGGAGCCGGCAGCCATCTTTCTATAGCCTCGACTGGGGCTGATTTCAACGCCGCTGACCAGGAAGAGGATTGTGGGGCAGAAGTTCCAGCAGTGCTTCCTGCTGTTGCACCCTTGGTTGACAGAAGTCTGTGTTTGGGTTTGGGGACCTGAACTTTGCAGTCCGGTACAAATCTGAACTTTGCGGTCAGGTTTGTCCATCACTAGATATAAAAGTTCAGGCAATTTTATGATGAATTTTAACTAAAATTAAAATGAGCTACCATTCATTTCCAAAGAAAATTGGTGTTTGTGTCTTTTTTTTAGAGTTGTTACATGAGGTGACACTTAAAGTCTCTGTCCAGGCCCACCAAACCCACACAAAGGCAATGTGGGGGACAAAAGGTGATTATAGGCTTTTTTGCTTTGTGTCTGGAAAGTCCCTATTCAGACACACACTAACTTCTTCCTAAGCCATTTCAAGGCATATCTGTAGGCGTGCCTGTGGCACCCATTTAGAAAGCACCTGGTGTGGGTATGCGCACAGCTAAAATTGAGCAGGGATGCAGCTGTGGCTTAGAGATGCAGTGAGGGTTACAGGAGCACATAAGTGAAACAGGGGATCTGGGGGGTTTCACACAGCAGGGCATCCTCATTTGGGATGCCCCAAGAAGTGGGGCTCAGACAGACATGGACATTTTTAGACTCCATTGTTTATTATTATTAGGATTATTATACTTGATTATTTCCGATTAATGCATGGGGAGCTGCATCCACTTTCTATGTGGGCCCAACATAGAATCAACAAAAGTCTGAATACCACAATCTTTTTGGTTGTAGTTGAAGCCGGAATATACAATATAGAGGCAAAATATGTGACATTTAGTCTGCTTTTTTTATTTAAAAAATAAATGTATGCCATTAACTAGGTTCTAAAAGAAAATTGATGTTGGCCACTAATTTGCTATGTGCTGGGAGAGGGCATCTGATTTGCGAAAGCCCCCCATTCACGCCACTACCCCGGCAAAATCTATCCGTCAGACTGGCTTACCATCATGTGTTCGGGATGCCTGTCTGTTTTGCTGGGGGAGCGCGTTGCAGATAAATAGAAGATCGGGCAGGGGGGAGGGGAGTCAAAATCTTAATGTAAGCATAAGGGACAGTGCGGGCAACTGCAATACTAAGGGAACAAGCAGCTCACCTGATGCCTGCCCCATGTGCATCTTTTTCCTGCAGTGGGTAGAAGCCATAGCAGGGCTCTAAAGATTGTTTTCTTTCAATTTCATTCCTCTATGACCATACAGAAAAATGGTCTAACGGACACTCTGTCCCCTTGGACTATCAGCATAAGTGAGGTCCCTAAGGCAAAGCCTTAAAGGGCTGCCACACTAAGTTCACTGGATCACCTTGTTAAGTTTGGGTGTGGTGGTGCTGTACAGGTACACTGAACCTATACAGAGGAGCAGCGGAGGACAAAAGGTGAGTATAGACTTTTTCTTCCTTTAAGCTGCACATTACCTTTAAGGAGATTGACCACGAAAAGAATAGAAGCATAATTTAGACATGTTTTTCTGGCACGCTGGCCTCCTCCCAACATCACATCCACCAATCGAAGGCTAGTAATAGTCAGATTACCAGCCCCTCTTTGTTCTCTGAATAGAAGCAAGTTCCCTGTCATCTCTTCTTTCACTGCACAGCGTCATCTATTCTCACAAAGCGGATACGCCCATCACCCTAAAAATACAAAATGGAAGATAAAGATAAAAGCAACTTTTTATAACTTCCTTTTTGAAATAAAAAAAAAATGGGGGGAAATAGGATACAAAGAGCAATGTATATTTACCCTTTATTTGCTTGCTTGGCCAATAACTTTAAATTATCTCCTAAAAAAAGGGCTGTGTTCATACCTTAAGTCATGAAATATATGAAGTTTGCAAATAGGTGAGTATAGTGTTTTTTTTTTTATAAAACATGACTTTAGGGTTGATTCAGAGACACATACACATGCACTTTTGCATGTGTCTGTGTATTTTTGGTGAATTTTTGCCTTGTTTTTACGTTACTGTTTTCATGCATATATGCATTTACGTTAATGTGTATATGCGCATTCGATGGACGGATCGATATCATCATTTTTGCGTTATGTCTGATAACTTACGTTATTGGTATGGGCTTGCTTCTCATTCTGAGACCTGATTGCCGATGCACATCCGCCCTATATAACGGTTTCATTTCCGCTCCACTTACGCGCTCATTTTGGACTCGGTATTATTGTTGAACATGTTTTGCGGCTATGTTGAGGAGTATGAGCGCCTTCAGCTCAACGGCCTTACCTGCATCAGCATGGCCGAGGCCAGATTGCACCGGAGACACATGAACATCGATCGCATGCATGACGTTGAGCTGTTCGAGCTGACCTGACTCAATCGCGTTTCCCTCCATAAATTGTAAAGTGAGCTGTGGCCATGGTTAGCCCGCACCACGAGGAAGGGGCAAGCAAATTCAGGTATGACCAAGATGCTTGGCTGCCTGCAATTTTTGGCAAACGGCTCGTTCCAGAGGCTGGGTGCCCTCTCCGTGGGGATGTCCCATCCTACGCTGAGCCGCGCGCTATCCAAGTTTCAGGATGGCATGGCTACCCTGTGTCCCAAATATATTTCCTTTCCTGACGACATGGTAGCCTGGAACGCGATTAAGTTGGGATTTTATAATATCGCCGACATGGCCAACGTCATGGATGCAATCGATTGCACCCACGTTGCATTAATCCCACCCGCAGCAGATAAATACATCTATAGGTAAGTTTTTATGTCATTTTTTTATATTGTTTAGCCAAACTTAATTTCATCTATCTAGTAATCCCTCCTTCTCAAGCATTCCTTTTAAACAGTTTAGAATGCCGACCTTAATCAATACTTGTCATGTAGCCCTTAGAAAAGCATTGGAATGCTGACCTTAATTAGTCCTTAGCATGTTCACCTTAATTTTCAAACACATCCATATTATTTTTCTATTTAGTTAGACTTATGTCCTTTGTTATTTTGTTTTTGATTGTTTAACTATAATCTTTAGTTTGTTTTTTTTTATTTAGGGTTTTTTGTGGATACCTTGGCTTGGTGTCATCTTTTTTTTTTTTTTTGGTCAGGAACCGCAAGATGGGCCACTCGCTGAACATCGAAGCAGTGGTTAATCCGGACATGCGTTTCCTGAGTGTCCTTGCAGGTTATCCCGGGTCGTCCCATGATGCATATATTCTGCGTAGTTATGGCTTGTATACTGGGTTTGAGTCTGGCGATTTCTCTGGTGGATGGCTACTGGGTAAGTTTGTTCAAATGAAATAATTCCCCTTTCACTGTATGCCTATGAATATAGTTGATGACACCTGTATCAACCTATGGCTGTTTTTTGCCCTTGATGACATGTTAAACAATAATGTTGCTTAGAATGTGTAATTAATTTTTGTATTTTGTTATATGCTTTCAGGGGATTCTGGATATCTGCTTATGCCATGGCTCCTGACGCCCGTCCTTTGCCCGCAGAATGCGGCCCAGAAGTCCTATAATCTGGCCCACCGCAAGACCCGGGCAGTAGTGGAGAGGGCCTTCGACCTGTTGAAGTCGCGATTTTGCTGCTTGGACCATACAGGGGGGGCACTGCAGTATGACCCCAACAAGGTTATCAAAATTATTTCAGTCTGCTGCGTGCCCTGAGGCAGCAGGTTCCCCGTTATGTGGATATGCCCCCCTCTCCACCCAGCCAGGAAAGTGATGATTTGTATAATGGCACACCGAGTGCTTCTGGGCAATCCGTCCGTGCCCAGCTTATAGATAATTTTTTTTCTTAATATTTGTCTATTTTGTTGTTCTTTTTGTGTTATCTGTCTGTTTGATATCTGAAGTACCTTTTTTTGGTTTAATAATTTTGTAATGCTTTAATTACAAAAAAATTTACACCTGATTTGAGCGTAATGCAGTTTATTTTATCCAGTTTTCATTACAAACATTCATTAATTTGAAAAGCCAAGAAACATAAATGCATCAACTTAGGCCAGAACAGATAAAGTCCCATTCCATACATTTACAGTAAAGATCTAAAATTTTGGTTGAAGGGCACTCACAGCCTCCATGGACATCCATTAGCAAACACAAGTATACTTTGGGCCCGGAATGTAGTGGTGTTGTGTGCATGGACGTCTCTTGTGTAAGTAGGCCAGCTCGCTATTAGGCGCCTGTGGCGTCTTGTTGCTGTAATGCATATTTTATTGTATGTCTTGTATTTACGTTTCATGCAAAATAAAAACGTAAAAAAAAAAAAAGTATACATTGGGCCCGACTCCTGCCCCATAAAAATTGGGCACATCCAGGAGTTCTAAGCTAACTTACTCCAGGCCAATGGTTCCCCGGCCACCAACATCAAGAGCCATAGGGAGTAAGGGGAATAGTAGGTCAGGAATACATAGTGCCACATACACACCCTCTCCTGCTTGTGCCACATTTCATCAGTGCAATGTTGCAAGGCCGGGGTCATCTGCAAACTCTATGGCTGCAAGTTCTTTTTCCAGCCTATGGCAGCCAGCCCCCATTCAATTCCGGTCCAATCATTTCCATGGCCAAATGGTGATGTTCTTCAGCCAAGAATGTCCCCCAATATTGCCATCAAACAGGATGAGTCAGCCAGCATTTCTTTAGGCCCAAGCCTGCTGCGTGGGAGCTTGAGCGGGCGATTTACTCAAGCACAAACTCAGGCATTGGCTAGTGGGGTATCTGAGCACTATAATGAGCTTTATGGGAGAATTTCAAAATAAACCAGCAAAGGCATCAACCACAAAATCTTGGTTGTGCTCACCAAACAGGTCAATAGTGTTGGGATGAAGAGGAAATATGTTGAGCAGATCCAGGTGAAATTCTTAATGTTGATGGCCATAATAATGTAGGGGTTGGCCTTGGAGGTGGCCCAATACCTGGGCATGTGTGGCATTCATAATCTGCCACTGCTCCAGCATCTGTCTGTTGCTAGTGCGAAATTCATCTAGCATGGCGCTGAAGTTGTTATTTAAGGTGGCTGCCATCTGGCTGTTGCTCGTCCTAAATTCTGTCAGCATGGTGGTGAAGTTATTATTGAAGGTCTCTAATTGTGCAGTAATCTGCTCTGTGGTTCTTTGAGTCACCTGCCTAAAGTAACGGCTGTCATGGCGCCATGCTGACTCCAGGATCGGCGTGCGTCTCCCCTGTGAAACTGGTTGACGTTGCTGACTGCGTCTTCCAATTCCCCGGGTTTGAGCGCCTGCAGATGCTGGAGGTCTAGGATGAGCAACAGTACCAGATGTACTAGGCAAAACCTCTGCAGCAGAGCTAGCACTGGGGAATGTAGGGTCAGTCTCAGGCTGCTGGCCACGATGGGTTGGCAGCAGGCGTCTAGCTTCACTCTGCTGCAGAGGATTAGTTGCAGTAGGATGCTGGGGCAGTGGCAGATTAGGTTCCAGGGGGGTAATTTCAGAAGGCAGAATCCAGCTGGAATCCTCCTCCTCCATAACATCCATTAGTGGGGGAGTCTGTTGGGACATGTGAAAAAATGTGTCAGCTTTTTTGAGAAATATATTTGTGAACAATTAGTCATGTTCATTCACATGCGTCACCAGTTACAGCACAGTACACTTACCCTATCCAGCTGGTCCTTTGTCCTAGGCAGCAGGGAAGTACATGGCGTGGCCAAACTGGAGGAGGCTTCCACACTTGCAGAGGCATGATGCTGAGCTGGGGGTAAAATTAAAAGGCACGTAAACACACAAACATCCCTTGATGACCCTGATGAGTAGATATGCTTTAGAACACACGGGCCAAAGCAGGAATCACAACTCCAACAACGGTTAAAGTGGACCTTCCCAATGAATCAGAGTCTATTTTATATGTTTTACTCACCCTGTACCTACAGATTGCTCACCTTAAAAAACAACCAACATGCATCTACTGCATGTTATGAGGCTTTACACATCCAAGATGGTGGCTTAGGAAACAACAGTCAGCTTGCAAATAGGAATTGCCCTCTGACTGTGCTGCTGTGCATTCTTGGACTGCTGACCTTTCCCTGACCCCAACTCTACTTTGTCTGAGCAAAGCACAGCTAGAACCCCACTCCCTGCACTTTATCCTACTCATCTCCTCACTAAGTGTGATGCTTCTAAATCCAGATGGGTGCGGCTATATCCTCATGTCCTAAACAAAGTTGCAGGCCAGTGGTTGAAAGGATAAGAAGTAAGTGATCACAAATTGACAATATATTAACATCAGATGCTGGGTATTTATGTAAAAATTGATTGTTATTTCCCAAAAATCATGGTGAAGGTCGTGTATAGACTGAAAACCTTTCTAAGGACCATGAACTGCTGCACCCTGGGAGAGTGTCCATTAACCCCCTTCCTCAGCCATTCCACCCATGCCTACAACATTAACCTCCCCTCAAACACACTACCTAGGGGCCTGTGTTGATATCTGCGTGTGAGCCGCATTTTAAATGTTTAACCCTTTAAATGCCAGCCACGTAAAATTACGTGGTTGCCTCTCCGTCACTTAAGTGCCAGCCACATAAAATATATGTGCCTGGCATTTACCCCTGCTAGTGGGCAAAAAAAAAAAAATACTCACCTGACCCCTCGTTGGATCCGGCCGGGTCTCCTCTTTAATTTGGTGCCATCCGATCCCCCATGAGGGATCTTTGTCTGTGTTTTTTTTTACATTTAACCCCTTGTGAACTGGTAAGGGGTCCATGAGACCCCTATACCAGTTCTCAAGGCTGGGGGGATGGCAAGTCACCTGCGCTAGCCGGTGACTTGCCATTAACCCCTGGCACCCCCATTACCTGCCTCCCCAAAGCCCGGGGGGGCAGAAGAGCACGGGCCCATGGGCTATACGGGCTTGTAGCCTGCAGGGCCAGGGGCCACAAAAGCTGGCCCCTGCGCCCTGTTCCTACAAGCCCTGCATAGCTGGTCCCGGGCTGGTTACTTTGGGTAAGGGGGGCCCCATGTCATTTTTTGGGGGGATTTTTAAGGGTTTTTAACCCTTAAAAATCCTCCCCCCTCGGAGGGGGGACCCTATGTCATTGTTTTCTCTCGATTTAACCCTTTGTAGTGTGGATGGTAGTTGTATTTTATTTATAAATGTTAAAAATGACTTGTTTCAGTTAGGGGGGTCTCCTGGGCAGGAACAGGGGGCTACCGATAAATATGTGGTACCGTTCTAATCGGTAGAAATGGGGCTTTCACATGCAATATGGTTTTCCCTAATAAAATAATTTTTTTATTTAAAATAAAGGAGGCAATTTTTTATTTATTTATTTTTTTTACTAAATAATAAATAAAATTAATAATAAATAAAATTTACAAACAAGACATTTTATGTTAAAGCCTAAACTCTGCTGCAAAAAAAATATATATAATTTTCCTGAAAATTCCAGCAAAAATGTCGTAAAACATGGCGCAAAATGGGGAAAAATGACCTGTCAACAAAGGGTGACAAAATCTCAAGTAGGCTGGCAATTAAAAGGGTTAATAGTACCTCTGCATGTTGGGTATTGTTCTGTTCGGGGGACCTTGCACTTTCAGACTTAGCTTGTTTTTTCTTGTTTGCATATTTATATTTTAGGAAAAGGTGTTTTTTATTCAGCTTTTTTATACATTTTTTAGGGAAACCCTGCGCAACCAAAGAGTTCTTTGAGGGATTAATTCCAGAAAGATGAGCCCACTACAACAAGCTGGGTACACTTAGAAAGCTTAACATGTGTACTTTCAGGGAATATATGGTTTATGGGGGATATTCCAAATGTAAAGGGTTGTTTTGGTTGAAAAATCGCAAGGTGGGGGGCGTGGCTTGGCCGGAGACCGAGATGGCTGCTTGATCTGTGAGCTCCTGGCGAGGTCCCCTAAGAAGCATTAGTATTTGCGTATTGCCCTGATCATGGGTCGCCTAAACAAACCAGGGGCATCCACTAAGACCCCCAGATCCTCTCAGACCCCAAAGTCGGCTGGAAAGTGGCTTCCGGAGCTGTTCCAGAGCCAGAGGAGAGAGGACCCTCGTGCCTCCAACATGGCGGATGCACACTCTCTATGCAGTTCACCGGAGCAGGAAGACGCGGCCGCCTCCGATGGAGAGGAGTGCGCGCTATCGGCGCAGCTCAGCCAATCCCCACCCCTAGTGAGCTGGCTAGCTTTGCGGGAGAGTTTCCCTTTGAAAGAAGAGATCCTCGCGAAGGCTAGAGGTCGGGACAGCATTTTATTTAACAACTGCGAGATTCAGCTCTTTCAAGATCTGTCGAGCATCACGCTGCAAAACCGAAGGGCTTTGAGGCCTCTTACAGCGCTTCTCAGGGACAGGGGCATTACCTACAGGTGGCAATTCCCTTTTGCCCTGTCTGCCTCGAGCAATGGCAAGACCGCCACGCTCCGGATGCCTGAGGACTTACCGGACTTTTGCAACCAACTTCAGATCCCTGTGATATCTCTGCCGGACTGGCTTCAGGAATTCTCCATCCCACAACTGGTGCAAAGATTGACCCGGGACGACCACTCCAGGGTGTCTCAACGGGCGGCCCAGGATTACTCCCAGCGGTCTGCTAACAGAACTGAGAGCCGTTCCAGATCCAGGAGCTGAGTTGCTGTTTGCTGCGGCCGTCATGGCCTATAGAGCTAAGATTTTTTTTTTCTAATGCCCCCTTATTAGGCTTTAGGGTTTGGCCCAGTTTTTATAGCTTTAGATCTGTTGACTGTTTAGTATTATAGGTTACCCACCTGTATCTTGTCTGGGTCTCTTCACTGGCTCCCCTCGGTGCATTCTACCTATCTAATATAACTGTTTTGGGTGCCGCTGGGGGAAGCTGGGGAAGAGAGCGGTATGGACGGTTAGATGGGGTTGCTCTCGCAATTTTCCTGTGGTTGTTATGCTCCCTGTTAAGTCCATTCGGGGACGAGCTTGGGCTGTGGGGGGTCCTTCAGCTTTATAATCGGGATTTGTGGGTGTTCGCCTACCTGAAACATTCTGGTCGCACGAGGGTTGTTTTCTCAAGGCTCGGGGTTGAAATGTATGTCACTGTTTCCCACATGTTGTTTCTGTTTTGCTCAACTATGCCCGGAGGGGTTCAGCTCACTCATTTGTAAGGGATATAACTGGAGATGGCTTTGGGCCGGCAGGAGAGGGGCGAAGAGAGGGAGTGAAACCCTGCATTGGGCTGTGTGCTGATCGCGGAGGGGCGTTACGTCGTGAATTAGGTAGCCACAATCCCCCTGCCACCTATTGGGCAGATATTCTATGTGCGCGGATGCCGGGTCCTGATCTGGCGTGTCGCCTTCCCGCGATTGACAACGAGAGGAGGGTTTGGGTCGGGAGGGACGACGCAATAGAGTCTACGAAGACTTTGAGGGGTACCAGTCGGTGGTATAGGCAGTTGCCTGCGCTCCTCTCTCGGTGTGCGGCGGTGTCGTTGGGAGGCGGTTCCCCTGCAATCGGAGTGACGGACTTGGAGGCCGTGTGATCAGAGCTCTGATGTCCCTGACTTTAGCGCGACTCTGCTGCCTTGCTGACGCTGCTTGCTGTATGCTGCTAGAGGAAAGATGAGCTGGTGGGTGGAGTGGGTTCAGAGAGCTCGGGGTGATAACGAGTGACTAGACTGGGGGTCTCGGGGGGGGGGAAGAGGAGCTTGGAATTACTGGGGAAGATCTGCTCCTTTTTCCATGTTAACCTCCCGGGTCTGAGAAATCTGTGGTCTGGTAATGGGTGAGTGGATGGGGGCCTCGCTGGGTTTGCGGGTTGGGCTGTAAGAGTGCGAGCGTTTGGAGCCTGTACTCTGGGAGGGGGTTCCCTTGGCCTTCCACGTTCTCCAAAAAGGGTGTATAATCCGGGGTGGAACTCGAGCGGGCCTGTTTTTTTTTTTATCGGCCTCTCTCACCTTGATCTTGGAGGTGCTCCTCCTGGGTCATGGGGGATAACTGCAGAGGGGTAGCTCCTCTCTGGGAAGTTGTCCCAATAGTTTCCACAACCCGTGTGGAGGGATTTGTGGTTCTCCCAGTTCCTCCTGCCCTCTTTCGGTGTGTGTTCTCTGTGTGTTGTGTGTGTGTCTGGTTTGTTTGTTGCTGGTCCCTCTCGTGTCCCCTGTGTGGTTTCTATTGGTTTCTGGGGTCTTCTCTTTTTCTTTCTCTGCTTCTGGGGGAGAGGAGAGGGGTCATACACGTTAAAGTATAGGGTTGTATCCCTACCTAAGGGGGGTTTATTGAAGTGGTCTTGACCGGCCTCCATAGTCAGTATGGGTCCCCTGTGTATCAATATTCTTTCTATAAATGCTAAAGGTTTAAACACTCCTGCCAAACGACATGCTCTATTTCAAGAGTTGAAACAGTTCAATGCTCATATCGCACTGATTCAGGAAACTCACTTCCAGAAAAACAAAGCCCCATACTTGGGCAACAAGAGATATATACGACCTGCTTCTCGGCCCACTCTCCCAACAATAAAGCGAAGGGGGTTTCCATTTTGATTGACAAAGACGTGGAGCTGCGGGTATCGGCTACTGAGCGGGATAAGGAGGGTAAGTTTGTGTTTGTGAAAGGGGTCCTTCCAAATGGTATGGCTATCACAAATGTATATGCCCCAAACAAAGATCAACACAAGTTTTGCTCCGCTGTATTTGCTAAACTGGAGGGTTTCAGAGAAGGCATGCTACTGTTGGGGGGTGATCTGAACTGTGCACTCAATCCCCTGGTGGATACGTCTGACGCTAAGACGGCCGTTGAAACAAATCAAGAGATCTATGCAAGATCTTGAGTTGGTGGACACTTGGCGTTTGATGAACCCAACAGGACGGGACTATACTTATTATTCACCCATTCATGCTAAGTATTCCAGAATTGATTACATTTTCCTTTCGCAGAGGGATTTGGGGAGAGTGGAACAGGCACAGATTGGGAATATTACCTTCTCCGATCATGCACCTGTTGTGCTATCATTAACTCTCCCATGTGTAGAACGGAAGGAATGGCATTGGAGACTTAATGAAAGTTTGTTGAAAGATTCCAGGGTAGTGATGAAGCTCAAGGAAAGTTTGGCCATGTATGTTAGGGAAAATGTCATAGATGGGATGGATCCAGTAGTAATTTGGGAAGCCCAAAAATGCACAATGAGAGGTCTGCTGATACAAGAGGGGACGAGGCTTAAGAAGGCTTCAGAAGCTGAATGACCTAGTGAGACAGGTGGCAGACCTTGAATCTGCGCACAGTCGCTTCAGGACAAATGTCTTAGGGAACTGGAAGGGAAGCGGTTGGAGCTAAGGGACCTGATGTCTAGAGAAAATAGCAAGTGGCTCGTCAGGTGCATGGGGTTGTTTTATGAGCAAGGGAATAAATCCGGCCGGTTATTAGCACGTGCACTGAGACCCAAGATCGCTCGTACTAGAATCGAGGGTATTAGAGGGAGGGATGGGATCCTACAGCAAAAGAATGAAGCCATTGCTGATGCTTCTATGTAAATTTTACTCTGACTTATATAATCTTCAGGGTCTGCCATCAGGAGGGGATCAGGAAAGTTGTATGGCGCGGTACTTGCTGGAATCGGAGATGCCGTCGTTGTCTGAGGAGGAGGTTTATTCCGAGTCGGGAGGCCCGTGACAATGTCATCAAGGCTCTTAATGTGCAATGGGGGGCTAGAGCTAGGAAAGTCAAGGCGATCATGCTCTCTACTGACGCCGAGAAGGCATTTGATCGGGTGGAGTGGCGGTGGATAAGAAAAGTCTTGGAACATATAGGTTTGGGCGTAGATATGCGAAATAGGATGCTATCGCTCTACTCAGATCCTGTTGCCAGGGTGAGGGTTAATGCTTGCACGTCCCCAGTCTTCCACATACGCAATGGTACTCGGCAGGGTTGCCCATTGTCCCCGTTAATATTTGCTCTTTCATTGGAGCCGTTTTTGAGAAGAGTGCATCTTAATGCGGATATAAAAGGGGTGGTGATTGGGACAAAGGAGAGAAAGGTAGCGGCTTATGCCGATGACATGCTTTTCTTCCTGAGCTCTCCAAGAATCTCAGTGCCGAATTTGCTGAAAGAATTTGAGATCTTCGGCCGCCTCTCAAATCTGAAGGTTAATTTTAGTAAGTCTTGTGCCATGAATATATCGATACCGGAAGGGGAGGTGAATGAGCTACAAACTGTTTTTCCCTTCATTTGGGAGAAGAAATGTTTAAGATATCTAGGGGTCAGGGTGCCAGTTTCTCCTCCTGATTTATTTCAACTTAATTTTTCCCCCCTGGGAGCTAAGATTAAAAAGGAGCTGGAGGGTTGGAATAGATTGCGGCTGTCATGGTTTGGACGCATAGCTGTAATTAAGATGAATGTTTTGCCAAGGCTGCTGTACCTTCTACAATGCATCCCCATTAAAATCCCCAACTCTTTTTTCGCGATAATGACAAAAACTTTCCTGAGGTTTGTTTGGGCGGGTAAACCACCTAGAATCAGGAGGCGTATTTTATTACTCACTAAGGAACGGGGAGGTTCTGGACTGCCATGTATGCGGACATACTATCGGGCAGTTCACATCGGAAGAGTTGTGGACTGGCACATTAATAGCTCGCAGAAGGATTGGGTACGCATAGAAGGGGAGATAGTGGAGGGAGGGAGGCTAGATGTTCTATGCAATTTGAAGTGCTGTGACATTCCGGCGGCCATAAAAACTAACCCATTTGTGGGGGCCTCCTTGGTAATTTTAGGTCTTCTTCGTAGAGTACCAAAGGCAATCGCCTCCCATTCCGGCTATCTGACACCGATTAGGCGCAATCCGGCCTTCCAACCTGGGAAAGATCCATCATTTCTGGGAGACTGCAAAGGTCCTAATCCCCTGCGGGTGTATCATATGCTGGATAGGGGGACTTTCATAGATAAACAGAAACTGCAGATTACTTTGGAGAGGGAGATCTCTATCCTTTCTTACCTTCAGTTCCGGCACTTCCTCTTGACGAACGACATTAAAATAGGAGTGAAAAATGAACCTACGGAGTTTGAAAAGGCATGCTTGGGCATGGGCCCCAAGTCACATCTTCTATCATGGGCTTATGGGATGCTGAGGCAGAGGGAGAGTCGGGAGGGTAAGCCCTGGGAGGGGAGATGGGAGGCGGATTTGGGCAGACCGCTGTCGGAGGAGGAGTGGGGAGACGTGTATAAAAATGCCCACAAGGGTCTTTTAAGCAGCTCGATGCAGGAAACAAACTATAAGTTGATCACACGGTGGTATCGGACTCCGGAACTGCTGCACTCTTTCTTCCCCTCGGTCCCAGATACCTGCTGGAGGTGTGGGCAGTCTGGAGCCTCGATGCTTCACATCTGGTGGTCTTGTCAGGCCTTGGGTGACTTCTGGAAGAAGGTGAGAGAGATTTGTACGCAGATAATGGGAGAGCAGCTAGACTGGAACGCAGAGACGGTTCTATTGGGGTGGTCTCCAGATGGCAAGGGGATTGCGGGTGGTGCCCCCCTGGCTAGACACCTTTTAAATGCAGCTAGGGTGCTGATCCCCAGGAATTGGAGATCCCAGAAATCGCCTACAGTGAGACTGGTTTTGTCAGCTTAACCATGTAGAAAGTATGGAAGAAATTTGCTACGCTAGACAAGACAGGTTAGACGCATATAGGAAGATCTGGACGACCTGGTCGCTCTTCAAAGATACAGAGGTATATAAAAAAGCTTGGGTTTGACATCCCTCGGGAGCCTGCTCTTATGAGAATCCGGCCTCCTTGGGGGAAGGGAGGGGGTTCCAGTCGCTGGAGTGAACTGGAGGGTAGTTGGAGGGCTCTGTCCCCCCCCCCCCCCCCCCAGTGGTCTCCTAAGCTCTTGGTTGTGGGGTCCCCCCTCCTCTCTCTCTCCTTTTCTTTCTCTTCTCCTACTTCTTCTCTTTTTCTGGTTGCTGGTCTCTCTCTCGTCTCTTGTTTCTATATCTCTTCTTTTTCTTATTCTCTCTTTCTTTGCTCTTGTATCCTCTGCCCTCCTCTCTTAGGCCCAGTTTTTTCCCCCTTCTACTTTTCTCTCTGTCTTCCTTGGATACTCCCTATCCTCAGGTTTCCACCTAGCTTGTGTGTCTGCCCTGTCTTAGTGTGCTCCTTGTAGGTCTATTGGTTTGTCTTGTGTGTTGTGGGTCTTTAGTGTGTCTCTTATGTGGTATGCGGAGGTGTGGTGCTGACGCCAGGTCCAGGCTCGGGGTTTTCTCCTAAAAGAAGTTCTACAGGCGTGGTAAACCAGCCCATTATGACGAGGAGATCCGGGTATACACTTCAGATGTAAATTGCAGAGGATGGATTGGTAGGGTGGCCCGGAGGGAGAGGGCAAACCGGGTGAAATGGTTGTTTAGGGTTAACGGTTTCGGGACAAGCGGAGACCCCCCCCTTTCTGGGGTTATTAGGAACGTTGGACACCGGCTGGCTGTCTGTGATTTGGTACATGTTTTATGTATCTCCTCTGTTTGGTTTGCACGAGAAGGGGCTTTTGTATAATCTGTATAATTTGTATAACCTGTATGCTTTACATATCACCTCTGTAACAAGGTGCTTACAATGGATTCTGTCTGTATACTTGTTGTCTATTGTTTTGAAAATCCTAATAAAAACTGAGTATTAAAAAAAAAATAAAAATCGCAAGGTGCGCACTTTGTCTGCAGAGCTGAAATTTTCAAGAAAAATTACCGTTATGCTCATGCTTTACTTTGGGGTGTTTGGCAACTCTTCCCTTGACAGTAACTATGCATGTTGGGTATCGTTCTGTTCGGAGGATGTTGCTTTTTCAGATTATACTTGTTTTTTCTTGTTTGTATATAGTTTTTTTAGGAAAATGGGGCTTAGATTCTGCTTTTTTACTGTAATCAGTTTTTATTGATTTTCAGACAAAACAAAAATACAACAGTTAAAGCAAGGCGTAGGGGAGGGGGGGGAGTAGGGCGGGAACAGAAGGAAAGAGGGGTAGGGGGGGCAACGGGGTACAAGGGTCGCACTAGGGTTCAATACATAGTATATAAAGTACAAGTCAACATTCATTGACAATTTCACCTTAGGACCGGAGATTGTGTAAGCTACCTGGACGTCTCCTGTACTTATGATGCAGCCTGCGTTTGGGTAGGAGGAGCGGAATGCGCGGGCGCGAGAAGCAGTCTCGTTACTTTAGCTTTAATGACTGGGACGAGGCCAGCTCCAGGGAGCAACACCGGCCGAGAGGGGGGGGGGGCGCGTCCTTTCGGCCACCCCTCCCCGTCCATCCCAGCCCAATAGAGAGGGTTGATAGGCCGCGCATCCCTGTCTCCGACCCGCTAAAGCAGCGCTAGGAGGTGTGTGTCTCGGTAGAACAGCCAGCTTATCCAGGTGGATGCGCACTGGTCTGCGGTGCCTCTACTTTTTGCTACCAGTTCTTCCATACAGCGAATTCCCTCAAGCTCCACCACCCATTCCGTCAAGGTAGGTGGGGTTGGGGTCTTCCAGTGCCTAGGGATGATGGCTCTCATAGCCGTTAAGAAGTGGCCCAGGATCCCTTTGCGGATCCTTGACATCGGGCCCGGAATCAATGACAGGACTGCGGCCTGAGGAGTGTTGTCTATCTTGGTCCCAGTTACCCCCTCATAGATTGTAAAGATTTGTTCCCACAGGGCCTTGATCGTTGGGCAACTCCACCAGATGTGGGTCATGGTTCCCACTTCCTTCTGGCATCTCCAACACTTATCCGATTGTGCGGCTGCAAATCGGTGCAAGTCAACCGGGCATCTATACCACCTGGCGAGCACTTTATAGTTTCTTTCTTGTGAGGCACTCGCCAGTGATATCCCGCGGGTGTTCGAGAACACTTTAGTCAGATCGGTGTCTGAGATTTGTATATTTAGTTCTCTCTCCCAATTGTCTATGAACTTAGGTGGGCCCAAGTGTTGTGTTCTGTGTAGCAGGGCATAGAGGGAAGATATAACTCGAGTTGGGGGGGGTTTGAGTGACAAAGGATTCTAGCTCCGTAGGGGGATTGCGGGATGCCTCCAAAAGCTTATTCGTGGTAATGAAGTTATGCAACTGCCTATGTAAGAGCCATGAAACGCGCTTACCTCCTGCTCTCTTACTCAGCTCAGAGAGCGTGGGGATCCTACCCATCTCTAGGACGTGGCCCATCGTGGTATTGTTAGAGGCTTCCCAGATGAGGAAGCTCTCGGCACCTAGCCCGGGCTCAAAGGCCGGATTGCCGAAGAGCGGTGTAGAGGGGCCTGGTCTACGTACCAGCGTACGTTTGTTCTGTAAGGGGTCCCAGGTTTCCAGGAAGTGCCTGGCCAAGAAGGGTATGGACGCCTTATGGGTTATGAGTTTGTCCCTCCCCCTGTGCATCCAATCCACCATCCGCTGCAAAACCGCAGCCGTGTAATACACTTTTAAGTCTGGGAGGCCTACTCCCCCCTCACTTTTATTCCTGGAGAGAGTAGAGAGTCGTATCCTAGGTTTGGAGACTCCCCAAACGAATTTAGAGAAAGCTGACCTCAATTTGTTAAAAAACCTGTTGGGGATTTTTATCGGGATCGTCTGAAATATATATAAAAGTTTGGGGAGGATGTCCATTTTTAAACTATTGATTCTCCCGAACCAAGAAATTGGCCTTTTAGTATATGAGTCTAGTTCGGCTAGCGTTTTGGTGAGGAGTGGGGCATAGTTAAATTCATATAAATTGTCCAGGTTGGCTGGAATCTGTACACCTAAGTACTTGATGGCCTGAGTTCTCCACCTGAATGGAAAGTTGCTTTCCAATCGGCTGGCCTCCCGGGGTGAGAGTGAGATGTTGAGCGCTTCTGATTTGGAGTAATTAATTTTGAAGTTACTCACTCGGCCAAACCGTTGGAATTCTTTTAGGACAGAGGGAAAGGAGATGTGGGCTGAAGATAGATGCAGCAGCAGATCGTCCGCGAACAGGGAGGCCTTATACTGGTGGTTAGCTATCTGTATCCCTTTGATATCTGGGTTGTCCCGGATGGCTATGGCTAAGTGCTCCATTGTGAGGACGTACAGAAGGGGGGATAGCGGGCAACCCTGCCTCGTGCCATTGCTGACAGGAAAGGGAGCAGACAGTAGTCCGTTAGCCCTTACCCTAGCAGTAGGGGAGGTATAGAGAGCGAGGATCTTGGAGAGGAGGCCAGGGCCAACACCGACCTGTCGAAGTGTTGCCTTCATAAACGCCCAATTCACTCGATCGAATGCCTTCTCTGCATCGCAGGAAAGCAAGCACACTGGCTCCTTTGATGAGACTACGTGCGCTATTAAGTCGAGCAGTTTGTTAGTGTTGTCCCTAGCCTCCCTCCCCGAGACGAACCCCACCTGGTCCAGGTGTATCAGGTCTGGGAGCAAAGGTTGTAGCCTGAGAGAGATGATCTTTGCATAGAGCTTGAGATCTACATTAATTAAAGATATTGGTCTGTAATTTTCACATAAGGTCACATCTTTGCCCGGTTTAGGAATGACCGAAATCGTCGCCTCTAGTGATTGTTTGGGGAAGGGGCAGTGTTCATTAATGGAGTTGAAGGTTTTCGTCAGGAGTGGGATCAGGAGGGGTCCAAAGTGCTTGTAGAATTTGGGGGAATAACCATCGGGGCCCGGGCATTTTCCGGCAGGTGATTCTCTAATCGCTTCAGCTACCTCCTTTTCAGAGAAGGGAGCTTCAAGAAGGGCCGCTTCCTCCGCGGGTATAGTTGGGAGGGGTGTGCTCTCGATGTAGGAAGCTATCTCTTCGGGGGACACTTGTGTAGCCGGGGTTGGGGTATGCGAGTTATGTATGTTATATAGTGAAGAGTAAAACTCTCTGAAGGTGTCCACAATGGCGGTCGGCGTCTGTGCTAGGGATCCGTCGCCCTTGTGGATGGTCGGTATATAGGCTGCAGTTGTTCTAGGGTGTAGAGTTCTAGCGAGCGCCCGGCCACATTTATTGGCTGATTCATAGAATAGAGCCCTCCCCTTCTCTCTGTACCATAAGTATGATTGGTTATAGAGCTTTTGGAGCTTTTCCCTGGCGTTTTGCAATTCTAGTAGCTTGGGGTTGGTTGGACTCTCTTTGTGTTCTTTCTCAAGGGTTAGGATCAGAGCTCTGGTCTGAATAATGAGCGAGGCTCGTTCCCGTTTGAGCCTCGTACCGTGTTTAATGAACTCCCCTCTGAGAACGCACTTAAGCGCTTCCCATTGGTAAGGCAGGGGGGTGGGGTCATCCCCATGAATTTCAAGAAAGTGTTTGATAGTGTTTTCTATCGCGGAAGAGCAGGCCGTGTCGCCAAGCAGGTCATCATTCAACCTCCAAGTCCAACCCGGGGGGGTGAGTCCCGGCAGGCGGAGCGAGATAAAGACAGGGGCGTGGTCTGACCACAGCACTGGTCCCATCCAAGCCCTAGGGTTCCAATCCAGGGCGTGGTGGCTGAGCAATTGGTAGTCGATTCTACTATACGATTTGGCAGCATGGGAGTAGAACGAGTAATCTCTGGCATTGCCATTTAATGCCCTCCAGGTATCTATGAGTTGGAGGCTCCCTAGGGATTTTTTAAGTTTGCTGATCCTGCCCAGCGACACGGGGGACCTCCCGGAGGAAGTGTCAGTTGTGGGGTCAAAGGGAACATTGAGATCCCCTCCTACAATAATGATTCCCTCTGCAAAGGCCTCGAGTAGTTTAAGTGTTTTGACACAGAAGTTCACCTGGTCCAGGTTTGGGGTGTATATGTTCGCTAGAGTATAGGTTTTGTTAAATATCTTGGTTTTAATGAAGAGAAATCGACCCCGAGGATCGCTTTTTGTTTCAATTATTTCATGTGGGAGAGACTTATGGAATGCTACAGATACTCCTTTTGTTTTAGCTTCGGGGTTGGATGAATGGTGCCAGGATGGGAAGTATCGGTTGCCTATTTTGGGAATGTGGTCGGTCTTAAAATGTGTCTCCTGGAATAGAGCTATTTTGACTTTCTGTTTGTGGAGGTCATATAGGACTTTAGTTCTTTTCTCTGGTATATTGAATCCTTTGACATTAAAAGAGCAGATTATCACGTCCCCCATTGTGTGGGTGGGGTTGTCTGGGGGGGGGGGTTGTCTGGGGGGGGGACCGGGGGGGTTAGAAATAAAAAAAGGGGGCTGGGGCGGGGTAAGGATAGGGAGGAAGGAAAGTGGATTTATATTCCTTGGGGTGAGGGGTGGGGTTGTGTGGGAATTACTCTAAGTGTAACTTATTACGCTCTTCGCTCTCCTGAGACTCAGGGAGGGAAGGAAGGCCTAAATCGGGGGTTGGAAAACTATGACCACCTGACGGGAGATGTGCTTTCTTGAAGGAAAAATTAGTATACCCATCGGAGTCAAAAACCAAACTATGTTTACAGAAAAACGTATATAGATCCGCCCGCCGATCCAGGGGAGATTCCTCTCTCAACTAAATCGGCCGGGCCAATCCTGGGGAATAAACGCGGGCGTCCGCTGGGGCGGGAGTTACTCTCCACTCCCAGCTGGGCGTCCCAACAATCAAACAATATCAACTTTGAATGAACAGAAGACATGCTTTAGAATATGAACAACCATAAATGTTGTAGGGCCCCCGGACTGAGCCGCCCCAGCCAGAGCCGATCACCCAATAGCATAGCAGACAGGTCCAGCCGGAGCGGTCCAGCCCCAAAGCCCCAGCCTCGGCGATCGACCAGCCCATCCGGTCAGCAGCGTCACAGCCCTAAGATCATAGGGTCGGGCCGCCCAACCGGTTTAGAGTTAGGCCGTTGTGCACAATGAGGACCACCAACAGGTATGGCACCGAGGACCCCCCCCCCCGGGCCCACCCCACCCCCCGGCCAGGCAGCGGCCGGCCCCGCCCCACGGGGCAGGGCTAGTGGCGGTTTCCGTTGGCCCTACGAATAGTCAAGCGCCGCAGCCTGAGAGGACGTCCACGTATCGGTCGCCCAGCCGGGGGGGAGGGAGGCCGGGGGAAGGCCGGGCCAGGGAGGGGGGGGGCGCCACCGGGCCGCCAGTATCCACGGCCAATACATATGGAAGAGTACAAAGGGACCATTTGTGGGGGGTGGCCCACTCGGAGCAGGTCAATAATGCGCCGTGTTTGTACCGGGCGGTCCAGCTCAAGGCCGGCCGCGGAAGGGCCGGACCCAGAACCGGGGTCAAACCCGTCTCCCCCACCCCCAAAGGCGGGGGGGGGGTCAGGGGACCAGAGCGCCGGGGGGCACACCGCACAGAGTTAGAGCCGGGCGCGGGGGACCCACCATGGGGTCGGGCACGGTAGAGCGCAGGGTCAGGCAGTCAATGGACTATCTCAGTCAGTGTGCGCCGCAACCACTGTGGGCCGCCAGCTTCGTCACCGGAGGCACGGGGCGGGCTCGAGTCTTTTAGTTGGGTAAGTTGTGGCGTCTTCGGTTGTCAGGACCGCGCGCTGGACGTCTAGGCCCAGCTTCGCAGAAACTAAGGTCCGGCGATAGCCAATCTTCTATAGGGACAGCTGGGAGGTCGAGGAAGCCAAACAAATCTGGAAGTTGGGCGGGGGAGCGGAGCACAAAAGATCGGCCCCGCTTCATGACCACCAAGTGGAACGGGTGGCCCCACTTGTAGGTGGCTCCGGCTTCATTGATTTTCTCCAGAAGGGGTTTGAGCGACCGTCGCATCTGGAGTGTCCGCCTGGCGAGATCCGGAAGCAGCAAAATTGAGGCCCCTTGGTAATTGGAGGGACCCCGTTCCCATGCTTTCCTTAAAGTGGACCAACACCCAGGATTTTGACTATCCTGGGTATTGGTCCACTTCCCCGGGGCACCCCGATCGGGGGTGCCCCGCTGTGTGAAACCCCCCAGAAAGCCCCCAAAACTCACCTCTCCCCGCTCCCACGTGGCCGCGCCGTCCAATCGGCGCCGACGGACAAGCTGATTGACAGCAACGTACAAGCAGCTTGCCCGTCGGCGCCTCCCGCGCGTCACTCTTGACGTGTGCGCGCCCGCGCCGGCCATTCAGAGACGGCCGGCGCGGGCACGCGCACGCCTAGAGGGGCGCGAGGGAGGCGGCCGGCCGCCGCCGAAGACCAGGTAGGTGGATTTGGGGTGTTCAGGGGGGGTTCACCCCGCGGGACATCCCGATCTCGGATGTCCTGCGGTGTGTGAGGTGATCGGCCCGGGAATCTTATAGATTCCCGGGCCGATCACCTCAGGGTGTTGGTCCACTTTAAAATCTCTTCCTTTATCTTATAATAGTGGATGCGGCACACTATGTCCCGAGTCCCAGTGGGAGCCGTCGATCGAGGCCCCGGCGCCCTGTGGATCCTGTCGATCTCGATGCGCTCAGCTCGGGGCCGGCCTAGGAGCTCGTTGAAAATGACAGTGGCAATCTCTTCCAAGTTACTGTTTTCCGGTGTCTCCGGGAGGCCTCGGATCCGGATGTTGTTTCTCCGTCCTCGATTTTCTAAGTCATCGAGGTGGAGCAGCGCCTTTGCTGTATGTTGAGCTGCGATGGATTGTGATTGCTGCAGGGCTGCATTGGCTCTCTCTAGTGCCCCCAGGCGTTGATTTGTAGTTGTCTGAGCTTGTTCCAGGGTTTGGACCCTATCGGCAACCTCGTTTACAGATTTTGTCACTTCCTCCAATTCTCTCCGAAATAGGGTCTCCATCCTGTTAGTGTAGTTTTCGAAATCCTTTAGATTACCTCTAGATTATATTGGGCCGAGGGAACATTCTCGGAGCGCGTGTTATCTGGGTAAATCTGCGATCCGGGTCCGCTCACAGTCGTGGGAGATCTCAATGGGCGGGCCTCCCCACCTGTGATCCCACAGGGGTCAAATTCCTCGAACCCAATGCCCTGGTGTTCTGTGGGCGGGAGGGCAGTCATGTCTTGGCGGTCTGAGCACACCCTCAAAGTCAGTAGCAGCATCAGGTGGATCCCCCACCGCGCCGGGGCCCCGGCGTCCCCCACTCCGAACCTCCGGCTCCTCTCCAGCCCTCAAGCGCGGACTTTCCCGATGCTGGGTTTTATCTGTGGTCAGGGGGAGTCTATTGGGCCTCGGGGGGCAGGACCATTCCCTCGACGACTTCTCATGATCTTGAGCCAGGCCCCGGGCGCCGTGCGGGGCGTCAGGCGCGCAAGGCCGGCCTGGTGTCTCCTCCATCACATCCATCTGGGACCAGCTAGGGGAACTGGGCCCTGGGGAGGTCAAGACCGGGGTGTGAGGCCAAGACCGATCGGGGCCCCAACCGTGTCTCTCATGTGGAGAATGTGGGGGGGATACTGAGGAAGCCCCACCGCCTCTCTGGGCTATGGGTGATGGGCAGCTATGCTCTGGAGGGGTCTGCATTTTCTGGGTATCGTGTCTCCTGGGGGAGCAGGCCTGGCATGGGGCCGGTGATATTAGGCTGCTCCCCCCACCTCCATCTACAGGCAGGTCTCCCAGGCTCCGTCTCTGGGGCCCGGGAGGGAGCCGCCGCAACCCCCGCTCTCCCCACCTCAGCGGGGTACCTGGTGCAGGCCGCCGCTCCGCTACCTCCTCCGTCTGCGGTGCCGCCTCCCTCCTCGTCGCCTGTTCGCTGTGCGGGGACCGCGGTGACGTCCCCTCCTTCTTAGCTGGCTTCTCCGGCTCCCCTCTCTGCGGGCTGTGCTGGGGCCTCCGCCTCGCCCGCTCTTCGCCTGCGCCCAGGGTCGGCGGCTTGTCTGCCTGGGAGCACCGCCCCGCCGCAAACCTTCCTGGCGGCACCGTCCCCGCCGTCGTCGAGGCATTACGGGCATCATCTCCAGCCCGGGAGGGCGACAGGCACCCTGCTCCTTGGGCATCGCGGCTCAGCGTCTCCTCGTCGGCAGCTGGTGAGTTTTCTTTGACCGGCCCCGCGCTCTCCCTTTCGTCGCGCCGTTCATACCGCGTCTCCCTTCTTTCCTCATGTTCAGGATCCGACGCCATGTTGCGGCCTTCCCCCGCAGGGCCCGGGGCGCTATCAGGGGTAAAGTAGTGGGAGATCTTCGGAGATTTGGCATCCCCTGTGGTTGTCCTGATCTTCCTCCTCCTGGACATGGTTTTTGTCAGTGTCAGGGAATGGCTAAAAGGTTTGGGATAAGGTCGTTAGGCACAGAGCTCCCTAAACCATAGCTTAACCACGCCCCCTCCAGATTCTGCTTTTTTATCCTTTTTTTAGGGAAACTCTTTGCAACCAAAGAATACATTGAGGGATTACTTCTAGAAAACTGTGGCCACATCAACAAGCCTGGTACAAATAGAAAGCCTGAGGTGTGTACTTCCAGAGAATATATAGTTTGTGGGGGGTATTTCAAATGTAAAGGGTTGTTTTTCTGGAAAAACTGCAGGGTGCGCATAGCGCATATCACAGTTGTATTTTTTCTGAAAATACCCTAAAGCTCTGTTTCACAAAAAATGGAGCCACCTACAGATGGGGTTTTCCATTTCATTTGATAGTCCGAAAGGGCCCGAGCTCGTACGTGCTTAAATCTTATCAAGATCTAGGAGGGCTTTTCGCCTATCTACGCTGTGAGCCTATTCAGATTCCAAATTGGCTCGAGAGTGACTTGCCACCGTTGTCGCGGTTTGCGGGAAGAGAGAAGCGGCGAGGCCAGAAGAGCTTCCGAGACCTCAGGCGGATCAAACGGGTGCCAAGGCGTCCAGAGGAAGAAGCTTGATCGACTCCTAGCTAAATTTTTTATTTTTTTTCTCCTTTCTCTTCTCGCTTTTTCTCCTCTTCCTTACATTTTTAAAATAAAGAGAAAGGCATGAGCAGCTCTGTGTTTGAAGTTTGTGTTCTCGACCTCCCTTGCCCTCCCCTGTAGACCAATCGGGACGGGGGGTGGGGAAGATTCGAGAGCAGACGGATTTAATCATAATAATGTTATATGTTTGTTCCGGTGTCCGGAGTGCGAGACTGAGTACACAGAGAGTACTACTGTTGGCTTGATACCGCTTTTATTTACTTACTTGCCTTTGGCCCCAATTGAGACCGCGGGGCTAGCTTCACAATTTAATTCGTAGCCTTGCTTTCTCGTTGTCGTCTCATAATGATACATTGACTATGTTTTAAAAGGTTTGTTGGTTGTTAATATGGTTTATTGACCTCCGGCCAGAGGAAGGCGGGCAGTTGCTCCTGAACGCTCTCCTCTTAGATCGGATGCGTTTCCCCAAGTAGGCCGGCCTTATTGACTCTAGTAGTTGATAAGACCCTCTTATTTTCCCTGGTTTTGGGGATTGTTTAGTGTTCCCCCTCTTTTTTCTTTCCCCGCTATTCCCGGTATCCCCACTCCTTTGTGGCCCGACCCCCCCGGCCCCTCCCCGTTTTCCCCTTACCCCAATTTAAACTTAACAGGCAATTCATAGAGGTGCCCCCCAACTCAGTGAGACACCTCGGACTAGGGAGGTGGGGCGTCCCGGAAACCAATTGACCTACCTAAAGATAACGGACTAGGTGAAAGGGTTCTGCTGAGAGCAAGGATGGCGGATTTCAAAATAGTCTCGCTCAACACGAAAGGGATGAATATCCCAGAAAAAAGGTCCTTGGTGTTGGGGAACTTAAGGGGATTGGGTGCCCAGGTTGCCTTCCTCCAAGAGACCCATTTTAGGTCATCTAACCCACCCTCCTTTGGCAATTCCTATGCAAAGTGCTGGAGGAACTTTCCGTGTTCCGGGAGGGTGAATTGGTGGTGGGCGGTGATTTCAACCTGACCTTGGATCACCTCCTGGAAACGTCCAGGGGGGCCCCTCATCTATCCTACCTCAAACTGAAGAAGCTAAAGAGGACCCTTGCCCAACATCAATTGGTTGACCCGTGGAGAATACAACACCCGGATATGCGTGATTACACCTTTTTCTCCCCTCCCCACGGGTCATACTAGAATTGACATATTCATGATAGCCCATGGTTCTCTGAACCGTGTTATAGACACAGAAATAGGCTGCATTACCATTTCCGATCATGCGCCGATCTCGATTAGACTTGCGCTCCCCCCCCCCAGGACCAAGGAGTTGGACCTGACGTTTAAACAACTCCCTCTTAGGGGATCAAAGAGTTCTGGCAGAGCTCCAGAAAGACATTAAAGATTTCTTTGAACTGAACAGATCGCCCGAGATTAACCCAGGGACCTTGTGGGAGACACATAAGTGTTATATCAGGGGAACTCTTATAAAGATAGGTTCAAGGTTAAAAAAAGAGAAATCAGAATGTGTCTTGAAGCTGCTTAGCGAGATCAGGAAATTAGAGACCTTGCATAAGAAGTCCCTCTCTGTCACTCACCTCTCGGCTCTGATGGCGGCTAGAGAAAAACTTAAACTGCTTTGCTGCGATAGGCTCAAAGTGCAAAAAATCAAATGCCGCAGAAAATTTTACGAGTCCGGGGATAAATGTGGCAAACTCCTGGCGCGGGCCTTAAGAGCGGAGAGGGTGAAGGCATTCGTCCCGAAAATAGCTGAGTCGAGGGGTGGGGTGGTTCACTTGACCAGTGAAATTGCAGAGGCCTTTAAGAACTTCTATGAGGGATTATATAGTCTTCCAAAGGGCCGGGAGCGAGATGAAGCAATAAGACTATATATAAGAGAGTCTGGCCTTCCAAGTGAGATTGTGGAGGAACTAGAGGGGCCGATCTCGTTGGAGGAGGTCCGGGAAGCGGTCGCGGGGCTCCGGGAGGAAAGGCACCGGGGCCAGATGGCTTTACGATTGAATACTACAAAAAGATGCTCCCCTTGTTGGCCCCGGGGCTCTTGGATGCCTTTAACTCGTTTAAGAAGCCAAATTGCATACCCTCAGACTCACTTAGGGCGCATGTATCAGTCATCCCAAAAGAGGGGAAGGACCCTGGCCTTTGCGCTAGCTACAGGCCTATTTCCTTGTTAAACACAGATATCAAGATTTTTGCGAAGGTGCTCGCCTCCAGGTTGGCTCCCCACCTACACCACATCATTGCCCTCGACCATGTTGGCTTTATGCCGCACAGGGAGGCAAGGGATAACACCATTAAAATCCTTAATTTAATTCAATGGGCCCAAAAAAGTGGTGTCCCATCCCTTTTGCTTACCACCCATTGCGGAGAAGGCTTTTGATAGAGTTAACTGGAACTTTATGCAGAACACTCTTAGTCATATTGGCCTTGGCCCTAATGCTTTAGGTTGGATAAGTAGTTTGTATAGTGCCCCCTCCGCATCGATGCGTGTAAATGGGGTGCTCTCGGGTTCTTTTAGGGTTGCAAATGGGACTAGGCAGGGGTGTCCCCTATCCCCTTTAATATTCATACTTACCTTAGAACCCCTTTTATGTAAAATTCGAAGAAACAGTGACATTAAGGGTATAGGAGACCAGGGAGGTAGATACAAGGTTGCGGCTTTTGCGGACGACCTTATCTTTGGTCTGACACTTCCAGAGACCTCTATTCCGAACCTAATGAGGGAATTAAAAGATTAGGGAGCTTTGTCAGGATATAGAATCAATTACCAGAAATCCGAGGCTCTTAATATCAATGTCCCTGTGAAAAGATTTAATAATATACAGATGTCCTTCCCCTTTAGATGCTCGGAGGAAAGTGTAACGTACCTTGGTACAAAAATCTGTAGAAACTTGGCAAATATTTTTGCTCTTAACTTCCCTCCCTCGCTCAAAAAATTCGAAGATTTGGCCAGGTGGTCGGGTAGGAGGCTTTTGTGGTTTGGTCGCTGCAATGCTTTGAAAATGGTGCTGCTCCCACGGCTTCTTTATTTAATGCAGGCCCTCCCGGTAGCTATTCCGCAGGCCTTTTTCAGGAAGGTGGACACACTTTTCCGGAGATTTGTATGGGGGGGGGGGGGAGACCGAGGATCAACAGTATCCTTACTAGGAGCAAGGATAAGGGCGGTGTAGGTCTCCCTGACCCGGGACTCTACTATGCGGCGGTCCATCTTAACAGAGTAATTGATTGGTGTTTACACCGGAACCATAAGCAATGGGTGTCAATTGAACAGAGTCTTATAGGGGTCCGAGTAGACTGCATCCCGTGGGCAGCTCGGGAAGACATACCACTAGCTCTGAAACACGCTCTGGTGGGGACCACGCTAAAGGTGTGTGGCCAATATTTCCAGCGGGCGAACCTCTCCCCGACGCCTTCGCCAATGGTCCCGGTATTGGGTAATCCCGGATTTCCCCCAGGTTGTAGGGGGGCGACCCCAGAGGCCTGGAGAGCTGCGGGTGTCTATAGGGTGGGCCACTTCTTGAGGGAGGGACAGTGGGTTGCCATGGGAGATTTGGCTACCGAAAGAGGGTTACCTGTTTGGTCGGCGTGGCAGCGACAACAGCTATCACACTTTCTTTCCACGCTGCGTGATCACAAAAGGGTCCAAAGGGGCCTTACCCTCTTTGAAGAGCTGTGCTCCAGTAGGGACGATGCAAGGCACACCCTCGTGTATATATACAAGATGCCGATTGACCCCCCAGACATAGTTCCACCATCATTTGTAGGGAAATGGGAGAGAGATTTGGGTAGGACCTTCACTCCAACGCAGATAAGCAGATTGCTGAAAATGCCCCATAAAACCTCGATTTGTACCAGGTTTCAAGAGTGCAATTACAAGTTCCTGACAAGGTGGTATAGGGTCCCAGTGGTGATTAATAAATGGTGTCCTGAAGTTGAGGTGAAGTGTTGGAGATGTGGAGATGGGGAGGGTAGCCTGCTCCACATCTTTTGGTCATGTCCTAAACTGAAAACTTTCTGGGATGGGGTCAGAGAAGTGGCGGGAAGCCTGTTGAGTGAGGGGATTCCGGAGGACCCTGCCTTGTGCTTACGCCACATGACAAAAACTCCACTCAAAAAGTATCGTGGCTCTTTGCTATGTCACCTCCTAAATGCAGCCAAGATGTGTATTCCGCAATTGTGGAAAAAAGAGGACCCCCCTACCCTAGCAATGTGGGCTTTAAGAATTAATGAAATAATGAGATTTGAAGACCTTATGATGCCTGGGGAGGATGGTTATGAGAAATTCATGGCAACTTGGTACCCGTGGATGCAGTATACTGAATCTGAGGATTACAAACGAGTCATTGTGGAGCTTTAGGCCTCTGATTCAAAGGCTATTATTATTTTGCTCCTCATTATTTTTTTCTCCCTTCCCAGTGCCCCCCTTCCCCCATTTGATCTTCCCCAACCCTCTTCTATTCTCCCCTTGTTGGTTCTCCTAGTTTTCATTAATTGTTTTGAAAAGTTCAAACAGAAGATTCATTATTTCGATGTCTAGTGCGGTCTTAGTAATTTCTTTCTCGCCCCCTGGAATCTTCCTGGGAGGCACTGTCTATTCATGTACCTGATTGAAGTTTTTTTTTAAGCTATGCTATGTATGATGTTATGTCTCGTCTTCTGATGGATATGTTTTAATCTGTATCACCCTTGTAATATTGTGCTCTCAAACTTGTATGTTTTGCATAAGCTTAAATAAAGAATTTATAAAAAAAAAAATACACCTAAAAAATGACAAACAAGACATTTCATGTTAAAGCTCAAACTCTGCTGAAAAAAACAATATATCATTTTCCTGGGAAATCCCTTCAAAAATCACATTTGAACATGGGGAGCGCAAAATAGTGCAAAATGGTCTGGCAACAGAGTGACAAAAACTCCAGGTAGGCTGGCACTTAAAGGGTTAAAATAAGTCTCATTAAAACAATCAATACTAACCTGCACAAATGTCCTGGTTGTCCGTGTCCCAGGTGCCAGACAGCCCCTGTAATGCTGCGGGGTGGATCAAAGCCAGGACCATTTCCTCTTCCAGTTTCTTCTGCTCTTGTGTATTGCAATTTGGTGGGGAGGCCTCTGCCTGTTTGCATCCTGAAAATAAGACAATAAACATTATTTATCATGTTGGTCACAACAACAACCAGCAAAATGCAAACATCAATATGTACCCGTGATTCCGGCGTTTGTTCCGCTTCTTCCTTACTGCATATATGAGGTCTGAGAATTTTCGACGGATCTGCTCAACATCTTTCCTCTCGTCCCCGCTGCATTCAACTGTCTGGTGAGGTCTTCCCAGATTTGTTTTTTGTGCACTTTGCTAGTAGCTTTTGAATTGCGCCCATATAGCTCATCAAAATGCACAGTTATCCCACTTGCCAAGGCGAGTGTTTGTGCCTCACCAAAGCGCCCGCTCAAGTGCCCTCGCCGCAAGGTCGGCCTAATGTTTGCTGTTCTGGCTCTTCCATGGTTGTTGCCAATTTAGGGGACATTCTTGCCTGAGTGTGTGGCGAAGAATAGGCCGTCACGTTGCTTGAAAAGGAATGGACTGGGCTGGCATTTGGACTGGGGGTCATTGGCTGGCTGGCGACAAAACTTGCAGCCGTGGATGTGGCATAGGACTCGGTTGTTTCGACGTGTTCCGGTGGCAAAAGTGGCCGAGCAGGAGAGGGTGTGCTTTGGGGGCTTGGGCTTCTCGGCCTCCGCTTCCTTTTCCCCTTGGAAGCCGTGCTCCCTTGCTCTTTCGATGTGGTTGGGCGGGAAGCCTTCTTGGTGCTGGCAGATTTGGATGGGTTAGGAGTTGTGGCCAATGTAGCCTTGTGGTGGCCACTTTTGCTCCGCGTTTCCGCCACCTTTGAACTTGATTTGTGGGCCCAAGTGCTCGGTCTTGATGATGTGTCCTCATGGCGCTCCGCCCTTTTTGTCTTGCGCTCCTTGGCTGGTGGTTGTTTTCCGCTACTTTTCTTTGGTGCCATGATGGATGACATTCACAAAGAGAATGAGCTGTGTGTCCATTACCCTTTAAATAGTAATGACTGGGTATGACGCTTACGCGTACGCGTGTGTCCGGCACTACCAATCTGCTGCGGACAAGAAAGAAGATGGCTCCCACGATCTTCACCCGCCAACAACAAGATATTCTGATGCTTGTAAGTGTTTTTTGCATGCACATGCATTAAGGAAGTGCAGGAAGAAACAGTTGTTTTTCAAATTGATTTAAACTCTGTGGCAAACAGAAGTTAGTGCGCACATGTGCGAACCAACTAACTCGCATCTAGAAGGATAGGTTAAGGCTAGAAATGTGATGAGGAATGTAATTTAGTAAACTGATCTAATTGTGAATGAGATTTGTATGCTGTTTGATCTAACAACTATTTTTATTGATGTGTTTTTTAGATTATGATGCTGCGCAGGTACGACTACCTGCCCAACGATTATGAAAAACAGAAGTGGGCTTGGAGATCGTGGCCAGAATAGATGCGGAAACGGACACCACCTTCACTTTCAGGCAAATCATCCAGCATTGGTGGAACCTCAAGCGACCGAAGAGGCCCGGGTGCGGCGTTTTTTTTGCGACACATTTCCCAAGTAAGTACATTCCGACTGCATGCTAGATCAAACAAACACAGAAGGTAGGCCTTTATTTATAAATGCTATTCTTTTCTAGTGTCAGAATTTGAATATCGCGTAAGACCAACCCCGAGGCGAGCAGTGCGGGATGATTCTGCACAAAGTGAAGGTGGTGCATCTCCAGGGCCAACCTCCTACCCCTCCTCTGTAGGTGGCTCAGACCAGCCACTCGACCTCTCTACAGAGGAAGGGCCTCACCGCATGGGCAGGCAGTCGTACCAAACATCTGAGCCCATACACTCCGGTATGTGACTCTGATTTTAGCACACACACAGGTACATGCTATTTAAACAAAAGATCATTTACTGCCTCTCTTTCTATAGATGAATATGTAGTGGGTAAAGGATCAGGGGCAGAGAGGCCAGCAGATCAAGCTCATGAGGAACATGGGGAAGGTGGGTGATGTCACACAGACATTCTAAGTGTAATTTGGTTACTGTTCAATCAGATATTAGAAGTGAGCCTATTTTAAATGTCTCTACAGCCTCACATTCCGAGCAGTGGCAGGCCCCAGAGCGGAGGGTGGTCCCCGAAGCTCAGGTCGCCCACCAGCAAAGTAAGTTTCAAGTTGAAGATTTGGAGTATGTCGAACATGACATCATCAGCAAGAAACCAGAATCCCTAGGCAATGTAATTAGCAGAATGACATATGCCCTCATCCCTTGATGAATTCAGTTGCAGAATGACATATGCCCTCATCCCTTGATGACTTCAGTGGCAGAATTACATATGCCCTCATCCCTTGATGAACTCAGTTGCAGAATGACATATGGCCTAATGACTTTTAAGAAACTTTAATAATAATTCTATCCACAGATGTGAAACATGTATTTGCACACCAATAATTTTCATTTCTTTTTTTACAGACACTACCCAGGCAAGATTATCTTAAATTACAGCTACTGTGTTTCGGCTGGTGGGCGACATCCAGGAGCTGGCTTTTTGGATGGGCACCACAGAAGAATAATTATCTGGGGCCTGCCATTGCTTTGTAAATAGTTATAGCCACATTTTAAATTTTTAGAAATGTTCACGTTTAAAAAAAAAATATTAAATAAAAATTGAACTTTTGTATTTTAACAAAAAAAAAAAAACGCTACATAAATTTAAAAATCAAAAAAACAAAAGTTAAGAAAAAGGCAAATAATAATTTGCATTTTAAAATAAAATACCAAAAAGAAAAAACATGTTTCTGTCTTCTTTTATGTCAATAAAATATACATTAAGGGTTGCTTACAGGAAAACATTAGAAGAAAAAAAAAGGATAGCGCAAAGTGAAAAAAAATGGAAACCGCGAGGGAATTGAGGTAAGCATTAAGTGTGCAAAGTAAAGAAAATGGAAACTGCGAAGGTATTGAGGTAAGCATTAAGTGCGCAAAGTAAAGAAAATGAAAACCGCAAATGAATTGAGGTAAGCATTAAGTGCGCAAAGTGAAGAAAATGGAAAACGCAAGGGAATTGAGATAAGCATTAAGTGTGCAAAGTGAAGAAAATTGAAACCACGAATGAATTGAGGTAAGCATTGCAGCAGAAGTGAGTATAGTTGAGAAGGGGACATGAATTAGTTAATTTAGGTGTACGCAAGCGTGAGTTAGGACAGATTTCCTCTGGACGTATATTTATAGAAAGCGGAATGCAGAATCTAACAGGACATGTAAATATTTCGTTAGAGGCGACGTTGGAAAATGCCAAAAAACGAAAGCCTACGTTGTTTCATAAGTAACGTAAACGAAAGCATAAAAATGACATTCTCGTTGGCGTACTCAGCGACGAACAGTTAACAGAAGGCTCCCGATGCCTGCTTTGAATCATGCGTACACACATACGCCAACTGAAACAAAACGAAAAGAAAGTAAACAGAACGTTTTCTATGTCTCTCTGAATCAACCCTTTTAACTTTTACATTATTCTGAAATAAAGTGTGAATATGGTGTTTATTTTCAGGGCATATTTTAAGGAAATTTACTAAACCTAGGTCAGTGTATGTTAATTTAACGTTTTCCTTTTTCCTTACAACAAAAAAGTTCAATTGTACCAGTTAAGCTCTGATAAAGAATAGGCCCTCGATTCAATAGTTGAGTTGAAAAAAATTGTCATGGTAGTAAAAAATTCAATTCATGAGAAAAAAAACACGGTTACTGAATCACCAGATAAAAAGACAATGAAAGTAAATGGCAGCTTTTAATACAGTGTAGAAAGTTCTCAACTTTTCTTAGGAGTAAAAAAGTACCATTGACTTTCATTGTTTTCCCAGCTGGTGATTCAGCAACAGTGAAATTCTCAGGCTTTTTTCTCATGAATTGATTTTTTTTACTACCATGAGAATTTTTGTCAACTCTTATTGAAACAGCTAGATTGCAATGTAATAAATATAATTTATATATAGACAGAGAGAAAGAGAGATTTTAATTTTACTAACAGCCCCCTAGATCACATGATCCACTCACTTGTTCCCAGAGCCTTCGCTGCATCTTGGCACAGCTGTCGCATCCCCAGCATACCTCTAGGTGCGGCGTATACCTGTGCCAGGCTTTTATAAATGCCCGGTGTGGGAATGCCCAAATCTAGAGAAGAGTGGTGAGAATGCAGCTGGCGGGGTGCTTGTCTCGCTCGGCTCCATTCGGCTCTGCTAGTCGCACAGCGGAGCGGTGAGCAACCTCTCTGATTGGCAGAGCAGAAAGGTGAGTTTTCAGGGTGAACAACACCCGAGAGAAAGAGGAACAACACCCTTTAAGGCCTCACAACCAGCAAATAACCCAACCAAAAAAGCAATAAATGAAAGGAAAGAAAAAAAGTCTTTATGTTCATGCTTTATGTCCATACGTCTTTTACATAGCCTCCAAAAGAGAGTACCAGGTCAAAAGCATCTGTGATTCTGAATGGCTTGAGCCTTGAAATGGAAAAGCTGTTATTGCAGCATGGGCTGGCTAAGGAGACAGGCAGTTAAAGTGGACCAACACCCAGGATTTTGACTATCCTGGGTTTTGGTCCACATCCCATGCCATCCCCGTCGACGGATAAGCGAGAGGCAGCGACTGACAGGGAGCACACCCGCGCCGGCCATTCACAAACGGCCAGTGCGGGAGCGCGCCCTGCTAGAGGGATGCGCGGGAGGCGGCGGTGGTGGACGCGCATGCGCCGCTGGAACGTGTAAAAAGGTAGGATTTGTGGGCTTCCTGGGGGGTTTCACCCTGCGGGACATCACAATTTCGGATGCCCCGCGGGGAGGGATCTGATCGGCCCCTGGGTGTTGGTCCACTTTAAGCAGTTCTCCCCTAAAAAAGCAGAATGGTGCTTGCACGCATCCTATATGGTATCAGCTATAGACTGTACTCAGACAAGTAATAATTAAAAATTGATTTATTGGGGGCACAAAAGAACAATAAATATAATAAAAGACGTTGATACTGGGCAGAGAACACACTGTCAAAAAGCCATAGCCAACAGCTTTGAAAGTTATTTTCAAAAACTCTACTCGGCCACCCCTGCCAGCTATTCCACAACACAGGACATACTTAGGAAAGCAAAGCTCCCAAAACTCTCAACGGAACAAAGGGAACACTTAAGGCAGACATTACAGAGCTAGAAATAGCAAACATAAGAAACCTTAAAAAACACAAAACACCAGGGCCAGACGGCTACACAGGCGAATTCTATAAACTACTGAACCCACTAATACTCCCCACACTCAAAGATGTATTCCACAACATAATACATCACGCGACTCCAATGCCTCGCTTCACAGAATCATACACAATCCTGTTGCCAAAGCCAGACAAAGACCCAGAACCGGTCAAATCCTGAGGAGACCCATATCTCTGCTGAACACAGATTACAAAATACTAGCTAAAATAATGGCGGATCGACTCCAGTGCTTCCTCACAAAAACCGCTCACTAAACACCAACTGGGCTTCATTAGAGGGAAACACATAACCGTAGGAATAAGAACAGCTTTAGCAGCAGTCATTGAAAAAAGAAACTCCAAAGATGTGCTTCTCAGTCTTGATGCTGAGAAAGCATTTGACAAGATATCTTGGCCATGGTTAAATGCACTTCTAACAGAAAGAGCCTTTGGCAGAGTATTCACCTCCCTAACACAATATATAAATAATAGACCCAACTGCCAGTTGATAGTCAATGGGCAGCTCTCAAACATTATGTTGGAAAGGGGGGTAAGGCAAGGTTTTCCCCTCTCCCCACTTCTATTCAATTTAGCTATTGACCCGCTCTTCCGCATATTGGAAGAGGAAACTGAATTTCAGGGGATAAAAATAGGGAAAGAAGAGATAAAAATAACTGCTTTTGCAGACGACGTTCTCTTGTATATCTCTAAGCCCGAAAGCACCCTCCCCCACATATTGGAAATAATATCCCCGTTTGGTTCAGTCACACGCTACTCAATGAACCTAGAAAAGTCAGCAGCACTATATTTAAGTAACGAAACCTAGGTGGGAAAGTAAATTCCCTTTCCAATGGAACAAACAACATATCAAATACTTGGGGATAGTATTGACAAAGAATCCACAGAAACTCTATAGCGCCCAAAATGGAACTATTAGTCAAAGAGATCATATGTGACCTCCACAATTGGTCTCACCTGACCCTTTCATACCTGGGTCGTATCTACTTAAAGTGGACCAACACCCAGCTGGATCGGCCCAGGAATCTATAAGATTCCTGTGCCGATCCAATCCCTCCCTGTGGGGCATCCAAAAACGGGATGCCCCGCTGTGTGAAACCCCCAAGGACGCCCGCTAACCTTACCTGAATCCCGGTCCAACGGCGCATGTGCGGGCCGCGGACGCATCTCGTGCTTCTTTATAGCAGGACTCGTGCCCACGCCGGCCATTTGTCAATGGCTGGCGCGGACGCGTTTCCTGTTAGAGGAAAGAGCGAGATGCGGCCGCCCGCATGCTCGAAGCCACTGAGCTTTGACGAGCATACCTAAGCGGATCCGAGCGCACTAATTGGACGAGCGGCCACGCATGCGCTATAGGAGCGGGGTGAGGTGAGTTTAATCGGGCGATCTGGGGGGTTTCACATAGCGGGGCACCCCGGGGAAGTGGACCAAAACCCAGGATAGTCAAAATGCTGGGTGTTGGTCCACTTTAATAAAAATGATAGCATTTCCTAAATTACTGTTTATTTTACAAACCCTGCCAATACTCCTAAAAACAAGGAAATCATAGAACTCAATAGAAAATTCAGAGAATTTATTTGGAATAAAAAAAGGGCAACACTGAGCAGAAGAGTGTTACAGCAATCGAGAGGAAATGCTGGAGTCAACTTCACAGACTTATTCAACTATAGTGCAGCAGAACTACTTGTGCTGCTGAGAGACTGGATCAAAAATACCCAGATACACACCAATCTGCAGCTAGACCAAGGTATGATCCCAAATATCAGACTGACATATCTCATGCACAAAGCATTACTACAGGAAAATGTAACTTCAAACCCACTATTAATGTCAATTTGGGAACTTTGGCAGAAACTACGTATACTAAGTAAATTAAACCCTCACATAGCAACACTCCTACCTGTAACAGGGAATCTGGACTTCCTGAATGGGGACATAACACGCCCATACACGGAGTGTGAGAAAGCAGGAATCACATAAATTAGACAACTATTGGTACCTAGTAGAGAAAGAATGCTTACATATCAGGAACTAAAAGGAAAATACCCGTTCATGGCCCTCCAAACGTTTGCCTATCTTCAAGTAACCTCATATGTAAAAAAAAAAAGAAAACTGTCCACAAAATATTGGAATAACGAACTATACAAACTCCTGAACACCACCCCACCAACACACAAAACAAGAGCAATACATTAGGGTTGATTCAGAGAGACATAAAAATACCATTTTGTGAATACTCACCTGTAAAATGGGTATTGTAAGTATGTCACACACCCCGCTTCAAGAAATTCATAACGTGTGGGTAATACTGACCTGTAGATGGCGATATGCAGAGATGCAAGGAAAAAAAGAGAGCCCCTCCCAGTCCATAAATACCTGAGACCTCCCACTCATTACCCAGTATAAGAACAGCAGTAAGGTAAGGGACCAGGAAGAGCCCAACACAAAGCATAACAACGCAAAGTTCACCATATAAAGGATCCAGAATACAAAAGGGCAGGGTGAAGCGGGGTGTGTGACATACTTACAATACCCATTTTACAGGTGAGTATTCACAAAATGGTATTATTCTAAGTATGTCACACACCCCGCTTCAAGAAATTCATAACGTGTGGGACATCCAACAGCAGCGTCCATAAAGGGCGGGGATCCAAAACAAGGCAACAAGGCACAACTTAAACCACTGCAGCTTGCAGAACTTTGCGGCCAAACACAGCATCCGCTGAGGCCCGAACATCAACCTTGTAAAACTTGGAAAAAGTGTGAACAGAAGACCAAGTAGCAGCCTTACAAACTTGCTCAACAGAGGCCTGGTGCTGAAAAGCCCAGGACGCCCCAACCGCACGAGTAGAATGAGCAGTAACACGAAAAGGGGGTACCTTCCCTTAGGCAGAATAGGCCCCAACTATGGTCTGACGGATCCATTTACTAATGGAAGACTTGGCAGGCGCCAAGCCTTTTCTGGGCCCGGAGGGCACCACAAAAAAGGCATCCGTCTTACGAAAGGAAGACGTTACCTCCAAATAATACTTCACAACACGAACCACATCCAAAGAATGCAGGGCCCTCTCCTTGTCATTGCTGGGATTAGGACACAGAGAGGGCAGAACAATGTCTTGGTTTAGGTGAAAGGCAGAAACAACCTTAGGAAGGAAATCTGACTTGAAACGAAAAACCACCTTGTCCTGATGCCCCTCAAAGTACGGGGCTTGAATGGACAAAGCCGCCAACTCAGAGACACGCCTAACCGAAGTGATGGCTACCAAAAAGGCCACCTTCTGCGTAAGTGAAGACAAGGCAATATCATTCAAGGGCTCAAAAGGAGAATCCTGAAGAGCAGAAAGAACTAAATTCAAATCCCAAACAGGGAGCAAAGGTTTTCTAGGAGGCCGCACATGCGTGACTCCCTGGAAAAAAGTCTTAACCAAAGGATGTAGGGCAAATGAGCTTTGAAAGAACACCGCCAGGGCAGAAACCTGCCCCTTCAGAGTACTAAGCTGGAGCCCCAGGTCGAGACCATGTTGAAGAAACTCCAGGATTCTGGAGATGGAAAATTCCCTACAAGGCAACGCCCTGATCTCACACCAATCAATATAAGACCTCCAAGTCCTATAGTAGATATTAGAGGAAGACCGCTTCCTAGCACTAATGAGAGTTCGAATCACAGCATCGGAAAGACCTTCCTCCTTCAAGATGGAGGTTTCAGCAGCCACGCCGTCAAAGCCAGCATTGGTAAATTGGGATAACGTAGTTGACCCTGGGTGAGCAGATCCGGCAGCAGGGGCAGAATGAACTGATCCTCTGCTAACCTTACCACATCTGCGAACCAAACCTGTCTTGGCGACCTTGGAGCCACCAGAATTGCTGACGCGCCCTCCAGGGCCAGCTTGCGCACCACTCTGGCCACCAAGGGAAACGGAGGGAACAGATACAGAAACCCCAGATCCCTCCAGTTCAGAGACATGACATCCACTGCCAGAGCCAGTGGATCCCGTGAGAGAGACACAAATGTCGGAAGTTTGTGATTGTGACGAGAGGCAAAGAGGTCCACCACCGGGGACCCCCACCTGAGACAAATCAAGCGAAACACTTTGGGGCTGAGAGACCATTCCCCCCGGGGAGCTGAGAACCTGCTCAGAGAGTCCGCCTCCGTGTTCTCCGCTCCCGGAATGTAAACTGCTGAAATGCAAGGGACGTGGGTCTCTCTGCCCAGGCCAAAATCAAAGACACTTCCTTGAGGGCACGCCTGCTGCGAGTCCCTCCCTGGTGATTGATGTAGGCGACCGCCGTCCGATTGTCCGACCAGACTTGAACCGGCAATCCTTGCAACTGATGAGTCAAGCGAAACAGAACCATCCTGATGGCCCTCAATTCCAGAACATTGATGGACTCGTGAGCCTCATGAGGCCCCCACAGTCCCTGAAACTGACGATCCTTCCAGAACTCCCCCATCCTGATAGACTGGCATCCGTGGTGACCGTCTCCCAACAAGTGGCCAGAAAGGATCTGCCCCTCGACAGATTGATTGGATCCAGCCACCAATGAAGGGAGCAACGAACTCGGGGGGTCATCAGGAAGGACTGATCCAACGACAGTGGTGACCCGTCCCAGGCCGCTAACAGATGGAGCTGGAGTGTCCTTGTGTGGAACTGAGCAAAGGGAACCGCTTCGAAGGAGGCTACCATCAATCCCACCAGCCTCATCCCCAGTCTGATGGCCGGACGAGGGATGGACAGGAGGAGTCGAACCAACTCCTGAATCAAGAGAACCTTGGACTGAGGAAGAAACACCCTGGCCTGGGAAGTATCCAGGGACATTCCCAGAAAAGACACTAACCTGGACGGAGAAAGGGTGGACTTGGGATAGTTGATCACCCACCCGAATCTCTCCAGAGTGGACACCACAGTTCTGGTGTCCAATACCGCTTGGCTGAAGGAAGATGCCATAATGAGAAGGTCGTCCAGATAAGGGACAATGCGAATACCCTGGGCTCTGAGGAGAGCCATCACACCGGCCAGCACCTTGGTGAAAACCCTTGGAGCCGAGGTAAGACCGAAAGGAAGAGCCACAAACTGAAAATGCCGATCCTCCACCACGAACCTGAGACATCTCTGGTGCGCTGGAAAAATCGGCACATGCAGATAGGCGTCCTTGATGTCTACGGACGTCAGAAAGTCCCCCTGACGAAGAGAATGGATAGCTGAATGCAGCGTTTCCATGCGAAATTTCCGCGGACGGACGAACCTGTTGACGATCTTTAGATCCAGAATGGGTCGAATCGAGCCGTCCTTCTTGGGCACCGTGAACAGATTGGAATAAAAGCCCCGACCCCTGTCTGAGGGGGGCACTGGGCAAATAACTGCCATATCCAACAGGCTCTTTACTGCCACCTGGAGCTCCTGCGCGGCCAGAAGGTCCGAAGGCACCCAAGACCTGAGGAATCTGGGAGGGGGCCGGAGCTCGAACTCCAGCTTGTAGCCGGAAGTCACCACTTCCCGGATCCATCTGTCCGAGACCTCCCGGTCCCAGACCTGGGAGAAGTGTTGCAGCCGTTCCCCCACCTGCATGGGTGAGGGCGCCCCCTCATTGCTGAGCTGGCTTGGCAGCGGGTTTGGGCTTAGAGCCCCAGCTGTATCCTGGGCGGGCACGTCCTCTGCCCCTGTTCCAGGAATCTCCTCTGGATGCGGGGAAAACAATTCCTCTGCCAGCTCTAGCCCCACGAAAGGAAGGAGCAAAGGAACCCGCCCCCCGAAAGGGATGACGCTGTTTTTTGCGTTGAGGTAACTTACCACCCTTGGCAACTGAATCCAACTTCTCACCAAAGAGCCGTAATCCCACAAAGGGAAGAGCGGTCAGCGACTTTTTAGACACAAAATCAGCCGCCCACTGGTGCAACCAAACCGAACGCCGAATAGTCACCAGTAGAGCCGACGTTCTGCCACACATCATCAGTGTGTCATCCAAGGCGGCTAGTACAAATGACAAAAACAATTCACACCTTTTAAGGCCAAGGAACTCGTCACTATCCGGATCTAACCCGGAAGAAGTCAACAGGTCCCTGACCACCGACCTGGTAGCCACCACCAGCAGCGCTGAAGCACAAACCGGCCTCATGGCTGACCCAACACTGGCAAAACCATGACAAGCCATTTGGTCAATGCGTTTATCCTCACCATCTTTAAGCGTGGAGCAATCAGGAGAATTTAAAACAGTAGTGTTGGATAAACCCAGAATCGGTGCATCCACCTCGGGAGGCGACGCCCAACGCTTAACCGTATCCAAGGGAAAGGGATATTTCTTGTCCCAACCCTGAGGGACACCTGGGAGCCGGGCAGGCCTCTCCCATTCCTTAGCAATAATCCCATCAAAATGCTTTTGGTTAGGAAATTCCAAGCGCGGCCTGGATTCTTCGAAAAATTCCCCCTTTTGCTGTGGAACCACCTCAGGAGGAGAAATAGCCAAAACCTCAAACATCTGAGCCAGAACATTAGGAGTATCCGAAGACCTCCCCAAGCCCCGCTCGGTATCAGCACCCACAAACTGCTGATCGTCTGAATTATCTGATTCTTCATATACCTCCCCTTCCTCAAGTTGGGAGTAATCAGACCAGTCCAGATTATCAACATCATCCAGGTCGGCCGCCGGTGAAGACGGCGACAAGTGCTTTCTCTTAGCCGGAGCCTTTCTGGTGACCGTGCTGGAGAATAATTTTTCAAGATTGGCCAATCGGGCACACATCTCCGATTGCAACTGCCCGCCCATGACAACGCCAAACTGGGCACTGATCAAACTGGGAGGGGGGGAGGAGAGACCGACGGCGCTGAACCAGACGCCTGGGGTCCGGACTGCCGCGTAATAGTCTGCTGCGCGCATGGTATACACAGATATACATCATCGCCAGTAAGGGATGCCCCACACCCCATACACTTCCGAGATTGCCCCGAGGGGAGCCCGAGCCCAGTATCTGGGGATGCCTCCATGAGGTGAACTTATAGTTGGTCGCAATGACTGAGGGAATTACGCATATAAGCAACCCGGGATGCCCCTTTAATGTCCCAAGTGGGAGGATTTGTAATAAGCCAATTAAGAACCCAGGGACCCTAGAACCGGGAGAAACCCCCTAACACCACTGTAGGTTATATCTGAAAGCCATAATAAAAAAGGCTAATAAGAAAAGCGGAGTATAAAATATATATATATATATATATATATATGACATAAAAATATATAATTATAGGTGATGGGACAGAAGGGGGGCCCACCGGGCCACTCACTGTGATCCAGAAGACAGCTTCCTCTCTCCGTGAGGTAAAGATCAGGTCTGAGGAAAGAAGGGGGGCGTGGCCAGCGTGCAGAGCGCGAAGCGCCAAGCTCCGCCCCCCTCTGAGGAAACAGGCACAGAGAAAAGCACCTCAGCGGTGCCTGAGACACAGGGGCGGGCCGCAGCGCTGTAAAGCCCGGCCCCGCCCCCAAGAGTGAAAGCGTGAGGGGAGAAGCTCCCCTCCGCCATGACAAAGCAAAAAGGCCGGCACCGCAGCCATGTGCAGCTGCGGCGCCCGTCTCAGAAGAGACAGAAGGAGTGGAGCGGGCTGTGGCCTTGAGCCCGATGCCCGGCCCCGCTCAGAATCCAAGCCGCATAAGCGCCAAATAGAGGGGTGGGTGCCGCGGCTCGCGCCCAAAGCCCGCCCCCCGCCTCTTTTACCTCAGGGAGAAGTCAGCGTAAAAATGGCGGCCACAGCGCCGCTTTGACAGAGAAATACCGCTGTTATGAAGTAATAAATAAGTTAATAACTATTGGGGAGAGACCATTCCCCAATGGTCTCCCCCCGGGGAGCTGAGAACCTGCTCAGAGAGTCCGCCTCCGTGTTCTCCGCTCCCGGAATGTAAACTGCTGAAATGCAAGGGACGTGGGTCTCTCTGCCCAGGCCAAAATCAAAGACACTTCCTTGAGGGCATGCCTGCTGCGAGTCCCTCCCTGGTGATTGATGTAGGCGACCGCCGTCCGATTGTCCGACCAGACTTGAACCGGCAATCCTTGCAACTGATGAGTCAAGCGAAACAGAACCATCCTGATGGCCCTCAATTCCAGAACATTGATGGACTCGTGAGCCTCATGAGGCCCCCACAGTCCCTGAAACTGACGATCCTTCCAGAACTCCCCCATCCTGATAGACTGGCATCCGTGGTGACCGTCTCCCAACAAGTGGCCAGAAAGGATCTGCCCCTCGACAGATTGATTGGATCCAGCCACCAATGAAGGGAGCAACGAACTCGGGGGGTCATCAGGAAGGACTGTTCCAACGACAGTGGTGACCCGTCCCAGGCCGCTAACAGATGGAGCTGGAGTGTCCTTGTGTGGAACTGAGCAAAGGGAACCGCTTCGAAGGAGGCTACCATCAATCCCACCAGCCTCATCCCCAGTCTGATGGCCGGACGAGGGATGGACAGGAGGAGTCGAACCAACTCCTGAATCAAGAGAACCTTGGACTGAGGAAGAAACACCCTGGCCTGGGAAGTATCCAGGGACATTCCCAGAAAAGACACTAACCTGGACGGAGAAAGGGTGGACTTGGGATAGTTGATCACCCACCCGAATCTCTCCAGAGTGGACACCACAGTTCTGGTGTCCAATACCGCTTGGCTGAAGGAAGATGCCATAATGAGAAGGTCGTCCAGATAAGGGACAATGCGAATACCCTGGGCTCTGAGGAGAGCCATCACACCGGCCAGCACCTTGGTGAAAACCCTTGGAGCCGAGGTAAGACCGAAAGGAAGAGCCACAAACTGAAAATGCCGATCCTCCACCACGAACCTGAGACATCTCTGGTGCGCTGGAAAAATCGGCACATGCAGATAGGCGTCCTTGATGTCTACGGACGTCAGAAAGTCCCCCTGACGAAGAGAATGGATAGCTGAATGCAGCGTTTCCATGCGAAATTTCCGCGGACGGACGAACCTGTTGACGATCTTTAGATCCAGAATGGGTCGAATCGAGCCGTCCTTCTTGGGCACCGTGAACAGATTGGAATAAAAGCCCCGACCCCTGTCTGAGGGGGGCACTGGGCAAATAACTGCCATATCCAACAGGCTCTTTACTGCCACCTGGAGCTCCTGCGCGGCCAGAAGGTCCGAAGGCACCCGAGACCTGAGGAATCTGGGAGGGGGCCGGAGCTCGAACTCCAGCTTGTAGCCGGAAGTCACCACTTCCCGGATCCATCTGTCCGAGACCTCCCGGTCCCAGACCTGGGAGAAGTGTTGCAGCCGTTCCCCCACCTGCATGGGTGAGGGCGCCCCCTCATTGCTGAGCTGGCTTGGCAGCGGGTTTGGGCTTAGAGCCCCAGCTGTATCCTGGGCGGGCACGTCCTCTGCCCCTGTTCCAGGAATCTCCTCTGGATGCGGGGAAAACAATTCCTCTGCCAGCTCTAGCCCCACGAAAGGAAGGAGCAAAGGAACCCGCCCCCCGAAAGGGATGACGCTGTTTTTTGCGTTGAGGTAACTTACCACCCTTGGCAACTGAATCCAACTTCTCACCAAAGAGCCGTAATCCCACAAAGGGAAGAGCGGTCAGCGACTTTTTAGACACAAAATCAGCCGCCCACTGGTGCAACCAAACCGAACGCCGAATAGTCGCCAGTAGAGGCGACGTTCTGCCACACATCATCAGTGTGTCATCCAAGGCGGCTAGTACAAATGACAAAAACAATTCACACCTTTTAAGGCCAAGGAACTCGTCACTATCCGGATCTAACCCGGAAGAAGTCAACAGGTCCCTGACCACCGACCTGGTAGCCACCACCAGCAGCGCTGAAGCACAAACCGGCCTCATGGCTGACCCAACACTGGAAAAACCATGACAAGCCATTTGGTCAATGCGTTTATCCTCACCATCTTTAAGCGTGGAGCAATCAGGAGAATTTAAAACAGTAGTGTTGGATAAACCCAGAATCGGTGCATCCACCTCGGGAGGCGACGCCCAACGCTTAACCGTATCCAAGGGAAAGGGATATTTCTTGTCCCAACCCTGAGGGACACCTGGGAGCCGGGCAGGCCTCTCCCATTCCTTAGCAATAATCCCATCAAAATGCTTTTGGTTAGGAAATTCCAAGCGCGGCCTGGATTCTTCGAAAAATTCCCCCTTTTGCTGTGGAACCACCTCAGGAGGAGAAATAGCCAAAACCTCAAACATCTGAGCCAGAACATTAGGAGTATCCGAAGACCTCCCCAAGCCCCGCTCGGTATCAGCACCCACAAACTGCTGATCGTCTGAATTATCTGATTCTTCATATACCTCCCCTTCCTCAAGTTGGGAGTAATCAGACCAGTCCAGATTATCAACATCATCCAGGTCGGCCGCCGGTGAAGACGGCGACAAGTGCTTTCTCTTAGCCGGAGCCTTTCTGGTGACCGTGCTGGAGAATAATTTTTCAAGATTGGCCAATCGGGCACACATCTCCGATTGCAACTGCCCGCCCATGACAACGCCAAACTGGGCACTGATCAAACTGGGAGGGGGGGAGGAGAGACCGACGGCGCTGAACCAGACGCCTGGGGTCCGGACTGCCGCGTAATAGTCTGCTGCGCGCATGGTATACACAGATATACATCATCGCCAGTAAGGGATGCCCCACACCCCATACACTTCCGAGATTGCCCCGAGGGGAGCCCGAGCCCAGTATCTGGGGATGCCTCCATGAGGTGAACTTATAGTTGGTCGCAATGACTGAGGGAATTACGCATATAAGCAACCCGAGATGCCCCTTTAATGTCCCAAGTGGGAGGATTTGTAATAAGCCAATTAAGAACCCAGGGACCCTAGGACCGGGAGAAACCCCCTAACACCACTGTAGGTTATATCTGAAAGCCATAATAAAAAAGGCTAATAAGAAAAGCGGAGTATAAAATATATATATATATATGACATAAAAATATATAATTATAGGTGATGGGACAGAAGGGGGGCCCACCGGGCCACTCACTGTGATCCAGAAGACAGCTTCCTCTCTCCGTGAGGTAAAGATCAGGTCTGAGGAAAGAAGGGGGGCGTGGCCAGCGTGCAGAGCGCGAAGCGCCAAGCTCCGCCCCCCTCTGAGGAAACAGGCACAGAGAAAAGCACCTCAGCGGTGCCTGAGACACAGGGGCGGGCCGCAGCGCTGTAAAGCCCGGCCCCGCCCCCAAGAGTGAAAGCGTGAGGGGAGAAGCTCCCCTCCGCCATGACAAAGCAAAAAGGCCGGCACCGCAGCCATGTGCAGCTGCGGCGCCCGTCTCAGAAGAGACAGAAGGAGTGGAGCGGGCTGTGGCCTTGAGCCCGATGCCCGGCCCCGCTCAGAATCCAAGCCGCATAAGCGCCAAATAGAGGGGCCCGCCCCCCGCCTCTTTTACCTCAGGGAGAAGTCAGCGTAAAAATGGCGGCCACAGCGCCGCAGCGCCGCTTTGACAGAGAAATACCGCTGTTATGAAGTAATAAATAAGTTAATAACTATTGGGGGAATAATTTAATTAATGATTACAAAATGTGGACCTAACACCGAATAAGGGGCCCTTTGCTCCTACCCTCCGCTATCCCGCTAGAGAGAGGGGCATTACCCAAAGGGGGGGACCACCCAAAGTGTAAGGCCAAGTGAAGGGGCATCCCAAACCGGGGTCACCGTCCAAGATGACCGGCTACCCTCTTATATAGGGTCTCACGGGAGAGCATTTGCTCTTAAGCACCAAGGGTGCTTTTCTACCCTCACCCGGACCGTCAGCCTAGGCTGGGAGGCATGAGGTAACAGAAAAAAAAGATCCAGGCGGAAATAGATAACTAAAGGGCCGGGAGTCATCCCGGCTACCTGAAATCCCCCTGTGCAAGGAGGAGACCACATCTTCTGACTTGCTCGCCGTCTGCAGAGATGAAGACTGGGTAATGAGTGGGAGGTCTCAGGTATTTATGGACTGGGAGGGGCTCTCTTTTTTTCCTTGCATTTCTGCATATCGCCATCTACAGGTCAGTATTACCCACACGTTATGAATTTCTTGAAGCGGGGTGTGTGACATACTTAGAATATCTTTATAGTTTTTGACTCGTTCAGTTTATTTTCTCGTTTTGTTTCCGTTGGCGTATGTGTGTACGCGTGATTCTAAGCAGGCAGCGGGAGCCTTTTGTAAACTGTTCATCGCTGCATAGGCCAACGAGAATGTCATTTTTCTGCTTTCGTTTTTCATTTATGTTACTTAGGAAACAACGTAGGCTTCCTTTTTTTGCTGTTTCCAACGTCGCCTCTAACGAAATATTTACGCGTCCCGTTCTGAATTCCGATTTCTATAAATAAACGCCCAGACGGAAATCTGTCCTAACTCACGCATGCGCACACCTAAATTAACTCATTCATGTCCCCGTCTCAACTATTCTCTCACTCACTTCTGCTACAATGCTTACCTCAATTCCTTTCGTGCTTTGGATTTTCTTCACTTTGCGCACTTAATGCTTACCTCAATCCCTTCGCGGTGTCAATTTTCTTCATTTTGCGCACTTAATGCTTACCTCAATTACTTCGCGGTTTCAATTTTAATTTTGCGCACTTAATGCTTACCTCAATTCCTTCGCGGTTTCAATTTTCTTCATTTTGCGCACTTAATGCTTGCCTCAATTCCTTCGCGGTTTAAATTTTTTTACTTGCCGCTATTTTGTTTTTATTTCTTCCAACGTTTTCCTGTAAGCAACCCTTAATGTTTTTTTCTTTGACATAAAAGAAGACAGAAACAAAAAGTTTTTTTTTTTGTTTTTTTTTATTAATAAATGCACATTTTTATTTGCCTTTTTTTTACTTGTTTTTTTTTAACTTTAAAAATGTTTGTATTTATTAAACAATATAATTTTTTTTATCAAAAATATTTAGTCCTAAAATGTTTATTTTTTAAAAAGGTCTAAAATGTTTCAAAACTATTTACAAATCCATGGCAGGCCCCAGAGAATTCGTCTTCTTCTGTGGTCCCCATCGAAGCTGTAAGTTGCACCAATCTAGCCTGTGTTGGTGTAAAAAAATGAAAAGAAAGTTGTTGTTCTGCAAATACATGTTTCACAGCTGTGGATGGAATTATTATTAAAGTTTCATAAAAGTCATGAGGCCATATGTCATTATACTGATTAATTCATCAATGGATGAGGTCATATGTCATTATGCTAATTAATTTATCAATGGATGAGGGCATATTTCATTATGCTAATTAATTCATCAATGGATGAGGCCATAAGTCATTATGCTAATTACATTGCTAGGGATTCTGGTTTCTTACTGATGATGTCATGTTCAACATACTCTAAATATTTAAATTAAAACTTACTTGGCTGGTGGGCGACCTCAGCTTCGGGGACCACCCTCCGCTCTGGGGCCTGCCACTGGTGGGAATGTGAGGCCCTAGAGACATTTAATATAGGCTTACTTCTAATGTCTGATTGCACAGTAACCAAATTACACTCAGAAGGTGTGTGTGACATCACCCACCTTCTCAATGTTCCTCATGGGCTTGATCTGCTGGCCTCTCTGCTGCCGATCCTTCACCCGCTACATATTCCTCTATAAAAAGAGAAGCAGGAAATGAGTTTTGGTTTAAATAGCATGTATCTGTGTGAGTCACATACCGGAGTGTATGGGCTGAGTCATTTGGTACGACTCCCTGCCCATGCGGTGAGGCCCCTCCTCTGTAGAGAGGTCAAGTGGCTGGTCTGATCCACCTACAGAGGAGGGGTAAGAGGTTGGCCCTGGAGATGCACCACCTTCACTTTGTGCAGAATCATCCCCGCACTGGCCGGACTGCTCGCCTCCGGGTGGGTCTGATCCTATATTCAAGTTCTGACACTAGAAAAGAATAGCAATTCTAAATAAAGGCCTACCTTCTGTGTTTGTTAGATCTAGCATGCAAAAATCGCCGCACCCGGGGCCTCTTCCGTCGCTTCAGGTCCGACCAATGCTGGATGATCTGCGTAAAAGTGAAGGTGGTGTCCATTTCCTCATCGATCCGGGCCCCTATCTCCAGGGCCAACTTTCGCTTCTCAAAGTCGTTGGGCAGGTAGTTGTACCTGCGCTCCATCATCCAGCTTTTGTGGCCCCCCCACCCTGCAGCCTACGAGCCCACATAGCCTATGTGGGCCCGGGCTCTTCTGCCCCCCCCCGGGCTTTGGGGAGGCAGGTAATTGGGGGTGCAGGGGTTAATGGCAAGTCACCCGCTAGGGCAGGTGACTTGCCAGACCCCAGCCTTGTGAACTGGTACAGGGGTCTCATGGACCCCTTACCAGTTCACAAAGGGTTAACAGTTAAATAAAACACACACACACACGTAAAAATTATTTTATAAAAAAAAAAAAAAATTACTCTTTACTCACCTTCGTGAGGAGGAGGGGAGGCAGGAGATCAGAGGATCTCCTGTCCCCTCCTTCTCTCACCACCAATCACCGGCATCTGACAGCTGAGAGGCCTGGAGCTGTCAAGACGCCGGCCGAGTGATGTCATAAGCCCCACCCCCAAAAGGGGCAGGGCTTCGCTGCAAAATGGCAGCGCCCGTCGGAGGAAGAGGGGAGAGAGCCTGAAAGGCTCCTGAAGATAGAAAGCCCTGGGGGGGATCGGAGGCCCCCCGGGTGAAGAGGAGGGCCGGCGAGATCGAGCGCACATGGAGGTGAGTAAATGTAATTTTTATTTTTTTTTTACTTTTATAGGAATAGCCAGCGGCCGCAAAAATGGGGGGGGGGCTACTCCGGGCTCTCCCCTTCCTCTGGAGGAGCCCCGACGGGGGTCGGAGCCCCCCAGGGTGAAGAGGAGACCCGGCCGTTTCAAATGAGGGGTCAGGTAAGTGTTTTTTTTAACTATTTGCAGGCGCTAGCAGGGGGCAAAGCCAGGCACGTAAATTTTACGTGGCTGGCGTTTAACGGTTGGAGAGGCAGCCACGTAAAATTTACGTGGCTGGCAATAGAAGGGTTAAAACTACCTACTAACAAAACACATAAACCATTAAAGCGGGCCTTCACTCTGAATAAGAGTCTATCTTACATGTTTCCCACACCCTGTACATAAAGACGCGCCAAAAACTGATACAAAAAAAATGTAACAATGAACTTACATTACCTAGTCACTAGGGGATCCCCCATAGCAGCCGCCACCGACGCGTTGCGTGTCAGAATGACACTTCGCCAGGGTGTGATAGCAGAGGCACAGACCGGACGGAGCGCGGTCCCAACACAGGCAAAGGCATGGCTAGCCAGCTGATCCATGCGCCTGTCTTCCCCATCTCTCAATGTAGTAGTGTCAGGGGAATGCATTACAGATGTGTTAGACAACCCCAGAACTGGTGCATCCACCTCTGGAGGACATGACCAACGTTTAACCATTTCAGCAGGAAATGGATACCTCTTATCCCAACTCTGAGTTTGTTCAGGAAACTCCAAACGTGGCTTAACAGTATGAAACAGCTCCCCCTGCTGCCGCGGGGCCATGGCAGGAGGAGAGATACAGAGCACTTCAAAAATTTGAGCCAAAAGTCTGTCAGTATCATCTGAAGCCCATGGGTCAGATCCAGACTCAGCATAACCCCTAGGCTGATCGTCAGATGATTCTGAATCAGATAATAATTCCCCTTCTTCCAGGGGGGTATAACCAGTAACATCAAAAAACTCCTCAGCTTCCATAGGAAATAGAGTAACACCGGGTGCCAGATGCCGCCGCTTAGCAGGAGCCTTACACGGACCAGGACAGCAATATGCCTTTCAATGCTGGCTACCCTGGTAGCCAAATCAGGTTGAGACTCCCCACTGGTATGCACCTCACTGGGAGTCAGGTGTAAGCGTGGGGGGGTAGGCGAAGCCAGAGGGGGCACAGCACTAGGCCCAGCCGCAGGTAAACCAGACTGCAGGGCAAGTACCTGCTGGGCGCAGGGTACACACACCCTGACATCATCACTTATAGGGGTTACCCCACACACCATACACAGCCGGGCTTGTCCTGAAGGAACCCCGAGCACATTATCCTGAGAAGCCTCCATATGGTGATTATCACGGCACAACAGGCCACTAGGGATTGACGCTAATAAAAGCAACCCGGGATGCCCCAATAACCCGCTAGGGAAGTGGGAGTAATGGTATGTAATAGCCCTCCAATAAGAGTTAACACTAAATAGAGGGGATAGGACCGGGAGAAACCACAAAGTTTGACCCCCCTGCAAGACAATTGTAAAAGATCCCATAAGCGATATGCAATACAGATATGTACATAAATAAATCAGCCAGCAGGGGCACTTACAGACCGCGATAGTGAGACGCCAGTCACACGCAGCAGAGAATTAAAATGGCGCCCGCATATACCTTGAGGGGCGGGCCGTGGAGACAGTAATGCAAAACGCGTCATCCGCAAGGCCCGCCCCCCCCCGAAGAGCGCGAAAATGCGCCCACCTGCCAAGACCAGCCAATGATGGCACAGGAGCGCCTGAGGCGATGTCGTCGCCGACCTCAGTACAAACGTGCGGCATCGGCGAAAGAAACCAGTGCAATCAATTCAACAGGGATCAAACACAACACACAATATATATAGCAAAGACATGCACCCCCCCCCCCCCCGAGAACTACAAGCGAGAGCGAAGGGGAAGAAATGGCCAGCCTAAAGGGAGCCAACTGTGGGGACAGGGGGCAAGGGGTAATAAATGCGGGAGGGGCATCCCATAAGGCTCACCATGGGCCTATACCGCCTACCCTTTGGCGGGGGACTGCGGTTGGAGCAGCGCTCCATAGCACCTGACAGCGGTGCTGCCTACCTTCAGCCGAACCAGAGCAGCCTGAGCTGGGAGGCAGTAGAAGGAAACGGGTGGGAATAGTCCTACAGGGCCGCAGGCTAATAGCCCCACTCACCTGCGAGTAGAGAGAGCCATCTTCTAGTCATCACAGCCAGGACTGCAGAGAAGAACTGGGGATTTTATGGGAGGTCCCGGGTATATATGGGGCCAGGAGGAGCCACTTTTCTGTCTCTGCAGTCCAGCGCCATCTACTGGAGTATATCCCAAGTGTAAGGAATATCTTCTGGAACAGGACGTGCTGTATACTTCGAATACACAGACACATGCGAAAGTGCATGTGTATGTGTCTCTGAATCAACCCTATTATAATTTCTTGAGAACCCCACTGCAACATGGGGAGGTAAAAACCGGCATGAGTAAATGGTGCACCCACTTTCCAGAGCTAGACATGGAGGCCCTATTAGGGATGTACAGATACTTCTGGACCACCCTGCAAGCGTCCTCCTATAGGGAAATGCTCCTTAGATTGCATCACGACAACTATGTCTCACCAGTCAGGTCTTTACAGATGGGACTGGTTGACTCGGACCATTGCAATAAATCTGGGGAGGAGGGGGCAAACCTTTACCACTGTTTATGGGAATGTCCGGTTATTAAACAGTTTTGCAAAACAGTAAATAGATACACGATCAACAAGCTGATAAACTACTTACCTTTAACTCCAAGATGGGCAATATTTGGCCTGATAGATTCAGACACCCTGAGAGTAGACAGAGGTACTAAGAGGCTGGACACAACACTGGACAAAGAAAAAAGGACACCAGACTTCTTTAGTACCTGGGAGAGCTTTATTGATACACTACATACAGACATTAAACTAAAGCTATACCAAACATTCAAGGACACCACATGGTATCTAACGAGAGTGATGGAGGGCGACCATACAGTGGATCTTACTGGTGCAAGTAGAGCTGGGACACCACAGCCCCCACCTCCCTGCTCAAGGTCTGCTGGGTCACGTGATGATGCTCACAACGAGAATGTAAGTGGATCTGGGTATGTATTGTAAAAGCTAAATGGGGGAGGGAGATCACAATGTATCACCTTCAATCCTATTTTCTCTCTATGCTGTTATACATTTCAATAATGATGTCAAGCAATAATAACAATGCACTGTACTTATTTTTGTGTTGAAAAACTCAATAAAAATAATTTGAAAGAAAATTAAAAAAAAAAAGAAATTGATTTATTGTGCAGTCAAGCAGGTGATAACACAACAAGCCCTACTACATCAAAACAACACAGCAACACTCAATTGCAACTAGTTAAATATATTTGTATAGCTTTGTATAGTTTTTTTTCCTTAGTTTAGTTTGTATAAGTACAAAATACACAAAAATATATCTCTGAAGCACAATGGTACAGCTGAACCTACCTGAAGGAGGATAGAAAATACTGGGTTAATGGAGTTTGGTAGAGATGGAAGCTGGAGGAAAGAGGTGACAAGCGGAAGCAAGGGGGTGGGTATTCAGGATCTGAACTAAACAAGGATGAAAGGACAAGGATAACAGGCAGGTACTGGAAGGTGCATGCTTGCAGGGGCTGAACAAAACTAAGTGGACCAGGATGATGGGCAGGTTCTAGTAAAAGCTGATTTGCAGGGCACAAAAGAAGCAAGCAGACCAGGATAATGGACAGAAACTAGAAGTTGGGGGTTCACTGTGCAGAAAAGGAGAAAGTGGACCAGGATGATGTGCAGGTACTAGAAGCTGCAGGTGTGCAGGATGAAAACTGTGGATAATGTGCCTGGTTGCTGCTGGACTCTAAACTAATTCTGGAGCAACTCTCCCTATGTGCCGAGCCAATTTTATACACACTGCAGGGGTGTAAATACAGGGGGTGCAGGGGTAGCAACCACATCAAGGCCCATGAAATCAGGGGGTTCCACCATTGCTGCTCCACAAACGTATTTATTAGATTTTTGCTCACATGCTGTCATGTACATCAGGTATGTCAGTCTTTTGGTAGACCAACCGAGTTAAGAAAGCACAAAAATGTACTGTATGAGCCATTACAGGGCCCCATTTAATTTTCGCAGCAGGGCTCGGTCACATTTTGTTACGCCACTGAAGGCAAATTATCCCTGGCTGTGCCAGTGGGAAGACAGGGCCACCTTCTGGTGGACACTAGTAAATACATTTGGAGAATGAAGCCGATAGTGTCACTGTCTATGATTCGGTATATGTGGCACACTCTGATTTTGCTCAGCATCTTATATATTTTAATTTGTATCCTGTGCAGTTTTAAGGTAGAAGTATGATCTTTTGTTCTCCTTGGCTGAATAAGCTGCTTCTTCACTTTGCATGGCAGTGCAATTACCAGGCAGATTGCTGTTAATTAAATCCACAGGTATATGATCGGTATTACAAATTTTCTGCTATGATTTGGTTTGTTTTGCAGCAAAAGTTCATAGTTTTTCTATAGGCTTGCACACAGTGAGAAATGGGTGTCAGTGCTGGTCAACTGAGCCCATTTTTAATACCCAAGTCGGGCTCAGACAAGTCCAAGAACTTACATTCCATTATTGTGGTTGATCTACATGACATTTTCCTGCCCTATGGATTGCCAGGACATCACTGCAGAAGGCTACGGATTCATATCCTCTTTGATATCTGGCCTGTTATGAAGCATTTGCTATGCTGTGTGCAATTCTTCTTAATCACCACTTAAAGAGGAACTGTCTTGGGTTTTGTTTCTCCTGGCGGGGGCTGTTGGAGCCTTAGCTTAGTATGTATCTGCAACTATATTGCTGGGTTAATGCAGTTTATATTTATGACAGTAGATGGCGATGTTACTAGTGTGTGTAGTCTCTGTTGTACATTCTCTGCTGCATGTTGTGGTTCCAGTACATTCAGGGTATCTCTATGACTTCTTTTTCCTTTCTACGTTATCCACCATGTAAGGTGACCGCTTACTGCACTCATGTTCCAGTAAAGCCAGTACCTGTTACACCACAAATGTCTACCTGGATTTGACTCTGCAGCATCCAGTACTCACACTCTGCAACAGGGACACCCTGATTTGCGATGCCCCACTGTGTATATCCCCTGGGTTTACCTGTAACTTACCTTTTCCTTGTACCCACAGCCCATGCGCAGGGCGCTCAGCTACTCGACGGTGCTTGCTCTATTCAGATTTTCTTTGATGCACTAACTGTGCGCATGCCTATGCTGGCCATTCAGAAAGGTCTGGCATGAGTGGGCATCTAGCTGGAAGAGTTCTGGGAATGTGCTCATGGTGCGGAGATGCCACGCGGCTCATTCAAGATCCTTCCCCCCAACTCTTAACAGTCCTTTAGCATCTATGAATGGATCAAGTTTCCTGAGGGGAAACACCCTTTTGATTTTTGATGGACTAATGTTTGTGCATAGGTCTCTTGCTGAACTCTCTGGATGATAACGGACATGAAACTAGTACGCTGCTATGTGCCAAGTTTGTGTATAGCACGCGCATCCAGACCTAACCTATGAGCATCTGTGGCTGCTCCAATGTGAAGAGTATGTCATGGAGGTACAGTCCAATCTGCAAGGGCAGCTGTGCAAATCCACCTGAAACTAAAAGCATGTGAGTGGTAATTGTTGAAGAATTTGAGTGCTGGGTGCGGCTGAGTAATAAGTATATAGACATTGCGGAAGAATTAACTGCTTTATTGGAGCACATGGGGATTGAGACTTATCTTCTCAACAGGGAGGGTTACATACAGATAGAATCAAGATGTGCACTGCAATACAGGAAATACAATACAGATCAGAGGAAATACACCTTAGTACAGCAAACAGCCCCATCTACTGTCCTATCATGAAACTGTAGTCCCATATGCAATACAACATGAAATACACATACAGTAGTAAGCTGAAGCATCTCCAACAGCAATGTATTCATGTGTTTAAGAATGATCTACAGCAGTGATACTCAACTGGCGGACCGAGGTCTAAATGCAGACCTTGGTGCCAGATTTCCGGACCCCTGCCCTGACAGCCCTGCACTCAGTTACTCCTGTGTTACTGTGCTCAGAGCTGCCCCCTTGATCGGCAATGTAGTGCTTAGTCTCTCTGCCAGTGTCATGACTCCCTGGCACCTAGCATTGTAATATGAAGTACTGCATGGGCGGGAAGTGGCATTGCAAGGTACAGACAAACTTTGTTTCACTGTCTCTTTGCCCCATCCAATCCTTTCCCCGCCCCAGCTCAGCCCCATCTATCCCTGCCCCACAATCTTATCCCCTCAGCTCTGCCTCATCCATCCCTGTCCCCTCAGCTCTGCCCCATCGATTCCTGTCCTCCCAGCTTTGCCCATCCAATCCCTGTCCTCTCAGCTCTGCCTCATACAGTCCAGTCTCTCTGCCCCATCCATTCCTGTTCTCCCAGTTTCGCCCATCCTTGTGCCATCTACTCCCCCTCACCCGCTCTGCCCATTCATTTCTGTCCTTCAAGTTCTGCCTGACAGTTGCCAGTAACATTTTGGGCCCTAGTCCCCCCCTATACATGGCCTGCACAAAATGTAAGAGTGGACCAGAGCTGTAGGTTCGGTGGGGCCAAAAAAAGCTCCTGTTTTTTTCCAGTGGCCAATAGGATTTTTGGGGTGGGGTGGGGTGAGGGCGGGCAAATAAGCCTTTTTTAGTTTTGCCTGGGAAATTTAGAGCCCCTCCCCCAGTGTGCTGATTTCTAACTATCCACCCCCCACGACAGTCCCCACCCGGATCTTCACCTCTCACCGGATGCCATTAAATGGACCTTTACAGGCTTCTGGGCAGAACTGCCTTTTGGGAAAGTGATGGAGACGCACCTGCTTGTCTTGGGTGAACTGATTTATCTTGAATTGTTTCAACAACATAAACCTTATTGCAGTGCCACCAAGTCACCACTGCCAAGGGCTGACTGGAAGCCCTTGTTGGGGGATGTCAATTGTAATCCTCGCAACCATTTCAAAGTTCCAAAAAATGCCATGAAGAAATTACCAAGATCAATATTTGCTAAATTGAGCCTGGCAGATAAAGCAGCGTGATGGGGTACTCAGAGTCCAGGGTAGCCATAGCACACCATATCATCTGCTTTAATGCAAAGACAAAGATTAAAAGCTTTATAACATATTCTGAATATAGGAGGCAGAATACCTGTGGGGCATTAGATGAGATGTAAAAAGTTAGCAAACCCTAAGCATCAAACAAGCTTGGTGACCCCAGGCAGTAGTATACAACATAAATGTAGAAGGAGCCATAGACGATTTTATGTAAGCGGCAATGCCCTTTGATCTAGATCTGAGATCAGCTGCTGCAAGTGGGTCAGGCAAGGGTTGCCAACCTCACAAGAGCCCTGAAGCGCTGCATCTGGAAGTGAGACAAGGAATCAGCAGAAATATTTGTATAGCTGGGAACAAACTTCACTTTCAAACAAATATTAAACTGTAAACTCTTAAGATGTACCTTCATAATCTGGAAACCGAAAGAGATTTAGAAGCCAAACTATTCACATTAATTGTTATTCGATTGAAGCAGCACCCTTCTATTTGCAAACCACTGCCCCCATAGCTTAAAAACTGCAGTTTCAATATAACGCTATTTTTGTCAGTCCCATCGGAGTTTAGGACGAGGGCCAAGGAGACGATGACCAATTACCTTTCCAGTAAGCGGCATAGGATCTGCAATTGTACATGCCAAAAATTGCACCCATTGCCCATTAGAATTATTTTGGCTGCAAAGGACAATTGGCTGGCCAGCAACTGAAGCTCCTTCAAAGTCGTCAGCAGTTAAAAAATCTGGTTATTTGTTCAAGCTTGTCGAGGGGTAATTAAAAATAATAAAAATTTGAAGACACCCAGGAATTCTCTATTGGTTTTAGGGGGATTTACTTTTTTGCTTGTAAAGGAACACCAAAAATCCTGGAAATCCAGACAAAGGCATCTAACATGACTTTACATGGTGGAGTGTTAGCAGGACCCATGAACAGGAAATTGTCCAAATAGTGGACACTGAATGAAATGCCCATCAGTGTCCACTCTGAGGTCACAGAAATCTCCGTACCGACAAGACAACAAACACCCCGTGGGTGAGCAAATGTCGTAAAAGTACTTGTCATCAAATAGGGAGTAACAAGTCAAATTTAATATCTGATTTAGCCAGAGCCAGCCAAGAGTGTGCAGTTTATGGGGTGAATGCTCAAAGGAAGCATCACAAGGCATCCTCGTGCAATATTTCATTGTTCAAAGATTGAACCACTGCATACAACAAATGATGCATCAGCCAATATTCATCGGGAGCTTTTGAGCGATCCTGGGCATGAACATCTTTTAAAAACATTTAAAGTGGACCAACACCCTGAGGTGATCGGCCCGGGAATCTATAAGATTCCCGGGCCGATCACCTCACACACCGCGGGACATCCGAGATCGGGATGTCCCGCGGGGTGTAAACCCCCCAAAACCCCCGAAAAACCTTACCTCTCCAGCCGCTGCTTCCGCCGCCGCCTCACTCGCGCTCCTCTAGACGTGCGCGCGCCCGCGCCGGCCGTCTCTGAATGGCCGGCGCGGGCGCGCACACGTCAAGAGTGATGCGCGGGAGGCGCCGACGGGCAAGCTGCTTGTCCGTCGCTGTCAATCAGCTTGTCCGTCGGCGCCGATTGGACTGCGCGGCCACGTGGGAGCGGGGAGAGGTGAGTTTTGGGGGCTTTCTGGGGGGTTTCACACAGCGGGGCACCCCCGATCGGGGTGCCCCGGGGAAGTGGACCAATACCCAGGATAGTCAAAATCCTGGGTGTTGGTCCACTTTAATGACCAAGTGGCGACCACCACAACATGTTTGTTTTCAATGGCAGGTTTGCAACCATTTGCCAATGTCTTAAAGTGGGATGGCCTTTCCAATTTGGGATGCCCCTCTGTGTGAAAGAATGTGTGAGAGGAAAGGAACAATTCATTGATTCATGGACCAACTCCAGAGATTCAACGGTATAGAGATCAGAAACCTCAGGTTGTTCCCTTGTGACCATTGCTGATAGTGGCAACGCCAATCTACCCTGACCTATCTTATCCACTACTCGGAGCAATGCCCTGGCCAATAGATTGACCATTTGCTCACTAGACTCACCTGAAGCTTGAACCTGGGGTTCGTTACCTGAGGTACAACGGGCAGAATGAGATTACATAGGCATGAAGGAAGTGAGCCCGCTATTTTTGTTTTTTTGGATCTGAGCAGTAGGGGGAAACAAAAAAGACAATTCTGTGAGTACTCACCTGTAGAATTGCTTTTACCATGCATGGCATGGCCTGCTTCACTAGTCATAACATCTGTGATTCCGCCACAAGGTGGCGAAGTGGCACTGCAGAAGAGTTGTGGCTCCGCCCGGTACCATAGAAAAACGGAATCACCATAGACTTATCCAGTAGTTGACAAGCAGTGATACAAGAACCGTGAACGAAAAATAGATACTAACCCCAACTAAATTGGAATAATCACCATAAAGAGGCAACCAAGAACAACGAAACAAGGGTGGGGTGAAGCAGGCCGTGCCATGCATGGTAAAAGCAATTCTACAGGTGAGTACTCACAGAATTGTTTTTTTTCCAATGCATGGCACGGCCTGCTTCACAAGTCATAACATCTGGGACATCCAAAAGCAGTGTCCTAAAGTAGGTTGGGATCCCCAAAAAGAAAGTAACAACAGACGACCAAAAGCAGCATCAGCTGAGGCCTTAAAGTGGACCAACACCCACCGCTGATCGGCCCGGGAATCTATAAGATTCCTGGGCTGATCAGCTCCCTGCCGATCGGGGTGCCCCGCTGTGTGAAATCCCCCAGGACGCCCTGCAAATCCTACCTGTTCCTCGTTCCAACGGCGCATGCGCGGGCTGCCGCCGCCTCTCGCCCGTTTGTGAATGGCCGGCGCGGGCGCGCTCCCTGTAAGAGGGACGCGCGAGAGGCGGCGGCGGGCGCTCTCACCTTGTCCGTCGACGGACCTCGCTTGTCCCTCGGCGGTGATTGGTGGAGCGAGTCACGTGGGAGCGGGGTCAAGTGAGTTTTTGGGGCTTTCACACAGCGGGGCGCCCCGCGGAAGTGGACCAACACCCAGGATAGTGAAAACATCAACTATGTAAAACGTGGAAAAAGTATGAACAGAAGACCAAGTTGCGGCCTTCCAAACTTGTTCAACAGAAGCTTGGTGCTGAAAAGCCCAAGCCCACCAATAGCACGAGTAGAATGAGCAGTAACCCTAAAAGGGGGAACCTTCCCCTTAGCAGAATAGGCCTGCTCCACCGCCTGATGGATCCACTTGCTGATAGTGGATTTAGCCGGAGGTCCAGCAGGAAGAACAAAAAGAGTGTCAGATTTCCTGAAAGACTCAGTAGCAACCAAATAAAACTTCAGGGCCCTGACAACATCCAGAGAATGCAGTGTCCCCTCCTTGGAATTAGCAGGATTAGGACACAGAGAAGGCAAAACAATGTCCTGATTGAGATGAAAGGACCCAGGGCACCTCAGGAGGTTAGAGACTTGAGGGATCCGAGAAACAGCAGAGAACAACCCCTAGGGGTGATGCTCCCTTTCACGCCCCCTTCTTCCCTCTTACTGATTTAAAACCTGGTCCAATTGGTACCTGCGAAGCATGCTAGTCGTGATAAGACCTCTTTGATATACGTTATTGCTCGGAATGGACAATTGTATCATTGTAATAAATGCATGGTCTATTGAAGCTTACACAGTGAGCTACGGACAGCTACATTTCCTATGTGTGTTTACCTATGTCGTTTTCCTTGTATTTTGCAAAACAAAATAAAGAATAATAAACTGATTGAGATGAAAAACAGGCACAACCTTGGGCAAGAAATCCGGCTTAAAGTGGACCAACACCCTGAGGTGATCGGCCCGGGAATCTATAAGATTCCCGGGCCGATCACCTCACACACCGCGGGACATCCGAGATCGGGATGTCCCGCGGGGTGTAAACCCCCCAAAACCCCCGAAAAACCTTACCTCTCCAGCCGCTGCTTCCGCCGCCTCACTCGCGCTCCTCTAGACGTGTGCGCGCCCGCGCCGGCCGTCTCTGAATGGCCGGCGCGGGCACGCACACGTCAAGAGTGACGCGCGGGAGGCGCCGACGGGCAAGCTGCTTGTACGTTGCTGTCAATCAGCTTGTACGTCGCCGCCGCCACGTGGGAGCGGGGAGAGGTGAGTTTTGGGGGCTTTCTGGGGGGTTTCACACAGCGGGGCACCCCCGATCGGGGTGCCCCGGGGAAGTGGACCAATACCCAGGATAGTCAAAATCCTGGGTGTTGGTCCACTTTAAGCCAAAACACCACCTTATCCTGATGCCGCTCAAAATAAGGAGGTTTGATGGAAAGAGCAACCAGCTTAGAGACTCGCCTAACCGAGATAATGGCCACCTTAAGATTCATAATGGCAAGGCAGCCCCACTGATAGGCTCAAAAGGAGGACCCTGCAGAGCAGATAACACCAAATTTAGATCCCAAACCGGTAGCATAGGTTTACGTGGTGGACACACATAAGTAACTCCCTGAAAGAAAGTATTGACCAACCGGTGATTGGCAAAAGACCTTTGGAAGAAAATTGCCAGGGCTGACACCTGTCCCTTGAGGGTACTAAGTTGAAGGCCCAAATCCAAGCCATGTTGCAAAAAACCCAGAATCCTGGGAATAGAAAACACCCACAAGGCAGAGACCTAGACTCACACCAGGCAATGTAAGCATGACAAATCCTAGAGTAGATAAAGGACGAGGACTTCTTCCTAGCCCTAATCATGGTATCAACAACAGAGGCCGGCAACCCCTTATCCATCAAGATGGAGGTTTCAGCAGCCAAGCCGTTAAAGCCAGCGTTTGTAAATTGGGATGGCACAGCTGCCCCTGAGTAAGCAGATCTGGATCCTTGGGCAGGATATACTGATCCACTGCCAAATGCACGACGTCTGCGAACCACAACCTCCTTGGCCAGCGGGGGGCCACCAGAATGGCTGGTACCCCTTCCTGGGCTATCTTGCGCAGCACCCTGACCAGCAGAGGAAGAGGAGGGAACACATAGAGAAGCCGAAACTACGTCCAAGGCATTGCTAGTGCATCCGTTGAGACGGCCAGAGGGTCCTGTGACAGGGAGACAAACCTGGGAAGCTTGTGATTGTGGCGGGATGCAAACAGGTCCACATCAGGAAGACCCCACCGGTGACACAGGGAGTGAAATACCTTGTAACTGGGAGACCATTCCCCCAGCCGAGACATCCCCCTGCTCAGGGAGTCTGCCTCCAGGTTCTCCACCCCCGGAATGTAAACCGCCGAGATGCAAGGCACATTCTCTTCCGCCCAAGACAGTTGGACACAGGGACACTTCCTTGAGAACTCGCTTGCTCCGAGTCCCTCCCTGATGATTGATGTAAGCAACTGCCATCTGGTTGTCCGAGCGGATCTGAACAGCCTGACCCCGAAGGTGTGAGGTCAGCTGAACAAGAACCAACCTGATCGCCCTCAGTTCCAGAACATTGATGGGAGCATGGGCCTCCTGGGGGCCCCATTGACCCTGGAACTGCAGAGACTTCCAAAAGCCCCCCAACCTGTCAGACTGGCATCTGTGTTGACCCCAACGCTGGGGCAGAAAAGTCCTGCCAACTAGAAGGTTCCTTGAGTCCAGCCACCACAAGAGGGACTGTCTGGCCAGGGGGGGACAGAGCAAATTCCTGATCCAGGGACACAGGTTCCCGATTCCAAACAGACAGAAAGAGCAATTGAAGAGACCTCATGTGAAAATGAGCAAAGGGGACCGCCTCGAAGCAGGACACTATTAGACCCACTAACTGCATCCCCTGCCGGATGGAGGGATGGGGACACAAGAGCAGAGCCCGAGCCTGCTTCTGAAGGCCCTCCACTTTCAGCTGGAGCAGGAAAACCTTGACCTGAAAGGTATCCAGAGTCATGCCCAGAAAGGACCTCACCAAAGACGGAGACAGTGAAGACTTGGGATAGTTGATCACCCAGCCGAAGAACTCGAGAGTGGAGAAGAGACTGAGTCGCAATCAGAATGTCGTCCAGGTAAGGAAGGATGTGAATGCCCTGATGCCGCAGCAGAGCCATCACGCCTGCCAGCACCTTGGTGAACACCCGAGGCGATACCGAAAGGTAAGGCCACAAACTGGTAACGCTGATCCTCTAGAGCAAACCTGAGAAATCTCTGATGACCCAGGAAGACTGGCACATGAATATAAGCATCCTTGATGTCCACAGGGGTCATGAAGTCACCCGGGCGAAGGGAACCGGCAGCCGAACGAAGAGTCTCCATGCGAAAGTGCTTGAACCTGACAAACCTGTTGAAGTCAGGATTGGCCTCAGGGACCCGTCCTTTTTGGGGACCGTGAACAAATTGGACCCCGTTCCTGGGAAGGCACTGGGCAAATGACTCCTGACTCCAGCAGACGTTGAACCGCAAGGCGCAACCCTTGAGCTGACAGAGGGTTGTGAGGCATCCGGGATCTGAGGAATCTGGGGGGCCGCCAGGCTGCAAACTATCTTGTAACCGGAGGATACCACCTCCTGAATCCACCGGTCTGAGACGCGGAGTCTCCAGACCTGAGCAAAGAGCCGAAGCCGTCCTCCCACCCGGATGGGTGAGGGCACCTCCTCATGCCTGAGGGGGCTTGGGAGAAGGTTCGGGCTTGGGGTCCCATGAGAGACCGGGAGGGAGAGCCGCAGCCCCACTAAGGGGAGTCCAGTAAGAGCATTTTTAGCAGCAGCGTCAGCTGCCCACTGATGGCAACCAAACAGAGCGGCGCATAGCCACCAAGAGGGCAGAGGCCCTACCACTCAGCCGTACTACATCATCCATGGCAGTAAGAATAAAGGCAACAAAATCAGAGCACAGCAAAAGGGTCCTATACTCATCCCTTCCAGCTGTAGCGCCAGCAAGGAGACAATTGATCAGTCTTAAGAGCAATAGCAGTTATGGCAGCGGCACAGGACAGACGCAAACCAGCCCCCACAAAGGCAAAGGCATAGCAGGCCAGCAGATCCATACGCCGGTCCTCGCTGTCCCGCAGTGTAGTAGCGTCAGGGGAAGGCATAACAGAAGTGTTGGACAATCGGGGGACCCTACCACCGCTTTACAAAATCATCAGGAAAGGGATACTTCTTATCCAAACCTTTAGGCACAGCTGGCAATCTACTAGGAAATTCCCACTCCTTGAGCAACATATTAGTGAAATGACTCTGCTCAGGGAACTCCAGACGCTGCTTAATGGTACGAAAAAGCTCACCTTGCTTCCTCTTAGCCACCTCAGGGGGGGCAATGTGTAAAACCTCAAAAATGTGAGACAACAGATTAGCGGTGTCCTCAGGAAACCAGGAATCCTCAGACTCAGACCCAGGGTCACTGTCGCGGCCCACCTGCTGGTCCCCAGAGGAGTCAGAGCCCGAGAAAAGCCCCCCCCCCCTCCTCCAGGGAATAACGTTCATCAAAAAGATCAATTTCCTACTGCTCCTCAGCAAACAGTGCAGGCGAGGAAGTCAGGTGCCGCTTCTTGCAAGAGGCCTTACGCTGAACAGGCCTGGCAAGCTGTCTTTCAATGCTGGCCACACGAAGCGCCAAATCAGATTGTGACCCCCTGCTAGAGTCCCCCTCACTGGGGGTTAAGTGCAGGAGCGGCAGGGTAGGCGATGCCGAAGGGGGCGCAGAGCTTGGTAAAGAAGCAGGCAGCCCAGACTGAATCAAAAGGACAGCCTGGGCGCACGGCCCACACACCGTGACAACATTACTAATAAGGGATACCCCACACATGGAACACAGCTGGGATTGTCCCGAAGGACCCCCCGAGCACGTTATCCCCAGAAGCCTCCATATGGTGATTAATACAGGCGCAATATGCCAACACAGGGTAAAGGCTAATAAAAGCCACCCGGGATGCCCCCCCAAGGGATGCCCCCAGAATCAGTAAGGGGAGATAAGGGGGGGAGTAAGGAGCAGGACCAGGAGAACCACAACCCACGGGTGTCCCGCCTGAAAGACATAAGCAAAACATACATAACTATCCCGCAGCCCATGCCCCAAGGATAACCAAAAACCCCAGAGGGGACTCAGGGACCAAGCAGGACAAAGATCGCCAGCCACTATACCACCGGAGGAAGCGACGCAGGCAGAAATCACCGCCGCAGCCCAGGTATTGAAGAGGGCCCTAGACATGCAGCAGAAGCAAGATGGCGCCAACAGAGGAACCTTGAGGGGCGGGCCACGGGAGAACGACGCGATGCGCGTCATCTGCCGGGCCCCGCCCCCCGGAAGAGCGCGAAAATGGCGCTCACGTGATCTCGCCAACGTCATACCCACAGAGAAAAAACGCCTCACAAATATAGCGCCGCCCGCCGTGGATCGCAGTACAAAGCGGCGGCAGTAAAAACATACAAAAACTGTCTAAAGACATGCTAAACACACACACACACTACCACCCGCTCCCCCGCCCAAACACCCATCGGGGAGAGAAGGGGGGGTGAGGAGAGCGAGCAGGCAGCGGCGAAGCCCAGGCAAGTGGGGGGGGGGGAAGTGACCCCGAAATAGAAAACATGTCCAAAAACACTCACCCCCTCAGAAGCTAGGACAGGAACTCCACATCCCTAGTATGCTCACCATAAAGCCTATGGCCGGCTACCCTTTGTGGTACAGGGTCTATGGCTTGGAGCAGCGCTCCTTGAGCACTTGACCCCAGTGCTCCGCTACCTTCACCCAATCTAACAGCCGAGACTGGGAGGCACAGAGGGTCCGGAAACCGGTGGAAATAGATATGCAGGGCCGCAGGCATGGTTGCCCCGCACACCTGCGCATAGAGAGAGAGCCATCTTCTATCTTCACAGTAAGCACTGCAGAGAACAACTGGATAAGTCTATGGTGATTCCGTTTTTATATGGTACCGGGCAGAGCCACAACTTTTCTGCAGTGCCACTGCGCCACCTTTTGGCGGAATCCCAGATGTTATGACTAGTGAAGCAGGCCGTGCAATGCATTGGGAAAAATGAGGTGGGATGAGGATGACACAACAACCTCACCTTCTAGAAAGACCACTTCAAAGGAGTAGGAGCAGGGTTACTATAAAGGTTTAGAAGCAAGGATCTGAGATTTTGATCAATAAGCATCTCCTCAAAATCCTGCAGAACTTGTATGGGGATTGATAATGAAGGCAAAGTATGATAAGTGACTGGGGCCGGAGGAGAACAAGCAGGAGGGGGCAGGGAGTGGGAAAAAAAAAGTTGTAAAAAAGTGGCGGACAGAAAAGGGGGAGGGTCATAATAAGCAACATCTCCTGCTTGAAATTGACACTTGGGGGTTAATAATACAATTCTGTGAAATACTCACCTGTAGAATTTATATTATTTGTATACAGTACGTCCTGCTCCAGATATAGTACTTACACTTGGGTTATCCTCCGCCAGATGGCGCTGCACTGCAGAACAGGCTCCTCCCGGCCCCTCAAATACCCGGGGACCTCCCACAAATCCCCAGCATTGAAAAAGCAGTGAACAAGAAGCCGGGAGAATTTAACCACCAACTGGTAACTATAACAATGATAACAATCACCATACAGGGGATCCAGAAAAAAAGCAAAAACCAGGGTGGGGTGGAGCAGGACGTACTGTATACAAATAATATCAATTCTACAGGTGAGTATTTCACAGAATTGTATTATTCTTAGTATACAGTACGTCCTGCTCCAGATATAGTACTTACACTTGGGACATCCAATAGCAGTGTCCATAAAGTAGGGTGGGATCCCTACAGCAGACAGTTAAAACCACTGTCACCTGCAACACCTTGGGGCCAAGACAGCATAAGCTGAGGCCCTAGCATCAGCCTTGTAAAACTTTGAAAAGGTATGAACATAAGACCAAGTAGCGGCCTAGCAAACTTGTTCAACAGAAGCCTGGTGCAGAAAAGCCCAAGAGGCACCAAAAGCACAAGTAGAATAAGAAGTAAGGCGAAAGGGAGATTCTTCCCCTTAGTGGAATAGGCCTGAGTAACAGCCTGACGAATCCATTCGCTAACAGTAGGCTTGGCAGAAGCCAAAAAACCTTCCCTAGGACCAGAAGGAACCATCCCATCCAATCAATGACCAGGCCCAACTCCGCCTAGCCCCCCGAGATCAGACGAGGTCGGGCGCATTCAGGATGGAGTGGCCATAGGCCCAAAGGAGCATCAGTTCTCCTAAAGGACACAGTGACTACCAAGGAAATCTTCCAACACCTGTCCAAGGAATGCAGAACCCTTTCCTCAGCGATGCTAGGAATAAGGCACAGAAGGAAGAACAATATCTTGAATCAATGAACATAAGACACCACCTTAGGCAGAAAGTCCGGCTTAAAGCGGAACACCACCTTATCCTGGTGTATCTCAAAGAATGGGGGCTAGATAGACAGAGCCGCCAGCTCAGACACACGTCTGACCGAAGTAACAGCCACCAGAAGGACAACCTTGAGGGTAAGAACAGCCAGACAGCATCCTGAATAGGTCCAAGGGGGAACACCCTGCAAGGCAGACAGAACCAAGTTCAAATCCCAACAGGGACCATAGGATTACGTGGGGGACGCACATGAGTAACCCCCTGAAAGAAGGTCTTAACCAAGGAAAACTGAGCAAAAGACTTCTAAAGGAAGGCGGACAGGGCAGAACCTGACCCTTCAGAATACTGAGTTGGAGAACCAACTCCAACCCATGCTGTAAAAACTCTAGAACCCTGGGAACAGAGAACGCCCGACAGGGAAGAGACCTAGGCTCACACCAATCAATAAGGGTACGCCACACCCTATAATAGATGGAAGAAGAAGAAGAAGCTTGCTCCTAGTCTTCCCATAGTCTCAATCACCGAGACAGATAAGCCTGTCTCCATCAAGATGGATGTTTCAGCAGTCAGGCCGTCTAGGCCAGAGTCTGTAGATTGGGGTGACGTAAATGGGCCCTGAGTGAGCAGAGCTGGCACTCCTGGCAGAACGTACAGATCTACTGCCCCCAGCACCACGTCTGCAAACCACACTCTACTAGGCCACCCGAATCACTGCCCCCCCCCCCTTCCAGAGCAATCTCGCGCAGAACCCTGCCTAGCAGGGGGAATGGAGAAAAGACATACAGAACAGAATGTCCTGCCATGACGTTACTAAGGCATCATGACCACGGCCAGAGGATCCTGGGACAGGGAAACAAGGGCCGAGAGCTTGTGATAGTGACGGGACACAAACAGATCCACAACTGGATGGACCCCATAGTGACACAGGGATTAGCACATCCTGTCGCAGAGGGACCCTCACTGGAGCGAATACCACTGATATGCAGGGAACATTGTCCACTGTCGTAGGCCACTGTCGTCAGACAGAGCGCCCCCGAACAGGCAGGCCCTGAAGAGGAGTAGTAAAAGCGAGATAGAACCAACCTGAACTTTCACTGTTTCAAACATTGATAGGTGTATGGACCTCCTGGAATTTTACAAGGCCCGCTATCAATTACACCGGGCCGGGAGAAGCCAATGGTGTTCACCAGTCTGAAAGACACAAAGAGAAGAGAATGGTGTCAGAACCGAAACACTACAATGAGTATAAGCCGCCCGCGAGGGCACTTACGGACCACGGTAAGCAGGAACGTCACAGGCGTCGCGCGCGAACAGACAAAATGGCGCCGTGTACCTCGAAGGGCGGGCCAGAGCATGCCATGACGCGGAGCGCGCCAGACCAGGCCCTGCCCTCCCGAAGAGCGCGAAGTCCGACCCGCAGCCAATGAGAACACAGAGGCGTCTGAGGTAACTCCGCCGCCCGGCGCGGAACATCCAATGAAGGAAAAGCACCGGTCTGAAAGACACAAAGAGAAGAGAAGAGAATGGTGTCAGAACCGAAACACTACAATGAGCATAAGCCGCCCGCAAGGGCACTTACGGACCACAGTAAGCAGGAACGTCACTCGCATCGCGCGCAAACAGACAAAATGGCGCCTTGTACCTCGAAGGGCGGGCCAGAGCATGCCATGACGCGGAGCGCGCCAGACCAGGCCCCGCCCTCCCGAAGAGCGCGAAGTCCGACCCGCAGCCAATGACAACACAGAGGAGTCTGAGGTAACGCCGCGGCCCGGCGCGGAACATCCAACGAAGGAAAAAGCGTGGCCGCGGGAGTTATATGAGTAACATACAAAAAAGGCGTGGCGGCTGACACCATAATATAAAAGGTCCAAAGACAGAACAAGGCATATACGTGTAATAATCATACACAGACACCACAGGCACCCCCCCCCCCTTTCTTTCCCCCCCGACAATGGGGAGAACGAGGGAGAATGGTGGCCCTTTGTCCAGGGCCCACCGCTACACGGGGCAATAATGCGGGAGGGGCATCCCATAGAGGCTCACCATCAGCCTATACCGCCTACCCTTTGGTGGGGGACTGCGGAGGAGCGGCGCTCCATAAGCACGCATGGTGCTGCCTACCTTCACCCGACCAGCGCAGCCCAGGCTGGGAGGCACATCACAAAGAGGACGGGTGGGAATAGTCCAACAGGGCCGCAGGCTTTAATAGCCCCGCTCACCTGCGAGAGAGTGATACTTCATGTCTTCGCAGTAAGCACTGCAGAGAAATCTGGGGATTTGTGGGAGGTCCCCGGGTATTTGAGGGGCCGGGAGGAGCCTGTTTTGCATGTCTCTGCAGTGCAGCGCCATCTGGCGGAGGATAACCCAAGTGTAAGTACTATATCTGGAGCAGGACGTAATGTATACTAAGAATTTGGATGCTCCGTCCATCAAACAATGAGGGGTGGCCCTGGCAACAGTTCCAGGGGGCGCTCTCCCATGCGGGCACCTCCAATTACCATGCCCCAACTAGGGATTGCAGCAGAAGTCCGGCAATATACAATCAGAGCTTCCACTTCACTTACCAGCTTCTGGCTACAACCCCCTGTGTACATAAATATGTCATGTGACATTTGATGTCAGTCTCAGGTACTGCAAGTGATGGATGCTGTGAGAGTGCACACTACAACAGAAGCTAGCAAGTACTCAGCACATTTCCTCAAAGATTAGGAGCTATCTTGGTGATGCCCCTAAAGGCAAAATTCAGTCAAACACTTCAAAGCAACAGCAGCGACATTAGGAAAGAGTCCAGTGACCAGCCAATCCTCTAGTGTCAACTGCTGGGCAATAGTACAGGGCTTAGAGAAGGCAGGCCAATTAAAGTGGACCAACACTCAGGATTTTGACTATCCTGGGTTTGGGTCCACTTCGGCGGGGCACCCCGATCGGGGGTGCCCCGCTGTGTGAAACCCCCAGAAACCCCAAAAAACTCACCTCTCAACGCTCCCACGTGAACGCCGCAGCCAATCCCCGCCAACGTCCAGGCGGGGGACAGGAACGTACAAGCCGCTTCCGCAGCCGCCTCCCGCGCGTCAATCTCGGCGCGCGTGCGCCCGCGCCGGCCATTCACAGGGGGCCGCCGCGGGCGCGCGCACGTCTAGAGGGGCGCGCGGGAGGCGGCGGATCAGGTAAGGTCTTTTTGGGGTTTTTGGGGGGTGGGAGGTGATCGGCCCGGGAATCTTATAGATTTCCGGGCCGATGACCCCTGGGTGTTGGTCCACTTTAACGTGGAGGAAGGAGAAGACCAATAATTGCCAGGAGATGGGAGAGGAAAACCAAATGACTCCAACTGCCCACCAACTTGCTACTGATGTATCTGTTGCTCCCAACTAGCTTCAATGCCCCACCCATCTAGTTACCTACTATTCACCGCTCCTCAACCCTGACAGGTCACTTACCTCCAACCCCCATGTAACTACCCACCTACTCAGCTAACTACCTCTGTGCTATCTCGAGAACCTACCTACCTTTTCTATATCCCCTACTATTCACCAACCTCTGATATATCCTCTACCTTACTCATCAACCACTTTCGCTATTTCCTTTTCCTTACTGCCCAACCACTTCTGCCATCTGCCCTACCTTACCACCCACCCACTAGTGCTGTCTCTCCTACCTAACTTACCTACCCACCTCTGCTATCACTCCTATCTACATCAGCTACCTCCCCTACCTAACCACCCCCTACTGTAGCTCTGCTATCTCCCCTAAATAACTTACCTACCCACCTATTCTATCTCCCCTATCTACCTCAGCTACCTATCCACCCCCTACTGTAACTCTGCTATCTCACCTATCTACCTGTATTCCTCAGCTACCTATCCACCCCCTACTGTAGCTCTGCTATCTGCCCTACATAACTTACCTACTCACCTCTGCTATCTCCCCATCTACCGGTATACCTCAGCTACTTCCCTACTGTAGCACCTCCATCTCCCCTACATAACTTACCTACCCACCTCTGCTATCTCCCCTATATACCTGTATACTGCCCCTACCTATCCACCCTACTGTACTACTGTAGCTCCGCTATCTCTCCTACGTAACTTACCAAGCCACCTCAGCTACCTCCCCTACCAATCTATTCACAAGCATTGCTGTGCTATCCATAGTGGGGACAATAGAGGACACTGATCCTTTGCCCTGCTCCCGCTGCTCACTTCAGATGGCGTGAGACAGCATTTGGTGATGGAAGGAGGTAAGCAGTAAAAAAAAAAAAGATATATAGATATATATATATATATATATATATATATATTTTAAATGACTTTTGTGTGTGTGCTTTTTTTCTACACTTAAAGGAGCACTATCGCAGAACCTGTCACCCCTGATGTCCTCTTCATTCTATTAAAATAAAAAAAAAAACAAGCCTGGCTGGATATTTCTTGATGTGGGGTGTATAAGTGAACCCTCCTCCCTCCATCCAGCATATTTATATGGATTTTTATGATTGGGCCACTTTTTTGCAATAGTACTCCTTTAACCCTTTGTGAACTTAGTAAGGAGTCTTTGGGACCCCTATATCGGTTCGAAGAGCAGGAGGAACCACCATTACCTGCGCGTGTGCAGAGGAGACTCGTGCCCATGTGGTTCATGTTGGTAGCCTTCAGGGCCAGATTAAAGGAGCAGTATCGCAAATTTTTCTTGGTGACTTATATTTAAAGTGGACCAACACCCAGGATTTTGACTATCCTGGGTTTTGGTCCACTTCAGGGGGGCACCCCGATTTGGGGTGCCCCGCTGTGTAAAACCCCCCAGAAAGCCCCCAATACTCACCTCAACACGCTTCCACGTGGCCACGGACAAGCGGGTGACACGTCGCTCTGACAAGGCGCGCGCCGGCCATTCACAAACGGCCGACGCGGGCGCGCGCACGTCTAGAGGAGCGCGCGGGAGGCGGCGGCTGCCGCCGCCGATGAGGTGAGTTTATTTGGGGTTTTGGGGGGGGGCCCTCACAGCGGGACATCCCGATCTCGGATGTCCCGCGGTGAAGGAGGTGATCGGCCCGGGAATCTTATAGATTCCCGGGCCGATCACCCCTGGGTGTTGGTCCACTTTAAGTGTGGTGGAGGCCCCTGGGCACAACATCTGGTGAAAGCTTCCGATTCAGTATTTTTTTTCCTTTTAGATAATAGCTCAGCCAAGTAACTAATTGGTGGTTGTCCAGAACCCGCCTACTTGCTGGAACATCAGATTGAGTCCCTTGTGCCCCTCCTTATGCGGGTGCGAGCTGCTCGGGAACTCCTGCTTTGCCTTACTGGGTGGGGGTGGGGGGGTAGTCGCTCCACTGGTCCAGCAAAAAACAGTTCCCTGCATTGAGCTGCCAGTGGCTGTGTTTGGCGGCTTATATGCAGTGAGCGGCCGCCATGACAGCTCTGCACCCACCCATCACTGTAGCGTTAGACTTTCCATCCGGCCCTGTGGTGGCTTTGACTGCCCAGGTGCAGGGGGCCACCACTGACGCTAATAGCTTCATTGCCAGCCCGACCAAAAACTGAAAAGCCTCCTGGACCAGACCATAACCCTAAGGTTGTTTGAGGCCCCCTTTGCATGGCAAGTGGTGGAGGCCCTGGAGTCAGCCACTTGGCCTCTCTCTGTGCCATGGTCTGCCAGCTTAAAATAGCCGGAGCCTGGGCTGGCTTTGGTGTTATTTTAATTTTTGAGGGCTTAAAGTGGACCAACACCCAGGGGGGATCGGCCCGGAAATCTATAAGATTCCTGGACCGATCAGATCCCTCCCCGCGGGGCATCCGAAATCGGGATGTCCCGCGGGGAGGAACCCCAAGGAGGCCCACAAACCTTACCTCAGCCCCGTTCCATCGGCGCATGCGCGAGCCGCGTCTCGCGCTTCCCTCTAGCAGGGCGCGCACCCACGCCGGCCGTTTGTGAATGGCCGGTGCAGGCGCGCTCCCTGTTAGAGGGAAGCGCGAGACGCGGCCTCCAGCGCTCAGAGCCAGCTGAGTTGGTATGCGCGTCCAGGCGGCCTTGGACGCGCATACCACAGCGGCTCTGAGCTCTGTGATTGGCTGCCGCGGTCACGTGGGAGTGGTGAGTTTTTTGGGGCTTTCTGGGGGGTTTCAGACAGCGGGGCACCCCCGATCGGGGTGCCCCACCGAAGTGGACCAAAACCCAGGATAGTCAAAATCCTGGGTGTTGGTCCACTTTAACCCTCGATGGCTAACTGCAAGGTGCAGGTTTCATTTGACAAGCTCATATAGGGTGTCACATATGTGGTACCGTTGTAATTGAGAGAAATGTGGATTTTACACGCAATATGGTTTTCGGGAAAACTTACATCTATGTTGCGTAAGCGTTAAAGCAATGTACTGAGGCTAATACCTGAAGACATAATGGCATGTGGTGGCGGGAAAGTTGCGAGTCGGCGGGGCTGGCAGCGGAGCGCGGTGCTGGTAGCCCCCGAGTACTGCAGCCACCTTAGAAAGACAGGTGACAGCCGGGGCCACCATCGCCTCCCGGTGACTATGAAGGGGCTTATGTGGCTGGCTGGCACGCTCCGCTCGGGCCAGTAAGGTGGGCGATGGTGCCAGGCACAGCCTCCCCCGCTTCCCTAGACAGCTTAGCGTAGCGACGGACACCTCTCGCCCATCGCTTCAAGCAGAGAAGCTGAGCTCGCCGCTCCATTGGTTAGTTTTCTTTGAGGGCTCGTTTCCATTGGTCCAACGAAGCGTCAGTCAGACAGAAAGTTTCCGCCCCTCCCTGAACCAGCAGGTTAGTGATCTCCGCGGCGTCGCGCAAGAGCCCCCGAGCGCAGTGCCCGGAACCGGGTGAGAGCGGAAAGCCCGAGAGATGGACATGAAGAAGAGGATCCACCTGGAGCTCCGCAACCGGACGCCTGCTGATGTAAGAGACACGGGGGGTGGGAGGCAGGTATGATGGACCCCCCAAGGTGGGCACCGTCCGATGCAGAATGCTGGCTGACACTTTATCATGTGCCTGTGCATCGCTCTCTATTTGGCTCCGCCTTCCTAATTGTTAGGAGCGATCGTTATGTATTGCCAGTGACGGCATCGCTGGGACTATGGGGTGATCGCCCCACATGATAGGGGGTTAGGTTAATGCTATGATCAGTCCTGTGTCTGGGGAGGCTTAGAGATGCTCTGATATAGAATCGGCTTGGCAGCCATATCGGGTCACCTCGACATGAAACGATCACATCGCTCGCTGCATGGCAGCACCCCCCCCATAGGGCCAATACGGCCATTACTGTGCCCATCTTAGCCCCGGTCAGGCCAGTTCTAGACAGTATGGAAGAGGGGGTATTAGCAGGTAGGGTGTGGGCGCCATTGTCATGTCTAGCTTCCCCGGGCCGCCTCCCTTCCCCTTGTTTATACATCGGGGGCGCCATCTTCTGCCATGGCAGCCAGCCTCCCCCTCCCTAGCAGCGCCGGCTTACTGCGCTACGCAGCCGCCTTCGTCGCGCTTAGCATAATGGCGGACTGGCGGTCACATGACCGAAGCCATTTTGTTTCCGTTGCACGTCCTCGGGAAGGGCACTCGGGGAAATAAAAGCATCGCGTCGGAGACCGACTTCCCTGCCGCCATTATCGCCCGACGGCGGGACTGCTGTGGCGCTGGATGGGAACAGAGGAGACGCTGCCGGCTCTGCTGTCTTCTCAGCGCCCCCTGCTGGCCGCATGAGGGACAACCCCGCGCTTCTCTGACAGAAGCAGGTGGGCGTCTGGCGAGCTCGGGTCACATTCAGCTGCCACTCGGCTTCCCGCCATCCGGCTGTTGTCAGCTCCCTACTGGGGACCGAGAAGTCCCCCTTCTCTGCTATAGCTCACCAACATGAATTCCTGCCTGCTTGTAGAGTGGGGTAGAATTAGTAACAAAATAAAATACACCACACCAGTTAAGTAAGAACCAACTTAGAATTTAACAGTTGAATATTAGGCAAAGTACTGAACACAATAGTTGGTGTATATAGCCACTGGACTAAGGCAATACATGACTGTAAAAGAATCTAGTATAGCTTCTACTTTTGAAGAATATGGGGGGGTATCTCAAACAAAGGATAAACTTGTGTCTTGGTTAATTTAACATATATGGCAATTTGTATGCAATGTATGTTCTGTCTAATTCAATCTATTGATACACACACACACAGTTTAAAATGTACGATTAACTCTATATAATAAACTTCAGGTAGATGATGCTCTAAATTTGTAACTATGCTGTAAATAGTGAGAACTGAGAAGAGTTCACTTATCCTTATTGCTCACTAAAATGCTGTTTCTTTAAATATTTTCCGGATATTTCTTTCTTACTAAAATTACCAAGGGTGTCCTCCAACCGCACAAGTCCCTTTCTTTGCGCTCCGCAACACAGTTCAGCCATGAGGTAAATAAGGAGAGTGTTAATTTCAACCAAAAACATCACTGTAGCCTAATTTATGCAGCTCAGAAACACATACAAACACAAGTGCTCCCTGTGACCCACCTCACAGACTCTGGTCTCTCAGAGCTGTGCTGTGCCTTTTATAGCCTGCAGAAAATGGCTGCACCAGCCTCTCTCTCATGGCTGGCCCCGCCCACACAGAAGAGTTTTCCAGAACCCTCCTAGCAGAGGTTTGTTATATGTCGGTTACATGCTGACGCCAAGACCTCTTCTCTGACTCATACAGAACCCCTTTTAAATTGGTTGGGATACGACTAGACAACTAAAGACTAAAACAGTTGAGACAAATGGTTATTTTTCCATTATATGATTTCAAGTGAGTGCACATTTAAGACGTAAGATGGAAGAGCAACAATGATGGGGCCCCTGACTTTTCAGGGGCCCAGTGCTGTTGCACCTCCTGCACCCCCTATAGTTACATCCATATTTGAGAGGGAATTGTAATATGATGCTGTGCAGACATTTTGCAGAAAAACCTTAAAGCGGACCTTCACTCTGAATAAGAGTTTCCCACACCCTGTACAATGCTACACAACCAGGAAGAGACTGTCACATCCATGCATTGCGTCCAGCGTAAGCGCAATTCAGCTTGTAGACGACCATGAGCAGAGCATAGGCTCCCACTGGCTCTGAAAGAGGGGGGCGCCCTTGAGGCGATGACCCATTGGGAGGGCATGTGCGCCTTCCAACTGGACATGTGCAGTCAGCGCTATAAAGTGGACCAAAACCCAGGATTTTGACTATCCTGGGTTTTGGTCCTTCTCCCGGGGGCACGTCGATTGGGGGTGCCCTGCTGTGTGAAACCCCTCAGATCGCCCAATGTAACTTACTTCTTCCCGGTCCTATGGTGCATGCACGGCCACCCATCCAATGAGCTCGCTCGGCCCTGCTGACATCACGATGTGGCTAGTGGCAGGCGTGGGCATGTGCCCGGCTAGAGGGATGGTGGGATGCAGCTTGGCATGTGCAGTTGGACCGGAAAGCAAGGTAAGTGAACAGTGCCACCTGGGGGGTTTCACACAGCGGGGCATCCCCATTTTGGATGCCCTGGGGGTAATCGTTCGGCCCGAGAATCTTATAGATTCCCAGGCCGATCACGGTTTTAGTCCTTTAAACCGGACCTTCAAAGCTATTTAGTAAAAAGCCCAAATCCTTAAAAAATATTTCTCAGCATTTAAAATTAATATATTTTAAGTTTTAAGCCGCTTACATATTATTTTTTTCCCCCACTGGGCTGCAACTCTGTTCAGGACTTTAGGATACGGGCGACGCCATCTTGCCTCAGAAGTACCACATACTGAGGAGAGGAGAGGGGGCAAGTACAGGGGGTGGGTTATAGCTGTGTTTTGCACAGACAGAGCAGAGCTGGGGTCAGGGAAAGGACAGCAATCCCAGAATGCAAAGCGCCACAGGCAGCCTGATATCCCATGTGCCACCATCTTGGATGTTTAAAGACTCATAAAATGCAGTAGATGCAGGTAGGATGATTTTTAATGTGGGTAATCTGTATGTACAGGGTGTGGGAAACATATAAGATAGGCTCTTATTCAGGGTGAAGGTCCGCTTTAAAAATAATGCGCCGCATTTTCACTCGTGTTATGATTGCGTTGCCCATTGCAACACAAGCGGATAGGTGTGAATAGAGCCTTAATAATTTCAAATAAGGTTCCATTCCCTAGTAAATTTGCTTTTTTCTTTAAAAACAGTAGATTTTAAAGGAGAACAAAATCACATTTGGTATGCCCTGCTGTGTGAAACTTCCAGTTTACCCATAAAAACTCATCTTTCTACGCTCCAATGATGCATGTGCGGGCTCTCTTCCAATAAGAGCCACTTGCATTGACTAAATCATTCGTCAGACGGCTCTTGTTGTTTTTAATAGGGAGTGTGAGCTGGCGCATCCCCGGCATCTTGCACATGCTCCCACCCTAGGCATTCAGATAGGCATTCAAGTCAGTGAGGTAGATTCAGAGCCTGGTGAGAAAACACTTCTTTTTTAGTAGAGAAAACTGCCATTCACTTTCGTTGTCTGCCTTGGAGCTGATTCAGAGCCAGGTGAAAATTTGCACCCGGTAAACAATGGAAGTCAATGGTTTTCTCTGCTAAAATAGTTTTCTCACCACAGTCTGAAATGACCCCAATGAGAGTCGTCTGCCGAATGACATAGTCATAGCAGGTGGCTCTCATTGGACGAGAGCCTGTGTATGCGCTGTTGAAGCTTGGAAAGGTGAGTTATGGGTTTCACACAGCGGGGCATCCAGGATGCCTCTGGGGCACGGAACAAATCCCAGGAAAGTCAAATTGCCGAGTTTGGTCCAGCTTTAATACTAGCCCTTCTTTGTGATGGCAAGAACAGCCCTCTCCTTTAGCAACCAATCAAGTTTTCTGAAACTTATTGGCAACAACACGGGTGCCATTCTGGTGGAGTAAGTAAGTAAACAAAACAACTCTTTGACCTGAAGTGACCCTTTGACCAACCAGCGCTCTTCCCCCCCATTTGAAAGCTATAGATCTGCATATATTGAGCCCCCCCACCCCCTTTACTGGCTGGTCATCCTGTCAGCCATGGATGTATTGTGGTGCCCTGTTGAGGTTCTGCTTGCTGCTGATGTAGGACCCAATTCCTCACACCCAACAAAACAGAGAAAACTTAGACAAGCCATTAGAATGCCCACAGTACTGGTTTCCTTTCTGGATATGAATGTTATACCCTCTAGACCTGGGTTATATTAGTTGCTTACATGGCTTGTAAACACATTAAAGGCTTTGTATTTGTGGTAGTTCCCAAGTAGAACATACATCAGGGACAATTATAGGCTTTCTGGTCTATCATATACAGCAAGGGATTTCACTCTCCCGGGTGTTAGTCCTCTCAGACGGGGCATCTCGATATTGGATGCTACGCTGAGTGTTTCTCCAGGAATCGCTCAGGAAACTCACCTTTCTGTCATTCCTATGGTGCATGTTTTGCTGCCAAGTCAATCTGCACACTCAGATTTATTCGGCTCTGTGACGTTACAGCAGCTAGCGAGCCAAATAGACCCAAGGTCACCCTCAACCGCATCCCTGCTGTTGGGCGTGCACCACGCGCAATTCAGTAAGGCCTGGCACGAGTACGCCCCCCAGATAGTGGTGTGCCGGGCTGCACCAGAGAGGTCTCTGGGAAAAATAAAGAAAAATTGGGATGCCACAGGGAGTGGGACTCGGGATAGACCTGGATTCTAAAAGCTTCCGATGTTCCTATGCCAACCCAGGTATTCTAAGTATGTCACACACCCCGCTTCAAACATTAATTATTACACTTGGGTTACTCCACCAGCAGGTGGCGACGTTGCAGAGAAGTCTTGAAAAACGAGCCCCTCCTGATCTATAATACCTGGGACCTCCCACTTATTCCCCAGTGTTCTTCTCTGCAAGATGGCGACAAGACAGAAGAATGAAGTCTCCTGCTTGCAGGTAGCCGGGGTAACACCCCGGCCCCCCTTCTGGTCTATTTCCGCTCGGCTATTTTTTATATGCCCCTTAAAAGTGAAGCCTCCCAGCCTAGGCTGCTGGCCGTGCGAGGGTAGACGACACCTTAAGGTGCCTAGGAGCTTAGCTCCTCCGCTAGACCCCATACTATGGGGCAACGTGGCTATCCGGCCTGGTGATCCGGATTTGGGATGCCCCGTCCCGTTCCTCCCTATGGGTATTGGCCCTGTTCCCCGCTTGGTTCCCTTCTCCCTGCGCTAGAGGGGGGGGGGGCTGTGTGATTACTAGTGCTTGCTGAGTGTGATTACTGTGTGCTTGTGCTTACTTGTATTTTTACTCTGACATGATGTGGAGTTTGGAGAGCTTCCCCACCTCAGGCGGTTGGCAGTTGTATGGTGCCGTGCCTGGGTAGGTTCTGCCTTGATGGGGGACGGGGCCGGGCGGCGCGTTTGACGCTGTTCCGCCCGCTCCCGTTTTGCACAGGTTTTTGGTTCAGGGTCTTGGCTGACCCCTCGGCTTGCGGTGCGGAGGTGAGGCTGGGCGCCATGTGCGTGCGGTGCCCGCTACCTCCCCTTGTGTGGCGTGCCACGGTTGTCTGGCGGGGCCGCGTCTCTCGCGGCCCGCGCTGCACTGTGTCCGGGAAGGGGGGGCGGGCCGGAGCGCTTCGCGCGCTTCTCTTCCTCCTCGTTCATTCTTTCCCCCCCATCTTGACTCAATCACATACTGCGATGGGAGTGCGCTGCTTTCTGCCGCCGTGGTGAGTTTCTTCTTGCTCTTGGGCAAATGTATGCTGTTGATGTAGCGCTTTTGGAAGTATTCCCTCATTGAATTGGTAGCTGGCTGCACGGTCCAGCGGTTAGAGCATACGTTTATGGAGTTTGTTCCCCGGTGGTGCCGGTTCGAATCCCACTCTGTCATTATGTTATAATATGTATGCATTTAGTTGCCCATTCATTTTTGTTGTGCATAATTTGCATTTTTTATTCCTGTGCTGCTGCATGTTTGATTTGTCTATGGGCCGTGGAGTGACTGTTTTCTTTTCCATTGCAGATTCTGGGTTCCCATACTGAAGGGGTCTCCCGGTTTTAGATGCCTGGCTAGTGGGGTATTGTCCTTTTATAATGACAAATCCTCCCACACGGGACATTTAAAAGGGGCATCCCGGGTCGCTTATTGCATAAATCCCTGGGTAATTGCGAAAACCACAATTTCACCATTATGGAGGCTTCTAGCGATACCGGAAACGGACCTTTGGGGCAATCCAGGCTATTTGGGGGTTGTGGGGCTCCTCTCCCAGGGGATGCTGTCATAATATGCATTCCATGTGCACGGTGGAACATTGCGCGCTAGTCCGGTACTCCGGCCTCTGGCTCCTCGCCGCCTGTGTCATCACCTACCCCTCTCCGCCTGTTCCGGACCCCATGTGACGTGGTTATGGGTGGGGATTCGCATTCCGAGGTGTGCGCCGGGTTGGCCAGCCTTGAGAAAACGTTTTGCGCGGTGGTTGCTCAGAAGGCCCCGGCTAAGCAGAAACACTTTTCCCCTGCTCCACCGGATCACGATGTTGATGTGTTTGAGTCCTTGGACTGGGCCGATTGCCCCCCGGCTGAGGAGGGGGAGCTCTTTGAGGATTCGGATGAGCCTGATGTCCAGCAATTGCTTGGCGCTGCGGGTGACCAGGCTACTGGGGTGGTCTTCGACACCCCTTCAACATTGGCTCAAATGTTGAGGCGGCTCCTCCGCCTAAGGGTGAGTTAATTGACGTGGACAAGCCGCGCTTGGAATTCCCAGTCCACGACATTTTGAGGATGTCATACTTAAAGAATGGGAGCAGCCTACCTGTTTTGCTGGTGTTACGCCTAGTTGGGATAAAGAGTATCCTTTCCCGGCGGACTTGGTTAAGCGATGGTCTTCTTTCCCTGAGGTCGATGCTCCGGTTTTGGGGCTGTCTAACACGGCTGTGTTGCACTCTCCTGACTGTACTACTATTTAGGATGGTGAGGATCGCCGGAGTGACCAGCTGGCTCGCCACGCCTTTGTCAGTGTTGGTTCGGCTTTGAGGCTGGTTTTGTGCTTCGGCACTTTTGATGTTGGCTGCAAGGTCCTTTATCAGGGAATTGTTGTCGGGCCTTGATCCTGTTTGTGAAGAGTTTGAGGCTCTCAAGCGTTGTGAATCGTTTGTTCTTGCCGTTCAGGTTGATGCCATGGTGATGTGTAGTAGGACCACGGCCTTGTTGGTGGCTATCCGGCGGTTGGTGTGGCTGCGGCAATGGACTGCTGATTTTGATTAAAAAAAAAAAAAAAAAAAAAGACGCTCACGGCTCTTCCCTTTTAGGGTTTGCGACTGTTTGGTGAGAAATTGGATTCTGTTGCCAGGGGAGGTAAGTTACCTCAGAGCAAGTAACTATGCCGTTCCTTTCGGGGGGGCGGCTTCTTTTAATCCCTCCTTTCGGGGAGCCAGAGCTGGCAGGGGCGCGGTTTTTCCCTGTCCCGGTCTCGGACAGATGGATTCGGGAGGTGGTGTCGTCCGGTTACAAGCTGGAGTTCGAGTCCCGACCTCCTCCAAGGTTTTTCAGGTCTCATGTGCCCACGGATCCTTTGGCCGCGCAGGGGCTCCTGGCGGCGGTAAGGAATCTTCTGGACATGGCAGTCATCTGCCCGGTTCCGTCCTCGGATGTGGGCCTCGGGTATTATTCCAATCTCTTCACAGTGCCCAAGAAAGATGGATCGGTGCGTCCCATCCTGGATCTGAAGTTCCTCAACAGGTTTATACGTCCTTGGAAATTTCGCATGGAAACTCTGCGCTCTGCCATCACTTCTTTTCGGCAGGGGGACTTCATGACGTCCATAGACATCAAGGCTGCCTACCTTCATGTTCCTATCTTTCCGGCTCATCAAAGGTTTCTTCGTTTCATGGTGGAAGATCGGCATTTTCAACTTGTGGCTCTTCCGTTCGGCCTTACCTCGGCTCCAAAGGTGTTGGCCGGAGTGATGGCCCTTCTCGGGGCTCAGGGGATTTGCATCATGCCTTATCTGGACAACCTTCTCATCATGGCTCCTTTCTTCGGTCAATCGGAGACGGACACCAGGACGGTGGTGTCCTCTCTGGAGAGTGTTGGCTGGGTGATCGACTATCCCAAGTCCTCCCTCGCTCCGGCCAGGGTGGTGTCCTTCCTGGGGATGTCCTTGGATTCTTGTCAACACAAAGTGTTTCTGTCTCAAGGTTCTCTTGATTCAGGAATTGGCGCAGTTTCTTATATCCAATCCTCGCCTGTCCATCCGGTTAGGGATGAGACTGGTGGGGTTGATGGTAGCCTCCTTCGAGGCAGTTCCTTTTGCTCAGTTTCACACGAGGACGCTTCAGCTTCTTCTGTTGGCGTCTTGGGACCGGTGACCGAGGTTGTCGGATTGGCCCTTCCAGATGTCCTCCCGGGTTCGGCAGTCTCTTCAGTGGTGGATGGTTTTGGCCAATATCTTGAGGGGCTGGTCTTTTCTGATGCCTCTTTGGGAAACTGTCTCCACAGACGCCAGTTTGTCGGGATGGGGAGGTTTCTGGAAGGATCTTCGGTTCCGGGGGAGGTGGGGCCTTCAGGAGGCCCACTTGCCCATCAACGTTCTGGAGCTGAGAGCCATCAGGTTGGTTCTGTCTCATTTGACACAGCATTTACAGGGTTTGCCGTTTCTGGTTCGGTCAGATAATCGGACGGCGGTTGCTTACATTGATCACCAGGGAGGGACTCGCAGTTAGAGTGCCCTCAGAGAGGTGTCTCTGATTCTAGCCTGGGCGGAGATCCATGTCCCTTGCATCTCGGCAGTGTACATTCCGGGGTGGAAAACACGGAGGTGGACTTTCTGAGCAGGTGCTCTTCCCGCCGGGGAGGAATGGTCTCTCGATCCCAAGGTGTTTTGGTCTTTTTGTCTCCGCTGGGGGACACCGGAGGTGGACTTGTTTGCCTCTCGTCACAATTACAAGCTTCCAATATTCGTGTCGCTCTCTCAGGATCCTCTGGCTCTGGCGGTGGATGCCTTGTCTCTGAGTTGGGGGGACCTGGGGTTCCTTTATCTGTTTCCTCCGATTACCTTGCTAGGCAAGGTGTTGCGAGAGCTGGCCCTGGAAGGGGTTCCCGCCGTTCTCGTGGCTCCAAGGTGGCCAAGGCGGGTGTGGTTCGCAGACATCTTTCGTCTGGCGGTGGATCAGTTCGATCTGCCTCTTCGGCCGGATCTTCTCACACGGGGTCATCTGCGTTACCCCAATTTACCAACGCTGGCTTTGCCGGCCTGGCTGCTGAATCCTCCATCTTAATCGAGGAGGGTCTTTCGGATTCTGTTATTCAGACTCTTATTGGCGTTAGGAAGAGGTCTTCTTCTACCATCTACTATAGGACTTGGAGATCTTATATTGATTGGTGTGAGGCTAGATCTTTGCCCTGTCGGGTCTTTTCTGTTGCGAGAATTTTGGATTTTCTTCAATCGGGGCTGGACTCTGGTCTCCAGCTGAGTGCCTTGAAGGGGCAGGTTTTTCTGCCTTGTCTGTCTTTTTTTTCTGAAGGCTTTTGCGCTTCATCCTTTGGTCGGGACTTTTTTCCAGGGGGTTTTCGCATGTGCGGCCTCCTAGGAAGCCTTTGCTCCCTGTTTGGGTTTTGATTTTGGTTCTTTCTGCTTTTCAGGCTCCTCCGTTTGAGCCCTTGCAGGATATTGCTCTTTCTACTTTGACTCAGAAGGTTGCCTTTTTGGTGGCCATCACTTCTGTTCGGCGTGTTTGGAGTTGGCGGCCTTGTTGATTCAGGCTCCTTACTTTGGGAAGCATCAGGACAAATTGGTTTTCCTTTTCATACCGGACTTTCTTTCTAAGGTGGTCTCTGCTTTTCATCTTGACCAAGACATTGTTCTTCCTTCCTTGTGTCCTAAGCCTAGGAATGACAAGGAGAGGGTTTTGCACTGTTTGGGCCGTGGTACGCTGTGTGACGTACTATTTGCTTACTACATCTTTCATAAGACTGATGCCTTTTTCGTGGTGCCCTGTGGGCCTAGGAAGGGTTTACTCCGGCTAAGTCTTCCATCAGCAAATGGATTCGTCAGGCTGTTGTTGGGGCCTATTCTGCCAAGGGGAAGGTTCCCCCTTTTCGTATCACTGCTCATTCTACTCGTGCTGTTGGGGCGTCTTGGGCTTTTCAGCACCAGAATTCTGTTGAACAAGTTTGTAAGGCTGCTACTTGGTCTTCTGTTCACACTTTTTCCAAGTTTTTGCAAGGTTGATGTGCGGGCTTCAGCGGATGCTGTGTTTGGCCGCAAGGTTCTGCAGGCTGCAGTGGTTTGAGTTTTGCATTATGGCCTTGTTGGATACCCGCCCTTTCTGGACACTGCTTTTGGATGTCCCATGTGTAATAATTAATGTTTGAAGCGGGGTGTGTGACATACTTAGAATAATACCATTTTGTGAATACTCACCTGTAAAATGGGTATTATAAGTATGTCACACACCCCGCTTCACCCGCCCTTTTTGGTATCCTGGATTCTTTATAGGGTGAAGCTTCGTTTACAGTTTGAGGGTTGCCAATGGTTTTTTCCTGGTACCTTGTCTTTACTGCTGTTTGAATACTGGGGAATAAGTGGGAGGTCCCAGGTATTATAGATCAGGAGGGGCTCGTTTTTCAAGCTGCTGGTGGAGTAACCCAAGTGTAATAATTAATGTTTGAAGCGGGGTGTGTGACATACTTATAATACCCATTTTACAGGTGAGTATTCACAAAATGGTATTTTTGTTCCCTGGCCCGGGCAAATCTCAATTTAGGGTACCCCGCTGTGTGAAACCAGATTACCCAGTAAAAACTTACCCTTCCCCAGTCTTACGGAGCATGTGCAGGCTTTTGTCCACTCAGAGCTGTTTTCCATACATATGAATGTCCTGCAAACGGTTCTGTGCACGGCAATCGGCAGATAGAGTGGCCGCATCCCCAGACACACTCCCACCCAAAGCCGGTTATGCCCCGGCAAAGACGAGGGCGCCAAGAAGACGGTGAGTCTTGCGGTGACCCTGGGGTGGGGGCAGGGAATACAGGAGGGCACCCTGATTTGGAATGCCCCATGGGCCGGCTCTGTTGGGTTTTGTTCCCGCTTTAAAATGAAGGCCCTGAGTAGCAGTTGAAGGCTTCAGTGCATGACTCAGCAGGCAGAGTCATTTTGGAGTCAATAGGCTGCTCTGAATTTTTCCACAAAAATGTAAGGCATTATTGCAAATTCACTAGGTGGCGGAGCCTTATTTGGATAAATCAACTGAAATATTAAAGAGAAACAGCAGTGTGCTTGACTGTTGTCAGAGCGGCTATCAGAAGCTGAATGGAGTGGAGCACGTTGATTGGCTACCACACGTGTTATATAAGTGATGTTTCTTCACAGGGTCAGATCTGGTGACGGAGGTACTTTAAGGACTTCAAAACCATGAAGCATTTTATCTGCGATCAATATGTGACAAGTCTGCATGGCTGTTGTGGTATTGTAATAATTATTCATTATGAGCAGCAGCACTGCAAATGGGAAAGTGCAGCCTGAGTCCACTAAGTACTCCCTGTGCTGCTGGGGCTGTTTAATATTTTAGGACACAGCTTCTAATATCAGATCAGAAGGAAGAGGAAGCTGTTGCCTTGTCACAAGCCCTAACTGCTGTTTTCTGAATTGCATTTGCCCATAGGCTACAGTGCCAGCCTGGAAGGTCTGGCCTCTTTTCTAATATTAGAATACTATTCTTCTAATATTACTGGGCTCAGCCTAGCCTTCAGCTGCCCCCCGCTGGTATTTGTATATCACCAGCACAGTGGATGGATCTCATTGCAGACAGCATGTTCTTTCATGAATGCTGCAACTACACATCTTCTCTGCCTATTAACCTGGGTAAAGTAAGGCCAGTTCCTTGTTTACACCAGCATCCAGGCCATAGATAAATGGTGATCTGATAATTGAAACGTTAACATAAGCGTAAAGGACCTGTCCAGGCAACAGCAATTAAAAGGCAGCAAGCAGCTCACCTGATGCCTGTCCCATGTGCCTCCATTTCCTGCAGTGCCAGGTATTTACATACTTTGAGATACTCTAAAGCGAAAGTCTTCTTCTGATGACACTTTGGAAAATGTATATTATTTTGTGCTAAAATGATGTCCTCATGGTGCTGAGCCTAGCTAGCTTGTTTTCAATTGTTTCTCAAGTTAGCAAATGTGTGTTTTATGGAAGCAGTATTCACTAACTGCTGTCTGTTGCTATCGGTAACTGTACACCAAGTCTGTAAGCCAAGATCTACAAGAGAGAAGTAAACCCCCTGTAAACCCTGTGAGCGAACATGCCCAGCAGCAGTTTTCTATGTGAACAAGACCCACCTCTCTTGGTGTAAAGACTTAATGTATTTTTGCTAATAGCAACAGGTTACAGGTATTGAATAAGCATGAACACAGCTGCATGCTTACTCACTGATGTTTTTTTCCAGCAAAGTCTAACCTAGCCTTTTTATATTTGAGGCTCATGAGTGGCTTGCACCATACAGTGAACCCTCTATATTTACTTTCATGCAGTCTTTTCTTTATGTTAGATTTGGATATTGATACATTGCCTACATCCTGGAGAGTGTTGGTCACTTGGCTTGCTGTTGTGAAGGGGTTTCTCTTCACCATGGAATTTATTCTGTGATCATCCACCACTGTTGTCTTCTGGGGGCTTCCAGATCTTTTTGCGTTTGATGAGTTGACCGGTGCCACTCCTAATATAGCAATTTTATCTGCTTTATTGAGAATGATATAACGTAGGAATTGCCCACACCTGCCAATGAAACAGCCTTTGAGTAAATTGTCCAATTACTTTTGACCCCCTTAAAACAGGGTGGCATAGGTTAAAGAGCTGAAATTCCTAAACCCTTCATCCAAATTTTAATGTGGATACCCTCAAATAGAATTCTGGACTTTATGTCCAATATATAACTATAACTTGAATATGTTTCAGTAAACAAGTTAAAAAAAAAACAAAATTTGTGTCAGTGTCTAAATATTTATGAACCTTACTGTATTTGGTCTAAAATGGGCATCCTTTATAGATGGGCACAGGAGACACTTGGTTATTTTTTGGGCCAGTCATTCAAGCTAGTGTTCAACCCTGCTCTACTTACCTGGATAGCACAGCACAAAGATGATAACACACAGATCACCAGGTGGTTCCTGGCCCTCCAGGATTTCACCTTCATGATGGTCAGCTTGTCACAGAATGAATGCTTTTTTCTGCGTCTATTCTGACTGTAACAGAAACCTTTAAAAGCACCCCATCCCCACTACCACCACATCTAAAACTAAGGGCCCTTCACACTGAGGTGATTGTGGTGTGACTGCACTTTTAAGGTAAGCACTCTGTCCATGTTAGGCTATGGGCACATTCAGGAAGGTAATTGCGATCGTAGAGCCTTGCCTGCAACGTCTTGGAGGCTGGTGCGAGTGGAAATCGCAATCGCAAACACTTTTTTCAAGCACTGAAAACCAGCGATTGAAGGACCCTTGCACTGAAAGCACCATTGGCCCGCAATCACTCGGTGTCTGAACGGGACCTTAGACATACACCCTGAAGCATTATCCTGTGGTAAATTTCTCCTCTCTACATTATTAACCCCTCACCTGCTTCTCCCACCACAACATCTTTTCAGAGGAATTCTACATTTAGTTCAACTAATTGTGTGCTGATATTAGTATAGTAGGAATGGTTTTTTTCCTGTTACTTCACTTATTTAGCCTCAGTTCTTGTCTACAGGTAACCAATAGATGATTTGTCCAACAAGTCTATACTTGATAGATTACCAGTTTGTACAGAAATGGGCAACACTATGTAGTATAATATTTTAGAGGTGTATTATATAAAGTGCTAGATCTTCACGCCCTAAATTTGACCATAAAGTGGACCAAAACCGAGGATTTTGACTATCCTGGGTTTCGGTCCTTTCCCCAGGGGCACCCAGATTAGGGTTGCCCCGCTGTGTGATACCCCCCAGGACGACGAGACCTGCTCACCTCTTACCAGTCCCGCGGCGTGACTTTAAGCAGTGGCTCTGATGGCTGCATCCTCCGCTTCCCTCTAACAGGGAGCGTACCCGCTCAAGCTATTTACAAATGCCTGGCATGCGCACCCGCTCTGCTAGAGGGATGCGGCTGCTGTTCTTAGACGCACCGTGGGACCGGGAAATGAGGTAAGGGAATGGGACGACCTGGGGGGTTTTACACAGCGGGGCACCCTGGTTTTGGGTGCTGGGGTGGGTCGAACGGCCGATTGAGTTGGGTTTTGTTCACTTTAAAGTGCACCACAATTTCACCCTTTAAATCCACTTTTCTATAAACCACGTAAAGAGATTGAAACTATTGGGAGGAGAATGGATGAAGAGATGTATATAAAGGAGTCTGGTCTCTGTACCACCTCTTGTTATATAGCATTGCTTGGACATTTCCCTTAAAGTCCACCTCCAGCAGTTTTTTACTTTTGGACAGAGCGGAGATTTAACCTTGCTTTTATTTTGGTCTCTGAGACAGGGAACGTTTATGAATGTTTGAGGAATGTGCAGCACAAAGTTTTGACTCAGTGAAGTGCCGTTATTATTCTGCATTGGGCAATATAGACAAGTAGAGGTTGTATCTTGATTGTTATTCTATGTGCTTACAGGTGAAGGAGCTTGTTCTGGATAACTGCCGGTCAAAGGAAGGCAAGATTGAAGGACTGACAGATGAGTTTAAAGAACTGGAATTTCTAAGCATAATAAATGTCTGTCTCGGCTCTGTTGCAAATTTACCGAAGCTGAACAAACTGAAAAAGGTAATGTGAGGATCGCTGGGGCCTTGTGTTTTAAACTTTATTGTCCTCTACCTTGGATTGATCACTGAATTATTTGATTATTTAGTTTTAAAGCAGTCCCACATCCATTTTCTACTCAATAGGTGACAGTCTTGGGGGAGGGGGGGAATCCAGATAGCTGCACAAACGCCTCCCACAATCCTTACCTGAACCTTGACCCCCTGGTTAAGTAGAGACCTGCAATTTTCCACTGGCTGGGAAAGAGAAACATACCCGCCCACATGACCTCCGACGCCCAATTGCAGGGACACCAGGGAATGGTGGTTCTGATGAGGATAGGGGAGTCGTGGGGTCTATACATGGGGGGGACTCCAACAATCTGGATGTAGAAGATGGGTGCGGAACCATATTAAAGAGCAACATCGGGAAATGATCTTTCAAAGCTTTTTAGTCCGTGATCGTCAAATTCATATGCTTTAGGGGACCTGCTACCGGCAGGGGTCACATAGCCGGAAGGCAGATTTCTCATCTCTTTCATTCCAGGGCACCACCAGTAGCAACGCGTGGGTTAATCTCAGCCGTAGGTGGGGGACTGCAAGATAGAAGAAAACTAACTCCTCCCTGCCTATATAAGGCAGGCTGTGGCAGGATATCCAGTGGAATCGTCCAGTTTCCCCTGCGGCTTCAGGCTCGGGCTGATCAGAGCGGGATACCCTCTCAGGGAAGGGGTTGCCAGGTCTGTCTTTGTTTCTGGGTCTGGAGGTTCCTCCTTTGGACGTGGCGGACAGGGTTGCTCGGTTGGAAAGCATGGTCAGTGGCCTTTGTCAGCAGGGGCACCCCTAGTCTGTCTCTGCCCGCCCAGGTGGGAGGGCTATCGCCAAGCGTAGGCATATTCAGACGGAGTTCTTGGAGGATTCCAGCTCCTACATAGAGGACCTATTCAGGGATTTAGGATCTAGTTCCGGACAGTCGGAGGGGAGGGGCGCCGCCTAGCAGTGAAGAGGAACATGAAGCCACGCATGCACCGTGGAACCCTCTGGATCAACCGACTGATCAGATTGAGGAGTTTATTGAAGTTCCCCTTTCCGAATGAGGCAGTCAAGGTTTGATCTTCGCCACCTGAGGTAGACGTACCAGTGACAGGTCTGGCTCGGCACACCATTACATTAGTGCGGCCTTGAGAGACCTGGAAAATAGGAGGTTGGACCAGCTGGCCAGGCATGCATTCTCTATGGTGGGGTCAGCCTTGCGCCAAGCCCATGGCTGCTCTGGCAGGCAAGGTCTGGATGAAGCAGCAGAGGAGGCGTTTGCAACATGGAGGTTCGCGTTACTCTGCACGTTCCACTGCGCTTGAACCTCTTCGCTATGGAGGTCTTCAGATACATTGTACCAGATATGGAGGACTTGGTGCGTCTGATGGCTAGGGAGCTTGCCTTGCTGCTCACCTTGCAATGCACGGTCTGCCGGAAACAGTGGCCGGCCGACACTGCTTCTAAGAACACGCTTACTGCCCTCCTGGGGAGGCAAGGTGTGCACATCACCCCATACCTAGACAACTTGCTCATCCGAGACCCATCTCTGGCAGAGGCTCTGCGGGATGTACAGATTGGTCCTGTCCACACTGTAAGTCCCAGGTGGGTCCCTCCATTGTGGGAACTCATCTAGTTATGACATTGGATACTCGATGGACATGGGTCCTTCTTCCAGTGCAGAAGGGCATGGCTTTTCAATGAGGTCAGTGCTGAGAGCTAAACATTCCATGATCAGGCAGTGCATGAGTCTCCTTGGCCTGATAATCTGGTCCTATCAATGCTTCAGGGGACCCCATTTGAACCCGTGGTTGAGGCTTCCCTGATGACGCTCACGTTGAAGGTGGCCTTTCTAGTGGCGATTACCTCCATCTCGCGGGTTTTGCGGCTGGCAGCGCTCTTAATCAAGGCAAAGCGATGTTTCATGTGAAGCAGGATTTTTGGCCAAGGTGGTCTCTCCCTTCCATCTTAATCAGGAGCTAGTGCTACCCTCCTGGTGCCCACGCCCCACTCGCCATAAGGAGCGACTACTGCATTCCCTCGATGTGGTCAGGGCATTAAAGTATTACTTGGCCGCTACTCAAGAGGTACAAGTCGGATGTCTTGTTCCTGATCCCAGGAGGGCCAAGGAGGGGCCTGGCGGCTGCCAGGTCCGCTTTTAGCAGATGGATCAGGCAGGCAGTCATACAAGTCTATGACTGCAAGGGGAAGGAGGCGCCCCTCCGGATCACCGCTCGCTCCACCAGGGCAATTGCTACATCTTGGGCTTTCCAACACCAGGTGAAGGTTGAACAGGTCTGCAAGGCGGCGAGGTGTCAGTGCCGTTGACACAGTCGGCTGTTGGCTGTTCTTGCACGGTCCCACCCTTATTGAGGATACTGCCATAGGACATCCCATGCATTGCAACTGCTATGGAATGGAATGGAATTGTCTGGAATGGAAGAGATGAGAAAAGGGAACTTTGTATACTGACCGGTAAATTTCCTTTCTCGTCCCCCTTCATTCCGGGGCACCACACCCGTCCTTCTGTTGTGTCATGACTGCGTCAGTGGATGTTGATACCTTCTACATGGTTTTAGTTTTGTTGCACTGTTTCGAGTTGCACGCATTATGCACAGGTTAGAGTTTCTCCCCTCCTGGGGCTCTGGCTGAACTGCTATTCTAAGTATGTCTCACACCCTGCTTCGGAAATATTCATTACACGTGGGTTATGTCCAGTAGAGGGCGAACTTCTGCAGAGATGACTAGAAAAAAGAAGCCCCTCCCGGCCCATAAATACCTGGGACCTCCCACACATTCCCCAGATAAGTCTCTGCAGACGGCGAAGCAAGTCAAGAAGATGGCTGTCTATCTTTCCCTTGCAGGTAAGCCGGGTTTACACCCGACCCTTGTCCCTTGGCTGTGAGTCCGGGTGAGGGTAGGTTACACCTTAGAGGTGTACTGTATAGGAGCTATGCTCCTCCGTGAGACCCTATCCAAAGGGTTGGCGGCCGCCAGGTTTGTGATGCTGGTATGGGATGCCCTGTCCGTTTTATTTTCCCTGCGCTACATTAGGTAGGACCGTACCTCCATTTTGCGGATTGTGGTTCTTTCGCGGGCCAGCGTGTGTGTGTGAGTGAGTGTGTTTTGAGAATGATTGTGCGCACTTAGTTTCATTTTGCCAGGTCCGCACGGCTGTTGCTCTTAGCAGCGGCGGGCTGGCTCCCTAAAGAACGGGCCGGCTCCGCAGCATGGGAAAGTTCCAGCCGGGGTCCCTCAGGGGTGGGATAGGAAGTATCCCTTTCTGGTGGACACGGTGAAGCGCTGGTCGCACAGACAAATGGATCCTGGAAGTGGTCTATTCGGGGTACAAGCTGGAGTTCGAGTTCCGGGTACAAGCTGGAGTTCCGGCCTTCTCCCAGATTCCTCAGGTCTCGGGTTCCTTCGGACCCCCGGGCTGCGCAGGGGCTGTTGTTGGCTGTACAAAATCTTCTGGAGTTGGAGGTCATTTGCCCGGTGCCCTTCTCAGAGAGAAGCCGGGGCTATTATTCCAGCCTTTTTACAGTGCCCAAAAAAGGATGGTTCCATAAGACCCATTCTGGTTTTAAAAATTCTCAACAGGTTCATCAGGACCAAGAAATTTCGCATGGAGTCTCTGCGCTTGGCCATCAATTCTCTTCGTCCAGGGGACTTTATGACGTCCATAGACATCAAGGACGCTTACCCTCATGTGCCGATCTTCCCAGGTCATCAGCGGTTTGTCAGGTTTGTGGTGGGAAATCAGCACTGCTAGTTTGTAGCTCTTCCCTTCGGACTGACCTCGGCATCACGGGTGTTCACCAAGGTGTTGGCGGGTGTAATGGCCCTTTTCAGAGCCCAGTGCATTCGCATTGTGCCGTATCTGGTTGACATTCTCATCACGGCATCCTCTCTCAGCCATGCAGAGCTGGACACCAGGACGGTGGTGACATCGCTGGAGAGTTTCGGTTGGGTGATCATCTACCCTAAGTCTTCTCTCTCCCCGTCTTCTCTTTCCTTTCTGGGCATGAATCTGGATACCATTTAGACCAGAGTGTTTCTGCCTCAGTCGAAGGTGCAGATGGTACAAGATTTGATACGTCTTCTTCTGTCCAACCCTCGCCTGTCTGTCCGGCAAGGGATGAGGCTGGTGGGGTTCATGGTGGCCTCCTTCGAGGCGGTTCCCTTTGTTCAGTTTCACATGAGGCCTCTTTATCTGTTAGCGGCTTGGGACAGATGCCCTCTGTCTTTGGATCAGTCATTTGTGCTGTCTCCCCTGGTTCGGCGGTCTCTTCAGTGGTGGCTGGAACCGAGGAATCTTCTGAGGGGCAGATCTTTTCGGGCCCCTTGTTGGGAGAAGGTCACCACGGATGCCAGCCTGTCGGGCTGGGGGGGGGTCTGGAGGGAACATCAGTTCCAGGGGCTGTGGGGTCCTCAAGAGACTCACACCCCCATCAACGTCTTGGAGCTGAGGGCTATCCAGTTGATGCTGTTGCACTTGACGCTTCACCTCCAAGGCTTACCGAGTCAGGTTCGATCAGACCATCGGACGGCGTTTGCTTACATCAATCACCAAGGCGGGACTTGCAGCAGGAGTGCCCTCAGTGAAGTTTCTCTGATTCTTGCATGGGTCGAGAGCAATGTTCCATGCATCTCGGCGGTGTACATTCCAGGTGTGGAGAACATGGAAGCGGACTCCCTCGTCAGGGGGTCCTCTTGTCGAGGGGAATGGTCCCTCAACAACAAGGTATTTCTTTCCATTTTGTCACAGGTGGGGGTTCCCGGAGGTGGATCTCTTTGCCTTCCGTCACAACCACAAGCTCCCTGCTTTTTTGTCTTGGTCTCAGGATCCTCTGGCTCTGGCAGTGGATGCCATGTCCCTTGCCTGGAGGGATCTGGGTCTCCTGTACCTGTTTCCTCCCTTCTCCATGACAGGCAGGGTGGTGTGCATGCTGGTTCAAGAGGATGTGCCAGCAATTCTGGTGGCTCCAAGGAGGCCAAGACAGGTGTGGTTGGTTCTGCCGGCTCTCCAGGGGCCTCCTTTTGAGCCGATGCAGGATGTTGTACTTTCCATTCTCACGCAAAAGGTTGCCTTTTTGGTGGCTATTACCTCTGTTCGATGTGTTTCTGAGTTGGCGGCTCTGTCTATTCAGGCCCCTTGCTTTGAAAGACTTCAGGACAAGGTGGTCTTCCGTTTAAGCCAGATTTCCTACCTAAAATGGTCTCTGCCTTCCTTGTCAATCAGGATGTGGTTCTCCCTTCCTTGTGTCCTAAGCCTAGCTATGACAAGGAGAGGGCCCTGCACTCTTTGGATGTGTTCGTTGTGTGATGTACTATTTGGTGGCTAATTCTCTTTTCTGTAGGACGGACGCCTTGTTTGTGGTGCCCTCTAGGCCCAAGTAGGGTTTGGCGCCCGTCAAGTCTACCATTAGTAAATGGATATGTCTGGCCATTGTTGGGGCCGATACTGCCAAGGGGAGGGATTCCCCTTTTCAGATCACTGCTCATTCTACTCGTGCTGTTGGGGCTTCCTGGGCTTTTCAGCACCAGGCTTCTGTTGAACAAGTTTGTAAGGCTGCTACTTGGTCTTCTGTTCATACTTTTTTCCAAGTTTTACAAGGTTGATGTGCGGGCCTCAGCGGATGCTGTTTTTGGCCGCAAGGTTCTGCAAGCTGCAGTGGTTTCATTTGTGCACTTTGCCTGTTGGTTGGTTGCTATTGGATGTCCCACGTGTAATGAATATTTCCGAAGCAGGGTGTGAGACATACTTAGAATAATACCATTTTGTGATTACTCACCTGTAAAATGGGTATTATAAGTATGTCTCACACCCTGCTTCGGCCCACCCTGAGTTGTATCTTGGATCCTCTAAATGGTGATACTTTTTTTCTCATTGATTTTATTTGCTCTTCCTGGACCCTTACTGCTTTCTTATGCTGGGGAATGTGTGGGAGGTCCCAGGTATTTATGGACCGGGAGGGGCTTCTTTTTCTAGTCATCTCTGCTGAAGTTCACCCTCTACTGGACATAACCCACGTGTAATTAATATTCCCGAAGCAGGGTGTGAGACTTATAATACCCATTTTACAGGTGAGTAATCACAAAATGGTATTTTTTAATTAACTGAGGATATCCTGCCTCAGCCTACCCTATATAGGCAGGGAAGAGCTAGTTTTTTCTATCTTACAGTCTGTGCCTACGGCTGAGATTAACCCACGCATTGCTAATGGTGGTGCCCCGGAATAGAAGCAGACAAGAAAGGAAATTTATCATTTTGTGATCACAAGTGCCCTAAAATGTAGCAGTAGGAGCTGGTGGCACTCAGGGGACTCCCTTTTTGATTGTTTATATATAAAGCACCATCATCTACTGCGGTGTTCAATATAGAGAAACATTATAGACAGGGGTAAAACAAATCTCAATATAATCTCAAATTTCAATATGGAGGATATTGAGCCATGTGTCAGAAAAGCAATAAGTTCACAGAGACAATAGGCCACCATAGGAAAATATGGTGCATGTAGTTGTGAGCTTACAATGTAAAGGCGGTGGTGATGGCGGTAGTGATTGAAAGATCACTCGATGTAGATTTGAGAAGGTGCTTTACCTGCTACGGTAAGACAGTAAGCAGCTCTTCAAGCTGCATGCATGAGGTAGGTAAGTTACTCACTAATTTAACTTCACCGGCAGTGAGATGTTGTCCATCTGTCTCAGGGTTTGAAACGTTTCCCATACCCTGGGATTAATCTTTTTTTTTTTCTTTAGAGGAAAACTAAAAAATGCCATAGCACATCTAGCAATGATTTTGGCAGATCACAGCCTGTGACATAATAGAACATAGGCAGATTTTGGTTTTATCGAATTCTATACTGTACAAGTAATAGCAACATTTCTGATGCGCATTGTTGCACTGTTACAGGTAGGTGGCAGCAATGCTCCATCTTATAAAGATTCTTCCTGCATGCACTATAATCTGGTTTCCTGGCTGCAGCTTCAGCTTGGAGAACTTTTCTGCTCACTCAGGAAAATACTTGGTCAGGTGCAAAATGTGGACTAATGTACTTATTGTAGTGTTGAGTTTGAGACTTGCGTGTACACTGAGTGGATGGCTTGCCACAGTGCAAGTGACACTTAAAGCGGACCTCTGAATAGGAGTCTATCTTATATGTTTCCCACACCCTGTACATACAGATTGTCGACATTAAAAATCATCCTACCTGCCTCTACTGCATGTTATGAGGCTTTAAACATCCAAGATGGCGGCTTATCGTCGAGCTACAAACATGGGGGCGTGGTCAGACATGCCATCGTCATGTCCAGCTGTTCACATGCCCTCCTCCCCTCCCCCCGGTCCTCCCCCTCCAGCCTCCCGCCCCGTCGGCCAGTGTGACAGGGACGCGGATTCCCCTCCCACCCGTGCATCAGTGAACGTGCACTCCTCCGGGCGGCACGTGGTGCTACACGTGCGGCGCGAGGACGTCATCAGGGGTGGACGCTGATTTGCTTAGCAGTTGAGGCGGGCGAGGTACAAAGCCCGCTCTCACTGCTATATTACTTCCGAGGCGGTACAGACAGCGGGATTTGTGCCGCTGACCGGCATTGAGTTAGTTCTGTCTGCCGCTGCATCCGGCGGTTTTGGGCAGTGAAGCGGTTTCCTTCTTAGCCTCCTCTGCCGAGTGTAAGCCATTGCCACCAATCCAACCGGTAAGTACCATTTGTTTCTTCATTCAGTACAGATTATGGATAGATGTAGGATTGGACTAATGGGCTAACAGTGAAATTGTATATATGTTATCTTAGGGCACAGAGCAAATTTTGAGCTGGAGACCAGTGGCTGTCTTTGAACATGGGTGCATTGAACTATCGCTGACTATGTGGTATATTCAGTCCCTTTCCATACCCAGGTACACATGTGTGGGTGGGATGCCCAACTATGAATGGACATATATGTGTCTTATTGACAGTGCACCAGATATATTACTTAGTTTTTTCTGTTCTGTTTTCTGTTTTGTCTTTCTTTGTGTCAATCAGCATTTGACTTGGGTCCCATATTTGGATCTGTATCAGTGAAAATAATTACTGCTGACCAGATTGGGTTCTCTAAGAGCAAGAAGAGTGGATTGGTGCAGATGAAGCCCCCCATGTAGGGGAGAAACTAGTTCACCACCACCGGATTAAAATTATTCACTGTAATAGAGTGAGGAAACATGATCTTAATATATTGAACTGTTATGTATATGACTAAATGCTTAACTGAACAACCAGCTGTATTATATTGCTGATTATCTCCACTGTCAAAATTTCATTTAGCTTTCAGTACTATGTCTGTATATATATTGGAACTTTTATGACATGTAGGTGCTTTGTGGAACAATTGATCTAAAGCCAATGGTGGCTAAGGTCATTTCCATATGCAACCATTGCATGCTTTTAAGGATAATTGATGTAATAATAAAATAATTTGTCTTTTTATACATGCTATAGTGATATTTGAATTTATGTGGCGCGGTCACACTTAAAGTTTCCACCAATTACTGGGTTGGTTCATACCCAGATACCTTGTTTTGCATGGCTTATGGAAGCCGCCATCTTATCAGGCAGCCTGCAAACAGGAAGTGCCTCCTGACTGTGCTGCTCTGCATTCTGGGACTGCTGACCGTTACTTGACCCCAGCTCTGCTCTGTCTGGGCAAAGCACATCTATAACCCGCCCCCCTGTACTTTATCCTGCTCTCCTCTCATCACTAAGTGTGATGCTTCTGAGTCAAGATGGCGGCGCCCGTATCCTAAATTCCTGAACAGAGTTGCAGCCCAGTGGGGGAAAGAATAATAAGTTAGTGACTAAAAACATAAAATATATTAATTTTAGATGCTGGGGAATAGTTTTTTAAGAGTTTGGGCTTTTCAGTAAATCACGCTGAAGGTCCGGTTTAAGGCAATGAGCAGGGTTTCTTTCTGGCGCTTACTCACTTGGAGGGTTAAAATGATAAAATGAACTCTCATCGTAACCCTGCAGCCGCCGCAGAGAGGCTGCCCAGATCTTGCAGGTCTGCTCTTGGCTTTCTGCTTGCCTTCTGCAGGCATTCGACTTGTCAGGCCAGTAGTCCTAGGCAAGATCTGTGAGGAACTGCTCCTGGAATTGCTGCAGAAATACGCTCAAGATCAGGTGATTTATTTTTTGCAGAGGACCTCTGTGTTAAAGTGGACCAAAAGACACGCCCAGACGGCCCTGGAATCTTATAGATTACCTCCACCCGGGGTATCCAAAATCTGAAAACCCCCCAGGTCGCCTGGAAACTCACCTCCTTTCCCAATCCAATGGTGCATGCGTGAGCAGCGCCCACAACCCCGCTATCCCTAACAGGGCGCGTGCCCACGCCAGGCATTTGTGAATGGCCGGCACAGGCACGCTCTCTGTTAAAGGGTAGCGGGGGATGTGGCCACCCACGTCGGGTGACCTCGTCTTAGACGAAGGGGCGGGAGAGGATCCAAGCACGCTGATTAGCCGAGAGGCCGCAGATGCGTCGTAGAACTGGGGAGAGGTGAGTTTGTTCGGGCGACGAAGGTTCATGGAGCTGTTCCTTTATTCGTTTTTAGTTTTTAATCACTAGCGGAGGATAGGAGCTTGCTCCCAGCAAAATCCTCTGTGCTGCTGCACAGACACTAAAGTAAACAGATAGACAGAGGGGTTAGCATATTGCATGTCACGTCATGCACATAAATCTATAAGCCCAGGATTTAAATGGACAATCTAGACAATGGCAATGATAAAGCAGCAAGGAGCTCACCTGAAGCTTGCCCCATGTGCCCCTTCATTTCCTGCAATGTGCTATAGATTGTGTAACCGGTGACCAAGGTTTGCCTCCCTTTCCTTTCCATTCTCCTGGACAAGGTGGCCATACAACCATATTTGTGGTTGTGGATAAATGTAAAGGAGGGACAAACTTTGTAGACCCGCTTTAGCATCTACAGTGCACTGCAGCCCTGCACAGCCACTCAGTTGCTGTGGATGGGGCTGTTCACAACCAAGAAGGGAAGCGAGTGATGCTTGAGGAAAAGGTAAGAATATTGGGTGATTCAGGGGGGTACACAGAGCAGGGCATCCCAGTTTGGGATGCCTCCGTGGAAGAGATGAGGCCTGTCCTGGAGTCTCATAGACTTCAGGGTGGGTTTTGGTCCACTTTAAGGTGAGCTGCTTGCTGCCTTGTTAGCATTATTGGCATTGCCTGAACTGCGTCTTTACATATTCTTAGTATACAGTACGTCCTGCTCCAGATAGATTACTTACACTTGGGTTATCCTCCGCCAGATGGCGCTGCACTGCAGAGACATGTAAAACAGGCTCCTCCCGGCCCCTCAAATACCCGGGACCTCCCACAAATCCCCAGATTTCTCTGCAGTGCTTACTGCCAAGACATGAAATTATCACAGGTGAGCGGGCCCTGTTGGACTATTCCCACCCGTTCCTTGTGTGATGTGCCTCCCAGCCTGGGCTGCGCTGGTCGGTTGAAGGTAGGCAGCACCATGGGTGCTTAAGGAGCGCTGCTCCGCCGCAATCCCCCACCAAAGGGTAGGCGGTATAGGCTGATGGTGAGCCTTTATGGGATGCTCCTCCCGCATTATTGTCCAATGCCCCGTGTAGCGGTTGGTCCTGTACAGAGGGCCGCCATCCTCCCTCATTCTCCCTGTAGCCTTCGGGGGAAAAGAATGGGGGGGTGTGGGTGAGCGTGTATCGTGATTCGTGCATACGGCGTTTTGTCATGTTTTTTTGTACTAGTATATGTGGTGTCAGCCGCCGCGCGCGTCTTTTCCTTCATTTAGATGTTCCGCGCCGGGCGGCGGCGTTACCTCAGACACTTATGCATTCTCATTGGCTGCTTGTCTGTGGGCTTCGCGCTCTTGGGGGGGCGGGGCCTGGCTCGGCGCGCTATGCGTCACGGCTCGCTCTGGCCCGCCCTTCGAGGTACTCTCGCCGTCATTTTGTCAGGTCACGCGCGCGTGTAAGTGCCCTCGCGGGTGGCTTATACTCATTTTAGTGTGTTTGGTTCTGACACCCCCTCTTCCCATTGTGTCTTTCAGACGGGTGAATCCATTGGCTTCTCCCCGCCCGGTGTAATTGATAGTAGGGCCTTGTATAATTACTCCCACTTCCCTAGCGGGTCATTGGGGCATCCAGGGTTGCTTATAGCGTCAATCTCTACTGGCATATCGTGCCTAAGAATCACCATATGGAGGCATCCCAGGATAATGTTACCGGGGTCCCTTTGGGACAAGACCGGCTGTGTGTAGCGTGTGGGCAGCCTCATGCTGACGCTGACAAGGCACGGGTCTGTGTACCCTGTGCTGAGCAGGTGCTTGCATTGCAATCTGGCCTGCCAGTGGCTGCACCTCGTTTCACTTCACCTACTCCCCCAAGCTTAAATCTCACTCCTGTTGAGTTGCATACTAGTGGGGATTCTCAGCCTGAGGTGTCTTCTAGACTGGCTACTATTGAACAGATTATTGCGAGGTCTTTAGCGCGTAAGGGCCCTGGTAAGAAGCGGCACTTGACGCCTAATGTTACTGTTTTCCCTATGGGAACTGAGGAGTTTATGAATCTGTGTGGCTATACCCCGTCTGATGAAGGGGAGCTCTGTTCTGATTCAGGCTCATCTGATGAGAGACCAAGGGTTCATGACGATTGTGGCTCTGACCCCTTGGCCCCGGATGACACTGACAGATTATTGACCCAGATCTTTGAGGTTCTGTCTATCTCTCTCCCTGTTGAGGCTCCCAGGCAAAGAGGGGAGCCTTTCCATACAGCAAAATCACGTTTGAAATTTCCAGAGCAGGCACATTTCCATAACCTTGTGCTCAAGGAATGGGAGCGCCCCAGTAAACTTCCCGGGGTTCCAAAGAGTTGGGATTGGAAGTATCCCTTTCCTGCTGAGGTGGTTAAATGTTGGTCATCTCCCCCCGAGGTGGATGCCCCGATCCTACGGCTATCTAACACCTCTGTCATGCATTCCCCTGATTCTACCACCCTGCGGGATGCTGAGGACCGGCGCATTGACCAGCTGGCCTCCCACGCCTTTGCATGTGCGGGGACGGCGCTGCGCCCGGTCTGTGCCTCTGCTATTATTGCTGTGGCCACTAGAACCCTTATCAGAAATATGCTTAATAGTGCCCCTGATGATTTCCCTTGTGAGGTTTTTAATGCACTCTCCAGTTGTGCTGCTTTTGTAAATTTTGTCCTATCAGCATTGGATGACACCATCAGAATGTGTGCCAGAACTTCTGCCCTCGTGGTGGCTATACGCCACTCGGTTTGGCTGCGCCAGTGGGCTGCTGACAATGCTGCAAAGAAGGCCCTCACTGGGCTTCCATTTAAGATGCTACGCCTGTTTGGGGACCGCCTGGACCTTTTTGCTAAGGGAGGTAAGTTACCCCAGCGCAAGTTCCTCAAGTTTGCTCTGATGGATCAACATTACCAAGTTGTGGCCTTGCCCTTCGGCCTCACTTCAGCTCCCAGGGTGTTCACCAAGGTGCTGGCTGGCGTGTTGTCTCTACTCAGACGTCAGGGTGTCAGCGTGCTTCCCTATCTGGACGACATCCTCATCACTTCCCAGTCTCCACATCAGGCAGAGTTGGATACTCAGCTGGTGGTGCCCATTCTGGAGTCATTTGGATGGGTGATCAACCACCCCAAGTCCTCACTGTCCCCTTCCTTGGTAACTCCATTCCTAGGAATGAATCTGGATACAGTTCAGGTAAGGATCTTCCTGCCTCAGCAGAAGGTGGACAGTCTGATTGTACAGGCTCAGTCCCTCCTAGCTTGTCCCCATCCCTCCATCAGGCAGGGGATGCAGCTGGTGGGCCTGATGGTGGCGTGCTTCGCAGCGGTCCCTTAGGCTCAGTTCCACTTGAGGCCTCTGCAACTTCACCTATTGTCTGTATGGGACAAGGACCCAGCGTCCCTGGACAGGGTCTGTGTGCTCTCCCCCCTGGTCAGGAGGTCCCTCTTGTGGTGGATGGACTCAAGGAACCTTGTGGGGGGCAGATCCTTTCTTGCCCCTTCCTGGGAGGTGGGGCCCTCAGGAGGCCCACACACCTATCAATATCTTGGAGCTGCGAGCGCTCAGGTTAGTTCTGGCTCGCTTGACTACTCATCTTCAGGGCCTGCCTGTTCAGGGGCGCTCGGACAACCAGACGGCAGTTGCCTACACCAATCATCAGGGAGCGACCCGGAGCAAGAGGGCCCTCCAGGAAGTGTCTCTGATCCTGACCTGGGTGGAGGCCAATGTTCCCTGCATATCAGCGGTGTACATTCCGGGGGTGGAAAATCTGCTGGCAGACCCTCTGAGCAGGGGGACCTCTCGCCAGGGAGAATGGTCCCTCTGCAACAGGGTGTTCCAATCTCTGTGCCACCGTTGGGGCCAACCAGATGTGGATCTGTTTGCGTCCCGTCACAATCACAAGCTCCCGGCCTTTGTCTCCCTGTCCCAGGATCCTCTGGCCTTGACCACGGATGCTTTATCACTGTCATGGCAGGACATTCAGTTCCTGTATGTCTTTCCTCCATTCCCCCTGCTGTGCAGGGTTCTGCGCAAGATTGCTCTGGAGGGGGTACCAGCAATTCTGGTGGCTCCCAGGCGGCCAAGAAGAGTGTGGTTCGCAGACGTGGTGCAGATGGCAGTAGACTAGTACGTTCTGCCAGGGGTGCCAGATCTGCTCACTCAGGGGCCCTTACGCCATCCCAATTTACAAACTCTGGCTTTGACGGCCTGGCTGCTGAAACCTCCATCTTGATGGAAAAAGGCTTGTCCGCCGCCTCGGTGGTTGATACCATGGTGAAGGCTAGGAAGAAAACTTCTTCCATCTATTACAGGGTATGGCGTACCTACTTTGACTGGTGTGAGTCTAGGTCTCTTCCCTGTCGGGTGTTTTCAGTCCCCAGGGTTCTGGAGTTCTTACAGCATGGGTTGGAGTCAGGACTCCAACTCAGTACTCTGAAGGGTCAGGTTTCTGCCCTGTCTGTTTTCTTTCAGAAGTCTTTTGCTCAGCATTCTTTGATTAAGATCTTTTTTCCAGGGGGTCGCTCATGTGCGTCCCCCACGTAAACCTGTTCCCTGTTTGGGATTTGAACTTGGTTTTGTCTGCCTTGCAGGGTGCTCCCTTTGAACCTATGCAGGATGCTGCTCTGGCTGTTCTTACCCTCAAGGTTGTCTTTCTGGTAGCCATTACTTCGGTCAGGCGTGTGTCTGAGTTGGCGGCTTTTTCTATTCAGCCCCCATACTTTGGGAAGACACCAGGACAAGGTGGTGTTTCCGCTTTATGCCAGATTTTCTGCCTAAGGTGGTGTCTGCCTTTCATTTGAGTCAAGATATTGTTCTTCCTTCTTTGTGCCCTAATCGTAGCAACGCTAAGGAGAGGGTTTTGCATTCCTTGGATGTGGTCAGGTGTTTGAAGTATTACCTGGTGGTCACTGCGTCCTTCGGGAAAACTGATGCTCTTTTTGTGGTCCCTTCTGGGCCCAGAAAGGATTTGGCTCCTGCCAAGTCTACTATTAGCAAATGGATCCGTCAGGCCGTGATTCAGGCCTATTCTGCTAAGGGGAAGAATCCTCCCTTCCGCCTTACTGCTCATTCTACTCGTGCTATTGGTGCCTCTTGGGCCTTCCAGCACCCGGCTTCTGTTGAACAAGTTGCAAGGACGCTACTTGGTCTTCTGTTCATACCTTTTCAAAGTTTTACAAGTTTGATGTTTGGGCCCCAGCTCATGCTGTTTTTGGCCAAAAGGTTTTGCAGGCGGCAGTGGTTTAAACTGTCTGCTGTTACCTTTTTTGCTGGGGATCCCACCCTACTTTATGGACACTGCTATTGTATGTCCCAAGTCTAAGTAATCTATCTGGAGCAGGACGTACTGTATACTAAGAATAATACAATTCTGTGAAATACTCACCTGTAGAATTGGTATTATAAGTATACAGTATGTCCTGCTCCACCCCACCCTTGGTTTTGCATTATTCTGGATCCCCTGTATGGTGATTGTTATCATTGTTATAGTTACCAGTTTGGGTGGTTAAATTCTCCCGGCTTCTCGTTCACTGCTTTTCAATGCTGGGGATTTGTGGGAGGTCCCGGGTATTTGAGGGCCGGGAGGAGCCTGTTTTACATGTCTGCAGTGCAGCGCCATCTGGAGGAGGATAACCCAAGTGTAAGTAATCTATCTGGAGCAGGACGCACTGTATACTTAAAATACCAATTCTACAGGTGAGTATTTCACAGAATTGTATTTTTGAGCTTACAGCTTTAGGTGCATGACATAGATGCTTTTGTTTGCAGTCAGTATTCTGTCACAAGACATAGATCTACTGCTTTACTGATATTTGTATAAACTAGCTTGCACTCTAATCAAGCCAGATGCCCCCCTCCTGCCTGAAAACTCACCTTTTCCTGGTTCCCAGGAAAGTGCAGGTTAGTACAGCAAAGGAAATCAGAAAAGAGTGAGCTCTGCTGGCTGCATGCAAGCCTGCACCACCCACACAGAAAGGCCTGGCAAGGCCACAACTAGAGGTAAGCCGGAGCATAGGCACGTCTAGTCCACTAGGTGGATTACCTAAGGGGCTTTCACACAGTGGGGCATCCCACTTCAGGATGCCCCAGAAAGAGGTATAGACTCGAGGGGGCTCTTCTGTAAAGTGATTCAGCAGTGCTCCTGTGCATAATGACGGGTTGCAAGCCCGACACACCATCAATCCCGACCAAATTCATCCCAGGACTGCGTGGGTTAAGTCCCAGGCTTGGCTACATCATGATGTATCTGGTGATCATGTGAGTTGCTGATCATCGGACTAGTGCTGATCAACTGCGGGAAACAAGACGTGAGTACACTTTTGCTTTTTTCTTTGGCTGCTGAATCACTTTAAAGTGGACCAACACCCTCCCAAGATCGGCCCGGGAATCTATAACATTCCCGGACCGATCAGACCCCTGACTGCGGGGCACCCCGATCGTGTGTGAAACCCCCCCAGATCCCCGAAATCCCTACCTTATCCTCGATCCAGCGGCGCCCGCCTCCCGCGCATCCCTCTAGCAGGACGCGCACCCGCGCCGGCCGCTTGTGAATGGCCAGCGCGGGCGCGCGCCCTGTAAGAGTGACGCGGGGGAGGCGGCGGCGGGCGCGCTTTCTTGTCCGTCGCTGCCTCCCACTTGTCCGTCGGCGGCGATTGGCAGCGGCGGTCACGGAGCGAGGAAAGGTGAGTTTTTCTGGGGGGTTTCACACAGTGGGGCACCCCCGATCGGGGTGCCCCGCCGAAGTGGACCAAAACCCGGGATAGTCAAAATCCTGGGTGTTGGTCCACTTTAAGCTGGGGGTTAGATCATCATGATGGTTCTCACAAGGAAGACAGCTCGTCTGAATGGTTTGACACGGTGGCAGATGAGAGACCCAAGGATTTCTTTTTTACTATGCCCTAATGCTGTTTGTTGTTGGATTTGTCCCTTCTTGTCATGCAGCAGGATTGAGCCACAGGTATGTTTGAGTCAGAAACATGTTGAGAGTCAGAGCATGAAATTGTAGCTTATGGCTCCTTGAATTGTCAATAGCCTGCAGTGAAGGTAAAATGTGGCCTCTGTGGCTAAGCACCGCCATAAACCCCCTCCCAAATGTATTAGTCATTCATTCATAGTTTGATCAGCTTTAGTTAGAACCAAATTGAAACATCTGGTATTTAGCCCTTTTCATGTAGGAGAGTGCTTCATTTGTTTTTTTTTTTTACAAATATATCTTTAATAATTTTCCACTGAAGCAGAACAACAAATGAAAGTACAATTTACAGGGCAGGTGCGTCAATCTGCTACAATAAGGTATATTATCGGCTAAGTACCTGCAGTCTTAGCCCACCCGCGCCTACACTTGAGGCTATATCCAGCCCTGTTGAAAATCGTTCCCTGGGAAGTCAAGAAGCACAACGAACATGCGGCCATAAACCTCACTTGTCCAGTAATCTCTATACTATCTCTGTGTTATGGCACTACACATGAAGGCACGCGTCACCCGCTTTGTAAACCCCTCCTTAGAGAGGGGGGGGAATGAAAGAGAAAGGTTAGATAAATTAAGGAAAGGAATACAGGGGACACTGGACCACAAGGCCCCGACTTCGAACTTAGATGTTAACATATGGGTCCTGGGTTGAGCTCCCATGCTTCCTTTTACTGTTTTAGGTGCATGCCTGGAACTGAGAAGCTCTCACTGCTATAATTCTGCACTTTATTCCCAAAAGTATTGATGAGGGGGGGGGTCCCGTACCTCTGCTCTCCATTAAAACTCAGTAGCTTAGCTTTTATAGACTGGCTCCAGCGCTGTCCTTCCTCCTCTGTCTGTCTCTTTTCCACCTCCCACATTGCCGATGTGGTCCATTAATCAACCTTTGGAGGACTAAGAAAGGAAACAACCCCCACTCTCTGCTCAGACGTACTGAGTGGCTGTCTCTGCATGTATGAAACCCCCGTCCGTGTGCTTACATCACATCGCTGCCACACCCACTGTTTCTCCTCATTTATTCTCTGCATCTCCAATGCTCTAATACTTTTACTAATAACTTAGGAATTACAGGGGCTTTTTGAAATCAGATTGAAGTTTGAGACTTGTAGTCCAAGGCAATGGAACAACAATCGGGCTTGCTTCAGTATAACTTTATGGTAATTAAATAACTGTACACGCACACAGGTATGGCAACTCATTTTCACCACATAGGCGCTTCAGCACTATTCTTATCTCAAGCTTGTGGTAATGCACCCCATGTATGTACTTAGAAACACAAGTATTCCTCCAGCCTGAAGCTAGCCTTAAATTCTATGAACTTCTCTCTGCTGACTAAACAGGATGTGAAGCTAGATGTCATCAAAGCTAAGCAACTGGCTGCCCACATATTCACCATGGAAACAGTTATGTTTACACCTGCCCAGCAAACCCCATAGGCCACTGGTGGCCACAGGAGAGACGCGGGTGCGCAGTGGGGGTGAGTTTCAGTGTCTGATTTCAGCCATATCGGAGGGGAGCTGTAGTAATTGTTGCTGTAGGGACACTTTAAAGCAGGAGGAACACAATTCCTTTGTAATGACTGTTCTCTTATTATCTCTATTTTAGCTGGAGCTGAGCGATAATAACATATCTGGAGGACTAGAAGTGTTGGCAGAAAAATGTCCAAGTCTCACACATGTCAACCTGAGTGGAAACAGAATAAAAGATTTAAGCACACTAGAACCTCTGGTGAGACACTTTTTTTGTTTTTAATGATGGCATCATCATTTTTCTACAATACACCCAATGGCACCTGCAGCTGGTTACCTGTCATTACAGGCTAAGTGCACTTTTGATAGAATTTCTAAAAGTGTATATTTTTGTGTGGCAAAATGATGTCTTAAGATTCAAGGGCTGCTAGACTTCCTCCCCCATGGACATCCAGAATCGGGATGCCCTACTGTGTAAAATCCCCCAGGTCACCCAGAAACTCACTTCTTTCCTGTACGAACAGCACATGCACGAGCAGTCCCCGCATCCCCGCTATTCCTTCATAAAGGTACGTGCCTGTGGCAGGCATTTGTGAATCGGGAGCGGATCCGAGCACGCTTATTGGTGGAGAGGCCGCGCGTGGGCTGTAGGACCAGGGAAGGGTAAGTCAGATTGGGCAACCTAGGGGGTTTCACACAGGGGCAAGGACCAAAACTGAGGATAGTCAAAACCCTGGGTTTTAGTCCACTTTAAGGGTAATGAGTTGATCTAGCATTTATTCTTAGTATACAGTATATATCCTCCACCAGATGGCGCTGCACTGCAGAGACATGCAAAACAGGCTCCTCCCGGCCCCTCAAATACCCAGGGACCTCCCACAAATCCCCAGATTTCTCTGCAATGCTGACTGTGAAGACATGAAGTATCACTCTCTCGCAGGTGAGCGGGGCTTTTAAGCCTGCGGCCCTGTTGGACTATTCCCACCCGTCCTCTTGTGATGTGCCTCCCAGCCTGGGCTGCGCTGGTCGGGTGAAGGTAGGCAGCACCATGCGTGCTTATGGAGCGCTGCTCCACCGCAGTCCCCCACCAAAGGGTAGTCGGTATAGGCTGATGGTGAGCCTTTATGGATGCCCCTCCCGCATTATTGTCCAATGCCCCGTGTAGCGGTGGGTCTTGTACAAAGGGCCGCCATCCGCCCTCATTCTCCCTGTAGCCTTTGGGGGGATAGAAAGGGGGGGGGAGGTGTGTGGGTGTCAGTATATCGTGATTACGTGCATATGGCCTTTTTGTAATGTCTTTTGGACTAGTATATGTGGTGTCTGCCGCCACGCTGACTTGTCTTTTTTACTACTGCAAATGCGTTACCTCAGACGCTTCTGCGTTATTATTGGCTGCTTGCCTGTGGGCTTCGCGCCCTTGGGGGGGGGCGGGGCCTGGCTTGGCACGCTCTGCGTCGCAGCCCGCTCTGGCCCACCCTTCGAGGTACTCTCGGCGCCATTTTGTCAGCACGCGTGCGTGTGGTGGTTATACTTACCGTGGTCCTTAAGTGCCCTCGCGGGCGTTCTTATGCTCATTGTAGTGTGTTTGGTTCTGACACCCCTTCGTCCTGTCTGTCTGATTCGAGAGCTATGTGGTATGAGCCGTTCATCTTAACGACAGCACTTGTAACTGAGGAGCACAGCCTAGTCATCCTATATATAAGCATCAATGGCCGCTGTTATGAGGACAGACGGGTGTAGCCATTGACTTCTTCCGGCCCGGTGTAATTGATAGTTGGGCCTTGTATAATTACTCCCACTTCCCTAGCAGGTCATTGGGGCATCCAGGGTTGCTTATAGCGTAATTCCCTACTGGCATATTGTGCATAATAATCACCATATGGAGGCATCCCAGGATGGGTTACCGGGGTCCCTTTGGGACAAGCCCGGCTGTGTGTAGCGTGTGGGCAGCTTCGTGCTGACGCTGACAAGGCACGGGTCTGTGTACCCTGTGCTGAGCAGGTGCTTGCATTGCAATCTGGCCTGCCAGTGGCTGCGCCTCGGTTCACTTCACCTACTCCCCCAAGCTTAAATCTCACTCCCGTTGAGTTGCATTCTAGTGGGGATTCTCGGCCTGATGTGTCTTCTAGACTGGCTACTGTTGAACAGATTATTGCGAGGTCTTTAGAGCGTAAGAGCCCTGGTAAGAAGCGGCACTTGACGCCTGATGTTACTGCTTTCCCTATGGGAACTGAGGAGTTCATGAATCTGTGTGGCTATACCCCTGCTGATGAAGGGGAGCTCCTTTCTGATTCAGGCTCATCTGATGAGAGACCAAGGGGTCATGACGATTCTGGCTCTGACCCCTGGGCCCCGGATGACACTGACAGATTATTGACCCAGACCTTGAGGTTCTGTCTATCTCTCTCCCTGTTGAGATTCCCAGGCAAAAAGGGGAGCTTTTTTCCATACAGCAATATCACGCTTGGAATTTCAGAGCAGGCACCTTTCCATATCCTTGTGCTCAAGGAATGGGAACGCCCCAGTAAACTTCCCGGGGCTCCAAAGTTTTGGTATAGGAAGTAAACCTTTTCCTGCTGAGGTGGTTAAATGTTGGTCATTTCCCCCCCTCGTGGTGGCTGCCCCGACCCTAGGGCTATCTAACACCTCTGTCTGCATTCCCCTGTTTCTACTACCCCGCTATTACTGCTGTGGCCACTAGAACCCTTATCAGAAATATAAAAAGAAAAGTGCAAAAGCAATACTGCGCTATTTTAACAATGCATAAAATTAGTAAGCAAATATAGACATAAATAAATAAACAGCTCAACGTGCAAAACTTATTTCCCACCAATAAGCACATAAACATAAAAGACAATCAGCACAGAGCAATGTGAAAAAGTGTTTAAGTCCGCTTTAAAGTGAACTCAAAATAAGAGTAAATAAGTCCTCTTTACATGAACTGTACATCAGTCTTCAACCAATGTTTCCAATTCAAACGGTACTCCACTAACATGCAGAAATTGAAATCCTCTTTAAAGTGATGAAATGATCCACATTCCAGTCGGTGTTTAAAGATTCAAACTTAGTGTGATCCCACCACCACTTATATGCTCTTACCAGAACTATGGCTTTAAAGCGCATTGGATAAAGCAGGTAACTCAGATGTTGCTCACTCTCAAGGAATCACTAGTCGCAGTGGGCGACGAAACTCATTAGGGGAGCCGGCGGTGTTGGATACTCTCCCCTTTGAATGACCGGGGATCGAGCAGCGTGAGTTAGTCTTACTGGATTGTTTTTATGCGCTTGTCTTATCTTTTTATTGTGAGTGTACATTTGGCCTTTTATTAAAGTTCTATCGCTTTTAGCGGGTTGCACTATGTTATCTCTTTTTTCTTTACATGCAATTCATGTGGAGCACAATCATTGCCCTTAAAGTGGGTATAATTTAAGTGATTCCTTGAGAGTGTTGGGGGGGGGGTTTCTGGAAGTCCCTGCGGTTCCAGGGGAGGTGGGGCCCTCAGGAGGCCCACACACCCCTCAATATCTTGAAGCTGCGAGCAATCAGGTTAGTTTTGGCTCGCTTGGCTACTCATCTTTAGGACCTGCCTGTTCAGTTGGCGCTCGGACCCAGACGGCAGTTGCCTACCTCAATCATCAGGGAGGGACCCGGTGCAAGAGGGCCCTCCAGGAAGTGTCTCTGATCCTGACCAGGATGGAGGCCAATGTTCCCTGCATATCAGCGGTGTACATTCCGGGGGTGAAAAATCTGCTGGCAGACCCTCTGAGCAGGGGGACCTCTCGCTAGGGAGCATGGTCCCTCTGCAACGGGGGGTTCCAATCTCTGTACCACCGTTGGGGACAACCAGATGTGGATCTGTTGCGTTCCGTCACAATCACAAGCTTCCGGCCTTTGTCTCCCTGTCCCAGGATCCTCTGGCCTTGGCCACGGATGCCCTTGCAATGTCCTGGCAGGACTTTCAGCTCCTGTATGTCTTTCCTCCATTCCCCCTGCTGGGCAGGGCTATGTGCAAGATTGCTCTGGAAGGGGTGCTTGCAATTCTGGTGGCCTCCAGGTGGCCATGAAGAGTGTGGTTTGCAGACGTGATGCAGATGGCAGTGGACCAGTACGTTCTGCCAAGGGTGCCAGATCTGCTCACTCAGGGCCCCTTACGCCAGCCCAATTTACAAACTCTGGCCTTGACGGCCTGGCTGCTGAAACTTCCATCTTGATGGAAAAAGGGCTTGTCCGCCTCGGTGGTTGATAACATGGTGAAAGCTAGGAAGAAAACTTCTTCCATCTATTGGGGTATGGCGTACCTACTTTTACTGGTGTGAGTCTAGGTCTCTTCCCTGTCGGGTGTTTTCAGTCCCCAGTGTTCTGGAGTTCTTACTGAATGGTTGGAGTCGGGACTCCAACTCAGTACTCTGAAGGGTCAGGTTCTGCCCTGTCTTCTTTCAGAAGTCTTTTGCTCAGCATTCTTTGGTTAAGACTTTCTTTCAGGGGGTTACTCAGGTGCGTCCCCCACGTAAACCTATGTCCCTGTTTGGGATTTGAACTTGGTTTTGTCTGCCTTGCAGGGCGCTCCATTTGCTCCTTTTCAGGATGCTGCTCTGGCTGTATTTACCCTCAAGGTTGTCTTTCTGGTGGCTGTTACTTCGGTTAGGCGTGTGTCTGAGCTGGCTACTCTGTCTATCCAGCCCCCTTATTTTGAGAGACACCAGGGTAAGGTGGTGTTCCGCTTTAAGCTGGACTTCCTGCCTAAGGTGTTGTCTGCTTTTCATTTGAATCAAGATATTGTTCTTCCTTCTTTGTGCCCTAATCCTAGCAACGCTAAGGAAAGGGTTCTGCATTCCTTGAATATGGCCAGGTGTCTGAAGTATTACCTGGTAGTCACTGTGTCCTTTGGGACAACTGATGCTCTTTTGGTGGTCCCTTCTGGGCCCAGGAAGGGTTTTGGCTCCTGCCAAGTCTACTATTAGCAACTGGATCTGTCAGGCCGTGATTCAGGCCTATTCTGCTAAGGGGAAGAGTCCTCCCTTCCGCTTTACTGTTCATTCTACTCGTGCTATTGGTCCCTCTTGGGCCTTCCAGCACCAGGCTTCTGTTGAACAAGTTTGCTAGGCCGCTATTTGGTCTTCTGTTCATACCTTTTCAAGGTTTTACAGGGTTGATGTTAAGGCCTCAGCTCATGCTGTCCTTGGCCGCAAGGTTTTGCAGGTGACAGTGGTTTAAACTGTCTGCTGTTGCCTTTTTTGTTGGGGATCCCACCCTACCTTATGGACACTTCTATTGGATGTCCCAAGTGTAAGTATTCTATTTGGAGCAGGACGTACTGTATACTAAGAATAATACAATTATGTGAAATACTCACCTGTAGAATTGATATTATAAGTATACAGTACGTCCTGCTCCACCCCACCCTGTTTTTTTTGCATTATTCTGGATCCTCTGGTGATCATTTTTATAGTTTCCAGTTGGTGGTTAAATTCTCCCGGCTTCTTGTTCACTGCTTTTCAATGCTGGGGATTTGTGGGAGGTCCCCGGGTATTTGAGGGGCCGGGAGGAGCCTGTTTTGCATGTCTCTGCAGTGCAGCGCCATCTGGCGGAGGATAACCCCAAGTGTAAGTATTCTATTTGGAGCAGGACATACTGTATACTTATAATATCAATTCTACAGGTGAGTATTTCACAGAATTGTATTTTTTATGTTTTCCAATGATAGCAAATGTGTGTTTTATAGAAGCAGTTTTCACTGCGTACACTTCCAATAGCAACAGATTTCAGATAGTTGCACAGAACACGGCTGCTGGGCATGTGTAAGTCTGTCTCATCAGTGACCATAGCAGCAGTGTTCTGTGTGTACAGGGCTCACTCCTGTCTTCTTGGTGCACATTTGCTAACATAGGAAATAAAATATAAATATACAGGATAAGATCAGCACCCTGAGCACATCATTTTGACACAAAAAAATATCCACCTTCAAAAATTCCTTTGAAAGTGGACTTACCCTTTAAATTGCAGGACCCTGGAGCATTAAATCAGGCTTTTATTCTTAGTATACAGTACGTCCTGCTCCAGATATAGTACTTACACTTGGGTTATCCTCCGCCAGATGGCGCTGCACTGCAGAGACATGCAAAACAGGCTCCTCCCGGCCCCTCAAATACCCGGGGACCTCCCACAAATCCCCAGATTTCTCTGCAGTGCTGACTGCGAAGACGTGAAGTATCACTCTCTCGCAGGTGAGCGGGGCTATTAAAGCCTGCGGCCTTATGGATTATACCCACCCGTCCTCTTTGTGATGTGCCTTCCAGCCTGGGCTGCGCTGGTCGGGTGAAGGTAGGCAGCACCATGCGTGCTTATGGAGCCCTGCTCCATCGCAGTCCCCCACCGAAGGGTAGGCGGTATAGGCTGATGGTGAGCCTCTATGGGATGCCCCTCCCGCATTATTGCCCCATGCCCCGTGTAGCGGTGGGTCCTTTATAAAGGGCCGCCATCCTCCCTCGTTCCCCGTAGCTCGGGGGGAAAGAAAGGGGGGGGGGGGTGTGTTGGTGTCAGTGTATTGGATTACATGCATATGGCCTTTGTAATATCCTTCGGACTTGTACATGTGGTGTCAGCCTCCGCGCTGATTTGTATTTTTACTCGTGTTACTGCCACCGCCGCGCGCGCTTTCTCCGTCATTGGATGTTCTGCGCCGGGCGGCGGCGTCACCTCAGACGCTGCGGCGTTCTCATTGGCTGCTGTCTTAGAGCTTCGCGCTCTTCGGGGGGGGGGACCTGGCTTGGCGCGGTCCGCGTCACGGCCCGCTCTGGCCCGCCCCTCGAGGTTCGCTTGGCGCCATTTTGATGTGTAGTCGCGCGCGTGTGTAACGGTCCCCCCTTCCGTGGTCTGTAAGTGCCCTCGCGGACGATTTGTATGCTCATTGCTTACTGTGCATGGTTCTGACACCCCTTATTCTCATTATGTCTTTCAGACGGGTGAATCCAGCTTCTCCCGGCCTGGTGTAATCGTCAGTTGGGCCTAGTATAATTACTCCCACTTCCCTGCGGGTCATTGGGGCATTCAGGGTAGCTTACAGCGTCAATCCCTACTGGCCTATTGTGCCTATTGGTCACCATATGAAGGCATCCCAGGATAATGTGACCGGGGTTCCTTCGGGACAAGCCCGGCTGTGTGTAGCTTGTGGGGTCTCACCTATTAGCGGTGACAATGCACGGGTCTGTGTTCCGTGCGCGCAGCAGGCGCTAATGGTACAACCCGTCCCTCCGGTGGCCGGGCCTGCACGCCTCACTTCACCTACTCCCCCAAGCATGAGTCTAACCCCCAATACAAGTGGGGATTCTCATCCTGATGTGGCTGCTAGACTGGCCAGTGTTGAAAAATTGATTGCTAATACCTTAGCGCGTAAGTCCACCGCTAAAAAGCGTCACTTAACCCCTGATGGCACTCTTTTCCCTCCGGAGTCTGACGAGTTGTCGCATCTATATGGCTATACCCCCTCGGACGAAGGGGAGCTGTTCTCTGACTCATCTGACGAGAGGCCCAGGGGTCATGACGATTCTAGCTCTGATCTCTGGACCCCGGATGATACTGACAGGTTCAGATTTTTGAGGTTTTGTCTATCTCTCCACCTGTTGCGGCTCCCAGGCAAAGGGGTGAGCTCTTTCATACTGCTAAGGCTCGATTGGAATTTCCTGAGCAAACCCATTTCAATAACCTTGTGCTTAAGGAGTGGGAACATCCCAGTAGACTTCCCGGGATACCTAAGAGCTTGGACAGAAAGTATCCTTTTCCTGCTGATATGGTCAAGTGTTGGTCATCGCCCCCCTGAGGTCGATGTTCCTATTCTAGGGCTGTCTAACACCTCTATTATGCGCTCCCTGCGGGATGCCGAGGACCGGCACATTGACCAATTGGCATGCCATGCCTTTGCGTTTGTGGGGGCGGCGCTGTGCCCGGTTTGCGCCTTGGCCATTACTTCTGTGGCTCTCAGGGCCATGGTCAGAAATGTACTCGAAGGGCCAGATGAATTACCACCTGATACGGTTAATGCACTGTCTAACTGTGATGTGTTTGTAAACTTTATCCTGTCTGCATCGGATGATGCCATTAGGATGTGTGCCAGATCTTCTGCCTTGGCGGTAGCTATACGCCGCGCAGTGTGGCTGCGCCAGTGGGCTGCTGACAATGCTGCTAAGAAAGCCCTTACTGGGCTTCCATTTAAGGGGCTACGTCTGTTTGGGGACCGTCTAGACCTCTTTGCTAAAGGAGGTGTCACGGCCACCTCCTTACCTGACCCTCGTTCCTCCGCCGACTCCTCTCGGCGGGCTGCACGTCCGTTGCAGCCGGTGGCGGGTCGGCGTCGCTCCTGCCCGCCCGCCGCTCGGCTGTCACGAGCAGCCGCTCGGGCGGCTTCCGGCCCTGCAGCGTCGGGAGCGGTCGCGCCGCTCTCTGTGCGGCGCGCTCCCGGCGCGCGTCCTCACACGCACGCGCCTGACTTCATTCTATGCCCTCCGGCGGCGCTGCGCACTGCGCGCCCGCCGGAGGTGATTGTATTGGGCCAATGAGCCCTTCTTATTTAAAAGGCATGCGCCCAAACACTGTCCGCCTCCCTATGTTTAGTTGGGCCAATGAGCCCTTGCTATTAAAGGGCATGTGCCCTATTACACACTCCGCCTCCTTATTCAAACTGGGCAATCAGCCCAGAGATCCCTGTTGCCCCAATCACTACACTCCCCCCCTTCAGCCAATCCAGTCAGCCCACATCCTATATAGGTATACACCCTGCAGTTAGTCGTTGCCCGTTATAGCGTGCTACTGGGTGTGATTTGGATTGCTCTTCTCCTTGTGATTTTGCCTTGTTTTTGACCATCCCTGATTGCCGCCTGGACCGACCTTGCTTGCCCCTTGACTACGATTCTGCCTGCTCCTTTGTACCGCGAACTTCTGACCTCCCGTTGTGACCCTTGGCTTGCCCCTGACCATTCTTCCGTCTAACCCTTCTGTACCGTGCCACCTCGGATTGACCACCCGTGTATGACCCCTGTCCGTTTTCGCTACTCAGTCTAGTCCTTGGATTCATCTGCCTTCCCCTGCATAAATCAGCATCCTTTGTGCTAATAAGACCTGGGGGCAACCGTGTCCGGTGAGGCGTGTCTAGCGTCCCGGCAAACGGGGGCTTACTATAGGTGAAGAAAGCAGCGGAGATTGGGGGTTGCTGGTTTATTGGAAGGTGGGTGTCTCCGGGACCTGACATTATAACGGGCCATCGAAAAAAGAATATCTTCTAGATGGAAGAATTGATCCAACAGGTTCAAGCTATGGCCACTGCCATTAATCAGCTGGCTCAACGAGTGGCCACGCAAGAGAGTCGTCAGATGCCTGCGCCAGTGGATCCTAGTCCGGCCGTCGAGCCCAAGATCCCTCTCCCGGAAAAATTTTTGGGGGATCGGGCGAAGTTTTCTAACTTTAAGAATTCTTGCGAACTCTACTTCCGCCTTCGACCCCACGCATCTGGATCCGAAGCGCAACGCGTTGGGCTAGTCATTTCACTCCTCCAGGGCGATCCACAGACCTGGGCGTTTGGTTTAGCTCCGACTGATGAAGCCTTGCAGTCGGTCTCTTCTTTTTTTTTGGCCATGGAACTTCTGTATGCTGACCCAGATCGAGCCGCAACAGCGGATTCTAAGTTGCGGAACCTGAGACAGGCCAAACGTTCTGCTGAAGAATATAGCGCAGAATTTCGGCGGTGGGCTATAGATTCCCAGTGGAACGATCCGGCTTTATGTAGCCAGTTTAGAATTGGACTCTCCGATAACATCAAGGACATCCTGGTGAACTATCCTTTGCCCAAAAACTTAGACGAATATATGCAGCTGGCCATCAGGGTGGACCGACGTCTCCGAGAAAGGCGCCAGGAAAGAGGCAAGGACCAACCGTGGGGATCCTCACGTCAAGAGTCAAGCTTTAAGGGGGCAGCCGTTTCCTCTCCTTCCTTGTCGCATGAGGAACCAATGCAGCTTGGCGTTACCCATCTCTCTCAGGCGGAGAAGGTTCGGCGCAGATCCCAAGGCCTCTGCCTCTATTGTGGTAATCCGGGTCATTTTGCCAAGACCTGCCCAAACAAGGCTCCGGTGGCGGGAAACTTCAACGCCTAGATCTTGCAGAGGGACCTCGTCTAGGCGGTCAGGTATCGTTCCCTCCAGACAATCGTATACTCTTACCCGTTACACTCTCTTGGGGTCCTTTCCGGACTATTGCCTCCGCCTTCATCGATAGTGGAGCGGCTGGCAATTTCCTGGATAGATCCTTAGCCCTTACTCTAGGGATTCCGTTAATCCCATTAGAAAATTCCCTTCGGGTCCTGGCAGTCAACAATAAGCCCATTGAGGGGGGGTTGGTTTCCCACAAGACCCCTTGGGTAAATTTAGTTGTAGGATCTGCCCACTCGGAAGAAATAGAATTTTTGATTATTGAAAGTCCCGTCTCCCCTGTTGTTTTAGGATTTCCCTGGTTAAAAGTCCATAACCCCATGATAGATTGGAGATCTGGAGATCTGGTGAAGTGGAGTCCCTCATGTCAAAGTCGTTGTTTCTCTATATCCCTTAGGACCACACCGATTGTCTTTGATGGTCTACCTCCAGTCTATGCAGATTGGGCAGACGTATTTTCGGAGAAATCCGCCGACATTCTTCCACCCCATAGGGCCTACGACTGTCCTATTGACTTACTCCCAGGTACTATGCCCCCAGGGGGAAACTATATAATCTCACTAGATTTGAAGAACAGGCCATGAAAGATTACATCACCGAAAATCTCCAGAAAGGTTTTATCCGTCCTTCCACCTCCCCTGCCGGTGCTGGGTTCTTCTTCGTTGAGAAGAAGGACGGCGGCTTACGCCCCTGTATAGATTATCGAGGGTTAAATAAGATTACTGTAAAAAATAGATATCCCCTTCCATTGATCAATGACCTTTTTAATCAGGTCTCTGGGGCCCAGGTCTTCACTAAGTTAGACCTTCGAGGAGCATATAACCTTATTCGCATACGGCAGGGGGATGAATGGAAAACGGCCTTCAATGTAAAGGATGGGCATTATGAATATTTAGTGATGCCATTCGGGTTATGCAATGCTCCTGCAGTGTTTCAAGATTTTGTCAATGACATATTTCGTGATTTCTTGGGTCAATTTCTCGTGGTCTATTTGGACGACATACTGATTTTTTCCCGCTCTCTGGTGGAGCACCGTCAACATGTCAAAGCGGTGTTGCAGAGATTGCGGGAAAATCGTCTGTATGCTAAAATCTCCAAATGCGTTTTTGAAGTGTCTGAAATCCCGTTCCTAGGATTTATAATCTCCAAACGGGGATTGGTGATGGATCCTTCCAAGGTTTCTGCTATTCTGGAGTGGGAACAACCTAGAACCCTAAAGGCGCTACAGAGATTTCTAGGATTTGCGAATTTTTACAGGCAGTTTATAAGAGGTTTCTCGTCCATAGTGAGTCCTTTAACAGATCTCACTCGTAAGGGCGCTTTTGTTGAGGAGTGGCCTCCCTCAGCTAAAAACGCCTTTCAAGTGTTAAAAGAGACTTTCACCTCCGCTCCCATTTTGATACATCCCGACACCCGGCTTCCATTTCTATTAGAGGTTGACGCCTCGGAACTGGGAGTAGGAGCTGTTCTTTCTCAGTATGCGGGCAATCCTGAGAAACTACATCCTTGTGCTTTCTTCTCTCGGAAGTTTTCGCCTGCTGAACGCAATTACGATGTTGGGAATAGGGAACTTTTGGGTATTAAACTGGCCTTTGAAGAATGGCGCCACTGGCTAGAAGGTTCCTTACACCCCATCACTGTGTATACTGATCACAAGAATCTGGAGTATTTAGAGTCAGCCAAGAGACTCAACTCCCGTCAGGCACGCTGGGCACTCTTCTTTTCTCGATTTAATTTTATTATCACCTATAAGCCGGGGAAGAAGAATGCCAAAGCAGATGCCCTATCCCGTAATTTCGGGGATTGTAAGGACCAGAACGGTCCTCCAGAATCGATTTTACCTTTAGGTTGTGTTGTAGCGACTCTTCTCCCTGACCTGTCTAACTCGTTAGTGCCATTTCAGGTTGATTCTCCTCCGGGTAAACCCTCTGATTGTTTATTTGTTCCGCCTCATTTGCGTCTGGCCGTTTTACAGGAACTACATGATGCCAAGTCGGCTGGTCACTTAGGTGTTCGGAAGACTTTGGCTATCGCCAAACGTCATGTTTGGTGGCCCACCATCCGACGCGATACTTCCGCCTTTGTCGAAGCATGTCCAGTATGTGCTCGAAGTAAGGCCACTCATGGGTCCCCTGCGGGACTATTAGTTCCCTTAGAAATCCCCGCTGAACCATGGTCGCACATATCCATGGATTTTATTGTTGACCTTCCTCCATCACAGGGGAATTCTGTAATTTGGGTGGTGGTGGATCGCTTCAGTAAAATGGCACATTTTATTCCATTGATAAAACTTCCGTCGGCACCAGATTTAGTACAGCTATTCATTAAGCACGTTTTTCGCCTCCATGGTTTACCACTGAATATAGTTTCAGATCGAGGAGTTCAGTTTGTATCCCGTTTTTGGAAAGCTTTCTGCAATCGTTTAGGTATTAAAGTGTCGCTCTCTACCGCCTATCACCCTCAGTCTAACGGACAGACTGAACGGGTAAATCAATGTTTAGAACAATATCTACGCTGTTTCGTCTCTGATCGCCAAGAACAATGGGCGGAATTCATCGAATTTGCAGAATTCGCCTTTAACAATGCGCCGAGTGAATCTACTAGGTTTTCGCCTTTTTTTTGTAATTACGGGAGAAACCCTAAGGCATCATCTTTTTCTGGTCCTTCCTCCAACTTGCCGGCCTTGGAGGAATGGCTACGAGAAAGAACTAAAGTATGGTCTGAGATACAGACTAACTTAAAGAAAGCCTCTAGAACTCATAAAGTCTTTGCGGACCGACATAGGTCGCTAGAACCACCATTTCAGGTGGGTGATTTGGTCTGGGTCTCTACTAAAAATATTGCCCTTCGGCAACCCTCGTCTAAGCTAGGGCCTAAATTTATCGGCCCGTTTCCTATTATTGATAAACTAAGCGACGTCACCTTTAAGGTCAAGTTACCTTCATCCATGAGAATTCCGTCGTCCTTTCATGTTTCTTTGTTAAAATCTGCCAAAAATATTCAGGTGTCGTCTCCTTCCCCAATCATAGTAGAGGATGTGCCTGAATATGAGATTAATAGAATACTCGACGCTCGGGTGTTTCAAAACTCTTTACAGTATTTAATAGATTGGAAGGGTTTTGGTCCAGAGGAAAGGTGTTGGGTACCGGCCAAGGATGTCCATGCCAAAACCCTTATTAATAGGTTTCACCGTGAGAATCCGGATAAGCCTGATAAGGGTCCAGAGGCCCCTCGTGAAGGGGGGGGTAGTGTCACGGCCACCTCCTTACCTGACCCTCGTTCCTCCGCCGACTCCTCTCGGCGGGCTGCACGTCCGTTGCAGCCGGCGGCGGGTCGGCGTCGCTCCTGCCCGCCCGCCGCTCGGCTGTCACGAGCAGCCGCTCGGGCGGCTTCCGGCCCTGCAGCGTCGGGAGCGGCCGCGCCGCTCTCTGTGCGGCGCGCTCCCGGCGCGCGTCCTCACACGCGCGCGCGCACGCGCCTGACTTCATTCTATGCCCTCCGGCGGCGCTGCGCACTGCGCGCCCGCTGGAGGTGATTGTATTGGGCCAATGAGCCCTTCTTATTTAAAAGGCATGCGCCCAAACACTGTCCGCCTCCCTATGTTTAGTTGGGCCAATGAGCCCTTGCTATTAAAGGGCATGTGCCCTATTACACACTCCGCCTCCTTATTCAAACTGGGCAATCAGCCCAGAGATCCCTGTTGCCCCAATCACTACACTCCCCCCCTTCAGCCAATCCAGTCAGCCCACATCCTATATAGGTATACACCCTGCAGTTAGTCGTTGCCCGTTATAGCGTGCTACTGGGTGTGATTTGGATTGCTCTTCTCCTTGTGATTTTGCCTTGTTTTTGACCATCCCTGATTGCCGCTTGCCCCTTGACTACGATTCTGCCTGCTCCTTTGTACCGCGAACTTCTGACCTCCCGTTGTGACCCTTGGCTTGCCCCTGACCATTCTTCCGTCTAACCCTTCTGTACCGTGCCACCTCGGATTGACCACCCGTGTATGACCCCTGTCCGTTTTCGCTACTCAGTCTAGTCCTTGGATTCATCTGCCTTCCCCTGCATAAATCAGCATCCTTTGTGCTAATAAGACCTGGGGGCAACCGTGTCCGGTGAGGCGTGTCTAGCGTCCCGGCAAACGGGGGCTTACTATAGGTGAAGAAAGCAGCGGAGATTGGGGGTTGCTGGTTTATTGGAAGGTGGGTGTCTCCGGGACCTGACAGGAGGTAAGTTACCCCAGCGCAGGCAGCAGTCTCGGCCCTTTCGGGGCCAGGGCCCGATCTCTACAGGAGGCAGAGTTGGACACTCAGATGGTGGTGTCCACCTTGGAGTCCTTCGGCTGGGTGATCAATCATCCCAAGTCCTCTCTGTCCCCTTCTTCGGTGACCCCATTTCGGGAATGATTCTGGATACTGTTCAGTCAAGGATATTCCTTCCTCAACAGAAGGTGGAAGCTCTAACTGCGCAGGTGAGATTCCTGCTCTCGTGTCCCCAGCCCTCCCTCAGGCAGGAAATGCAGCTGGTGGGTCTGATGGTGGCGTGCTTCGAGGCGGTGCCCTTTGCTCTGTTCCATTTGAGGCCTCTGCAACTTCACCTTCTGTCAGTATGGGACAAGAAACCAATGTCCTTGGACGGGGTCTGTGTGCTCCCCCCCTTGGTCAGACGTTCCCTTTCGTGGTGGCTGGACCACAGGAACTTGCTAGGGGGCAGGTCCTTTCTGGCCCCCTCCTGGGAGACGGTCACCACGGACGCCAGTCTGTCAGGTTGGGGGGGATTCTGGAAGTCCCTGCACTTCCAGGGGAGGTGGGGCCCTCAGGAGGCCCACTTACCCATCAACATTCTGGAACTACGGTCAATCAGGTTGGTTCTGGAACAGTTGACCAATCACCTGCAGGGTCTGTCTGTGCAGGTGCGCTCAGACAACAGGACTGCAGTTGCCTACATCAACCATCAGGGAGGGACCCGGAGCAGGGGTGCCCTCCAGGAGGTGTCGCGGATTCTGACATGGGCGGAGGCCAATGTTCAATGCATATCGGCTGTGTATATCCCGGGGGCAGAGAATCTACTGGCAGACTCTCTGAGCAGGGGGACTTCCCGTCAGGGGGAGTGATCCCTCTGCAACAGGGTATTCCAGTCCCTGTGTCACCGTTGGGATCTTTCGCATTCCGTCACAATCACAAGCTCCCGGCCTTTGTGTCCCTGTCTCAGGATCCTCTGGCCTTGGCCACGGATGCTCTGGCCATGTCATGGAAGGAATTTCGGCTCCTGTCTTTCCTCCATTCCCCCTGCTGGGCAGGGTCCTGCGCAAGATTGCTCTGGAAGGGGTGCCAGTGATTCTGGTGGCCCCCAGGTGGCCAAGAAGAGTGTGGTTCGCAGACATGGTACAAATGGCAGTAGACCAGTACGTCCTGCCAGGGGCGCCAGATCTGCTCACTCAGGGCCCCTTGCGCCATCCCAATTTACAAACTCTGGCTTTGACGGCCTGGCTGCTGAAACCTCCATCTTGATGGAGAAAGGCTTGTCTGCCTCGGTGGTGGATACCATGGTGCAGGCTAGGAAGAAAACTTCTTCTGCCATCTATTATAGGGTATGGCGTACCTACATTGATTGGTGTGAGTCTAGGTCTCTTCCCTGTCGGGTGTTCTCAGTTCCCAGGGTTCTGGAGTTTTTACAGCATGGATTGGAGTTGGGTCTAAAACTCAGTACTCTGAAGGGTCAGGTTTCTGCCCTGTCCGTCTTCTTTCAGAAGTCTTTTGCTCAGCATCCCTTGGTTAAAACCTTCTTTCAGGGGGTCACTCATGTGCGTCCCCCACGTAAACCTATGGTCCCTGTTTGGGATTTGAACTTGGTTTTGTCTGCCTTGCAGGGTGCTCCCTTTGAGCCTATTCAGGATGCTGCTCTGGCTATACTTACCCTCAAGGTTGTCTTTCTGGTGGCTATTACTCAGGCTTGTATCTGAGCTGGCGGCTCTGTCTATTCAGCCCCCGTACTATGAGAGACACCAGGACAAGGTGGTGTTCCGTTTTATGCCAGACTTTCTGCATAAGGTGGTGTCTGCTTTTCATTTGAATCAAGATATTGTTCTTCCTTCATTGTGTCCTAATCCTAGCAGCGCTAAGGAAAGGGTTCTGCATTCCTTGGATGTGGTCAGTTGAAGTATTACCTGGTAGTCACTGCGGCCTTCAGGAAGACTGATGCTCTTTTTGTGGTCCCTTCTGGACCTAGGAAGGGTTTGGCTCCTGCCAAGTCTACTATTAGCAAATGGATTCGTCAGGCTGTGATTCAGGCCTATTCTGCTAAGGGGAAGAGTCCTCCCTTCCGCCTTACTGCTCATTCTACTCGTGCTATTGGTGCCTCTTGGGCCTTCCAGCACCAGGCTTCTGTTGAACAAGTTTGTAAGGCCGCTACTTGGTCTTCTGTTCATACCTTTTCAAAGTTTTACAAGGTTGATGTTAGGGCCTCAGCTGATGCTGTGTTTGGCTGCAAGGTTTTGCAGGCAGCAGTGGTTTAAACTGCCTGCTGTTACCTTTTTTGTTGGGGATCCCACCCTACTTTATGGACACTGCTATTGGATGTCCCAAGTGTAAGTACTATATCTGGAGCAGGACGTACTGTATACTAAGAATAATACAATTCTGTGAAATACTCACCTGTAGAATTGATATTATTTGTATACAGTACGTCCTGCTCCACCCCACCCTGGTTTTTGCATTATTCTGGATCCCCTGTATGGTGATTGTTATCATTGTTATAGTTACCAGTTTTGGTGGTTAAATTCTCCCGGCTTCTTGTTCACTGCTTTTCAATGCTGGGGATTTGTGGGAGGTCCCCGGGTATTTGAGGGGCCGGGAGGAGCCTGTTTTGCATGTCTCTGCAGTGCAGCGCCATCTGGCAGAGGATAACCCAAGTGTAAGTAATCTATCTGGAGCAGGACGTACTGTATACAAATAATATCAATTCTACAGGTGAGTATTTCACAGAATTGTATTTTTACCCACCCCTCCTTGCCCCTCTGACTACAGCACGTTGACAAACAAGGATCTTGATGGTTGGACTTGGACAGGCACACTGCACATCTGGCCAGGTAACTGCCATTGGTCACTACTAGGTCACCTGACAAGATAAGGAGGTGCAGAAGCAGGGAGGAAAGTATTATCCTGCCAGACTGCCCTTTAACTAACTATGCGCAGCACCACCCACCATTCACTTGAGGGGGCTTTTAAAACAGGCAGTCTGGCTGGGTGGCCCTTTAACCCCACTTTTGTGGATTTCCAGGTGGAGGGATAGGCACAGTCCAGTCGCAGTATTATGACATCGCCGTCAGCGCGTAACTAATGAAGGAAGTCATATGTTGTAAGCTGGCTTGGTGGGTATATAGGTGTGCAGTGGGCTGTCGGGACATGTATGGGTAAAATGGGCGATTTATCAGAGTTGCAAAAAGAGATGATTATTGACTGCCACAGGCAGGATGGCAGTTTGTGAACTGTTCACATGCTGCTGTGGTGAAAATGTATTATGAGCGGACAAATCTTAGTACTGCAAATCAGCAACGTGGAAACTGCGGATTCCCATGTGCCATGGGTGAGGGGTCATCATTGGCTATGAAGGTGTGTGACACTGGTAGACTGACACACTAAGGTGGAGCAGCTCAACGCCAAAATGAACCAGAGGACTACCAGATGTCATCAAACCCTATTGGGTTAGGGGCTCCTCCACAGACGTATGGTCGCTGCTAACAAATTTGTTTTACTCTGCAGTATTATAATTGTGCCTCTGCTTATTGGCAGAGTTGCTTTCTCTGATGAGTTGGGTTTTATGCTTCATCAAACACATGGACGTTGGTGTGTCAGGCAAGAAACATCAGAGAAAAAAACCCTGCTACCATTGCTAGAAAAACACAAGCTGGGGGTGGCAGCAATGTGGACTGGGAAATGTTTTAGAGGCATTCCCTGAGCCACCAATTTCATGTGGAAGGCACTCCACCAGTTTGGGTACAAATCCATCTTTGCAGATCACATACACCCATAAATGCTGATTATCTTTACTGGGGCCTCTGGGATCTTTCAACAACATTGGACCCAACTGAGCATCTGTGGGACCACCTCCATTGTTGTGTTCCCTCTATTGATCCCCTCCGCCACACACACACCTCTGTTAGACGCACTGCTGCCTGCAGCTCCAGATACTTGTGCTTCCTACCATGACCTTATTAAGTCACCCCCAGCTTATATACAGTAGCTGCTAAGTGCACACAGCACTTACTCTTGACATTAGCTGGTGGTCATAATAGTCTGGCTTGACTGTTTACATCTGCTTTAGGGAGTTTTATAAGCGTTGTACCTTGCTTATTTTCTTTGAAGTTTTGCAGTAATTTTTACATTTTTTTTTTATCTACAGAAAAAATTAGGGAGCTTGAAGAGTTTAGACCTGTTTAACTGTGAGGTCACCAACCTCAATGACTATCGAGAGAATGTTTTCAAGTTACTACCCCAACTAACCTACCTAGATGGATATGACCGAGATGACAAAGAAGCCCCTGACTCTGATGCTGAAGCCTACGTCGAGGGCTTAGATGATGATGAGGATGAGGAGGATGGTGAGTAGTGGAGCTATTAATGTTGGGAACATTGGAAACATCTAGTGGTATGGGGCTTGCATTGTAATTCCCTCTTTTTCTTTTGGTCCTCGTGCTTGATTATTAAAGTGACACCGACTCCTGAAAACTTACCCCAGTGATGTAGTATCACTTTTATAGCTAGAGAAGAATAATGTTCCTTCAACCTGGAGCATGCATCTGCTGGGGATGCATACTGCAGGTTGAGAAGTGGTGATCTAAACATCTTTATCTTGAAAAGCCCAATACTTTCCTGAAATATTATGTTGAGTAATAACCAGAGGAGAGCCATGCTGGCGCTAATGAAGCTGCGCACATTTCTATCTGATTATATGAACAATTCTGCTAATACCTTGCATCAGCTCTAGATACTTGTATTGATTACAATCTCTTAATTAACTTACACTGCAATGTTTTTGTAAGGTTGTATTGAGTTTGTACAGTTGGATTGTGAGGTGTGTGGCTAGCGTTCGTTGTCCCATTGTCAATTAGCTTATAAAACATCTTTTTATATGGGTTTCTAAAACGTAATCAGTAATTAGCAATGCAATCAGTGCCACGGAATAGCCAGGGGCTTCTCTAATCTGGGACAACCAACCATCATTCATTTGTCACTAAAGGTTATTGTGTCTGTTGGGATGGCTAGTGACACACTTCATTAGTTCATGGGCTCTAGAATTAGACACCAATACTGAATGTTCTCATAACTGCTTTTTAAAAAGATTACAGCCTCCCCCCATGTCCATGGCCTGCTGACATTTCATCACATGAAAAAGTATGTGTGATCGTATCATAGTCACCTGTAAGGGAGAGTTGCCGGCCTAATGGGTCATGAGAAATGAGACGTTAGCTGGGTGTGTACAGTAAATCATGATAAGACCAAATTCCTTAAAATAGAAAAGAGATGATGATACTATTATAGAAAAAGAGCACAAATGATACAATAGAGGATTAGGAAAGCTTTGCATCTCATCTTGACAGCACATTTATTGTTCTAATTACAGCACAGTTACCTTGGAAACTATCGCCCTTCGTGATGCAGTTCTGCTTAACACATTTTTACCATACGTTTTTTTTTTTCTGTTATCTGTAGGTATATAAAACACAAATGCAGATTTGGCACATTGAATAGTATATTTCTGTGCATGAGACAATAGAGAGGCATTTAGGAGTGCCAACAACAATGGTCAATAAAGCTGGGGGTGCCTTTACAGCGGAAGTCCAGTGTCCCGTAAACCCCTCCCACAAAGAAAAAAAAACCTTGCATCGCCTAGGTTGCAGTGCCATTCTCCCGGCACTTCGGGTACTGGCCAACACCATCTTGTAGGGCAGTGTTCCCCAACCCTCTCCTGGAGAGCCACCAATAGGTCATGTTTTGCAGATCTCCACACATTCACAGGTGAGGCAAATAGTGAAGCTGCAGAGCTATAGAGGCAGCTATGTGGAGATCCACAAATTTTGACCTGTTCGTGGCTCTCGAGGAGAGGGTTGGGGTACATTGTTGTATGGAAAGTACAGAGCCGTTACCCCCGCTCTGTACATGGCCCGTCCACCCACTCGCCTCAATGGGCCAGGTTGGAGCGAGCACATAGATGGGAACACAGCCGCACATGCCCAGCTGAACGGTGCAGGAACCCTGCAACTTTTTTTTTTTTTTGTAACCTGGGTTCAGTGCCAGGGGAGAGTGGCAGGGGTTACCCAGAGACTAGACTTCCACCTAATGGTTGTCTTGTTAACCTAGAATTGCTGCAACAAGCAAGTTATTTACCTTAAGTGTTTGGTGCAAGATTTTCCCCAATCACTGTACATAAAAAAATGTCTCCACCTCACTTTTCTCCGCTCAGTATATTCTTAGTATACAGTACGTCCTGCTCCAGATATAATACTTACTATCGGGTATTACTCCGCCAGATGGCGCTGGACTGCAGAGACATTGAAAATAGGCTCCTCCCGGCCCCTCAAATACCCAGGGACCTCCCACAAATCCCCAGATTTTCTCTGCAGTCTGGACTGCGAAGGACAAGAATATGGCTCTCTCGTCTCGCAGGTGAGCGGGGCTATTAGCCTGCGGCCCTGTAGGGCTATTCCCACCCGTTCCATTAGTAATGTGCCTCCCAGCCTTGGCTGCGCTGGTCGGGTGATGGTAGGCAGCACCGCTGTTAGGTGCTTAGGAGCGCTGCTCCACCGCAATCCCCCACCAAAGGGTAGGCGGTTCAGGCTTATGGTGAGCCTCTATGGGATGCCCCACCCGCACTATTGCCCCTTGCCCCTGTCCATCGGTGGGCCCTATGTTAAGTGGCCACTGTCCTCCCTCATTCTCCTTGTAGCCTTCGGGGGGAAAGAGGGGGTGTGTGTGTGTTTATGCATGTCTTTACGTGTATTGGCCTTGTGCTTTATTTCATTATGTTTTGTGTCAGCCGCCGCGCTGACTTGCTTTACTATATCTGTAAATGAAATTGCCATCGCGCGCCTTTTGTCACTATGTTCCGTGCTTGGCGGCAGCGTTACCTCAGGCGCAGGCGCGCCATCATTCGCTGCTTGTCACGTGTGCTGCACTTCACGCTCTTCGGGGGGCGGGACCCGTCTCTGGCGCGTTCCGCGTCATTGCTTGTGCGGGCCTGCCCCTCGAGGTATACCGACGCCATTTTGTTTGCTTGGTCGGCTTATGTGTGACGGACCCCTACCTACCGCGGTCCGTAAGTGCCCTCGCGGGCGGCTTTATTACCACCTTTTTACTACTGTCTGCTTACGGCTCATTTTATTGTGTCTTTCAGACGGACGAATCCACTGGCTTCTCCCGGCCCTCTATTAGTTGCTTAACTTGTGAGGCCTAGTGTAATTACTCCCACTTCCCTAGAGGGTTATTGGGGCATCCAGGGTTGCTGTTTAGCGTTAATCCCTATCGGCCTATAGTGGCGCTATAATCACCATATGGAGGCATCTCAGGATAATGTGACCGGGGTTCCTTCGGGACAAGCCCGGCTGTGTGTAGCGTGTGGGGAGTCTCATGTGGACGCTGACAAGGCGCGGGTCTGCGTACCCTGTGCTGAGCAGGTGCTTGCGCTGCAATCTGGCATTCCAGTGGCTGGGGCACCTCGTTTCACTTCACCTTACCCCCCCCCAAGCTTAAATCTCACTCCTACTGAGTTGCATACAAGTGGGGATTCTCAGCCTGATGTGTTTTCTAGACTGGCTACTGTTGAGAAGTTGATTGCTAATACCTTGGCGCGTAAGGCCCCTGCTAAAAAGCGGCACTTAATGCCTAATGTCACTCTTTTCCCTATGGAAACTGAGAAGTTTTGGCATCTTGGTGGCTATACCCCTTCGAACGAAGGGGAGCTATTCTCTGACTCAGGATCATCTGATGAGAGGCCCAGGGGTCATGACGAGTCTGTCTCTGACCCCTGGGCCCTGGATGATACTGATAGATTGCTGACCCAGATTTTTTAGGTTCTGTCCATTTCTCCCCCTGTTGCGGCTCCCAGGCAAAGAGGGGAACTTTTCCATACCGCTAAGTCACGTTTTAGAATTTCCTGAGCAAGCACATTTCAATAACCTTGTGCTCAAGGAATGGGAACGCCCCAGTAGACTTCCCGGTGTACCTAAGAGTTGGGATAGGAAGTATCCCTTTCCTGCTGATGTGGTAAAGTGTTGGTCATCCCCTCCCAAGGTGGATGCCCATGTCCTAGGGTTATCTAACACCTCTGTCATGCACTACCCTGACTCTACTACCCTGCGGGATGCTGAGGACCGGCACATTGACCAGCTGGCGTCCCATGTGTTTGCAAGTGTGGGGACGGCGCTGCGCCCGGTCTGTGCCTCGGCCATTACCGCTGTGGCCATTAGGACCCTGATCAGAAGTATACTTGATAGTGCCCCTGATGATTTGCCTTGCCTTGTGAGGTGTTCAATGCACTCTCTAGTTGTGATGTTTTTGTGAATTTTGTCCTCTCTGCCTTGGATGACACTATTAGAATGTGTGCCAGAACATCTGCCCTTGTGGTGGCTATATGCCGCTCGGTTTGGCTACGCCAGTGGGCTGCTGACAACGCTGCCAAGAAGGCCCTCACTGGTTTTCCCTTCAAAGGACTACGCCTGTTTGGGGACCGTCTGGACCTTTTTGCTAAGGGAGGCAGGTTACCCCAGCGCAGGCGTCAGTCTCGGCCCTTTCGGGGTCAGGGCTCCTTCTCCTCCCCCTACCGTGGTGCTAGAAAAAGGAGGGGGGTTTCCTTTACTGGGGCCCGGGGAGACTTATGGGGTAGGGGCAGAGGACGTGGACGTCCTGGTTCCTCCTGGGGCTCCAAGCCTAAGTCTTCTCCCAAGCCCCCTTAGGCATGATGGGGCGCCCTCATCCATCCGGGTGGGGGGACGGCTTCAGCACTTTGCTCACGTCTGGAGGCTTCATGTCTCAGACCGGTGGATTCAGGAGGTAGTGTCCTCCGGTTACAAGATAGAGTTTGCTGCCTGGTCAAGTTTCTGCCCTGGCTGTTTTCTTCCAGAAGTCTTTTGCTCAGCATTCCTTGATAAGGACTTTTTTCCAGGGGGTGACTCATGTGCGTCCCCCACGTAAGCCTATGGTGCCTGTTTGGAATTTGAACTAGGTTTTGTCAGCCTTGCAGGGTGCTCCTTTTGAACCTGTGAACCTGTTAGGCGTGTGTCTGAGTTGGCGGCTCTTTCCATTCAGCCCCCCTACTATGAGAGACACCAGGACAAGGATGTTTCGCTTCAAGCCAGATTTTTTTGCCTAAGGTAGTGTCTGCCTTTCATTTGAATAAGGACATTGTTCTCTAATCCTAGTAATGCTAAGGAAAGGGTCTTGCATTCTTTGGATGTGGTTAGGTGTCTGAAGTACTATCTGGTGGCTACTGCACCTTTCAGAAAGACTGATGCTCTTTTTGTGGTCCCTTCTGGTCCTAGGAAGGGTTTGGCTCCTGCCAAGTCTACTATCAGCAAATGGATCCGTCAGGCCTATTCTGCTAAGGGGAAGAATCCTCCCTTCTGCCTTACTGCCCATTCTACTCGTGCTATTGGTGCCTCTTGGGCTTTTCAGCAACAGGCTTCTGTTGAACAAGTTTGCAAGGCCGCTACTTGGTCTTCTGTTCATACCTTTTCAAAGTTTTACAAGGTTGATGTTAGGGCCTCAGCTGATGCTGCTTTTGGCCGCAAGGTTCTGCAGGCGGCAGTGGTTTAAACGGTCTGCTGCTAACTTTGGGGATCCCACCCTACTTTATGGACACTGCTATTGGATGTCCCGTATTATATCTGGAGCAGGACGTACTGTATACTAAGAATAATACTATTCTGTGATTACTCACCTGTAGAATTGGTATTGTGAGTATACAGTACGTCCTGCTCCACCCCACCCTTGGTTTTGCATTATCTTGGATCCCCTGTATGGTGATTTTTTCATTGTTATAATTACTAGTTTGGGTTGTTTTAATTCTCCCAGCTTCTTGTTAACTGCTTTTCAATGCTGGGGATTTGTGGGAGGTCCCCGGGTATTTGAGGGGCCGGAAGGAGCCTATTTTCGATGTCTCTGCAGACCAGTGCCATCTGGTGGAGTAATACCCAATAGTAAGTATTATATCTGGAGCAGGACGTACTGTATACTTATAGTACCAATTCTACAGGTGAGTAATCACAGAATTGTATTTTCTTTACCTAAACCTCAAAAAAAAATCCCTAAAGCTCAACTAAAAAACAGTTCATTTTCATTTTTTAGGCCCTTACAGGACAATTGAGCCCCACTTTCTGTATGCTGCCATGTCACATGCCATGGATGGAAAAGGTGAACATTTTTTCACTATATCCAGTCCAGGTCGTCCCAGAAGTGATGACAATTGGGTATTCAGCCCCCAGGGGGCGCTCGAATGCAAGATCAAAATCTGTCACTCCTCCCGGCCCCCTATTAAAGCAGGTGTCATACTATGATTTCTCTGTGTTCATTTTGCAGTCTGGCTGCTGAAGATCGTTGGATACTCTCTCTTGGTTTTGCAGCTGACACTGCCTCCCAGCCTTGGCTGATCGGGACAGTGACGGTAGGGAGAACGCCAGGGTCAGGCGTTGGCAGAGCTAGGCTCTGGGCCGCAGACCCTGCCTAAAGGGTAGCCGGCCATAGGCTGATGGTGAGCCTATTGGGGGGGGGGGGAACACTTATGGCCACGGGTTTTCATACCCTCCCTGCCTCACAAGCTTTATTACTGTGTTGTGCTTTGGTGGACTTTCACTTTCAATTGCGCTGACATTGTGTGACTCTGGAATTAGTCCCTTGATGAGTGGGATTATGCACTGTGTTTCTGGTACTTACCTCCCTCAGCTCCCATGAGTTCTCCTGCTCCTCTCTCCCCGCCATCTTGGCTGCTGCGCTGTGAGGGTGGGAGGACGGCGCTGCTCGGTGGAGGTTTTCTTCTTCTGAGGCCGCAGCCTCTGCTGGGAAGGTGCGGCCACGCGCGGACACCGCGCGGCTGGTGCGAGGGCCCCTCCTTGAGCTGCCCTATGTCTCCTTGCTGCCTTGCCTTCATCCATTTTGGGGGAGGGCGATCCCTTCGCGCCGTTGGGGGCGGAGCCTCGCAATGACGCTTTTTGCGTCACTGCTGTACGGCCCGCCCCTCAAGGAACTCGCCGAGCTGCCTGCTCTGTGACATCTTGTGCTGCCTTTCCCCTACACGCTGCCTGGGAGTTCTCCGAGTGCTGAGCGCTGTCGGTATCGTGAGTATCTATCGCTGTGTTGTATTGCGCATGTGCTGTGGGATACTTATGGCATTTTTCTGCTTGTGTCTTCTAGGTGGGCCCCCTTGCTTGAGGTTTGTGGTTCCTCCCGGTCTGCCGCCCCCCCCCCCCCCCCGCTCTCTCCCTATTAAGAGGGATCACAAAAGAGGGACTATTTCGGAGGGCTTGTTAGGTTTGGGCTGTCAGTGCCTTGTAACCAGCATACCATTTTCCTAATCACCATAATGGAGGCATCTGGGGATGGTGAGCTAGGGGCCCCATCTGGGCGGGTGAAGCTCTGCCCCATGTGCGGTGCTAGCCCTCTGGGCGGATTCAGCACTGTTTGTACCACTTGCGCCAGGAGCGTCCTTTTGGAGCATGATCGGGCGGGCGTATCTGCCCCTAGCCCTTCCTTGCCTGCTGCCTCTCCTGAACCCCCGCTGCTGCACTCAGCCCCCAGCGAGGGGAAAGCCAGCAGGGAGTCCCATGTTGATTGGCATACCAGGTGGCCAGCCTTGAGAGACAGATATCTCGCACGGCTCCTAAGAAGGCCACGAGTAAGAGACGGCATATCGAGCACGTTTACTTGGATAATGATGATGATGATGATCTTTTGGAGGTCTGGGCTCCGTGGAGGAAGGCGAGTTGCATGAGGACTCCATTCCCACAGTGGATTATTCTGCCGGCTATGACAGCGGGCCTAGTTCTTCCTCGGACGAGGATACGTGGCTCCCTGATGGTACGGAGAAGTCGCTGGCTTCAGTTTTGGAGACGCTGCACATTGTCCCTCCTAGAGCGGCTAAGAGGAAGCTGGGTGATTTGTTTTGGCCTGAGAGACAGGGACGTGTCTTTCCTGAGCAGGCCCATTTTTCTAACATGATTTTCATGGAGTGGGAAAGGCCTAACAAGCTACCGTCGGTGCCCAAGGGCCTGAACAGGCGTTATCCCTTTGCTGAGGAACTGATCCGGCTGTGGTCCCGTCCTCCTGAGATGGATGCCCCCGTGTCAGGTCTGTCCCAACACTACGGTCATGCCTTCACCCGATACTGCTTCCCTACTTGATCCGGCTGACAAGCACATGGATCAGCTGGTCTGTCATGCCTTCACCTTTGCCGGTGCTTGGTTTCGCCCTGTGTGTGCCGCGAGCGCAAGCGGGCGGAGGAGTATAAGGACCTCAAGGCTTGCGTGAATTTTATTGCCTTTGTTGTGTCTGCCATGGATGATGGTGTCCGGCTCGGTGCCAGGGTCTCGGCCCTGCTTGTTGCACTTCGCCGCTCGCTCTGGTTGCGGCAATGGTCGGCTGATGCCGTGGCCAAAAAGTCGCTCACTAGTATCTCCCTCGTGGGCCACAGATTGTTCGGGGAGCATCTGGACCTCCTGGTCAAGGACGGAAGACTCCCTCAGCGACGGAAGCCTGCGCGGCCCTTTCGGGGCGCATCTACCTATCGCTCCTTTCGAGGAGGAAGAGGTTTTTCATTTTCAGGTGGCCGCAGAGATACCTGGGGACGAGGTAAGTCCCGCGGCCGACCCAATTCCACTTGGGGATCCAAGTCCAAGCCCCCTGCCAAGGTCCCTCAAGCATGAGGAGGCGCCCTCACCCATTCAGGTGGGGGGACGGCTTCTGCTATTTGCTCACATTTGGAGACAGCACGTCTCGGATCGGTGGATTCAGGAGGTGGTGTCCTCCGGTTACAAAATAGAGCTGGCAGTTTGGCCTCCCTCAAGATTTCTTCAGTCGTGGATATCCCAGAACCCATTGAAGGCACATGGCCTACGAATGGCCGTCTAACACCTGCGGTTAGGTGTGATTTGTCCTGTACCTCGTCAGGAACAGGGTCAAGGCTTCTACTCCAATCTGTTCACGGTTCCCAAGAAGGACGGGACGCTGAGACCTATCCTGGACCTGAAGGGTCTCAACAGGTTTGTCAGAATCAGATCACATTTCCGCATGGAGACCTTACGGTCCGTGGTGAGCTCGCTTCGGCCCGGCGACTTCATGACCACATCAAGGATGCTTATCTGCACATCCCGATATTCCAGGGGCATCAGAAGTTCCTGAGGTTTGCGCTGGAGGATCAGCATTACCAGTTTGTGGCACTGCCATTCGGGATATCCTCAGCCCCCCGTGTGTTCACCAAGGTGCTGGCGGGCATCATGGCTATCCTGAGGGACCAGGGCATTCGTGTGCTTCCTTATCTGGACAATTTATTGATTGCGGCTCAGTCCCTTCAGCAGGCTGAGAGCGACACCCGGACGGTGTTTTCCACTCTCGAGGATTTCAGATGGGTGGTCAAATACCCCAAGTCTTCTATCACTCCCTCAATGGTGAGGTCCTTTCTGGGCATGACGTTGGACACCTCTCAGGTCAAGGTATTCCTGCCCCAGCAGAAGGTGGTGGGCCTCCAGATGCAGATGCAGGCCTTGCTGTCTTGTCAGCTGTTATCGATCCGTCTGGGGATGAAACTGGTGGGCCTAATGGTGTCATGCTTTGAGGCAGTGCCCTTCGCCCAATTCCAAATGAGACCTCTTCAGTTGAATCTGTTGACCGGACGCAGGAGTCCCTGGAACAGGAATTTTCACTGTCTCCCCTGGCCAGACAGTCCCTCTTGTGGTGGCTGGACCCCAGAAACCTGTTGGTGGGCAAATCCTTTCTGACTCCCCGGTGGGAGATTGTTACCACGGATGCCAGGCTGACCGGCTGGGGAGGCTCGCTCGGACAATCAGACGGCTGCCGCCTACATCAATCACCAGCAGGCGAGCCCTCAAGGAGGTGACCCAGATTCTGACTTGGGCAGAGGAGAATGTTCCCTATATTCTAAGTATATTCTAAGAGACAGCAAAAAAGGGGCTTCTCCTGGCCCCTTATATTCCAGGGACCTCACACAAATTCCCCATTTCTCTGCAGTCGGCGCTGCAATGACAAGAAGATGTCTCTCTCTACTCGCAGGTGAGCGGGGCTATTAGCCTGCGGCCCTGTAGGACTATTCCCACCCGTTCCTACTTTTCATGCCTCCCAGCTTTGGCTGCACTGGTCAGGTGACGGTAGGCGGGTATAGGTCCATGGTGAGCCTTATGGGATGCCCCTCCCGTGCTATCGCCCCTCGCCCCCTGTCCATCTGTGGGCTCCTGTTAGGTTGGCCTCTGCCCTCCCTTGCCTTCCCTGGTATTCTCGGGAGGGGGGGGGGGTGGTGTGTATATGTTGTAGGTGTATTCTTCACTCTTATGGTTTACGCGGTATGGCTTGTCTTGTGTTACCGCGCGTGTGTTGGTTGCACTGGTTGCTTTTAAAAATGCAGCCGCCGCGCGCGGTCGACCCTTTACCTCAAGCGCTGCTGCGCCATCATTGGCTGACATGGTCACGTGGGCGCCTTCGCACTCTTTGGGGGGGGCGGGCCTTGCGGATGGCGCGTTCTGCATGACTGTCTCCGCGGCCCGTCCCTCAAGGTATCTGCGGGCGCCATTTTGCCTTCTCGTGCTGTGTGGCTGGCTTCTACCTACCGCGGTCCATAAGTGCCCCTGCGGGCTGGCTTATCTTTATTTTATTGTTGTGTATGCATACTGCTTACGGGACTTTTTGTTTATGTCTTGCAGGCGGGTCAAACTTAATTGTGGTTTCTCTCTGCCTATCCCCTCTATTTAGTTGCTATTAGAGGCCTACTCTGCCTTTACCTCCCACTTCCCTAGCGGGTTATTGTGTAAATCCCTATTGGCCGGTGGCCGCAATAATCACCATATGGAGGCTTCTCAGGATAATGTGCTTGGGGTTCCTTCGGGACAAGCCCGGCTGTGTGTGGCGTAGTCCCCTACTACTGATGACAATGTGCGGGTTCGTATACCCTGTGCCCAGCGGGGCTTGTGCTGCACTCTGGGTTGCCTGTGGCTGGGCCTGCGCCCCGTGTGGCTTCGCCCACTCCCCCACGCTTACATCTGACTCCCAGTGAGGTGCATACCAGTGGGGAGTCTCAGCCTGATTTGTCTACCAGGGTGGCTAGTATTGAGAAGCTGATTGCTGGGTCTCGGCTAAGAGGCGGCATCTGGCACCTGGCGTTAACTTATTTCCTATGGAGGCTGAGGAATTTTTTGACCTGGCTGGCTATACCCCCCTGGAAGAAGGGGAATTGTTTTCTGATTCAGAATCATCTGATGAGCAGCCTAAGGGTTATGCTGATTCTGGCTCGGACCCATGGGCTCCAGATGATACTGGGAGGCTTTTGGCTCACATTTTTGAAGTGCTTTCTATCTCTCCTCCTGCCGCGGCTCCTCGGTAGCAGGGGGAGTTGTTTCACACGGCTAAGCCATGTTTGGAGTTTCCTGAGCAAACTCACTTTAATAATCTTGTGTTCAAGGAGTGGGAGCGACCAAGCAGGCTCCCTGGGGTGCCTAAAAATTGGGATAAGAGGTACGCTTTCCCTGCTGAAGTGGTTAAGCATTGGTCCTCCCCTCCAGAGGTGAATGCTCCAATTCTGGGGTTGTTCAACACTTCTGTCATGCATTCCCCTGACTCTACTACACTGAGAGATGGTGAGGACCGGCGCATTGATCAGCTGGCTTCCCATGCCTTTGCTTGTGCGGGGTCTGCGCTGCGCCCGGTTTGTGCCTCTGCCATTACAGCTGTGGCTATTAGGACTCTGCTCAGGAGTATTTTAGATGGGGCTCCTGATGAGGCAGCTAGTGCTGAGTATAGTGCTCTTCTACATTGTGATGAATTTGTTGCATATGTCCTCTCTGCCTTGGATGATACCATTAGAATGTGTGGCAGGGCTTCTGCCTTAGCGATGGCTATATGCTGCTCGGTTTGGCTGCGCCAGTGGGCAGCTGACAACGCTGCCAAGAAGGCTCTCACTGGGTTCCCCTTTAAAGGGCTGCGTCTTTTTGGGGATCGCCTGGACCTGTTTGCTAAGGAAGGCATGTTACCCCAGCGCAAGAGACAGTCTCGGCCCTTTCGGGGTTCAGGTTCCTTTCTTCCCTCCTACCGTGGGTCCAGAGTGGGAAGGGGAGCATCTTTTGCAGGGGCCCGGGGAGATTTCTGGAGCAGGGGCAGAGGACGTGGCCGCCCTGGATCCTCCTGGGGTTCCAAATCTAAGTCTTCCCCTCAGGCATGAAGGGGCTCCCTCACCCATCCGGGTGGGGGGACGGCTTTGGCTCTTTGCTCACGTCTGGAGGCGTCATGTCTCAGACCGGTGGATTCAGGAGGTAGTATCCTTCGGTTACAAGATGAAGTTGGCAGCCTGGCCGCCCCCAAGATTCATCAGATCCCGGATGCCTCAAGACCCCCTGTCAGCTCTGGGCCTGTTGTTGTGGTGCAGAATCTACTGGAGCTGGGTGCCCTTAGGGGAAAGGGGCAAGGGCTACTATTCCAAGTATGCAGCACGCCCTGCTCCAGTAATGATTCATTACGTCTGGGATATAGTCCACAAGAGGGCGCTTTACTGCAGAGATGGCAAAAAAGAGGCCCCTCCCGGTCCTTATATACCCGGGACCTCCCACTAAATTCCCCAGTTCCTTCTCTGCAGTAGGGCTGCGAAGGTCAAGATGATGGCTTCTCTCCTCGCAGGTAAGCTGGGCTGCACAGCCCCTGGCCCTGTGTTCTATTCCCACCCTTTTCACTGCTACTTGCCTCCCAGCCTTGTCTGCGTGGTCGGGTGACGGTAGGCAGCACCTATTAGAGGTGTTTTTAATGGAGTATTGCTCCACCGCAAATCCCCCTCCAAAGGGTAGGCGGCACAGGTTGGTGAGCCTGGATATGGGATGCCCCGTCCGCGTTAGCCCTCATTACATGCCCCAAATGTAACTATGGGCTTATACTCCCCCTTCTCCCGTTTGCCCGGTTAGTCGGGGGGGGGGGGGGTGTCAGTGTACGCTATTGTATGAGTGATTTCAACTGTGATTTGACTCTGTGACACTGTAATGTTAAGCACTGGCACATAGGCTCAGCGCTCCTTCCTCCTCTCCTCAGTCATTTTTTCATGTGTGTCAGTTTTTTTGAAAGGCCTGTGCGCTCTGTGGCGGCGGGCCGGTGACGTCACTGGGGCCGGCTGCACGTTGATTCTTCTTCTGAGCTGATCAGCGCCATCTTGCCCTGGCATCGCTGTAGATTGCAAGCTCTGCAACGTCCGTGAGTGCCCTCAGCAGGCTTGTATTTTAATTTACTTGTGTGTATTATTATTTTTTATTGTTATACCATGCTGACTGTGTGTTTTATGTTGTGTCTTTCAGACGGGACAACCTAATTAGAGGTTTCTCCCGGTCCTGTGCCCTATGTTAAACATATTGAAATTGGGGGCTTAATTTTTAAATCCTCCCACTAGCGGACATTTAAGGGGCATCCCGGGTAGCTGCACAGCGTAATTCCCATTAGTCATTGTGACATTGAAATTCACCATATGGAGGCTTCTCAGGATGTTGTGCTCGGCATACCATGTGGGCGATGATGTGCGGGTCTGTGTACCCTGCGCCCAGCAGGCGCTTGCGCTGCAATCTGGGCTACATGTGTCTGGGTCGGCACCCACGGCATCATCCCCCATGCCCCCTCGCTTGATTATGACCCCTAGTGAGCTTAACACTAGCCGTGAGTCTCAATCTGATGTTTCCACCAGACTAGCCAACATTGAGAGACTGATTGCTAGCTCTGCAGCCCGTAAGGCTCCAGCTAAAAGACTTCGCCGGCCTTTTCTATGAAACACAATGATTTCCTTGATTTTTCTGACTATACCCCTCTCGAGGAAGAGGAATTATTCTCAGATTCAGATTTATCTGATGATCAGCATTGTCTTGGCGCTGATGCCGGCTCAGAACATTGGGATGCTGATGACACCCATAGACTTTTGACTCAAATTTTTGAAGTACTTTCCATTTCCCCTCCTGCAGCGGCACCTAAGCAGCAGGGGGAATTGTTTGGTACCGCAAAACCACGTTTGGAATTTCCAGAACAGACGCATTTTAATAATCTGGTTCTCAAGCAATGGGAACGGCTTAGCCGGCTCCCTGGTATCCCTAAGGGGTGGGATAGGAGGTATCCCTTCCCCTCAGATGTGGTCAAATGTTAGTCAACTCCCCCTGAGGTGGATGCCCCTGTTTTGGGGTTGTCTAACACTTCCATGGTGCATTCCCCTGATTCCACTACCTTGAAGGATAGTGAGGACAGGCGTATTGACCAACTGGCTTCCCACGCCTTTGCCTGTGGGGGTTCGGCCTTGCGCCCGGTTTGTGCTTCCGCTATTACGGCCGTGGCTATTAGGACCTTGATCAGGGGCCTTCTGGATGGCTCCCATGAGGATCCTTCTAGTGCTGAATTTAGAGCCTTGTCACAATGTGAGATGTTCATCACCTATGTTCTCTCTGCCTTAGATTACACCATTCGGATGTGTAGCAGGAACTCGGCCTTGGTTGTCTCTATCGGCCGCTCGGTCTGGTTGCGCCAGTGAGCAGCTGACAATGCCGCTAAGAAGGCGCTCACGGGGCTCCCCTTTAAGGGGTTGCACCTGTTTGGTGATCATTTGGACCTTTTTGCTAGAGCAGGTAAGTTACCCCAACGCAAAAAGCAGCCGCGACCCTTTCGGGGCTCTGGGTTCTTCACTCCCTCCTTTTCTGGGCCTAGGTCAGGCAGGGGGGTATCCTTTGCGGGGCAAAGAGGAGATTTCTGGGGCAAGGGTAGAGGCTGTGCACGGCCCGGATCCTCCTGGGGTGCCAAACCCAAATCTACTGCCAAGCCCGCTCAGCAATGAGGGGGCGCCCTCACCCTTCCGGGTGGGGGGACGGCTGCGGCTCTTCGCTCAGGTCTGGGCTCAACAAGTCTCAGACAATTGGATTCTGGAGGTTGTCTCCTCCGGATACAAGCTGGAGTTCGCGGACTGGCCTCCTCCCAGATTCCTCAGGTCCCGGGTTCCTACGGACCCTCGGGCAGCTCGGGGTTTGTTCCTGGCGGTACAAAACCTTTTGGCCATGGGGGTCATCTGTCGGGTCTCTCCGGGAGAGAGAGGTCAGTGCTACTTTTCCTATCTCTTTACAGTGCCCAAAAAGGATGGTTCCATCAGACCTATCCTGGACCTAAAGCTTCTCAACAAGGTCATCAGGACCAGACGTTTTCGCATGGAAACTCTGCGTTCCGCTATCAGCTCCCTGCGCCCGGGGAACTTAATGACTTCAATAGACATCAGGATGCTTACCTTCATGTGCTGGTCTTCCCAGGGCATCAGCGGTTCCTCAGGTTCGCAGTAGAGGAACAACACTACCAATTTGTGGCACTTCCCTTCGGTCTCCCCTCAGCCCCCAGAGTGTTCACCAAGGTGTTGGCGGGTGTGATGGCCCTTCTCAGAAGGTATTCGCATTCTTCCTTATCTGGACGACCTTCTCATTACGTCCCATTCACTCCAGCAGTCAGAATTGGACACCCGGACGGTGGTGGCGACTCTGGAAATGTTCGGATGGGTGATCAATTATCCCAAATTCTCACTCTCCCCATCCCGGGTGACCCCCTTCCTGGGTATGACTCTGGATACCATTCAGGCCAGGATTTTCCTCCCTCAGCAGAAGGTGGACTCTCTTCAAGCTCTTACTCATTTCTTGCTGTCCAGCCCTCATCCATCCATCCGGCAAGGGATGCAATTGGTGGAACAGATGGTGGCCTGCTTCGAGGCAGTCCCTTATGCTCAATTTCACATGAGACCCCTTCAGCTCCATCTTCTGTCAGTCTGGGGCAAGAGTCCCCTGTCTCTGGATCAGGCCTTTGTTCCATCTCCTCTGGTCTGGCGGTCCCTCCTGTGGTGGCTGGATTTGAGGAATCTTCTGGGGGGCAGATCATTTCTGACGCCGTGTTGGGAGACGATCACTACGGATGCCAGTCTGTCAGGTTGGGGGGCTACTGGAGAACCCTCCTATTCCAGGGGCTGTGGGGCCGTCAGGAGGCACACGCCCCCATCAATGTTCTGGAGCTGAGGGCGGTCTGGTTGGTGCTGGCAAAGCCGATGCCTCGCCTCCAGGGCCTGCCGGTTTAGGTTCGCTCCGACAACCGGACTGCGGTCACTTACATCAATCATCAGGGAGGGACTCGGAGCAAGAGTGCCCTCCGAGAGGTGTCGTTGATCTTGTCTTGGGCCGAGGACAATGTCCCGTGCATCTCTGCGGTTTACATTCCGGGAGCGGAGAATCTAGAAGCGGATTCTCTGAGCAGGGGGGCCTCTCGCCAGGGAGAATGGTCCCTCAACAGCGAGGTCTTCCTATCCCTTTGTCACAGGTGGGGGATGCCGGACATGGATCTGTTTGCTTCTCGCCACAATCACAAGCTGCCTGCATTTGTCTCGCTGTCCCCCTGGTGGCCCCCAGGTGGCCAAGACAGGTGTGGTATGCAGACGTCGTGCAGCTGGCGGTGGATCAGTACCCCCTGCCCCTGGTTCCGGATCTTCTCACTCAAGGATGGCTCGGTTACCCCAATTTACAAACGCTGGCTTTGACGGCCTGGCTGCTGAAACCTCCATCCTAAAGGAGAAAGGTCTGGCTGATTTGGTCGTTCAGACTCTGGTCAGGGCTAGGAAGAAATCCTCTTCTACTATAGGACCTGGCGGACCTACATTTACTGGTGTGAGGCTAGGGCCTTTCCCTGTCAGGTGTTCTCCATCCCTTGGATACTGGACTTCAACATGGTCTGGATTTGGGTTTTCAGCTCAGCACTCTGAAGGGGCATGTTTCCGCTTTGGCTGTTTTCTTCCAGAGGTCTTTCGCTCTTCATCCTCTGGTCAAGACTTTCTTCCAGGGGGTCACTCATGTGCGCCCTCCCCGTAAACCCATCTTACCGGTTTGGGATTTGAATTTGGTGTTGTCTGCCTTTCAGGGTCCTCCGTTTGAGCCTGTGCATGAGGCTGCACTGTCTATTCTCACTTTGAAGGTTGCCTTGTTGGTGGCTATCACTTCTGTTTGGCGTGTTTCTGAGTTTTTCGGCTCTGTCCATACAGCCCCTCTACTTTGAGAGACACCAGGACAAGGTGGTTTTTCATTTTTAACCAGACTTCTTGCCTAAGGTTGTCTCTGCCTTTCACCTCAATCAGGACATTGTGCTTCCTTCCTTGTGCCCTAATCCTGGTAATGACAAGGAGAGGGCCTTGCATTCTCTGGATGTTGTCAGGAATTTGAAATACTACCTGGTGGCTACTGCGCCTTTCAGGAAGACGGACGCCTTGTTTGTGGTACCCTCGGGTCCCAAGAAGGGTTTGGCGCCTGTTAAGTCTACCATTAGTAAATGGATTCGTCAGGCCATTGTTAGGGCCTATTTTGCTAAGGGGAAGGATCCTCCTTTCCGAGTCACTGCTCATTCTACCCGTATTGTTGGGGCTTCCTGGGCCTTTCAGCACCAGGCTTCTGTTGAACAAGTTTGTAAGGCTGCTACTTGGTCTTCTGTTCATACTTTTTACAAGTTTTACAAGGTTGATGTTCGGGACGTTCGAGCGGTTTTTGGCTGCAAAGTTCCGCAGGTGGCAGTGGTTTGGACTGCGTGTTGTTGCCTTTTGGGATCCCCACCCGTTTGTTGGAAACTGCTATTGGATGTCCCAGACGTAATGACTCATTACTGGAGCAGGGCGTGCTGCATACTTGGAATAATACAATTCCGTGAATACTCACGTTGTAGAATTGTTATTATAAGTATGCAGCAAGCCCTGCTCCATCCCACCCTGAGTACTTGTTCTTGGATCCTCTATATGGTGAATGTTTCCTGGTTAATGTTGTTAATCTTGTTGTTGGCTTCTCCTGGTTCCCTTACTGCTTTTTTATACTGGGGAATTTAGTGGGAGGTCCGGGGTATATAAGGACCGGGAGGGTCCTCTTTTTTTTTTCCCATCTCTGCAGTAAAGCGCCCTCTTGTGGACTATATCCCAGACGTAATGAATCATTACTGGAGCAGGGCGTGCTGCATACCTATAATAACAATTCTACAAAGTGAGTATTCACAGATTTGTATTATTCCAACCTTTTCACCGTTCCCAAAAGAGATGGGTCTGTCAGGCCCATCCTGGATTTAAAGCTTCTTAACAAGTTTGTCAGACCCAGGAGGTTTCGCATGGAGACTCTGTGGACATCAAGGATGCTTACCTCCACGTTCCAGTTTTTTCAGGTCATCAGAGATTCCTCAGGTTTGCTCTGGAGGATCAGCATTACCAGTTTGTGGCATTGCCCTTCGTTCTTACTTCAGCTCCCAGGGTATTCACCAAGGTGCTGGCGGGCATTATGGCTCTGCTGAGAGCTCAGGGCATTCACATTCTTCCCTATTGGGACGACATTCTTATCACTTCTCCGTCCTTCCAGCAGGCAGAGCTGGATACTCAGAGGGTGGTGACCACTCTGGAGTCATTCGGCTGGGTGATAAACCACTCCAAATCTTCCCTGTCTCCCTCTTTGGTAAAGCCATTTCTGGGCATGAATCTGGATCCAGCTCGGGCCAGGATCTTTCTTCCTCAGCAGAAGGTGGACAGTCTGCAAGCGCAAGCTCAGCTCCTTCTGTCATGCCCTCATCCTTCCATCAGGCAGGGAATGCAGCTGGTGGACCTGATGGTGTCCTGCTTCGAGGTGGTTCCTTATGCTCAGTTCCACATGAGGCCTTTTCAACTCCACCTCTTGTCTGTATGGGACAGGGACCCTGTGTCCCTGGATCAGGTCTTGGTTCTGTTCCCCCTAGCCAGGCGGTCCCTCCCGTGGTGGCTGGACTCAAGGAACCTGTTGGTGGGCAGATCTTTTCTGGCCCCTTGCTGGGAGACAGTCACCACGGATGCCAGTCTGACAGGTTGAGGGGGCTTCTGGGGATCCCTAACCCCTATCAACATTCTGGAACTGAGGACGATCAGGTTGGTTCTAGCCCGCTTGACCCTGCACCTTCAGGGTCGGGCTGTTCAGGTCCTCTCGGACAACCAGACAGTGGTTGCCTACATCAATCATCAGGGAGGGACCTGGAGCAAGGGGGCCTTTAAAGTGGACCAACACCCAGGATTTTGACTATCCTGGGTCTTGGTCCACTTCGGTGGGGCACCCCCGATCGGGGTGCCCCGCTGTGTGAGAACCCCCCGAACTCACCTGTCCCCGCGCCGACGGACAAGCCGCGGACAAGCGGCTCCTCCGCCGCCGCCTCCCGCGCGTCCCTCTTGACGCGCGCGTGCCCGCGCCGGCCATTCACAGACGGCCGGCGCGGGTGCGCGCACGTCTAGAGGGGCCGAAACTAAGGTAAGGAGTTTGGGGTGTTTGGGGGGGTTTCACCCTGCGGGACATCCCGATCTCGGATGTCCTGCGGGGAGGGAGGTGATCGGCCTGGGAATCTTATAGATTCCCGGGCCGATCACCGGTGGGTGTTGGTCCACTTTAAGGAAGTGTTTCTGATCCTGTCCTGGGCAGAGGCAATGTCCCCTGCATCTCAGCTGTCTCAGCCGTTCCAGGGGTGGAGAATTTGGAGGCAGACTCTCTGAGCAGGGGGACGTCTCGCCTGGGGGAATGGTCCCTCAGCAACAGGGTGTTTCACTCTCTGTGTCACTGTTGGGGTCAGCCAGATGTGGATCTGTTTGCGTCCCATCACAATCACAAGCTTCCAGTCTTTGTGTCTCTGTCCCAGGACCCTCTGGCCTTTGCCATGGATGCTCTGACAATGCCCTGGCAGGGCTTTCAGCTACTGTATGTCTTTCCCCTGTTTCCCCTGTTGGGCAGGGTTCTGCGAAAGATAGCTCAGGAAGGGGTGCCAGCAATCCTGGTGGCCCTCTGTTGACCAAGAAGAGTGTGGTTCGCAGACATCGTGCAGCTGGCGGTAGATCAGTACACCCTGCCCAAGGATCCAGACCTGCTCACACAGGTGCGGCTACGTTACCCCAATTTACAAACGCTGGCTGCTGAAACCTCCATCTTAATGGAAAAGGGGCTGCCTGCCTCTGTTGTTGACACCATGATCAGGGCTAGGAAAAAGTCCTCTTCTTCCATTTACTATAGGGTTTGGCGTACCTACATTGACTGGTGTGAGGCTAAATCTCTTCCCTGTCATGTGTTTTCTATTCCTAGGATTCTGGAGTTTCTCCAACATGGTTTGGATCTGGGGCTTCAACTCAGCACTCTGAAGGGTCATGTGTTTTCTTTCAGAGATCTTTTGCTCAGCATCATCTGGTCAGGACTTTTTTTCCAGGGGGTTACTCACGTAAGCCTATGTTACCAGTCTGGGACTTGAACTTGGTCCTATCTGCCTTGCAGGGTCTCCCTTTGAGCCTGTGCGTGAGGCTGCTTTGTCTATTCTTACGCCAAAGGAAGTCTTTTTGGTGGCTATCACTTCTGTTAGGCGTGTTTCTGAGTTGGCGGCGCTCTCCATCAAGCTCCCTTACTTTGAGAGACACCAGGACAAGGTGGTGTTTCGCTTTAAGCCAGATTTTCTGCCTACAGTTGTGTCTGCTTTTCATCTCAATCAAGACATTGTTCTACCTTCTCTGTGCCCTAATCCTAGTAACTCTAAGGAGAGGGCTCTACATTCCTTGAATGTGGTCAGGAACCTGAAGTTTTATTTGGTGGCTACTGAGCCCTTCAGGATGACTGATGCTCTTTTTGTGGTCCCTTCGGGTCCCAAGAAGGGTCTGGCTCCAGCTAAGTCTACTATCAGCAAGTGGATCGGTGAGGCTGTTGTTCAGGCCTATTCTGCTAAAGGGAAGGATCCTCCCTTCCGCCTTATTGCTCATTCCACTCGTGCTATTGGTGCCTCTTGGGCTTTTCAGCACCAGGCTTCTTTTGAACATGTTTGCAAGGCCGCTACTTGGTCTTCTGTTCATACTTTTCTAAGTTTTACAAGTTGATGTTAGGGCCTCAGCTGATGCTGCTTTTGGCCGCAAAGTTCTGCATGCGGCAGTGGTTTAATCTGCATGTTGTTGCTTTTGGGGATCCCACCCTACCTTACGGACACTGCTATTGGATGTCCCAAACGTAAGGAATTATCTCTGGAGCAGGACGTGCTGTATACTTAGAATAATACAATTCTGTGATTACTCACTTGTAGAATTGGTATTATACGTATACAGCACGTCCTGCTCCACCCCGCCCTTGTTTTCATTATTCTTAGTGCCTCTGTATGGTGGTTGTTATCATGGCTAAAATTGTTTAATTATGGTTGTTGTTCTCCCGGCCTCTTGCTAACTGCTTGTCAATACTGGGGAATTTGTGGGAGGTCCCTGGAATATAAGGGGCCGGGAGGAGCCACTTTTTTGCTGTCTCTGCAGTCCAGCGCCATCTTGTGGATGTATAACCCAAACGTAAGGAATTATCTCTGGAGCAGGACGTGCTGTATACGTATAATACCAATTCTACAGGTGAGTAATCACAGAATTGTATTATCTCGTCGGTTTACATCCCCCGGGTAGAAAACCAGGAGGCAGATTCCCTGAGCAGGAGTGCCTCACGTCTGGGGCAATGGTCTCTCGGCAACAAGGTCTTTCACGCCCTATGTCTCCGCTGGGGTCAGCCGAATGTGGACCTGTTTGCGTCAAGGCACAATCACAAACTCCCCAGGTTCGTCTCCCTGTCAAGAGATTCTCTGGCATTCGCCATGGACGCTCTGGCAATTCCTTGGACGGAGTTCAGGCTCCTTTATGCATTTCCTCCGTTTCCACTCCTGGGTCGAGTGCTGCTCAAGACAGCCCAGGAGGGGGCACCAGCCATCCTTGTGGCTCCTCTCTGGCCGAGACAGAGTTGGTTCGCGGACATAGTTCAGATGTCAGTCATGCCCGACGACCCAGGGCTTCTCACTCAGGGGTCGCTGCGGCACCCCAATTTACAGACGCTGGCTTTGACGGCCTGGCTATTGAGACCTCAATCCTGATGGAGAAGGGGCTGTCGGCCACGGTTGTGCAGACCATGATTCAGGTTCGGAAGAAGTCTTCTTCCATGATATATTTACAGAGTGTGGCATGCTTATATTGCTTGGTGTGAATCCAAGAGTCTCCCTTGTCGCACATTCTCTATCTCTAGGATATTATTTACAACATGGCTTAGACTCGGTTCTCCAGCTGAGCACCCTCAAGGGCCAGGTCTCGGCCTTGGCCATCTTTTTCCAAAGATCCTTTGCCATTCATAGACTGATCAAGACTTTTTTCCAGGAATTACCTCATGTACGTCCACCCCGTAAGCCTGTATTACCGTTGTGGGACTTGAATTTGGTGTTTTCTGCTCTCCAGGGTCCTCCCTTTGAGCCTTTGTGCGATGCTGCATTGTCTATTTTGACTCTAAAGGTGGTCTTTTTAGTAGCGATCACCTCAGTGCGTTGCGTGTCTGAGCTGGCCGCGCTTTGTATGAAGCCTCCTTACTTTGAGTGGCATAAGGATAAGGTGGTGTTTCGCTTTAAACCTTATCATTTCTCCCTTTCACCTTAATGAGGAGATTGTCTTGCCTTCTTTGTGTCCAGTACCGACTAATTCTAAGGAAAGGCCCTCCATGGCTTGGATGTGGTCAGAGCCATTAAGTACTACCTGGTTGCGACTGAATCCTTCAGGAAATCGGATTTGCCCTCATAGAGGGTTCTAGGAAAGGCTTGCCTCCAGCCAAGTCCACTCTCAGTAAGTGGATCAGACAGGCGGTGGTGCAAGCATATTCTGCCAAGGGGAAGGAACCCCCTTTTTGTATTACAGCTCATTCTACGAGAGCTATTGGTGCTTCCTGGGCTTTTCAGCACCAGGCATATGTTGAACAAGTTTGTAAGGCCGCCACTTGGTCTTCTGTTTATACCTTTACAAAATTTTACAAGGTTGATGTTAGGGCCTCAGGTGATGCTGTCTTTGGCCGAAGGGTGCTTCAGACGGTAGTGAAATGAACTACATGCTGTTCTGCACTGGGGATCCCGCCCTAATGGACACTGCTTTTGGATGTCCCAATTGTCATCACTTCTGGGACGACCTGGACTGTATATATTGAAAAATACAATTCTGTGAAACTCACCTGTAGAATTGTTTTTGAATATATCCAGTCCATGTCGTCCCACCCCGCCCTTGTTCATTATCTCTTTTGCCTGTTTATGGTGATTACATTTTATATTGGACCGTTGTCCTTAAAGGTTTTTTGTTGGAGAGAGTACATGCTGAAGCTATGTGAAGTAACATGGTTTCTTGGCCTCCCGGTCTGTCTCTTTTCTTACTGCTTTCTAACCAGTGGGAAATCATAGTGAGACACTTGCTTTTATAGGGGGCCGGGAGGAGCGACAGCTTTTGATCTTGCAGTGGAGCGTCCCCTGGGGGGCTGAATACCCAATTGTCATCACTTCTGGGACGACCTGGGCTGGATATATTCAAAAACAATTCTACAGGTGAGTTTCACAGAATTGTATTTTTGGGGCCTCAAAGTGGGACAGTCTAAATCAAGTTTGATGGATGTGGTAGGGGTGTTCTATACTACACATGTGTGTCATTGGGTGTAGCCCCGCCAGTGATCTTTGGTACATAAAAGATGTTGGCGATTGAGCCAATGCTCAGCCATGCAATTCACTACCGCCATTCAGCCAAGAGTCAAAGCTGCTAGCCCAGGATAGCAAAAATAAGAGCCTGTTTATGGGCTTGTTAGGGATTAACTAAAGGGCCATACCAAATCTAGATGGCCCTGAAGTGATGTTGTTAGTGTGAGTATTTTTTTTACTTTAGGTCCAATTTAGCAAAATGACATGGGCATCACAGGGCCTGAGGGTTGTTTTTGGCACCCGTAACCATATATTGGGGTCTCGGATACCTGAAACAGCATTCACATGGCAATACTCTCTCCCCTATTTGAAACCGAGTGACACGTTTTAGCTAAACTTTGGTGCCTTAATCTGGCCTCAGAAATGCTTAACCCTCTTCTCAAGGGCCACTAACAGCTCAGACAGAGCTATATGGAAATCCACAAAACATGGCATGTTGTTGGCCCTTGAGAAAAGGGCTGGGCACCTATTTTTTACAATACAATCTATTACGTATACCTAGTTTTACAATACCTAGTTTTACAATATCTTGAAAAATACTAGCTTGACCCCCATTGTTGTCTACTATGCAAGGGCCTGAAATGGACAACAGGATTTTTTGGTGTTACCTATATCACCTGTTCAGGAAGTGATGTACTGTACTTGGCTGCTATGATTGACATCCTGGTGTTGTCCAGGTCTCTATGAACAATAAACAAGGCAGTCAGATATTTACTGTTGCAGAATGAATTCTAGTTAAGGGGAAACTATCTTGTAAATTGGTGTCGTCACATGATGGGCAAGGTACAAATACTGCAGTGTTAGCTGATGTTCTGTTACTCCTTGTGTCTGTGACTCACAGACTGGAGACTTAATTGCACACAACTCCAGTCTGTTTATGACTGAGGCTGCCCCCCTCACACAGAGGAAGACTATGATGAGGACGCTCCACCGGGTGAGGAGGGAGAGGAAGACGATGAGGAAGAGGAAGGAGAGGAAGAGGAAGTCAGCGGCGAAGAAGAGGTATTTTTACTTTTTCTTTGTGTTTAGTGGTGTAATTTTTCCAGTCTCGTTTTAGTGTCACTTGAAGGAGCACTATCGCAAAATGTTGCATTAAAAAAGATAAATAATGAAATAGGCACACAATAGCTTGTAACATATGTATAAATAATGTGTCAATATTAAAGAAAAAAATGTATGCCTTACTTTTACATTTTAAAATGAAAAAGGCTCAGTCCATTTGCTGAATGGGGGGGGGGGGGATCTGATGGGTTTTATTCAGTGAAGTGATAGCAGAGAGCCGCAGCATTTAGCCCACTGGTTTCCTATCAACAGCTTCAGTGAACTTGCTCCGGCTTTTTACACACGCAGGCGCAGAACAAAACCCTAAGTGGCCACTGGTCATCCCTTTGGGCATTCCAAATCGGGATGCCTCACCGTGTGAAACACCACCCGGGCCACCACAAAACCCAACTTTTTCATGGCTTCCTTGGCAATGTTAATAGCTGCAGCCGCATCTCTGGACTGAGACACCCTCCCACGAATAGCCATTCAGAAAGGCAGGGCGTCCAGGGATGCAGCCACTCTGGCTCCCCAGTGCCAAGCTCTGCACGCAAGCAGAGCCATTTGCCAAGCAAACAGCACTGATGTGTCTCTGTGTGTCTCTCCATTTCTGGCAGCGCTAACTCAACTCTTTCTTTATTCCTGCCAGAGCTCTCTCCTTCTCTATTCCTGCAACTCTTTCTCTCGCTTCATTCCCAGCAGCGCTCTCTCCATTCCCGGCAGTGCTCTCTCTCTGTCTCTCTCTCTCCATTCCTGACAGCGCTCTCTCTCTCTTTCTTTCTCTCTCTCTCCATTTCTGGCAGGGCTCTCTCTCTCCATTTTCGGCAGCGCTCTCTCTCTCCAGTACCAGCAGCATGTGCTCTCTCTGAGACGAGGAAAGGTATGTTTTTACAGGCGAACTGGGGGGTCTCACATAGCGGGGCATCCCAAGGGCGCTCTCCATTACTGGCAGCTCTCTCTCCATTCTCTTTATTCCCAGCAAAGCTCTCTCTGTCTATTCCCAGCAGCGCTCTCTCTCCATTCCCTGCAGCTCTCTCTCTCACTACATTCCTGGCACCATGCTTGCTCTCACTCTCTCCAGTCTCGGCAGCGCTCTCTATCTCCATTCCCCTAGCAGGCAATGTGGCAGAATCCCCCCAGTACTCTATAGTAGGGATCGTGCCAAATCCCCCCAAACTCCCCATAACAGGCAGTGTGGCAAATTCCCCCAATCCCCTATAATAGGCAGTGTTTAGAATCCCCCCCCCATGCCCTGTCTGCTGACCCTACTGGCACTGCTGTCTCTGGCATCTGATCGTCCCCCTGCAGCCCGCCAGAACCAGGGCTGTGAGAGGACAATCAGATGCGTAAGGACAGTCAGCTCTGTGGGAGTGTTAGTAAGGTGAGTGAACCTTCGTTCCATAAGATGCACAGACTTTTTTCTCCCACTTTGGGAGGGGGAGGGTTCATCTTACGGAGAGCAGAATATGGTACTTGACTGCTATAAATATTTCAAGTACACATTTAGTTTTATTTTATTGCTCTAAATGAAGGATATAATGTCTTTCCGCTGTATGTTTTCAGATTTTTTAAAATGTGTTTCTCGGCATCTGTTTTATCTCTTTTGGCATCCATTTATATACTGTGTTCATAGCACTTTATTACTCCAGGGGCTAAGGACAGAGACCGGTTATACATTTTTACACATACCTCCTGGTCACCGTCATAAATATTGTAGCAGAATACGACTGACTTCCTGCGACTAAATATGGCATTGATACTGTTCCTAAAAACGGCGAACATTGCTGACTGGACAAGAGCCTGTGGGATTGTCGGGTAGGCGAGTTTTGAAGGTGATCTGATGGGTTTCATAGAAACGGTCCAAAATCTGGGATGCTTAAAATTCCAGGTTTTAGTGCACTTTAAAGACAACCTGTCAGGAGAGAAATATTGGGGCTGATGATTTCCTTTAATAGTGTTTAGGATCCTGGCCATCATGCTGCTGTCCAGCCACAAAGCTTTTAGTTGAAACAAGCAAGTCTGATCTCTATCTGCTTATTACTGTATATCCAGGTCAACTGCTTATTACTATTGCAGTGGGTGGAACAGCAACAAATATATTCTTAGTATACAGTACGTCCTGCTCCAAATAGAATACTTACACTTGGGTTATCCTCCGCCAGATGGTGCTGCACTGCAGAGACATGCAAAACAGGCTCCTCCCGGCCCCTCAAATACCCAGGGACCTCCCCCAAATCCCCAGATTTCTCTGCAGTGCTGACTGCGAAGACATGAAGTATCACTCTCTCGCAGGTGAGCGGGGCTATTAAAGCCTGCGGCCCTGTTGGACTATTCCCACCCGTCCTCTTGTGATGTGCCTCCCAGCCTGGGCTGCGCTGGTCGGGTGAAGGTAGGCAGCACCATGCGTGCTTTGCTTATGGAGCGCTGCTCCACCGCAGTCCCCCACCAAAGGGTAGGCGGTATAGGCTGATGGTGAGCCTTTATGGATGCCCCTCCCGCATTATTGCCCCGTGTAGCGGTGGGTCCTGTACAAAGGGCCGCCATCCTCCCTCATTCTCCCTGTAGCCTTCGGGGGAAAGAAAGGGGGGGGTGTGGGTGTCAGTGTATCGTGATTACGTGCATATGGCCTTTTTGTAATGTCTTTTGGACTAGTATATGTGGTGTCTGCCGCCGCGCTGACTTGTCTTTTTTACTACTGCAAATGCCGCCGCCGTGCGAGTCTTTTCCTCCATTTGGAAGTTCCGCGCCGGGCGGTGGCGTTCCCTCAGACGCTTCTGGTTTTTCATTGGCTGCTTGTCTGTGGGCTTGGCGCCCTTCGGGGGGGCGGGGCCTGGCTTGGCGCGCCCTGCGTCGCTGCCCGCTCTGGCCCGCCCTTCAAGGTACTCTCGGCACCATTTTGTCAGCGCGCGCGCGTGTGGCGGTTATACTTACCGCGGTCCTTAAGTGCCCTCGCAGCGTTCTTATGCTCATTGTAGTGTGTTCGGTTCTGACACCCCTTCGTCCTGTCTGTTTCGAGAACTATGTGCTATGAGCCGTTCATCTTAACGACAGCACTTGTAACCGAGGAGCGCAGCCTAGTCATCCTATATATAAGGATCAATGGCCGCTGTTATGAGGACAGACGGGTGTAGCCATTGCCTTCTTCCGGCCCGGTGTAATTGATAGTTGGGCCTTGTATAATTACTCCCACTTCCCTAGCGGGTCATTGGGGCATCCAGGGTTGCTTATAGCGTAAATCCCTACTGGCATACTGTGCATAATAATCACCATATGGAGGCATCCCAGGATGGGTTACCGGGGTCCCTTTGGGAGAAGCCCGGCTGTGTGTAGCGTGTGGGCAGCTTCGTGCTGACGCTGACAAGGCATGGGTCTGTGTACCCTGTGCTGAGCAGGTGCTTGCATTGCAATCTGGCCTGCCAGTGGCTGCGCCTCGTTTCACTTCACCTACTCCCCCAAGCTTAAATCTCACTCCCGTTGAGTTGCATACTAGTGGGGATTCTCAGCCTGATGTGTCTTCTAGACTGGCTACTGTTGAAAAGATTATTGCGAGGTCTTTAGAGCGTAAGGGCCCTGGTAAGAAGCTGCACTTGATGCCTAATGTTACTGTTTTCCCTATGGGAACTAAGGAGTTTATGAACCTGTGTGGCAAAATCACGTTTGGTATTCCAGAGCAGGCACCTTTCCATATCCTTGTGCTCAAGGAATGGGAACGCCCCAGTAAACTTCCCGGGGCTCCAAAGTTTTGGTATAGGAAGTAACCCTTTCCTGCCGAGGTGGTCTTTTCCCCCCCTCGTGGTGGCTGCCCCGACCCTACAGCTATCTAACACCTCTGTCTGCATTCCCCTGTTTCTACTACCCCGCGGAATGCTGAGGACCGGCGCATTGCCCAGCTGGCCTTCCACGCCTTTACATGTGCGGGGATGGCGCTGAGCCCGGTCTGTGCCTCTGCTATTACTGCTGTGGCCACTAGAACCCTTATCAGAAATATGCTTGATAGTGCCCCTGATGATTTGCCTTGTGAGGTGTTTAATGCACTCTCCAGTGGTGATGTTTTTGTAAATTTTGTCCTATCAGCATTGGATGACACCATCAAAATGTGTGACAGAACTTCTGCCCTCGTGGTGGCTATACGCCGCTCGGTTTGGCTGCGCCAGTGGGCCGCTGACAACGCTGCCAAGAAGGCCCTCACTGGTTTTTCCCTTTTAAGGGACTGCGTCTGTTGGAGACCGCCTGGACCTTTCTTGCTAAGGGAGGCAGGTTACCCCAGCGCAGGCAGCAACCTCGGCCCTTTGGGGTCAGGGTTCCTTCCCCTCCCCTTACCGTGATGCAGTACAGGGTAGGGGGGTATCTTTCCCCGGGGCCCGGGGAGATTTCTGGGGTAGAGGCAGAGGACGTGGACATCCTGGCTCCTCCTGGGACCCCAAAAGCTAAATCCTCTCCCAAGCCCCCTCAGGCATGTTGGGGCGCCCTCGCCCATCCACGTGGGGGGGGGGGGGCGGCTGCAGCACTTCACTCAGGTCTGCAGGATTCATGTCTCAGACCTGTGACTTCAGGAGGTAGTGTCCTCCGGTTACAAGTTGGCGTTTACTGCCGATCCCCCTCCAAGATTCATCAGGTCCCGGATTCCTCGGGACCCTGGGTCAGTTCAGGAGCTAGTGCAAGCGGTGCAAGGCCTCCTGGAGCTGGGGGTCATCTGCCAGGTGCCTTTAAGAGAATAAAGCAAGGGCTTTTATTCCAACCTATTCACAGTACCCAATATGGATGGTTCTGTCAGGTTCATCATGGATTCTTAATAAGTTTTTTGTCAAGGGCAGGCGCTTTCGCATGAAGAATCTGTGCCCGGCCATCTGTTCCCTGCGCCAAGGGGATGTCATGGCCTCTTTGTACATCAAAGATGCTTACCTTCATATTCCTGTGTTACCAGGCCATCAAAAGTCCCTCAGGTTCACTCTGATGGATCAACATTACCAATTGGGGCCTTGCCCTTCGGCCTCACGTCAGCTCCCAGGGTGTTCACCAAGGTGCTGGCTGGCGTGTTGTCTCTATTCAGATGTTAGGGTGTCAGCGTGCTTCCCTATCTGGACGACATCCTCTTCACTTCCACAGTCTCTGCATCAGGCAGAGTTGGATGCTCAGCAGGTGGTGCCCATTATGGAATCATTTGGATGGGTGATCAACACCCCAAGTCCTCTCTGTCCCCTTCCTTGGTAACTCCATTACTAGGAATGAATCTGGATACAGTTCAGGCAAGGATTTTCCTTCCTCAGCAGAAGGTGGACAATCCGATTGCACAGGCTCAGTCCCTCCCAGCTTGTCCCCATCCCTCCATCAGGCAGGGAATGCAGCTGGTGGGTCTGATGACGGCGTCCTTCGAAAAGGTCCCTATTCCAAGTATGTCACATACCCCGATTCCATAATCATGACATGTGGGTTATGGCCAGTAGAGGGCGAACTTTGCAGAGATGACAGGAAAAAAAGGAGCCCCTTCCAGTCCTTAAATACCTGGGACCTCCCACACATTCCCCAGTAATCTTCTCTGCAGACGGCGAGCAAGTCAGAAGATGGCTGTCTCCTTCCTTGCAGGTAAGCCATTTTATTTCCCTATTTCTGCCCGGACCTTGTTTTTATTAAGTCCCGATGCCTCCCAGCCCTGGCTGTTGGTCCGGGTGAAGGTAGGATACACCTTAGTGGTGTGATAACTTGGAGCCATGCTCCTCCGTGAGACCCCCTCCAAGGGGTAGGCAGATACCAGGTTCGGGATCCTGGTTTGGGATGCCCTGTCCGTCATTTTCCCTGCGCTGCATTAGGTGGCTTGGGACTCCCCCCACCCGTTGCTCCCTGTCCCTGGATCATGGGGGGGGGGGGCATGTCCCTCCAATTTTTTTACCTCAGACCTTGCCTGGCCAATTAGCTGTCAGTGTGGTATGAGTGTATGTGTGTGTGTGTGTGTGGCCGTTTGCTTCACTTGTTGCTGGGCCGCGTCTGTTAGACGGTGGCCCGGATCACGGGCCGGCTGCGCAACCTTGTGGGAGCCCGGCCATGTTTTTTGCTTCTCTGTTAGTCAGGAGAGGGGGCGGGGCCAGGCGCTCGGCGCGCTGATGCGGCCCGCCCCCCTCTCTTTTGGCGCCCAAGGAGGTTCCCAGCAATGCCGTCCTCCCACTAACAGACGGCATCCCAGTTAGCTTACTGGTGTAATTCCCACTGGTCATTGCGACTACCATAAAAAATCACCATATGGAGGCTTCCCAGGATACCGGGCTTGGGCTCCCTTCGGGGCAATCCCGGAAGTGTGTGGTTTGTGGGGCATCCCTTGTGGGGGATAATGGGTTGTTTTGTATTCCATGTGCACAGCAGGCCATTACACGGCAGTCGGGGTCCGTGCCGCCGGCCTCATCACCTACCCCACCCCGCCTTATCTGTACCCCAAGTGACACTGTCATTAGCGGGGAGTCGCAAGCTGATGTTTGTGCTAGGCTGGCCAACATCGAAAAGTTGATTTCTAGCTCTGCGGGCAGAAAGGCCCCAGCTAAGAGAAGGCATCTGTCGCCGGCCGCGCCGGTACTGGATTTTGATGACCATGATTCCCTTGACTGGTCTGATTATTCCCCACTCGAGGAGGGGGAATTGTTTGAGGAATCTGATGCTGAGGATCAGCAGTTTTTTGGATACTGGGCAGGCGCTGGGGGATGCAGTGGATACCCCCAAGATCCTGGCCCATCTATTTGAGGTACTGGATATTTCTCCGCCAGCGGAGACCCCCCACAGAAGGGGGATTTTTTGGGACTTCTAAGCCCCGCTTGGAGTTCCCAAATTAGAATCATTTTGATTGCATGATTCTTTAGGAATGGGAGAGGCCCAACCAGCTTCCCGGTGTTCCTCAGGGATGGGATAGGAAGTATCCCTTCCCGGTGGACGCGGTGAAGTGCTGGTCGTCCCCTCCCGAGGTCGATGCACCCGTTCTGGGATTGTCCAACACCTCCGTTGTACATTCTCCAGAAGCCACCACTCTTAAAGATGGTGAGGACAAACGCTTTGATCAGATGGCATGCCATGCCTTTGCCAGTGCCTTGCGGCCTGTTTGTGCCTCGGCGCTCGTGGCTGTGGCTGCCAGGTCTGTGGTTAGGGGCCTGTTGAGTGGTTCCCAACTTAACCCGGCCAGTGATGATTTCACAGCCCTTAAGCGGTGTAAATTATTTGTGACCTTTTATCTGCTAAGGATGACGTGATTATTATGTGTAGTAGAACCTCTGCATTGCTGGTGGCTATTCGCCGATAGGTCTGGCTACGCCAGTGGGCGGCTGGCATTGTGGCTAGGAAATCACTCGCAGTGCTACCCTTCCTGGGTATGAGGCTGTTCGGAGATAAATTGGATTCAGTGGCGAAAGGTGGAAAGTTACCTCAGCGTAAGTAGCAGCGTCGCCCCTTTCGGGGGGCAGGCTCCTTCAATCCTTCCTTTCGCGGTGCCAGAGCAGGCAGAGGCTTTGCCTACTCTAATTTCAGAGGTGATTCCTGGAACAGAGGCAGAGGACGCGCTAGTCCAGGCCTTAACTGGGGTTCCAAGCCCAAGCCTGCTGCCAAGACAGCTCAGCAATGAGGGGACGCCCTCACCCTTGCTGGTGGGGGGACGGCTGCGGCACTTCTTCCTGGTCTGGGCCCAGGAGGTCATTGACAAATGAATCTCGGATCCCCGGGCTGCGCAGGGGCTCCTGTTGGCTGTAAAAAATCTTCTGGTCATGGATGTCATATGCCCGGTGCCTTTCTCAGAGAGAGGCCGGGGCTATTATTCCAACCTCTTCACGGTTCCCAAACAGGATGGATCCATAAGACCCATTCTGGATTTGAAGCTTCTCAACAGGTTCATCAGAACCAAGAAGTTCCGCGTGGAGACTCTGCGCTCAGTCATCAATTCCCTTCGTCAGGGGGATTTCATGACATCCATAGACATCATGGATGCTTACCTTCATGTACCAATCTACCCAGCACACCAGAGATTTCTCAGGTTTGTGGTGGGAGATCAGCATTTTCAGTTTGTGGTTCTCCCTTTCGGGTTGACTTCGGCACCAAGGGTGTTCACCAAGGTGCTGGCAGGCATAATGGCCCTTCTCAGAGCCCAGGGCATTCACATTGTTCTGTATTTGGACGACCTCCTCATTATGGCATCCTCTCTGTCAGGCGGAGCTGGACACCAGGTATGGTTATGGCATCCTCTCTGTCAGGCGGAGCTGGACACCAGGTATGGTGGTGGCGATGCTGGAGAGGTTCGGCTGGGTGATCAACCATCCCAAGTCTTCTCTCTCCACCTCAAGGGAGATCTCGTTTCTGGGCATGAATCTGGATACCATTCGGACCAGGGTTTTCCTTCCTCAGTCCAAGGTGCAGATGGTTCAGGATCTGATACGTCTTCTCCTGTCCAATCCTCGTCCTTCTATCCGGCTAGGGATGAGACTGGTGGGATTGATGGTGGCTTCCTTCGAGGCAGTTCCCTTTGCTCAGTTCCACATGAGGTCGCTCCAGCTCAATCTATTGTTGGCCTGGGACAGATGTCCGCAGTCATTGGATCAGTCATTCATGATGCCTTGTTCGTGGTGCCCTCCGGGCCCGGAAAGGTTTGGCGCCTGCCAAGTCTACCATTAGTAAATGGATACGTCAGGCCATTGTTGGGGCCTATTCTGCCAAGGGGAGGACTCCCCCTTTTAAGTTCACTGCGCATTCTACTCGTGCTGTTGGTGCGTCCTGGGCTTTTCAGCACCAGGCTTCAGTTGAACAGGTTTGTAAGGCTGCTACTTGGTCTTCCGTTCATACTTTTTCCAAGTTTTACCAGGTTGATGCGCGGGCTTCAGCGGATGCTGTTTTTGGCCGCGAGGTTCTGCAAGCTGCAGTGGTTTAAGTTGGTACATTCTTTTACTGTTTTCGGTTCCCACCCATGACGGACACTGCTATTGGATGTCCCACATGTCATGATTATGGAAGTGGGGTGTGTGACATACTTGGAATAATACCATTTTGTGATTACTCACCTGTAAATTGGGTATTATAAGTATGTCACACACCCCGCTTCATCCCGCCCTTACTGGTATTTTGTATCTTTTATATGGTGAACCTTTTAGTGTTATGTTTGTTTATATTTGGCTCTTCCTGGTCCCCTTACTGCTGTCCTATACTGGGGAATGTGTGGGAGGTCCCAGGTATTTATGGACTGGGAGGGGCTCCTTTTTTTCCTGTCATCTCTGCAAAGTTCGCCCTCTACTGGCCATAACCCACATGTCATGATTATGGAAGCGGGGTGTGTGACATACTTATAATACCCATTTTACAGGTGAGTAATCACAAAATGGTATTTTTGCTCAGTTCCAATTGAGGCCTCTGCAACTTCACCTATTGTCTGTATGGGACAAGGACCCAGCGTCCCTAGACAGGGTCTGTGTGCTCTCCCCCCTGGTCAGGGGGTTCCTCTTGTGGTGGATGGACTCAAGGAACCTGTTGGGGGGCAGATCTTTTTTTGCCCCCTCCTGGGAGACGGTTCTGGAAGTCCCTGCGGTTCCAGGGGAGGTGGGGCCCTCAGGAGGCCCACACACCCCTCAGTATCTTGAAGCTGCGAGCGATCAGGTTAGTTCTGGCTCGCTTGACTACTCATCTTTAGGGCCTGCCTGTTCAGTTGGCGCTCGGACCCAGACGGCAGTTGCCTACCTCAATTATCAGGGAGGGACCCGGAGCAAGAGGGCCCTCCAGGAAGTGTCTCTGATCCTGACCTGGGTGGAGGCCAATGTTCCCTGCATGTCAGCAGTGTACATTCCGGGGGTGAAAAATCTGCTGGCAGACCCTCTGAGCAGGGGGACCTCTCGCTAGGGACCATGGTCCCTCTGCAACGGGGGGTTCCAATCTCTGTACCACCATTGGGGACAACCAGATGTGGATCTGTTGCGTTCCGTCACAATCACAAGCTTCCGGCCTTTGTCTCCCTGTCCCAGGATCCTCTGGCCTTGGCCACGGATGCCTTTGCAATGTCATGGCAGGACTTTCAGCTCCTGTATGTCTTTCCTCCTTTCCCCCTGCTGGGCAGGGTTATGTGCAAGATTGCTCTGGAAGGGGTGCTAGCAATTCTGGTGGCCTCCAGGTGGCCATGAAGAGTGTGGTTTGCAGACGTGGTGCAGATGGCAGTAGACCAGTACGTTCTGCCAAGGGTGCTAGATCTGCTCACTCAGGGCCCCTTACGCCAACCCAATTTACAAACTCTGGCCTTGACGGCCTGGCTGCTGAAACTTCCATCTTGATGGAAAAAGGGCTTGTCCGCCTCGGTGGTTGATACCATGATGAAGGCTAGGAAGAAAACTTCTTCCATCTATTACAGGGTATGGCGTACCTACTTTGACTGGTGTGAGTCTAGGTCTCTTCCCTGTCGGGTGTTTTCAGTCCCCAGGGTTCTGGAGTTCTTACTGCATGGTTGGAGTCAGGACTCCAACTCAGTACTCTGAAGGGTCAGGTTTCTGCCCTGTCTGGCTTCTTTCAGAAGTCTTTTGCTCAGCATTCTTTGGTTAAGACTTTCTTTCAGGGGGTTACTCAGGTGCATCCGACACGTAAACCTATGTCCCTGTTTGGGATTTGAACTTGGTTTTGTCTGCCTTGCAGGGTGCTCCATTTGCTCCTTTTCAGGATGCTGCTCTGGCTGTATTTACCCTCAAGGTTGTCTTTCTGGTGGCTGTTACTTCAGTTAGGCGTGTGTCTGAGCTGGCTACTCTGTCCATCCAGCCCCCATACTTTGAGAGACACCAGGATAAGGTGGTGTTCCGCTTTAAGCTGGACTTTCTGCCTAAGGTGGTGTCTGCTTTTCATTTGAATCAAGATATTGTTCTTCCTTCATTGTGCCCTAATCCTAGCAACCCTAAGGAAAGAGTTCTGCATTCCTTGGATATGGCCAGGTGTCTGAAGTATTACCTGGTAGTCACTGTGTCCTTCGGGACAACTGATGCTCTTTTGGTGGTCCCTTCTGGGCCCAGGAAGGGTTTTGGCTCCTGCCAAGTCTACTATTAGCAACTGGATCTGTCAGGCCGTGATTCAGGCCTATTCTGCTAAGGGGAAGAGTCCTCCCTTCCGCCTTACTGCTCATTCTACTCATGCTATTGGTGCCTCTTGGGCCTTCCAGCACCAGGCTTCTGTTGAACAAGTTTGCTAGGCCGCTATTTGGTCTTCTGTTCATACCTTGTCAAGGTTTTACAGGGTTGATGTTAAGGCCTCAGCTCATGCTGTCCTTGGCCGCAAGGTTTTGCAGGTGACAGTGTTTTAAACTGTCTGCTGTTGCCTTTTTTGTTGGGGATCCCACCCTACCTTATGGACACTGCTATTGGATGTCCCAAGTGTAAGTATTCTATTTGGAGCAGGACGTACTGTATACTAAGAATAATACAATTCTGTGAAATACTCACCTGTAGAATTGATATTATAAGTATACAGTACGTCCTGCTCCACCCCACCCTGGTTTTTTGCATTATTCTGGATCCCCTGTATGGTGATTGTTATCGTTTTTATAGTTATCATTTAGTGGTTAAATTCTCCCAGCTTCTTGTTCACTGTTTTTCAATGCTGGGGATTTGTGGGAGGTCCCTGGGTATTTGAGGGGCCGTGAGGAGCCTGTTTTGCATGTCTCTGCAGTGCAGCGCCATCTGGCGGAGGATAACCCAAGTGTAAGTATTCTATTTGGAGCAGGACGTACTGTATACTTATAATATCAATTCTACAGGTGAGTATTTCACAGAATTGTTTTTTTGTATACTTTATCTGGAAGCTGGGGGAGTATTGCATGGGATAAGCTTTGTTGTGCGCTGCTAAATCCAGCATTGATTTGCTTTTTCTCTTCTCTTTTTTTTTTTTTTTAAAGGAGGATGAGGAGGCTGATGCCAATGATGATGGTACGTGATTATTGCACTGCCTTTTGTTTTCACAGATTTATTACTCTGAAAGTAGAACTATTATGTTTCATTGTGATTATTGCCAAGGAGAACAAGGATTTTTCTCTGAATACAAACCCCAATCACAAGGCATTCTCCCAATATAAACCCCCAGTCATGTACAGAAAAGCTCTTCATTTATATTCCTAGGCCCTGATTCAATAGAAGTTGAAAACAAATTTTCATGGTAGGAAAAATTTCATTTTATGAGGAAAAAAAGCCAGAGAATTTCACAGTTACTGAATCACCAGAAACAAAGTATACATGTATATGCTTTTCTTAGGAGTAAAAAAGACTTCCATTGCCTTTCTAGCTGGTGATTCAGTAACAGTGACATTCTCATGCTTGTTTCTCAGAAAGGGATTTTTTTTTCATTGAATTGAGGCCCTACACTTACTATTAAAAAGGGTCATGGACCTTTCTCTGCTCCATTTTTCATCACAGCCAAGCTGCCTAAAATGAAAACATTTCCTTTTGCTGTTGATATTTTCAAGCATAAAAAAAACATTAGAAATGAGAGCCCTTTTCTAAGAAATACCTTTGCAATCTTAAACGTATTTGACTTGGGATCTAGTATGTATATTTACCCTGTGTTCCCCTGTTACATGATTTACTTGTACATTTTGGGCTGGCACCTAGAAGGCTCCCTAGCGAAATATTCAAATTTGAATATATATATATATTTTTTTTTTTTGGGGGGGGGGGTTCCGCAATATGAAAATAAACAAAACTGTGTATATAACAACATTTCGGATGAAGGTGGACTTACTCCCTTGCATGGCCTTTAGGTACCAACCACCTAAATCATTCAACTCACTGTGAATGCACAAGCATGTGACAGCGCTTCATTCCCCTCTTCTAGCAACAGTGTTCAGGCAGGGGTTTGGGGGGTTGCCTAATTACGCCAGCTTTAATGGAGACACCTCGCCACTGCCTACATGGGTTTAGGTTTGAAGATGTGTCGGGCTTGTGACCCACCATCGGTCACTGGCGTGCTGCCATACCCTCTCCGTTCATTGCAACTGAGGTACTGTGCCGTGGCCTGACATGCCCCCTCCATTGTACTGAATCAAGAGAGTGGCTGCACCCAAGTTCAGGGGAAGCGAGGATGCAGCAGGGTTTGGATCCAAGGATCAGGTGAATTCTTGATCGCTGACCTAGCACAGATCAGCTTCGTGGTACAACAGGTAAGTGCCCTTTTTTTGGGCTGTTGAATGACTCTAAAGGTGAAAGTAGCCCAACAGTCAAAAATGACTTAAACCTGACCAACACAACAAACAGTGCTCATATGACCCCTCCTCAGGGCAATTTAGATTGCTGCACATAAAAATTAATGTACCTTTATTCTTAGTATACAGTACGTCCTGCTCCAGATATAGTACTTACACTTGGGTTATCCTCCGCCAGATGGCGCTGCACTGCAGAGACATGCAAAACAGGCTCCTCCCGGCCCCTCAAATATCCGGGGACCTCCCACAAATCCCCAGATTTCTCTGCAGTGCTTACTGCGAAGACATGAAGTATCACTCTCTCGCAGGTGAGCGGGGCTTTTAAGCCTGCGGCCCTGTTGGACTATTCCCACCCATCCTTCGTGTGATGTGCCTCCCAGCCTTGGCTGCGCTGGTCGGGTGAACGTAGGCAGCACCATGCATGCTTATGGAGCGTTGCTCCACCGCAGGCTCCCACCAAAGGGTAGGCGGTATAGGCTGATGGTGAGCCTTTATGGATGCCCCTCCCGCATTATTGCCCCATGCCCCGTGTAGTGGTGGGTCCTGTACAAAGGGCCGCCATCCTCCCTCATTCTCCCTGTAGCCTTTGGGAGGAAAAGAAGGGGGGGTGTGGGTTAGCGTGTAGCATGATTCGTGCATACGGCTTTTGTCATGTCTTTTGACTAGTATATGTGGTGTCGGCCACCGCGCTGACTTGTCTTATTCTTAGTATACAGTACGTCCTGCTCCAGATATAGTACTTACACTTGGGTTATCCTCCGCCAGATGGCGCTGCACTGCAGAGACATGCAAAAACAGGCTCCTCCCGGCCCCTCAAATACCCGGGGACCTCCCACAAATCCCCAGATTTCTCTGCAGTGCTTACTGCGAAGACATGAAGTATAACTCTCTTGCAAGTGAGCGGGGCTATTAAAGCCTGCGGCCCTGTTGAACTATTCCCACCTGTCCTCTTTGTGATGTGCCTCCCAGCCTGGGCTGCGCTGGTCGGGTGAAGGTAGGCAGCACCATGCGTGCTTTTGGAGCGCTGCTCCTCCGCAGTCCCCCACCAACGGGTATGCGGTATAGGCTGATGGTGAGCCTCTATGGGATGCCCCTCCCGCATTATTGCCCATGCCCCGTGTAGCGGTGGGCCCTGTACAAAGGGCCCCCATCCTCCCTCGTTGCCCCCGTAACTCGGGGGGAAAGAAAGGGGGGGGTGTTTGGTGTCATTGTATTGTGATTACATGCACATGGCCTTTGTACTGTCTTTTGGACTTGTATATATGGTGTCAGCCGCCGCGCTGTTTCTGTAATTTTACTTGTATAACTGCCGCCGCCGCCACCGCGCGCGCTTTTTTCTCCATTGGAATGTTCCGGGCAGCGGCGTTACCTCAGACACCTTTGTGTCCTCATTGGCTGCTGGTGGGACTTCGCGCTCATCGGGAGGGCCTGGCCTGGCACGCTCCGCATCATGGCACACTCTGGCCCGCCCTTCGAGGTACTCTGCGCCATCCTGTCTGTTCACGCGCGCGTGTGACGTTCTTGCTTGCCGTGGTCCGTAAGTGCCCTCGCGGGCGGCTTTATACTCATTGTAGTGTTTCGGTTCTGACACCATTTTCTTCTCATTGTGTCTTTCAGACGGGTGAATCCATGGGCTTCTCCCGGCCCGATGTAATTGATAGTCGGGCCTTGTAAAATTCTCCCACTTCCCTAGCGGGTCTTTGGGGCATCCAGGGTTGCTTATAGCGTCAATCCCTACTGGCATATTGTGCCTAATAAATCACCATATGGAGGCATCTCAGGATAATGTGACCGGGGTCCCCTTGGGACAAGACCGGCTGTGCATGGCGTGTGGACAACCCCATGCTGACGCTGACAGGGCACGGGTCTGCGTACCCTGTGCTGAGCAAGAGCTGGCTTTGCATTCTGGCCTGCCAGTGGCTGCACCTCGTTTCACTTCACCTACTTCCCCAAGCTTAAATCTCACTCCTGCTGAGTCGCATATTAGTGGGGATTCTCAGCCTGATTTGTCTGCTGGACTGCCGATGGCTGAACAGATTATTGCGAGGTCTTTAGAGCGCAAGGGCCCTGGTAAGAAGCGGCACTTGACGCCTCATGTTACTGTTTTCCCTATGGGAACTGAGGAGTTTACGACTGTGTGGCTATACCCCTCCTGATGAAGGTGAGCTCTTCTCTGACTCAGGCTCATCTGATGAGAGGCGGGGGAGTCATGACGATTCTGGCCCTGAATATTGGGCCCAGGCTGACACTGACAATTTGTTGATCCAGATTTTCGAGGCTCTGTCTATCTCTCTCCCTGGTGAGGCTCCCAAGCAAAGAGGGGAGCGTTTCCATACAGTAACAGCACGTTTGGAATTTCTAGAGCAGGCACATTTCCATACCCTTGTGCTCAAGGAATGGGAGTGCCCCAGTAAACTTCCCGGGGTCCCAGGGGACTGGGATAGGAAGTACCCTTTTCCCCCTGCGGTGGTTAAATGTTGGTGGATGCCCCAATCATAGGGCTTCCTAACCCACCCTTTATTACAGCCCCTGCTTATGCAACCCTTCGGGATGCTGAGGACCGGCGCATTGACCTGCTGGCCTCCCACGCCTTTGCATGTGCAGGGACGGCGCTGCGCCCGGCCTGTGCCTCTGCCATTACTGCCGTGGCCGCTAGAACCTTTATCAGAAAAATGCTTGATCGTCCCCCTGATGATCTCCCCTGGGACGTGTTTAATGCACTCTCCAGTTGTGAGGTGTTTGTAAAATGTATCCTATTAGCATTGGATGACACCATTAGAATGTGTGCAAGAACTTCTGCCCTTGTGGTGGCTATACGTCGCTTGGTCTGGCTGCGACAGTGGGGTGCTGAGGATGCTGCAAAGAAGGCTCTTACCGGGCTTCCTTTTAAAGGGCTACGCCTGTTTGGGGCCGTCTAGACCTGTTTGGTAAGAAGGGTAAGTTACCCCAACGCAGGCGGCTGTCTCGGCCCCTTTGGGGCCAGGGCACCCCTTCTACCCCCTACCATAGTGTTAAACGAGAACCAGGGGTGTCCTTAGCGGGGGCTCGCGCAGATTCCTGCCCCAGGAGCAGCAGACTACGTCCTGGCTTCTCCGGGGGGGCTAAGCCCAAATCTTCCACCAAGTCCCCTCAAGCATGATGGGGCGCCCTCGCCGTCTGGGTGAGGGAACGGCTGCGGCACCTTGCTCTTGTCAGGAGGCATCACACCTCATACTGGTAGATTCAGGAGGTAGTGTCCTCCGGATACAAGATAGAGTTTGCTGCGCGGCCTCCCCCAAGATTATCAGGTCCCGGGTACTCCTGGTACCTGCCTCTGTTCAGGTGCTGGTGCAGGCCATGCAAGGCCTGCGGGGTCTGAGGGTCACTTGCAGATTGCCCTTAACAGGCAGAGGCAGGTGCCGCTACACCAACCTTTCCACAGTTCCCCAAAAGGATGGGTCAGTCTGGCCCATTCTGGATTCACAGATTTTCGGCAATTCGTCAATTACAGGCAGTTTCTGCATGGATACTCTGAGATGGGCCATCAGCTCCTTGCGCCCTGGGGGCTTCTTGCCGTCTGTGGAGATCAAAGATGCTTATTTTCACATCCCTGTGTCTTCTGGGCACCGAGGGTCTTCAGGTTCGCGTTGGAAGTCCAACACTGCTAATTTGTGGCCTTGTTATCTGGCCTCTCTTCAGCTCCCAGAGTGCTCACCAAGGTGCTGACGGGGGTGATGTCTCTGATGAGACCAAGGGGCGTCCGCGCAATGACCTACCTGCACGTCCTTATCACTTCCCAGTCTCTACGTCAGGCTAAGCTGGATACTCGGCTGGTGGCGTACATTGGGAGTCTTTGGATGGGTGATCAATCACCCCGAGTCCTCATTGTCCCCTTCATTGGTAACTCCATTCCTAGGAATGGATCTGGATACGGTTCAGGTGAGAATCTTCCTTCCTCAGCAATAAGTGGACAATCTGGTTGCACAGGCTCAGTCCTTCCTAGCTGTCCCCGTCCCTCCACCAGGCAGGGGATGCAGCTGGTGGGCCCGTTGGTGGCTTGCTCCGAAGAGGTCCCTTATGCTCCGTCCCCCTTGGGCCCTTCTGCAACTTCTCCTATTGTTAGTACAGGACAAGGATCCAGCATCCCTGGAGCAGGGTCTGTGTGCCTTCCCCCCTGGTAAGGAGGTCCCTCTTGGAGTGGATGAACTCAAGGAACCTGTCTGGGGGCAGTTCCCTTCTTGCCCCTTCCTGGAGACGATCACCATGGATGCCAGTCTATCAGGTGGAGGACATTGTTCCCTGCATATCAGTGGTATTCGCTCCGGTGGGGGTCCCTCTGCGACAGGATGTGCAAATCCCTGTCACTATGGGGTCCAACCAGTTGTGGATCTGTTTGTGTTACTATCACAAGCTCTCGGCCCTTGTTTCCCTGTCCCAGGATCCTCTGGCCGTGGTCATGATGCCTTAGTAACGTCATGGCAGGACATTCTGTTCTGTATGTCTTTTCTCCATTCCCCCTGCTAGGCAGGTTTCTGCGAAATATTGCTCTGGAAGGGGGGATCTGTGATTCTGGTGGCCCCCGGGTGGCCAAGAAGAGTGTGGTTCGCAGACGTGGTACAGAGGGCAGTAGAGTTTGTGATTGAGTGATTGAGACTATGGGAAGACTAGGAGCGAGCTTCTTCTTCTTCTTCTTCCATCTATTATAGAGTATGGTGTACCCATATTGATTGGTGTGAGTCTAGGTCTCTTCCCTGTCGGGCGTTCTCTGTTCCCAGGGTTCTAGCGTTATTACAGCATGGGTTGGAGTTGGATCTCCAACTCAGTACTCTGAAGGGTCAGGTTCTGCCCTGTCCGCCTTCCTTTAGAAGTCTTTTGCTCAGTTTTCCTTGGTTAAGACTTTCTTTCAGGGGGTTACTCATGTGCGTCCCCCATGTAATCCTATGGTCCCTGTTTGGGATTTGAACTTGATTCTGTCTGCCTTGCGGGGTGTTCCCTTTGGACCTATTCAGGATGCTGTCTGGCTGTTCTTACCCTCAAGGTTGTCCTTCTGGTGGCTGTTACTTCAGTCAGACGTGTGTGAGATACACCAGGATAAGGTGGTGTTCCGCTTTAAGCCGGACTTGCTGCCTAAGGTGGTGTCTTATGTTCTTTGATTCAAGATATTGTTCTTCCTCCTGTGCCTTATTCCTAGCAACACTGAGGAAAGGGTTCTGCATTCCTTGGACAGGTGTTGGAAGTTTTCCTTGGTAGTCACTGTGTCCTTTAGGAGAACTGATGCTCCTTTGGGCCTACGGCCACTCCATCCTGAATGCGCCCGATCTCGTCTGATCTCGGGGGGCTAGGCGACGTTGGGCCTGGTCATTACTTGGATGGGATGGTTCCTTCTGGCCCTAGGAAAGGTTGTTTGGCTTCTGCCAAGTCTACTGTTAGCGAATGGATTTGTCAAGCTGTTACTCAGGCCTATTCCACTAAGGGGAAGAATCTTCCCTTTCGCCTTACTTCTTATTCTACTGGTGCTTTTGGTGCCTCTAGGTCTTTTCAGCACCAGGCTTCTGTTGAACAAGTTTGCTAGGCCGCTACTTGGTCTTCTGTTCATACCTTTTCAAAGTTTTACAGGTTGATGTTAGGGCCTCAGCTCATGCTGTTTTGGCCTGCAAGGTTTTGCAGGTGACAGTGGTTTTAACTGTCTGCTGTTGTCTTTTTTGTTGGGGATCCCACTCTACTTTATGGACACTGCTATTGGATGTCCCAAGTGTAAGTACTATATCTGGAGTGGGACGTACTGTATACTAAGAATAATACAATTCTGTGAAATACTCACCTGTAGAATTGATATTATTTGTATACAGTACGTCCTGCTCCACCCCACCCTGGTTTTTGCATTATTCTAGATCCCCTGTATGGTGATTGTTATCATTATTATAGTTACCAGTTTTGGTGGTTAAATTCTCCCGGCTTCTTGTTCACTGCTTTTCAATGCTGGGGATTTGTGGGAGGTCCCGGGGTATTTGAGGGTCCGGGAGGAGCATGCATGTCTCTGCAGTGCAGCGCCATCTGGCGGAGGATAACCCAATCAATTCTACAGGTGAGTATTTCACAGAATTGTATTTTTTACTATTGCAGATGCCGCCGCCGCCGCGCGCGTCTTTTCCTTCATTTGGATGTTCCGTGCCGGGCGGCGGCTTTACCTCAGACGCTTCTGCGTTATCATTGGCTGCTTGTCTTTGAGCTTCGCGCTCTTCGGGGGGGGGGGGGGACCTGGCTTGCGCCCTTCGAGGTACTCTCGGCGCCATTTTGTCAGCGCGCGCGCGTGACGGTTATACTTACCGCGGTCCTTAAGTGCCCTCGTGGGCGGTGTTATACCGTAGTGTGTTTGCTTCTGACACCCCTTCTTCCCACTGTGTCCTTCAGACGGGTGAAGCCATTGACTTCTTCCGGCCCGGTGTAATTGATAATTGGGCCTTGTATAATTACTCCCACTTAGCGGGTCATTGGGGCATCCAGGGTTGCTTATAGCGTAAATCCCTACTGGCATATTGTGCCTAATAATCACCATATGGAGGCATCCTAGGAACGGGGTCCCTTTGGGACAAGCCCGGCTGTGTGTAGCGTGTGGGCAGCTTCCTGCTGACGCTGACAAGGCACGGGTCTGTGCACCCTGTGCTGAGCAGGTGCTTGCATTGCAATCTGGCCTGCCAGTGGCTGCGCCTCGTTTCACTTCACCTACTCCCCCAAGCTTAAGTCTCACTCCCGTTGAGTTGCATACTAGTGGGGATTCTCAGCCTGATGTGTCTTCTAGACTGGCTACTGTTGAACAGATTATTGCGAGGTCTTTAGAGCGTAAGGGCTCTGGTAAGAAGCGGCACTTGACGCCTATTGTTACTGTTTTCGCTATGGGAACTGAGGATACCCCTGCTGATGAAGGGGAGCTCCTTTCTGATTCAGGCTCATCTGATGAGAGACCAAGGGGTCATGACGATTCTGGCTCTGACCCCTGGGCCCCGGATGACACTGACAGATTATTGACCCAGACCTTGAGGTTCTGTCTATCTCTCTCCCTGTTGAGGCTCCCAGGCAAAGAAGGGGGAGTTTTGCCATACAGCAAAATCAAGTTTGGAAATTCCATTTCCATAACCTTGTGCTCAAGGAATGGGAGCGCCCCAGTAAACTTCCCGGGGCTCCAAAGATTTGGGATAGGAAGTATCCCTTTCCTGCTGAGGTGGGTAAAGGTTGGTCATCCCCCCCCCCCCCCTCGAGGTGGATGCCCCGATCCTAGGGCTATCTAACACCTCTGTCATGCATTCCCCTGATTCTACTACCCTGCGGGATGCTGAGAACCGGTGCATTGACCAGCTGGCCTCCCTCCCATGTGCGGGGACGGCGCTGCGCCCGGTCTGTGCCTCTGCTATTACTGCTGTGGCCACTAGAACCCTTATCAGAAATATGTTTGATAGTGCCCCTGATGATTTGCCTTGTGAGGTGTTTATTGCACTCTCTAGTGGATGTTTGGTGTAATTTCTGTCCTGTCAGCATTGGATGACACCATCAGAATGTGTGCCAGAACTTCTGCCCTCGTGGTGGCGGTGCGCCGCTCGGATTTGGCTGCGCTAGCGGGCCGCTGACAATGCTGCCAAGAAGGCCCTCGCTGGTTTTCCCTTTATAGGACAGCATCTGTTTGGGGACCGCCTGGACCTTTCTTGCTAAGGGAGGCAGGTTACCCCAGCACAGGCGACAACCTCGGCCCTTTAGGGGTCAGGGTTCTTTCTCCACCCCTTACCGTGATGCAAGACAGGGAAGGGGGGGTATCCTTCCCTGGGGCCCGGGGAGATTTCTGGGGTCGAGGCAGAGGACGTGGACGTCCTGACTCCTCCTGGGACCCCAAAAGCTAAATCCTCTCCCAAGCCCCCTCAGGCATGTTGAGGCGCCTTCACCCATCCGCGTGGGGGGGGACGGCTGCAGCACTTCGTTCAGGTCTGCAGGATTCATGTCTCAGACTGGTGAATTCAGGAGGTAGTGTCCTCCGTTTTCAAGTTGGAGTTGCTGCCGATCCCCCTCCAAGATTCATCAGGTCCCGGATTCCTCAGGACCCTTTGTCAGCTCAGGAGCTAGTGCAAGCGGTGCAAGGCCTCCTGGAGCTGGGGGTCATCTGCCAGGTGCCTTTAAGAGAAAAAGGCAAGGGCTTTTATTCCAACCTATTCACAGTACCCAAAAAGGATGGTTCTTTCAGGTTCATCCTGGGCTTAAAGATTCTTAACAAGTTTTTGTCAAGGGCAGGCGCTTTCGCATGGAGACTCTGCGCTCGGCCATCGGTTCCCTGCGCCAAGGGGATTTCATGGCTTCTGTGGACATCAAAGATGCTTACCTTCATATTCCTGTGTTCCCAGGTCATCAATAGTCCCTCAGGTTCACTCTGATGGATTAACATTACCAATTTGTGGCCTTGCCCTTCGGCCTCACTTCAGCTCCCAGGGTGTTCACCAAGGTGCTGGCTGGCGTGATGTCTCTACTCAGATGTTAGGGTGTCAGCGTGCTTCCCTATCTGGACGACATCCTCTTCACTTCCACTGTCTCTGCATCAGGCAGAGTTGGATACTCAGCTGGTGGTGCCCACCATGGAGTCATTTGGATGGGTGATCAACCACCCCAAGTCCTCACTGTCCCCTTCCTTGGTAACTCCATTACTTGGAATGAATCTGGTTACAGTTCAGGCAAGGATTTTCCTTCCTCAGCAGAAGGTGGATAATCATATTGCACAGGCTCAGTCCCTCCTTGCTTGTCCCCATCCCTCCTTCTGGCAGGGAATGCAGCTGGTGGGCCTGATGGCGGCGTCCTTCGAAAAGGAACTACACCTCCCATCTACGGTTCATCTTTTAACCACAAGAATGACATGTTCCCACAGCCCAAACCACATGGGATGTCTCTTGGAAACCAAATCTGCTGACTTGCCCTTTGATGGACTATTGGTCTTCCAAGAGCATTAAAGCTGTGGATACTTCCTCCCTTGGAAGAACATTTTCTCCCTTATGCTCAGTTCCAATTGAGGCCTCTGCAACTTCACCTATTGTCTGTAGGGGACAAGGACCCAGCGTCCCTGGACAGGGTCTGTGTGCTCTCCCCCCTGGTCAGGAGTTCCCTCTTGTGGTGGATGGACTCAAGGAACCTTTTGGGGGGCAGATCCTTTCTTGCCCCTTTCTGGGAGACGGTCACCACGGATGCCAGTCTATCAGGTTGGGGGGGGGGGTTTCTGGAAGTCCCTGCGGTTCCAGGGGAGGTGGGGCCCTCAGGAGGTCCACACACCTATCAATATCTTGGAGCTGCGAGCGATCAGGTTAGTTCGGGCTTACTTGGCTACTCATCTTTAGGGCCTGCCTGTTCAGTTGGCGCTCGGACAACCAGACGGCAGTTACCTACCTCAATCGTCCGGGAGGGACCCGGAGCAAGAGGGCCCTCCAGGAAGTGTCTCTGATCCTGCCCTGGGTGGAGGTCAATTTTCCCTGCATATCAGCGGCGTACATTCCGGGGGTGAAAAATCTGCTGGCAGATCCCTGCAACAGGGGGTTCCAATCTCTGTTCCACCGTTGGGGCCAACCAGATGTGGATCTGTTTGTGTTCCATCACAAGCTCCCGGCCTTTGTCTCCCTGTCCCAGGATCCTCTGGCCTTGGCCATGGATGCTCTAGCAATGTCATGGCAGGACTTTCGGCTCCTGTATGTCTTCCTCCATTCCCCCTGCTGGGCAGGGTTCTGCGCAAGATTGCTCTGGAAGGGGTGCCAGCAATTCTGGTGGCCCCCAGGTGGCCATGAAGAGTGTGGGTCGCAGACGTGGTGCAGATGGCAGTAGACCAGTACGTTCTGCCAAGGGTGCCAGATCTGCTCACTCAGGGCCCCTTACACCATCCCAATCTATAAACTCTGGCCTTGACGGCCTGGCTGCTGAAACCTCCATCTTGATGGAAAAAGGCTTGTCTGTCTCGGTGGTTGATACCATGGTGAAGGCTAGGAAGGAAACTTCTTCTTCCATCCATTACAGGGTATGGCGTACCTACTTTGACTGGTGTGAGTCTAGGTCTCTTCCCTGTCAGGTGTTTTTAGTCCCCAGGGTTCTGGAGTTCTTACTGCATGGGTTGGAGTCGGGATTCCAACTCAGCGCTCTGAAGGGTCAGGTTTCTGCCCTGTCTGTCTTCTTCAGAAGTCTTTTGCTCAGCATTCTTTGATTAAGACTTTCTTTCATGGGGTTACTTAGGTGCGTCCCCCACGTAAACCTATGGTCCCTGTTTGGGATTTGAACTTGGTTTTGTTTGCTTTGCAGGGTGCTCCCTTTGCTCCTATTCAGGATGCTGCTCTGGCTGTTCTTACCCTCAAGGTTGTCTTTCTGGTGGCTATTACTTCGGTCAGGCATGTGTCTGAGCTGGCGGCTCTGTCTATCCAGCCCCCATACTTTGAGAGACACCAGGATAAGGTGGTGTTCCGCTTTAAGCCGGACTTTCTGCCTAAGGTGGTGTCTGCTTTTCATTTGAATCAAGATGTTGTTCTTCCTTCATTGTGCCCTAATCCTAGCAGCGCTAAGGAAAGGGTTCTGCATTCCTTGGATGTGGCCAGGTGTCTGAAGTATTACCTAGTGGTCACTGCGTCCTTCAGGAAAACTGATGCTCTTTTTGTGGTCCCTTCCGGGCCCAGGAAGGGTTTGGCTCCTGCCAAGCCTACTATTAGCTAATGGATCTGTCAGGTCGAGATTCAGGCCTATTCTGCTAAGGGGAAGGGTCCTCCCTTCCGCCTTACTGTTCATTCTACTTGTGCTATTGGTGCCTCTTGGACCTTCCAGCACCGGGCTTCTGTTGAACAAGTTGCAAGGCCGCTACTTGGTCTTCTGTTCATCCCTTTTCAAAGTTTTACAAGGTTGATGTTAGGGCCTCAGCTGATGCTCTTTTTGGCCGCAAGGTTTTGCAGACGGCAGTGGTTTAAACTGTCTGCTGTTACCTTTTTGTTGGGGATCCCACCCTACTTTATGGACACTGCTATTGGATGTCCCAAGTGTAAGTACTATATCTGGAGCAGGACATACTGTATACTAAGAATAATACAATTCTGTGAAATACTCACCTGTAGAATTGATATTATTTGTATACAGTACGTCCTGTTCCACACCACCCTGGTTTTTTTGCATTATTCTGGATCCCCTGTATGGTGATTGTTATTGTTATAGTTACCAGTTTTGGTGGTTAAATTCTCCCGGCTTCTTGTTCACTGCTTTTTAATGCTGGGGATTTGTGGGAGGTCCCCGGGTATTTGAGGGGCCAGGAGGAGCCTGTTTTGCATGTCTCTGCAGTGCAGCACCATCTGGCAGAGGATAACCCAAGTGTAAGTACTATATCTGGAGCAGGACGTACTGTATACAAATAATATCAATTCTACAGGTGAGTATTTCACAGAATTTTATTTTTCTAACTCACTGTGGTAAATTTTCAAAACAATATGACAGTTCATGGAGCTGCAGGCCACCTGCAAACAGGAAGTGTTGTTGGGTTTCCTGTTTCTGTGCATTGTCAGTTATGTAAGTTGAATCCAGGAAGCAGCATGGCTGAGAGAGGAAGCTCTAAAATGGCCACTACAACTAGAAAATCGGTAGCAGTGTTTCAGCTTTGAGTGGGAGCTGGAGCAAATGTAAGTGCTGACAATGATTCAGTGTCATGCATACAGATGGGGCAAGTGAGTTTTGTGGGGGATTTCTTTTCCAAGTGTGCCAGGCTGTTAATCTGGGTAAAGTTTCATTTAACCCCTAACAGTTTTTACCATAGAGGCAGACACATGACACCTTTGAGAGTATTTTTTTGGGAAAAAGTTTACCAGGACTGATAGGAGGTTACACTGTTTTAGCACCCCCAACAGTGACACCTGCAGCAATACCGTCTGCTCTAGCGCAGATATAGGCATATAATACACATACACAAAATGAAAGTCTAAAGAATTGCCTATCATTGAGTCTTGACCTGATCTTTCTCATTCTTTTACCTGAAAGCAGGACGGGGACAAAAAAGAAAACGGGACCCTGAGGATGACGGAGACGAGGAAGACTAAACAGCTTAGACACAAGGACAAAACCCCTGAGGAACAAGTCACTTAGCGGAGATTTGAACCCAAGGCCCAGTATGAAAGCTCTTGTAATTTGCCTGTGCTCCTTTTTTTCCCCAGTTGGTTGCTGTGAGCTGAACAAACACAAAGCAAGGAAAGTCACGCTTAGCATTTGTCCTGCAGCTCTGCAGTTGTTTTTATTTTTGAAGATTTCTTTTGTGTTTAGCACAGATCCCTACAATCCGAGTAATGTGGTATTTTCTTCTGATGTGTTTGCTTTTAGAACATAGTTTGATTTCAGTTTCCAGTGTGGAAAGCAGCATTACATAGACATTGTTTTTTTCCTGTGGTTCATCATTGTTAGGCAGTTGTTTGCTGGACACACACTTTACAATCTGTTTCATCATGTTGATCATTCTTATGCACATTTGAAGTATCACAGCACTGAACTATGTACTGTTACAAGATTTTTAATAAAGTACCACTTCCTATATTCCAATGACGTCAAGTACCACTAAATACTGACCTAGGTGGGTGTAGGCCAGCTTCAGAGGATCTAATCTGCACTATACCTGGCCCAAAAGAGCTCCTATGCCAGCATCTCAAAATGTCAAATGTCTGCAGCTTAATGACTTAAGTGAAGGTGCACTGGACCAGGGCCAGGTAAAGTAGCTGAATGTCCATACAGTAGAGGTTCTCTGTAAAGAAGACCTATATCCTTCCTAGGAAAGCTATACACACAGAGAGCCAATACTTTTCCTGAGACAAAGAACCCTCTTGCCACTCCCAAAGGAAGCAGCCTTTTATATCCTTCCTTCAGTTACCGCCTGGTTGCCACAAGTACCACCAGAGGAAATCCCAGACTTGCACCCTGGTTGAGGAAACTCCTTACTATGCCATAATGGTAACATATTACAGATTGTAAGATGTGTGGCCAGTATTAGGGTTGTCACAAAATCAGTTTCTTATAAGTGAAGGCACCGCACCTCTCCTGAACATCTGAAAATCAAAATCAATAGGAATCAAGACATTCAAGAGTATTTTTTATATGCTATTAATAGAAGATTGTTAATGAAAATGTGGAGGACTTATCAACTGGAGAAACTCCCAGGCTTTCTTCATTACTAAAATGTGGAGAGCTTTCTCTAATAAATTAGAAAACAATGGTGTTTTAGATTCACCTGATGAATGAATGAAAAAAAGTGGAATCAAGTAGGTGGGGAATCTCTTCACACTCTGGCCTCTGATTGTTAGATATGTAACAAAAAATACATAGATTCACAAAGCATTATGTACTAGATGAACTGTAGATATATTAAGGGAAAGGGTGCACCCCTTTTTTATGCATCAAGACAATAAGATTTTAACATGACGAGTTGTGTGGTCAAAATCAAAAATCAGTGAAGGCAACCTCAGTAAATATTAAACAATGCTAAGTAGCAGTCCATGATATACTATATGTTCATAGGCAATGCATTTTTGTGACGATTTTGTTGCTAAACATATACACCATCATACTTATGGTAAGAAAACCATTAACCTATAGGAAGCATTAGTGACATAATCAAGCCTTTTTTACTGCTCTTGGTTGTATAAGTCATCACTAAAGCCAATGTCCAATAACTAAAGAAAGAATATAGGCTTTTGACATTGCTATGCCCTTGTAACAAGCTTATTGTAATCCTAATGCAGTGATTATTTAGGAAGCTACTACATTTTAGTCTAGGGGATGTTCCATCTGAAGAAAATCTAGGTATGGTCTCTTTCTAACCTTTCTCCCCCTGCTATAGGCAAGAGGTTTGCCTCAATATAAATTAAGTAAACAGGCTGAAGTGGATGGACTAAAGTCTTTATTCAGCCTTATATACTATGTTACTGTTTTTCCTAGATTGCCCATATCTAGTTGCCTAGTATATGGCGAGCATTCGTTGGCCAAATCACTAATGTTTTATTGTGAAGGGGATTGCTTATTCAACTGGTTGTATCCCTTTATCTAAACATATAATAGCAAACATGAGTGGGCTGTGTAGCATACATACAGAGAATGCTATATCTCCTAGATCCATTAAGAAAAGTTTTTTTCTTCTTCCACACTCCATCAAATGATTGTTCTTACAAAGCGTGCTGCATGTTTATGACACTTTCCTTGCTCCAGCACAGTAATGATTGTGTTGTGTGTGTGTGTCACAAGCTCAGAGGTTGCTAGTATGGTTAGAGAGTCTTTGTATGTCCAGTACTAATCTCATTTGGTTTCTTACTTAGGAGTGGCTGCCCGTCTTATACTATAAATCACTTGTAGGCAGGTGGGGATTCTTTTTTTCCCAGGAAACCCCAAAACTGCAATTTCTATTTGTCATTGGTAAATTTCAATAAAACTGTTTTTTTACCGAGCTTTCTTGTCTGAATCATGTATTCGCTGTGTATGTGTTTGTTGAAATGAGGCCATTAACCCTCTCTAAGTTCACTTCTGACCTTCCATTACATGTGAATGCTGAAAGTACATTCTGATTTTTACCTGAAAACAGTGTTGTGTTGAATTTGGGTCATGGCATAACCACTGTCATTTGTTATAAGTATTTGTAAATAGCTTGGTCTCTGCCTAGGTAATATTGCCAGTACTTGTTCAGCAGTGCTTAAAGCAGAGGTCCATTCATTTATTAACCCCCGTCTTTTACAAAGAAAAAAAATCCCTTACCTCGCTCGTAGTCCAGCGCCCTTCTCCCAGCGCTCCAGGTCCTGGGCGCGGCCATTAAGAGAGAAAGCACAAAGCAACAGTTCAACATTGCTTAAGGCGGAGGTCCAGTCATATATTAACCCCCATCTTTTACAAAGAAAAAATCTCTTACCTTGACCGTAGTCCAGCACTGTTCTTTCACTGCTCTGGGTCCTGGGCGCAGCCATCTTGAGAGAAAGCACAAAGTTGCATCCCCCGGCTCTGTGCCTCTGTTCACTTGAATGGTTGGGCAGGCAGGAGTGCACAAGGAGCTGGGGGATGCCTTTTTGTATCTTTCTGTGCAGGGGCGCACAGACCGAGAAGAGTGATGCTGCATTGTGGACAATGTAAGATAATTTTTTTTTTCTTTGTGACCCCCCTGCCTTGGGCGGGGGTTAATAAATGACTGGAATTCCACTTAATTTCATACCTCTTAATCATGTGATTTTGCCTTAAATTTTATTTCAAAATATAGTACGTTCTGAAAGCGGCACCAAATGGGCCCTTACTGAGACCAATAAACTAGTCTTGAGATATGTATGCAAATCTACTGAGGGAGTGGGGCTTATTAATGATTCCCCCAGCCCCCCCCAAAACAATTTTACGTGGAAGGGAGTCATGCTGGTACTGCTAGCTACTAGCCACACCCGCTGGGCTGGGTACAATAGGGTAAGGACATTAGCAGCCCACCTTTAGACCTCCTGCTTGTAAGTTGCTATAGCCTGCCTTCTGATCTGGTTCAGTGATAATTTACTGGTGTCTTATTAAAAAATAAAGACTTCCCTTTTCTCATTCAACACTGAAATAAAAATGACATCCAATTTGCTGTATCTTGATATCCTGTACCTCTTGCTTGATTTTCACTCTCCCATGTTCTGCATTGAATCTTCAGTTATCTTCTGGTGTTCTTAGAAAAGGAAAGCACAGCTCCAACCAGGGGCCGAGGTTGCAGGGCCGATGAGGGGCTTTTATACACAGCAGTGGTTTTCCCAGGCTTCCACTGGTGTCAGTGTCATGTTCAAATCAACTGCATACGCCCATTAAAGTGGACCGTCACCCATGGGTGATCGGCCCGGGAATCTATAAGATTCCCGGGCCGATCACCCCCCTCACCGCGGGACATCCGAGATCGGGATGTCCCGCGGTGAGGGACCCCCCCCCCCCAAAACCCCAAAAGAACTCACCTGATCGGCAGCGGCCGCTGCCGCCTCCCGCGCACTCCTCTAGCCGTGCGCGCGCCCGCGCCGGCCATTCACAAACGGCCGGCGCGGGGCGCGCGCACGGCTAGAGGAGTGCGCGGGAGGCGGCAGCGGCCGCTGCCGATCAGGTGAGTTCTTTTGGGGTTTTGGGGGGGGCGCGCACTGTCAGAGGGGCGCGCGGGAGGCGGCGGCGGACGCGCTGCCTTGTCCGCCGCTTGTCCGTGGGAGCGTGGTGAGGTGAGTTTGGGGGTTTCTGGGGGGTTTTACACAGCGGGACACCCCTAATCGGGGTTCCCCCCTGAAGTGGACCAAAACCCAGGATAGTCAAAATCCTGGGTGTTGGTCCACTTTAAAAGTGCACACGCTCACAAGTATTGCCTTTGTGCAAATTTTACACTTCTTACTGAATCAATATCATTGTCTGTATAATTTTGCTCTACTAAAGTTTTAATATGTTTACACAAAGATGTAAACATAGCAACAGTCGTAATCTCCATGCTTTCCCTTGGTATTTCCTTTCTGGGATGACTGTCAGGGAACCGCGGTCATGTGGTCTCAACTACAAACCAGGGACCTCCGTGCACACAGACAGCGTTCCCAAAACCCTTTGTCCGACCCCTCCTACCAGGGATACAAGGCCCGAAGCCACGGACACACAGATTCTTGGTTTAAGGCAAACAGATCACTCAAGTTAAAATGTAAGTTTTAATGCTATAAGCACACTAGGCACTGATAACAAGCATTTAACTATGATGTAATATAATATGATACAGATGATACAATTATGCTATTCTGAGATGGTTACAGGATTGAGCGCATTACACAGAGAAACAATAAGCAGTTACCTTAGTATGCAGTTGCAGAGTAGTAGTGATGATGGGGAGCTCTCACAAGGGGTGTGTCAAGAGCTTATCGATGATGATGGCCACCCCCAGTATGCTGACTGCATATACCCTCCAGATGAGTGACAATTACCTGGTTCCAGACCACCCTATTTATGCTGCAAGGGCTCTCTGCCCCCTTCCCCTCTGTGGGCTGGGCCATCACCTCCTATGGTTCTGGCATGTGTTTTTGCCCTAAAACCCTTTAGAGGTTATAACTTGAGCAGGGGGGTCGTATGGCCTTGGAAGCTGTCCCAAACTATCGGGCTGGACGCCGTGCACGCAATGAGTCCAGAAATCGGGTTCCTACGCTGACCAGAACCTTAGATCTCCATTTACGGGGCATTCCTTTTTTCCTATTCCCTCATAACCTATCCCCATGTGCGGTTTTGTGAGCCGGTACTGATTCTGCAACTGGTTTGGCGTTGCGACACATGGACGCGCAGTTATTGAGCAATTTCTGTTGGTGCCGCTAGTCTGCGATTTAATCCTTGCTATGACAAATTCACAGCCAGGGTCGAGCCAGCTACAGACTGGCCGGCAGCTTCCCAGCCTAAGGTGTGACTATCGGCAGGAAAGCGGCATCACAGGGGGTCTGTGATCTTCTGCTGCTTGACCTGTAAATGCTAATTATCTCTTCCTGAATAGAGCTTAGGACGTGTGCATTTAGAACAGGGGGATTAAAGGAAACGCTAATCTGGGATATGTGTGGTTTCTTAAAGGGGGATGCCAACATCAGCGATAAAGTGCAATGTAATATTTGACCTATTCCTCACACCTCCCCCTCTAAGAGTGTGCTAAGGGGCAGCGCTTCCTGATGCTGGCCCATGTGCCCTCTACCCCTGTCGGTAGCACTCAGCGGCAGCACCACGGCCATAGGGCTGTTTCGGGTTGGGGATTTTGGACAAAGTCCACATCCCTCCGGAGTAGGGGTTGGACCGCTCCCGGAAGGGGTGTAGGGTGGCCCATAGCTGGGACCGTGGGTCCACAGTCTGCCGATGGCAACTCATCCCTTTCTGCTTTACCCGAGCCAGGGGCCCCAGTGCATGTTGCCAACACTGGCTAAGGAGGCAGCCCCGAGTGGGTGCCTGCCTAACCTCCAGCACCATGAACTGGATCCCCTGGATGGAGAGTCTACCCTGGGGGGGACCTTCCTTGAGAAGGATCTCCCACATGGCAGTACCCACCCCGTCAGCCCAGGTGGGTGACAAGGCCATTGAACTTGGGCCCTGGGTGGCATAGTCCACCGCCATTGGTACAGACCTCTTTCTTTGCGGCAGAGTTCCCGGTGGGCTGCTGGGACTTGGCCCTGCCACCCCCACCCTCTGACAGGTATGGTACAAATGGCAGTGGGCAGCCAGGTCAGGCCCCACTGGCTTCTTGGTGATCCCTATGTGCCCAATCGTCCGGCTCTCTAAGGCATAGCACTCCTTAGCCCTGGACAGATAGAGAACCACCAACTGCTGGTCCTCAGGCCACTCTCCTGGTGACCCTGGCTTGACCATCATTGGGTACAGCCACACTTGTCTCCAGACCACCCAGCTGGGGTCTGGGCCCAAGTGGAGCTGCATCTCCTGTTCGGGGAGAACTCTCTGGGGGTCATCAGTGTCTGATGCTACCCCACATCTCTGCCTGGACATGGTCGGGGCTACCATGTCCTCAGTCAGTTTCACGGGACCCACCTCGGGGTTTCAGCCTGCCTCAGCAGCCTCCTGGGAGGAAGGGAAGGAGCGGTCGGTCCCCTGAGGGGACTCTGGGACCTGCTCCTCCACCACTTCCACCCAAGCTGCCGGTTCAGGCAGAACACCCTGGTCCCTTAACACCCCAGGTGTGCTGAAACCCTGCAGTGGGGACTTACCTAGGGGTCTCATTTCTCCATGGGCACCCCTCACCCCACCTGCAGGTTCCACCACCCCTGCTTTTGGGCCTGGGCTGGTCCCCTCGGGTTGAGGTGCCAGGAACCCCGGACGCGGGGTGGTTGGAATAGAAGAGACCATCCCATCCCCTGTCCGTTTCCCAAGATTTCCCTCCGGACCTCCATCGGCCCTGGCAGCCACTTGGTTTGGAGGAAGGGGGCAATTAGACCCCCGAGGGGCCCCTGAGCCACCAGCGCTCCCACTATTCACGATAGTGGCCAGAGCCGCTGTGGCCTCAGGTAATGCCTGCCCCCCTTCCATTCCCATCCAAGCTGCCAGTCCAGACAGACCAGCCTGGCCCTCTGATACCCCAGTGGCGGAGAGACCCTGCGATGCGGACTTACCTAGGGGTCCCACATCTGGAACAGCCCTCACCTCAGTCGCAGTTCCCTCCCCAGCTGCTGGGTAACCCTCCTTCCTCCGGGAGGAAGAAGCACACTTTATACTCCCTACCCCCACATTCCCTGTAGCAGGTAGGTTACTCACATTACTCATATTATTTGCACATCTAGGAGTATACATGTCATTACATTCTGGGGGACCAGACCTCGGGGGTTCAGTGGCCACATACTAGCCGCCCCAAGTCTGTCCCCAGCAAAACACCGGCAGGGATATTCGGCGATACCCCCACCTCCCGCACACCCCGCCCGGCACCCCAGTCCAAATAAACTTTTGCCATGGGGAGTGCCGATGCACTTCCCTCAATTCCGGAGACTGAGACAGTCTTTCCAGGGATGAAGTCCGGTGGGGACACCATCTCGGGGCGCACAAGAGTTGTCTCTGCGCCTGTGTCCCTAAGTCCCACAGCCTGGCCTACGGTGACGGCTGTACGTTGTCCAGATACCTCCCTGCCCCCTCACCAACACACAACACAGTGGAGGGGCGCTGGGCCGCACACCGCTGGCGCTGGGGGCAGGCGGCCTTGAAGTGTCCTGGTTGGTAGCAGTGGTGACACAGTTGGGGTCCCCCTTGCCTGGAGAAGGGGGTAGGGGCAGGGGTCTTGGGCTGAGGGGCGTGTACAACAGACGCCAGCTGCGGCTTACCCACTTCCCAGCTGGCAGGTTTCCGATAAAATTCTGGGGTAAGGTTATATTGACGGATCAGGGCTTGCTTGACCCCCTCGTAGCTCAGGGTGGTCTCACTGGGTAGGTACCAAAAGATTTTCAAGGCTTTACCCCTAAGTCGATGGGTTAAGTACCTGACCCACTGATCCTCCGGGACATGGTATTGATGGCAAACCTTTTCAAAAGCCAGCAGAAAGGTGTCCAGATCTGTGCCTTTGTCCAAGATGGGGAAATCCTCCGCATGCAACTTTGGGGCCTGGTTCTCAGGGGGCCCGCTACCAGCTGTGATGGGTTGAGGGTGCTGGAGCTTTAGCTGCAATACTTGGAGCTGGTGTTCCCGTTCAGCTTGCTCCCGGCGCTCGTCAGCCTCAATCTGCTTGCATTCACGGCGTCCCTCGCTTTCCACTTGGCGCTCGGCAGCCTCCTTCAGGACCTCATAGGCGGCACGGTCTCCAGCCCGGATACTGGCCAGAGCAGCTTGCAGGAGAGCGTATGGGTCTGCTTGGCTGGGAGGACCGGCAGGCAGGGCTCGGTCCTCCGGGATGCTGAGGGCTGGTGACTGGCTTCTGGGAGAGCCCTGACTGGGCCCGTCCACACCTAGTGCAACATCGGCAGCCACATCTCTGCTTCTGGCCCCGGTGCCACTTGCCATGCCTGCAGCCACTGGTCACTGACAGATATTGCACACTGTTGCAATCACACAATTTACTATAACCACTCTCAGAATATGCTTAGTGTTGAGCTGATCTTAATATCCCAGAAACAGAAAAGCCACTGCTGGTAATCTTTAGTGTATGAGAGTATGGGGCCCACACTCACACTATTTGCCTTATCCCACCACGCTGCCACCAATTGGTCAGGGAACCGCAGTCACGTGGTCCCAACTACCAACCAGGGACCTCCGTGCACACAGACAGCGTTCCCAAAACCCTTTGTCCGACCCCTCCTACCAGGGGTACAAGGCCCGCAGCGACAGACACACAGATCCTTGGTTTAAGGCAAACAGATCACTCCAGTTAAAATGTAAGTTTTAATGCTATAAGCACACTAGGCACTGATAACAAGCATTTAACTATGATGTAATATAATATGATACTGATGATACAATTATGCTATTCTGAGATGGTTACAGGATTGAGCGCATTACACAGAGAAACAATAAGCAGTTACCTTAGTATGCAGTTGCAGAGTAGTAGTGATGATGGGGAGCTCTCACAAGGGGTGTGTCAAGAGCTTATCGATGATGATGGCCACCCCCAGTATGCTGACCGCATATCCCCTCCAGATGAGTGACAATTACCTGGTTCCAGACCACCCTATTTATACTGCAAGGGCTCTCTGCCCCCCTCCCCTCTGTGGGATGGGCCGTCACCTCCTATGGTTCTGGCATGTGTTTTTGCCCTAAAACCCTTTAGAGGTTATAACTTGGAGCGGTCGTATGGCCTTGGAAGCGGCCCCAAACTATCGGGCTGGACGCCGTGCACGCAATGAGTCCAGAAATCGGTTTCCTACGCTGACCAGAACCTTAGATCTCCGTTTACGGGGCATTCCTTTATTTCCCATTCCCTCATAACCTATCCCCATGTGCGGTTTTGTGAGCCGGTACTGATTCTGTAACTGGTTTGGCGCTGCGACACATGGACGCGCAGTTATGGAGCAATTTCTGTTGGTGCCGCTAGACTGCGTTTTAATCCTTGCTATGACAAATTCACAGCCAGGGGTTGAGCCAGCTACAGACTGGCCGGCAGCTTCCCAGCCTAAGGTGCGACTATCGGCAGGAAAGCGGCATCACAGGGGGGTCTGTGATCTTCTGCTGCTTGACCTGTAAATGCTAATTATCTCTTCCTGAGTAGAGCTAAGGATGTGTGCATTTAGAACAGGGGGATTAAAGGAAACTCTAACCTGGGATATGTGGGGTTTCTTAAAGGGGGATGCCAACATCAGCGATAAAGTGCAATGTAATATTTGACCTATTCCTCACAATGACCCATTTCCAACTGTGGGTATTACACAGTGGTCTCCATGGCTCAGTGTCAGTGGGGTTCCAGGATGTCTTTGAATTGAGGTACAGTCACCCCTTCAAGTCTGAAGGCTCTAGTTGGAGCAGTGTCTCAAATGTACTGTCCTTTCTGTGGACCCAGAGTTTTTTTCCTCCGTTCTCTCACTTTTTAAAAGAAAGTCCAGTGCCTGCAGTAGCAGGATGTATGTTGCCTTCATAGACTCATCAGATGCCTGGTTTAGTCTCACCTCTATGCCTGTTCAGAGCAGGAACCAGTACAAGAGTTCATTCACAAAAGGCTATGGAGCAACAGATAAGGTGGCAGCTAGGTGGTTGTTGGCTACTCCACTATTTGGGAATAATCTTAGGCTTATAGAGCTTGTTCTGTTATACCTGGAATTTGGTACACATGTAGCTACCTTGAGGAGTCAGGTGCACACCTTTACTATTTTCTTGAATATTAGGATACTCAACACTGTCATTAAGACATTTTTGCAGGGTGTCTCGGCTTTGACCCCTTACTTTGGAAGCCATAATGATCCATGGAACGTGGACTTGGTCCTTTTAGCGCTGAGGAGGATCCCTTTAAGCTCTTAAATTTACACTCCCCTTCTCTGCTTTGGGCAGCTTAGAGACTTTTTAAATATGTTCCTTGGAAGGGGTTCTCCCAAAATGACTAGGAGTTCCTGGTGGTAACATATTCATAATCAGTGCTTGTATTTGCATTATTACTGCTGGTTTTAGCTGGTTTATTTATACAATAATTTATTAATTTAATTACGCTGTATCACTGTATATATTTTTTAAATCATCCTAACACAATGTTCCATTGTATATATACAGTATAATGTTGTATTTCCCTTATTAGGCGGAGATGTAGTGACTCTTTGGACTTTATTCTAATATGTTCATTATTTTTTGCCCCAACATTTGATATTCAACTTGTTGGACAAATATTAGTTAATTCATGTCCTTTCCAATACAGTGTTGTTTGCCTGTGGTGACCCTTTTATTCAATCAATTTTATTGGTCTGGTTGATGCCGAATCTATATGATTGCCGGTCAAATCCCCCGGACTGTGATGCCTCACTGTGAGTGGGCTATCCAGGGCACATGCGCTGCACTCCAGTGTGATGCATGGCACAGGTCATGTGATTCTCTGACCTTTTCAATGTGCCAATCTGTATAGCCCAACTCTGGTAGTGAGCGTGACGCTGTGCTCCATGATAGAGTGCGGCATCATGCAGCCTGAATAGGGAGGTCACGTTTGGAAGCCAGAGCAATGTGATTGGCCTGTGCCATTACCAGCAGCATGTCGCTCATTGGACGGCATGCAAGATTCGAGGATAAACCAGGTGCTTAGCTCCCTTTATGTTGCTTGCCTCCCACTGCCACATCGCCTGTGTGCGCTTGGACAAACACTTAAGAGAGATTGAGCAGTCAAATTTTAAAATCATTTTCCTGGGACTTCCGGGGGCGGAGCCAACTAGCATGGCCGCATTTTAGATGTGCTCCCGCATCACGCTACAAAATCAAGAGCCATCCTGGCTCCAAAAACGGATTACAAGCACAAACCTTAGGGGAACAGACTCACCAGACAACAAGGATTCGAGAACTACCCCTATTTTGTGAAACCCGGGAGTCCCTGCCCATCTCTGCAAGGACACACGCCGACCACGTGCGACGACGGCCATTGCAAGGCACTTCATATCTGAGGGGCTGGGGCAGAGAACTACAGCAACTGCATCTGCAAGTTACACCAGCAGCTCAGACATCAGCTGCTCGGCACCGGAGGGAGGACCGGAGGAGAGGATTAGGACGGCGGTGTAGTGATACCTTACAGCCCGCCGCTGAAGGGCTGCATCCAAAGGCTGCGAGATCACGAGGGGCGAGCGAGGCTCACTACCCTGGACGAAGGCGCCGCCTCGGAATAAGCCCAAAGACCGGACAGTGTGGAGCTAAACCCCCCGGGTGCTGCCGCGCTGCGGGGACGTACGAGAAGGCTCACCTGTTGAGGAAGCCCGGGGACTCTCTCACTGATACGCCTGCGACCGCCGGCTTAGACGGGAGGACACAGCGTTTGAGGCCGCCCGATCCTACGGCGCCAGTTATCACCCTGGTCGAGGTGCCTGCGGTGAACCCCTGTCTCTCACTTATTTGGGGACCAATATCGTTTACCGGGCACAACTATCCCCCTACTGCTACCTGACGGAGGGACACACCTGCGGTGGAGGACTGAGAGGAGACCCAGCTCGGCATCCGCCTGTGCACGCCTGGAAGAGGGGCCGTGAGGACTGCTCAGACTGTACACCAACAGCGAGGTACCGGGGAGCTGCTCCCGTCTCACACACACCCCCCCCCCCCCCCCCCCCCCCCCCGCACGGACAGAAACCATCCGGCAGTGCACTGCAAACCTGCGGGCCCTATCTCCCTAGCTTCTGCCCGCTGAACTCACTCGCTGAGCGGGGCTGAAGAGAGTGGCTTTGTCCTCCCCCCATTGAACGCTGCGCTGCTTACCCCCCCCCCCTCCCGGGATCTGAAAGCGGGGAGAAACTGTGTGGCCACCTCGAGGTTCGGTTGTGGTGTGGGGCGCAGCACCATTATGTCCTTGCTGCTGTGAACTTGCCCTGAGGGAAAAAATCCCTGCAAGATCCAAATATCCCCCGCCCTGCCCCAGAATTCAGACCCTAACCCTCACGGTCAGTTGAGATCCCCAACATATTCAAGCTACTTCAGGCCCGTCCCTCCCTACCCCCCCCCTCACCTCGGCGGAGACTCCCAGTGTGAGAAGCTGGACCCTCAGAACTGGCAACAGACCAACACAGCCATTCAAGACAAGAAACCAGCAAAGAAATCTTGTGCAGACGTACTTATTTGTAATATTCTCAGCAGAAGATCATTGTCTGCACCTGAGACAAAAGACAGCGGAGCAGCCTGCTTATCTTCGTAGTTTATGGGCTGGCTCGCTGCGGTTGATCTCTTTCTTCTCCTCCTCTTCTCCCCTCTCTTATAGAAGTCATAATCTATAGTGTACATAGTGTATCTAGTTTCAATAGTCATTTCCTTTATAGAATCGTAATCTATAGTGTATATAATATATATAGTGTATATAGCATTTGTAGTGTATATAGTCGGGTGGGTGGAGGAGAGGCCGACCCTTAACCCCTGAAGAAGACACTGACACCCGGTGGTGAATCTCGGTGGTGCAGGAGTCTGGAGGTGGGGACGGCTCTCTTCTGACACCCAGTGTCGAAACAGTATATAACCTACTGGTTGAAAACTAAATTGGCTTTGAGCCACTACTGCCATCCAATGGTCATAAGCATTACTATATGAATGTGCGCATAAATGTCATAACTATTGCTTTTTCCTTACAGGAATGTTTGAGAGAATAATTTGATACTTTCACCTTCCTTACAAACCAATAATCTGTAATATATAGTGTCACCTGGGAAGGGGAATTGCCCTTATTGACACCTAATACCGGAAAATAGAATATAATACTAATCAAAAGTAAACTTAACTGTGAATCACCATTGCCACCTGGTGGACATAGATAACAATACCAAGAATTGTGCAGACAGAAACTAATACATTCTTGAGAGTGGTGGTCGCGCTGCAGTCCCCGGGTACAGCACCCAACTCCAAACCTAAACTCGACTCAAAACACCATGAGCCAGAGAACAACCAGGGGCATGGATAAATACATAGAAAAACTTACCCCGACAGCTCACAGCAAATCCAAATCCAAATCAAAACAAAACTCCCAGGCGGATACCAGGCAAACTAACACTCCGCCATCTTCGCCACCCTCACCTGAACTTGGTGGCTCCCCCCAGAGGGATCTGCAGGGTTCACACACAGGGGAGAAAGACCAATCTATAGCACAGGAAGTTATGGACACTTTAATACCCTATTTCGATAAAAAATTTGGGGACCTACATCACACTCTTACGGGGGCTATGGAACAAATCAATTCCCACACACAACAAATAACAGAACTTCAACAAAGGGTCAGCGACCTGGAGGACTGCAATGCGACATACAGTGAGAAAATTAAAAAACAAGAAAAACTCCTGAACACCCTATGTGAAAAACAGGAAGACTTAGAGAATAGAAGCCGTAGATCAAATCTTAGATTTGTGGGCATACCAGAAAGCTATAAAGGCCAAGGGTTAAAATCCTTCCTTACCGGTGAACTAATGACAGCGTTGCAGCTACCGGCATGTGACCCTAGGAAAATAGAAAGAGCACACAGGCTAGGACCAGATAGACAATCTGAAAACAATAGACCTAGAGCAACTATAGCCAAATATCTACACTTTGAGGATAAAGAAGAGATTCTGAGAGCTTATCGCAGACAAAAAGAGGTGGTGGTGGGGGGAAAAAAAATCCTGATATTTCAGGACTTCTCTGTCGCTGTAACCCAGAAGCGCAAAGAGTTTTCCCCCATTTGCCAACACCTCGTACAACAAGGAATTAGGTTTGCCCTGCTATACCCTGCAAAATTAAGAGTCACAATCTCTGGAGAAAACAAAACATATGATGATGTCAAAAAAGCCAAACTGGATTTGCTACCACCAAACACAGGGTGATAGGATCTTGCCCGCTAAGGGCATACGGTTGCGTCATACAATATTTGACCATGATCCCGGAATGCACTAAGCAGCTTATAGGTGATTATGGTAACGAAAGACCCTCTGCAGGGCAAAGAGTTTATAAAAAGTTTGTAAGGATAACAGAAGGTTTATTGAATGATAGAAACCAACATAGGATATCGATGTTGCCCCTTTATGGGACAAAATGTTTGGAAAAGTTTATACAGTTAATGAAAAGTTTATTGAACGGCATTAGCCATTACAAGGTTAAGTTGATAACAATCTATACAAATGTGCAAAGTTTTGACACCGTGTTTTTAGCTATTTTTCCCAAGGTAGATTGTGATGGCTCTCGAGTTGTTGAGGTTGACGGTGTGCGCCGCTCGGGATGGGGGCCGCGATCTTTGGGACCTCATAAGCAGGGTAAGCAATTAAGAGACAAGAGGCACGGGACTGTGAGACACGCCCCATTCAGTTTATCAATCACATAATACATGACAACCGATAAAGCAATGACAGACATCATAGTGAAAAACACAATTAAAATAGTCTCCTGGAATGTGGGTGGCTTAAATCACCCCGTCAAAAGGAGGAAAGCCCTGACATCAATCCACCGCCTCAACCCAGACATTGTTGGGTTACAGGAAACCCATTGGAAAACTGGGGAGAAAGGTAACCTCAAAGCCAATTGGATAGGGGAGGAAATTGCCACCACTTACACACAGAAGAAAAGAGGGGTTGCCATACTAATTGGCAAACATCTGCAATACAAGATAATAGAAAAACATATTGATCCTGAAAGTAGATACATAATTCTGAAAATAAATGTGGCGGGACAGAACTTCACTCTAGCCAACATTTATGCACCCAATGGCTCTAATGCAGACTTCTACACGGAACTCACACAAAAGTTAATAACAATACAGGCACAGAATCTAATTGTAATAGGGGACTTTAACGCCACTATAGACCCCAAGATGGACAGGCAAGAATCACGTACCACACAACCCATGGGAGACCCTCTCAAGTTTTTGTTACAGAACACGGCATTGGTTGACCCATGGAGACTCTTATACCCCACAGCCAGGGAATACACATGCTACTCAGTAGCCCACAAAACACTATCAAGAATTGATTATACCTTAATAGATGAACAATTAATGGGGGGGGTTGCGGATGCCTCCATCGGGCCAATCACAATGTCGGATCATGCACCCCTCTCACTGACAATTAAATTGGAAACAACACAAACCCGCTCTAGAATTTGGAGATTTCCAAACTACCTATATACTTCCCCAAAATTTAAAGAATACCTGACGAAAAGTTGGGGAGACTTCCTAGATGATAATATTCAGCATATAGATAACCCAACACTACTATGGGAAACAGCGAAGGCTGTATTAAGAGGACAGATCATAGCATACACAGCTAAACAACGGAGGGATGCCCAGGCAAAACACACACTCCTTTACAACGCACTTACCAAAGCCTATAAAACCTACATAGCACATAACACACCAGAAAATAAAAAATGCTGGTTGGAAGCCTCCCTAATACTGGATACATATTTGGGAGCAGAAGCCAAAAGTAAATTACAATTCCAGAATGCCAAATACTTTAGGTTTGGAAATAAAGCTGGGTCACTATTAGCTAAAATGGTAAAAATAAGGGGAAACAATAGAGCTATCAATGTCATAAAGGACACATCCAAAGGCCACAGAACACATGACTCTAAAAGTATAGCAGAACAATTTGAGGGATACTTTAGAGAATTATATTCATCTACAGCGACAAACTATACCACCACACAGGACATATTGAAAAAGACACAGCTCCCACGACTTACAACAGAACAGAGGAATATGCTGGAAGCAGACATAACGGATCAGGAAATAGAAAACACAATCAAAAACCTTAAAAACCAAAAAACCCCGGGCCCTGATGGTTATACAACTGAGTTTTACAAATTATTGAACCCTGCAGTGATACCCATACTTCGAGAAGTATTTCACAACATCATACACCATGGGACCCCAATGTCCCGATTTACTGAATCTTATACAATTCTGCTACCAAAACCAGACAGAGACCCAGAACTGGTCCAATCTTATAGACCAATATCGTTACTAAACACAGACTATAAAATTCTCTCTAAGATATTGGCGGACCGGCTTCAATGCCTTCTCCCGGGGCTGCTTACCAAACACCAACTGGGCTTTGTCAGGGGCAAACACATCTCAATAGGAATACGTACAGCAATAGCAGCAATCACTACCAGTGGTAAGTCTGGGGGCCTTCTCCTCAGTCTGGATGCTGAAAAAGCATTTGATAAAATTGCATGGCCATGGCTTAATGCTGTGTTAGCGGAAAGAGCCTTTGGTAACATGTTCACATCCTTAATACAATATATATACAAAGCGCCAACTTGCCAATTACTGGTCAATGGTCAACTTACAAACAGCATCCAGCTGGGGAGAGGGGTTAGGCAAGGATGCCCCCTGTCACCACTACTATTCAACCTAGCAATTGACCCCCTTTTTAGACTATTGGAAGGGGAAACCGCCTTTCAGGGAATAAAAATAGGTAAAGAAGAAGTAAAAATGACAGCTTTTGCAGATGATGTCCTATTGTATATAGCGAACCCTCAAGCCACTCTCTCACGGATACTAGAAATTATAACCCAATTTGGCACTGTCACGGGCTACTCAATTAATTTAGAAAAATCGGCAGCCCTATACCTTGATGGCCGTACAAAACCGGCTTGGGGAGAGGGATTCCCCTTCAAATGGAACAGGCAGCATGTTAAATACCTAGGTGTTCTACTACCTAAAAATTTACACCTACTCTATGACATAACCATCAAGCCTGTGATAAGAGAAATACAAAAAAACTTACAAACCTGGGCTAGCCTGACCCTCTCATATCTGGGGCGAATCCACTTAATAAAAATGATAGCGTTCCCAAAGTTATTGTTTTACTTACAAACACTCCCTATACTTCTAAATAATAAGGAAATCACAGAATTGCACAAAAGCTTCAGAGAATTCATTTGGGGCAAGAAAAGAGCAATAATAAGCAGAAGGGTGTTGCAGCAGCCACGGGAGAATGCTGGAGTAAACCTCCCAGATCCCTCTAATTACAACACAGCGGCACTGCTTGGAGTGTTGAGAGACTGGATAAAAAATACACATATACATACAAATCCACAGTTAGATCAGAATACGATACCAGATATTAAACTAGCCTATTTGATCCATATGCCAAGAGCAGAGTTACCTGAACAGGTCACCCTAAACCCGTTGTTGATGTCCATCTGGGGCCTCAGGAAAAAATATAAACTAAACCCTCACCTATCAGTACTATTACCCATCACAGGCAACTTAGACTTCTTGAACGGGAGCCAAACGCGCCCTTTCACGGAGTGGGAAAAAGCAGGACTCACACATATTGGACAGCTACTGAAGCAAAATGACAAAAGAATACTTACTTTCCAAGAAACTAAAGAAAAATTCCCATTCACAGCCCCACACATTTTTGCATATTTTCAACTGTCGTCCTATGTCAAGAAAACAATCAAAAAATGTTCTTCTCGAGACTGGGAAAATGAGCTGGACATACTGCTAAATACAACACCTCCAAATAGTAAAGCCATAGCGACACACTACAAATTTCTGAGGCACACCCTTCACTATGAAGAACTCGGTACAGGCATGGTCAGATGGTGTGCTCACTTTCCGGAGTTGGATATTACCGAACTGCTAAAAATTTACAACTACTCCTGGACAACTTTGCAGGCATCCTCTTATAGAGAAATGCTGCTCAGGTTGTACCATTACAATTATGTATCACCAGCTCGATCAGTGCAGATGAAACTGTCTGATTCCGATCACTGTAAAAAGTGTGGGAAAGAGAGAGCGGATTTATATCACTGTTTGTGGGAATGTCCGGTAATTAACCAATTTTGGAGAAAAGTGCATAGATACATGATCACAAAGCTGACAAGCTACCTACCCCTAACTCCAAGGTGGGCAATATTCGGTTCCATAGACACCAATACTCAGAGAATAGACAGAGGAACAAAAAAATTAGTCTTACTGATAGCCACAGTAGCTAAGAAGGTTATTCTTCAGGGATGGATAGGGAGTGACCCACCCCCATTTCAACACTTTATGGAAAAACTACAACAGCTCTTTAAATATGAATGGGCTGAAGCAACCTTAGATAAAGAAAAGAAAACGCCCAAATTCTTCAATACATGGGAAAGCTTTATTGATACTTTAAATTCAGAAACCAAACAGAAACTATATCGGGCATTCCAAGACACCACTTGGTACTTGACAAGAATGGTGGAAGGAGATGATCCAATTGGGCTTGGGGTGGGGGATGTGACCGGGATGCGTGGCCCCCATCTTGAGCGGCGAGACCAGGTGTAAAGGGCGTCTTATAATTATGCAGCGGTGACTCAAATCAGATGTTACAATGTTGGAAACCTAATGTTGATGTACACTGTTAAAAGGAAAAAATTGATGTTCAATTTCAAGTAATGTCACGTATACACCTCTATTACTATGCTGTAATCTTATGAGAAGATTGAATTATGTACTGCATATACTAGAAAATTGTTGAAAACCCAAATAAAAAGATTTTGAAAAAAAAAAAATCATTTTCCTGTCAGCTTACCTGATGCTGTGTTATTCCCATGCTGTCTCTTTTCTAAAGTTACTGAAAGGAAGGGGAATTTCTTCTTCCCCTTATCCAGACCACAAATTGAATCCTGAGGCTTGTGTCAAGTTGACACCCCTCTTTTAGTGATAGGCTAAAATAGAGCCCTCCACACTGGCAGTCAAGCCCAGCTCACGCCAATGCAATGCACACAGCATGCTTGCATCACTCAGCCCTGCCACTCCCATCACAGAGGACAGCACAACTTGTGTTGAAACTTTGGCAATATAGCCAATATTTTCATTTTTAAAAAGCCCTACACAGTGGAAATACTTTTGAGTGCGCCATGGCATTCTCTTGACCTGTCACACTCATGTATAGAAAGTAAACTTTTAAGTAAGCATAGATGCCCTGATGTGTAAAAACCCATTGATTGCTGATTGATGAAACCTTTTTGGTGATCCCACGGTGCATGCACAGGCTATAGTGGCATCCCCCGGCTGATGTGCACCATGCATATGTGAGCAGTTGGGGTGCACAGCCTAGGAAGCTAATTGGAGGAGAGCCGGTATATTCACTGTGTGACTGCAGGCAAAGTAAGGATACCGACGTTCCCTTGGGAACATATCCAAAATCAGGATGCCTGAAATGAGAACAAAACCCAGGAGAGTGAAAATCATTGTCATTCTTAGAGGAGAGTCTAGATTTGAGATGATTTGAGTTGAGCAAACTTACCTTTTAAGAAAACTTCCAAGAGGAGAAAAGTTAGACAAAGAGAACGGAACATATATATCCCTGCTAACACATTGATTGGACTATCACACAATAGTGTTGCAGGAGGGGTAGAGTGGAGTCTACCTTTCAGTATTGTAAAGCAAGTAGAAAAGGACAGCAGCAGATTTATGCCTCAGCACATGCAGTATAAAGTAAGTATAAATCAGCGGCATAGGAAGGAAAAAATGCTTTAATTTTACACTTAGCCTGGACAAACACTTTGACTGTCACAATCACGTGTAGGAAGTGATCAAAAATCCTGGCCAATAAATTATCACCACCGAAAAGGTATTTCAATTCTTTATTGATCCAAGTCAGTGACTTGCAGGATTGTCATTCACAGAAGTACACCAACATACGCAGAGTACATTTTGAATACACATATTTTTCTTATATATTTATATAATGAAAGGCAAACCAGACTGCTCATCTGTTTCCAACTGCTGTTCCAGTTACGTAGTGCAGACTAACAAGAGAGGATAGACTCCAATGGAGTCCTCTAATGTTTTCCTTCTTGTCAGTCTTTTATTATTGTAAATCAAAGTGAAGCATCTTTAAAAATATGATAGAAGTCAAGAAAAATAGTACGTGGAAGTTTCAACTTTATTTTTACGTGTTCCGTTTAAAATCTATCACTAAATCTACATCCTGTAGCAATTAAACTGAACGTTCAGCATAATTTAATGAAAAGTCTATACCCTTAAAAAAAAACTTGACTGGCATCTAAAATTAATATATTTTAGGTTTTTAGTCACTTAGGTATTATTATTTCCCCCACTCAGCTGCAACTCTGTTCAGGACTCTAGAATTCGGGCGCCGCTATCGTGCCTCAGAAGCATCACATACTGGGGAGAGATGGGGAGAAACTGCAGTGGTATGGCTTATAGCTGTACTTTGCACAGACAGAGCAGAGCTAGGGTCAGGAAAAGGACAGCAATCCCAGAATGCAGAGCGGCACAGTAAGAAGACCTGTCTGCAGGCAGCCTGAGACTCCATGGGCCGCTATCTTGGATGTTTAAAAGCTTGGTAGGTGCAGTTAAGATGATTTTCAATGTGGGCAATCTGTATGTATAGGACAGGGGAAACATATATGATGTGCTCTTAGGGTGAAGGTCTGATTTAATGGGCAGCAAAAATTATACAGTACAGACTTCACCTAAAGGACATCTTTTAAAAAAAATACTCGCCTTACCTTGCAGCTGCAGTCTTTTACTACAGTATGGGGAGATACTTATTGAATGGGTACATTTGAAACAGCATCCATAGAGAGATCCGCAGCAAGATGGGTAGCGCGTCATTTTCATTTTAAATATTTACAGATGCCCTTTAAATCGGACCAACACCCTTACAAGAAACAGTGCCTACATGCATCCCTACCCAATTCCCAGTTTGACCCCCTCAATGGCGTCCTATAGATTGACCAGTGGCCTGCAAAGAGGAAGTGCTGGATTTTCTGATGCTTTGCATTATGGGTTATGTCCAGGCACCTGCATGACTGGGATCCTGAGAAATAAAAAAGCCTCTTGGGTGCTCCAAGATGGCTACAACCTGGAGATAACGCGTGGAATGATTGGGCCCACTTGTTTTTACTGTTTTGCTAGGAACAGTAGCAGGTTAATTTAGGAGAAAATCCATGAGACTCTTAATGGCAAGAAAAAATCCTGGGTTTTGTTTTACAAAGCCACCCTGAACTGGGCTGCCTCTCTGTGCGCATCTCCACAGATCACCAAGAAAACTCACACCTTCGGCGTTCCCATGAGGCGGGCTGGTCAGTGCGCTTGGCTCCTTTCAGCTGTGCTAGCCAATGTGACGTCTCAGCAGCTAGCAAGCGAGCTGGGGTGTCACACCAAGTGGGGCATCCCGAGCTGGGAGAGAAAATTGTCCGTCCTGGGCCAGGGTTCCCTTTTAAGAGGTAACTTACCTGGAGTTGTAGTGTGGTGGTAGTGTTGGTGTACTAATAATGCCTTCTCATGTATCCTACAAGCACACCTGCCAGCAGGGCCTCCTGGGTGCATATACAGTAGCTTAGTGTCAGGAGCCTATTCATGTGTGAGCCCCATACAGGAGGATGTGCATCACCAATCACACATGACTTCCTCAGAACTGCATTTCATAGTACAGATGTCTGAACCCTTCCCCACATGTCGGCTTGTACACAATGTAAATCTTAATGCATGGCTTATTAAAGTTTGATGTACATACTTTAAAGTGGACCAACACCCAGGATTTTGACTATCCTGGGTTTTGGTCCACTTCGGTGGGGCACCCCGATCGGGGGTGCCCCGCTGTCTGAAACCCCCCAGAAAGCCCCAAAAAACTCACCTCTCCCCGCTCCCACGTGACCGCGCCAGCCAATCACAGCGCTTAGAGCCGCTGTGGTATGCGCGTCCAAGGCCGCCTGGACGCGCATACCAGCTCAGCTGGCTCTGAGCGCTGGAGGTCGCGTCTCGCGCTTCCCTCTAACAGGGAGCGCGCCTGCACCGGCCATTCACAAACGGCCGGCGCGGGTGTGCGCCCTGCTAGAGGGAAGCGCGAGCCGCGTCTCGCGCATGCGCCGATGGAACGGGGCTGAGGTAAGGTTTGTGGGCCTCCTGGGGGGTTCCTCCCCGCGGGACATCCCGATTTCGGATGCCCCGCGGGGAGGGATCTGATCGGTCCGGGAATCTTATAGATTTCCGGGCCGATCCCCCCTGGGTGTTGGTCCACTTTAAACACAATTTACTGTGACGCTTACTTTATGAGCAAAAAACTGATTGCATAGAGATTTTTCATCTATGAAATGTGGATGGTAATGCAAGACAATTAGGGAAATTTATTTGGTGAGGATAAGGGATCAATAATTGCACTGGTAACGAGGATAAGAAGGGATTTGGAGCAATAATGAGTAGCTGACTCTGGTCCTTTTAGCTTATAGTGCTCTGCTTGATGTGGGGGAAACTGGCAGCCCAGCATGAGAATGTGCATGTGAAAGCCAGTGAAGGAGGGGGCAGTTTTGCTGAGGAAGGAATGAATAGTGAGGCAGATATATAGTATTATTTTTTTTATAAGGAACACCTTTTCTCTATGTTAAAGGGGATCTACACCCTAAAGAATAAAATTACACCAAATCCCCATTGGGGATTTCTATTTTAGAGTGTTGGTCTGTGCTTGACCTGGTAGAAGCATACGGGGCAGAAGTGACTGCTGAACTTACGACACTCTGTGGTCCTTTAAAGCAATCCAAATAGACTTTTGGATCACTAACGTTGGCTAGAAATAAATCCAAGGCGGTATTTGGTATTCCCAAAAGATTAAAACAAAATGTAAATCCCTCTTTTTGGGATATATACCTACCTAGGTATCCAGCTGTGGCTGCAAATGTAGATTCCAGCGAGTGCCCCATTCCCTCCATCCTTTGTGGCCAATGGTTTGCCAGTGGTGGCACACGGAGTTCATGAAGTAGGAATGCTGCAAAGGCTTTCTGCAGTGGTATAACTACATGTGACGGGGCCCTGGTGCAAACAATAAATTAAAAGTTCCATTTTGTTTCAGCCTGTCGGGCACCCCAAGTTGGGATGACTCCCTTTGATTCATTGCTAGCCAATACTAGTGAGTCTATTTTGACTTTTGGATCAGTTTAAAGGAGATATAAAATCAGCTTTTTCTGACATTTTGAATACCCTGCTAAGCCTAATTACGTAAATTAAAAAAAAACATGCCTGCTTATCCATGATCCATGCCAGAAATGGATAAATGTATATTTATTAATGATGCCTGAGCTGCAGCAGCCAACAGGAAGTGAAGCTACAGTGCCCCATTTCCTAGGTCTGCTTTAAGGAAAACAGAAGCTGTCTTACTATCATGTGACCCAGGAACAGAGGTTGTGCACCACACGTGACAGCTGTGACATGTGAACAAAGGAATAAAAAAAATATGCATGGAAATGGGTTTTATCATTATACTTCCATGTATTATTTGTGCTCATGGTTTATCATCCTTGCTCCTGTTAGCATAAACCATGGCACTTTATTCCATCTTCATTCTACTACTGACTGTCCCCCCATATTGATGCCTGAAAGCAAGTGGCCTTGCATGTGTATAAGCATCAATATACTTTTTAATGGCCAGGCAAGCAAGAAAGCGGAGAAAATTGGATCCATACACCATAGGCACACATTGCAAGCCCTGCCCCCAAGACACATTTTCTCCAGCCATTCACCTTTTAATAGGACGACTTTTGGGACACAAGTTTGGACACTTTCAGAATAGCTGAATCACTGAAACAAATGTCCGTCTGAACTGTGGGAGCTCTTTACTCAAATGGTGCACCACCAGTGACTAACCTATCTGGGCGTGCTCACTAATTCATATAACAATAGAAAAAATTGGCTCAGTGGTCAATCAGACCAAAGAGTCACACAAAGGAGCACTACCAACGTAAATTTATACAAAGTTTATTCAATTAATGCAAAAGACAAACACATGAAGCGCAGGTGGAGCAGCCTCCCTCCCTGACTGTCCTCCCTGGTGATTGACTCATATGTTACCATACAGCTGAGTATCTCCCTTCTTTATACATTTGTTACTTGTCTCGCTTTTGTCACTGGTTACACTATGAAGGCTATTTTCTTTGGAGTTTTTTGTTATTTTGTTATGACATTCTGAAGCACACGTTATTTTGTCACCTTGGCTCCAATTGAGCTAAGGTAGTATTGGTAATAACTTGCACAATGCACGTCACTTTGAGAATAGGGTTTATTAGGTGTAAACTTTAGTTACTGTATATTGTTTCACCTTGTTTATAGGATAATTTATTTTGTGCCGGCACAAAAAAATGTTTATTTAAATATAAGGGAATATACCTTTTGGGAATAGACTGTGGTTACTATTCCCTCAAGATTTTGCATTATACATGGGTACTATTAGGACAGGTGCATATGCACCCTTTCAGGGCAGGTAGAGGCGGTTTTAAATTGTGTTTGTTTTGTTGCTGTGGTTTTTAAATGTGTTTGTCTTTTGCATTAATTGAATAAACTTGGAGGCCGATTCATCAATAGCGCCAGGTAGCGACAGATGAGCGACTGTAGCGTGATTTTTTCAGCGCCAGCCAGTATTCGCTGTGCTTGGCCGGCGTTAGCTTGATGACAGCGACTCAGTCGGTGTGCGGTAATGTTGAATACTGGCTGGGGGGTCGCTGTTTCACAGGTCCAGCGTTGTATGTGAGCGCCTGACAACGAATGGCCAGAGCGAACGGCTAGCTTCATATTCATTAACAAATCACGCTCCGAATGTGCTGTCGCTGTCCATTCCTTGTTTAAACCCCAGAGCGCTGGCGGCGATCTGTATTAACTAGTTTTTAACCCCTAAACAACCATATTTTTTGAATGTAACATTATACATGTTTTTAGAATCATTTTGTTATATGAATACATTAATCTCAGACCTGTTAGATCAATTCTGCACTTTTTTTTTTTTTTTTTTTTTTTGACTTAAAAATAATTCCTAACATTGCAGAAGTGTTCTCCGATTTTTTGACATTAAAAAAAAAATTAAAAAAATTAATACCAATTAATCATGATTAATTATAGCTTGCTCCATTGAAATGCATTGGACATCGCCAGGGAGCGACAGCTCATACCTGGCGCTGTGAGGGAATTTGCAGCGGCGCTGTTCGGTCCAGGCGGCTTCATGATGAATGCCGCGCTAGCCGTCGCTCTCGCCGGCGCTAGCCTCATTTTGCTTGATAAATGCGTCATTGTGACCGCCGCGGGCGTACTTGAGTCGGTAGTCGCCGTTAGCTGCCGCTACCTGGCGCTCGTCAGACACTACCTGGCGCTATCGCTTGATGAATAAGGGCATTGGTATAAATTTACGTTGGTAGTGCTCCTTTGTGTGACTCTTTGGTCTGATTGACCACTGAGCCAATTTTTTCTATTGAACTGTGGGAGCTCCATTCACCTTTTCAAGCAGTGTTTTTTTCTAATTTTAATCAGTACTGTACATTTAAATCATACATATATAATTATAAATATAAAATACTTATTTAAAGTGGGAGCCGGCCCTGGAATCTAAAAGACTGATAGCCAAACCTGATCTGCTGTCATCTATACTTTAGCCAAGCCAATCATACAAAAATGGGTAAATAAAAAACATTTCTGTGCATTTGTATGTGTTTCGTGCGCTTCAAATGGCTGTACTGTATGTATTTTTACCATAGTTTCAGTGGTTTCATTTGACTTGACGTACCACCGGTGATACTTGGGATAACTGTAAAATAATAAAGGTTGGGAACTCCTGTTCTGGATAATGTCTATTCTAGATGCAGGAGATATATAAGATTCAAAGTTTGTCAGTTCAATTGTTATGTTATCGCAAGCTTGGTTGGACTGCAACTGGTCTACCTTATACAGTGGCATGATTAACCACCATGCAAACCAAGCAAATGAATGGGGCCCCCATCTGCCTGGGCCCCCAGATGCAGGGTTGGATTAGTGACAACTTTTTATTAAAAAAAATAAATAACAGCACTCGGCGGGCATGGTGCGGTGAGTGAGGGGTGGTGTTTAACACACTGCCAATTGTGCAGCAGATAGGAAGCCACTGTACTCTTATGTGAGCCAACTGCTGCAGAATCAGTGCGCTCAGCTCTATTCAGTTATACACAGCAGCTAGTGAGCTGAATAGTGTAGAGCATGTTACTGGTTGCATCCCCACTCACCTCTAGCTGGGGGTGTGTCTGGGCTGGCCAATTATAAATGGGTATGCGTCTAGCTAAAGGTATAGAACGGTCGTGACCTGCTAATGCGTCATTGGAACGAGGTGTGTGGGTACGTCGATTTAATGCGGTTTCACACAGTGGGACATCCTAGTTTGGGATGCCACAGGGAGTAGAAATCGGATGGCCATATGGGCAATTTCTGGACAATTCCTTATGGCATGAATGGACAGTGCCTGGATGCCCCTCTGTGTAAAATTCTCTGGTTTGCGTTCCCACAGTGCATGAGCAGGCCGCAGCTATTGTATTTCGCTATACATTTGTATTAATATAAACAACAACGGTCCCAGTAAACCGCAAAATGGGATGCCTCCGGAAGTCACCAAATGTTCCTCAACAATCAATCCTCCAAAGTCACATCAATACAACCATTTTTAATTCATTAGCATGTTAAAAAAGACTACAAACATATACATAAACTCACAGACATATACATAAACTCAGTACAATCACAATCTTAAAAAACATTTATACACAAACACGGCCACAGCAAGGAACCCTCATAACAATTTCCAAAGTTCATACCATATATACATATAATTTTATTTCTACCAATAAATATCCTGTGTCTAATCTGAAGTGCTAGTGCAAAACGTATCTACTTAATATCAAATGAACATTCCAAAACCATCTGGGATAAACACCCCTATAGTGCAAAATCTCCCCTGCTGGACCAGGTACAAAATCTCACCACCCACGCGTTCCGTGGAGCAAAGTCCACTTTCTCAAGGTGCCAAACCTCAAGGTTATATTAAGTGATATTAAGTAGATACGTTTTGCACATGTAATATTTATAACTTTGCTCTGCATTGCTGCACTTTTTTGCACTAGCACTTCAGCTTAGACACAGGATATTTATTGGTAGCAATAAAATTATTTAATTATGTATATATGGTATGAACTTTGGAAATTGTTATGAGGGTTCCTTGCTGTGGCCGGGTTTGTGTATAAATGTTTTTTAAGATTGTGATTCTACTGAGTATATGTATATGTCTGTGAGTTTATATATGTTTGTAGTCTTTTTTAACATACTAATGAATTAAAAATGGTTGTATTAATGGAGGATTGATTATTGAGAAACATTTGATGCCACCCGGGGCATCCCATTTTGCGGTTTACTGGGACCATTGTTGTTTATATTGACACAGTGTACCTTTGGGCCCAGGGATTGACACATTTTCCTCAGGTTGATGATAATTGGGAATGGTGCAAAACATTGCACATTGTGCAAAAGGTTTCTTTACTATACATTTGTCTTTGATTAAGGCCCCCAGACACAGCTTTGCACGAAGCCCCAGTAATAATAAAACCGCCCCTGACCTTATAGACATGTGTTGATATATTTTGATAATATAGAAATTTCAAATCTTGCTATGTATTAGCAGTTCTCATGTCTGTTGCCACCCTAAGCCACCTAGTCTCCTACAACCGTCATTCTCCATAAGCTCATCAATAGAGTGATATTACATCACCCGTAACTTTGCCAAAACTTTGGCGTATTTTCTGTGGACAGCCAAACCATCATGAAAGGCTTTTATATGCCTCATCTCCTCAGAAACCACATAAGATTCAAAACAAGAATTTTAAGATAGTTTTCGGACTTTAATACCTGATGCGTGACCCCTGGGTTTCGAAGAAGTATGGTGGAAATCAGTAGTATTCAGTTGTGTGCAAGACCGTTTCTTCATACATTGTGTTTGGCTAATTAGTGCAGGACTATAAATATTCCCAGATACCTGTGGAAGGCACAAGGGCCAGTTAGTCTATATACCCAAAAGTTCAGGTAGAAGGGGAAGTTGTCTGTCTTTGACTATATAGGGTCACTGCATGGCTAGCTTTCCTTGGGACTATTCCTCAGGTTTTTGAGCTCTAGTTCCAGTTGTCGGAGATGGAGGTCTCTCTGAGCCAGCTGTTCCTTAAGGCGGCGAATTTCATCCTGCTGTCGGTAGAACATGCGCAGAAGCTGCACGGCACAGATAGGTGATGGGTAAAGAGCATGTTAGACAAAACAGTTACTATGACTGATGCGCTTTAAAATCTTTAATGAATTGCCTGTGCACTGTTTAGAGCCTCTGCAACACAACACATAATAAAGAGGTCTCTCAAAAAAAAAACAGCAGCCAAGCAAATCATACGTTTTTTTAAATTAAGTTAGTTTGTCTTACACATTAAATAACATGCTTTTTTTTAAATGTCATTTATTTTTGGTTTAGATTTTTTTTTTTAATACAAATGTGTAATACAAATTTTTACCACATCAGAAGCATTCCTCAGTTGACCTGTAGAATTGCTCTATCACAGAGCTAAATAAATAGCACTATTTTTGGGGTTACCTTAATATCTGTTGAAACAGGTTTACCTTTGAAGGTGCTTCCTAGTATGAACTGAAGCTTACATCTGAATAAGCTTTTAAACTTAAAAGAGGAACATTGGAGGCCCTGGAGTCTAAAAGACTCCTTTGCCGTCCGAGTTCCTGTCCTTGGGGCTTCCCGAATTGGGATGCCCCACAGTGTGAAACCCCCTAGATGCCCAGAACCATTCACCTTCTCCTGAGCCCTTGCCGCATCTCTGTGCTGTGGCCTCATCCCAGCTCACTTCTGTGCACATGTCCACATCCGCCCTTTCTGAATGAGCGGTGTGGGCATGCGATGGCTGCAAGGTAAGTAGGGGATGCAGCTGGTGACGAACTTGGATCTCTTCGGCGCTGCTCGGGTGCCTAGCCGTCCAGGCCGAAGGAAGCCAAGTGACAGCGAGCTCAGCCAATCAGCGCACTCACCCGAGTCTGCACCGTGGGAGCGCAAGGAAGGTGAGTCTATGAGGTGCCCTGGCAAGATACACACATCGGAGCATCCCAATTCAGGATTCTTTCTGCACGGAGGAACAACACACGGGAAAGTGACATTTTTGTGAGTTGTTCCTCTTTAAGGGGTAAGGGATTTTTTTGTGCCAGAACGATGTGCTCAGGGTGCTGAGCTGATGAAAATGTTTTTGTTAGCAAATGTGTGTTTTAAGGGAGCAGTTTCCAGTATGTTGCTATTGGCAGCATACACCAAGAAGAGAGGAGTGAGCCCTGTACACACAGAACACTGCTGCTATTGCCACTGCTGAGTTCTGTGTAATTATCTGCAATCTGTTGGTACTGGCAATGTACATGGAAGTCTGCACTTGATATACATTGCCAATAGCAACAGATAAAAACTGCTGTCATAAAACACCTATTTGCTAACATTAGAAAATATAAAAAAATTCCAGATTAGCTCAGCACCTTTAAGACATAATTTTGCCACACAAAAATATACGCTTTCAAAAATCAATCAAAAGTGATCGGGCATTGGTGGTGTAACTAAATGTGGCAGGACCCTGGTGTTAACATTAAATAAGGGGCCCTGTAATAATGTAAACATAATGTAAATGCTCATAATGTAAACTTTTTTCTGTCCTTTAAATCATTTGGACACAACTAGACAACTAAAGACTGGAACAGATGGGACGGATGGTGCTTCCTTTTTCTAAATGCTGCCAAGTGAGTACTTATGATAAATAAGGTAGAGAAGCAACAATGATGCCCCTCCGGACCTCTTGGTCCCCGGTGCAGTCATGCCCTCTATACCCTGTGTAGTCATGCCTGTACATAATTGTTCCAAGGGTATAAGGATGTCACCATTGCCACCACTCAGAGCTTAGCCCACATAGAATTTTTTAGGATTGTAAAGCTTCTTTAAAACTGGAGAAATGAATTATCCGCAGCATGTTTTACATGAAGAACTAAACTGAGCTGTGACACTAAATGCAGAGGACAATCACTGTCTACTTACTTCATTTTCAGTCCGTGGCGGCACATTTTCTAGTAGATCAATGCCATTTACTACTAAACTCTTCTTATCTCTTGCTGGTGCTTTGAACATGGGCTTCGTCTCTTTACGGTACCCTTCCTTGAGGCTTATCAGAACCGGATCTAGTAAAAGGTGTTGGATTAGTTGTTACTGATTTTGTACATTTTTTAGACAAAAGTCAAACATCAACCCTTACTTTCACTAACATCCACATTTGTCAGTGATGTATGGTGGACATCATGCTGTTATAAGTAAAGCCAGTACAAAGCCAAATCGACTCACACCATAAAAATTGTGCATCATACATACACTACCACATTCCTTGGCGCACAGCAGTTAACACTAGTTTTCGAACTCACCATTGGCAACCAATAGAGTTAACTGGATCGATGTGCATGCACTAAGCCTGTCAGATGAGTTTCCTTGGCCAGTGGTCACAGCAGCATGAGAGTGCAGGGTGAGTACTGTAGCCCATGCAATTCTAGGGAAGTAGCTGTAGATGAGCATCTCAAATTAGGATATCCAGTGTATGAGAAATGCGGCAGCCCCAGAGGATTCTGTAGTAAATTGGACTGTAGGTTTGCTTTAAGGAGGAACATTGGACAGTCTGGGGAGTTCTCAAATACTCCCCAAATTCCACCCTTCATACTGTTTAATCCTCCGATTCAACTATTGCCACTTTAAACTTACCTGTCTTCTGCCCTTCCCTCTGCGCTCATCCATCCTCCTCCGGGCGCTATATGTAAGGCATTGCCATCTTTTCTTCCATCTTCAATCCCAGAATGCATTGCACCAACCCGAGATCTTGCGTCTGCATAGTGTATGGTCTATGCTGCTCATCTCCAGCTACAGGACACATAGAAAAACCACAAGATTTCCCAGCAGCCAGTGAGGGCGGGGGGGGGGGGCAGCACAGCAGAGACCCTGCATGGCTAAGCTCCCCGGGGTCTGTCATAGATGGCTAAGATGCCAGGGGGTGAAAGGAAACAGCAAGTATACTATATGAGAGTTATGGGCTAATAGGACTCGCTTGTGCAGAGCTCCGTTCTTCCTCTTTGAGTAATGGGCACATTACTGTTAAATAGAGAAGAGCAGTCATAATGGGGCTTTCTGATCGATCTTATGAGTCATGGTACAGGCACCCCCAGTAGCTGTTCTCATAGAAATGGCATGTATGATGTCAAATTATAATATATTACAACATATAATTACACAATATATATATATATATATATACTATTAGTTAAAGCAAGTTTCATGGCTGTCTGGTATGGGAAACTTATGTTCGCTGTAATGGACTGCAGCACAAGCAGTTGGGATGCCCACATGCACATCTATATAGAATTATTTAGTAGGAAATAACATACAGTATACTGTATAGTACTAAAAAATAGGAAGAAAATGAACCGGTATCTAATTAACTGGCACTGATACTGTTTTTGTTACACCAACTCCATGCTCACCATAGCAGCAAATATCTTACCTTTGTTTAGGCCACTTAACCATTCTTTAGCACTTAAAGCTGGCTCTGTACCAGGGGTCATAGGATATATATCCTCTTGGTAGGTTTCTGACTGCAACAAGCGAAACATACATTATGCGTTAGGTACATCTTAAGATATCTAACAAACTACTTTAGCCATACAACGTGGATGCACCAACTCACCCTTCTTGGAACTATCATGGATATTGGTTCTATAAGGTTCCTCAAAGTGACCAGCTTGTAAAATCTGAAGACCTCACATGCGGATACATCCAGTCCATACTTTGGCATTGCGCCTAGAAAAACATGGTAGTTTAGCATAAGAATCAACTGATATAAAACAATTTAAGTTACTGTTACTGTCTCTACATTTGGACTTTTTTTATGTACTTAGTCAAAGAGCAGGATTCAGTTTTAGTTAAATGGATGACCATGAACTGCTACAAAGTACATTTTACTGGCTGTGAAAGATTACAAAGCACTGATGTTTTATACACAAAGTTATTTAAATAATATTATTTATGAAATATAAAACTGATGGATAGTGTACATAATACATATTTAAATTGCATTTAACATTTATTTAATATTATTATCATTTTTACTATCATAATTATTATCATCATTAGTATTTTTTATTTTATTCATGATTAATAATAATGTCAATATATTTATTATTATTATTGCCAGTATCAGAATTATTCCATTGCAATCATAAAACTGCTAATCCAGTAATTTATTTCAAATCTATAGCTCATTGGTTTCTATATAATTGATTAGAGAAAAAAATATTATTATTTTAATTATTTTAGTTCAATATGAAAGCATGAATTCTCTTAAGAAATCATACCATTGGATATTCTCTGTAAGTATATTGGTTTGGAATTTTGAGTAATCTAATGGGAATGGGGATGGGAGAGGATGGACCTAATGATCATGCATTTGTTTCCAGATTTTTTATCTGTTAATCATTGTACATTATCTATAGGCAATTCTCTTTAGATCCCTTGAATTTAATGGAGCATATGAAAAGGCGTAGGGATCCTCAATTCTGCTAATGAAAACCTACCAACTAATATCTTAAGAAATGTGTCACCATATATATGATGTTACTATGGCAATGCTTTGTAATGATGTGATGATTAATAACAAGGGAGGAGTACCTTTTACCCGCTATGAGCAGAGATTTACTATAAATTGCTTTTAACTAGTCCCAACTGAAATGATTTAATGTGTGATTTTCATAACTTAATATTGTGGCTGTCTAACAAGATGGCTGTAATCACCAATCACCCAGGTGGTTTCTTGCTCATATATACTGTATATGTTTATATTAAAGTTAATGGCTAACCAGAAATAGCACCCATCAGATAATCTTTCTATAACATATCACGAATGCCCCTTCAAGAGTGGCCTCTCCCTTAATCAGGGAACAAAACAATTTATTTAAAGAAAAGCATTTAAATTGCAAATCTTACCAAGTCCTTTCTGAGGAGACACTGATCGAAATTCTGTGAGATATGTCAGGTATGGCTTCTCTGCTGTTATTTCATAATATCGGATGTTCCCATCTCCCTTACAGAAGAAAAAGAGGTTGAGAATAGCAAATCTGTTTCCAAGGTAATATCAACAATGATCTGAGCAATCTAATCAAAACTATGCAATTTTGAGGGTCTTCTTGAATAAAGAGAGACTAAGCGACTAAGTACAGCGAGTAGAGCACTACAAGGTTAAAGCGGACCAAAAGTAAAAAAAAGAAAGTTTAGTAAATTGCTCCCCCTGTTCAGGGTTAACAGGCTGATTCTTTGCTGCAGAACTGCATGGTAACGCCCATCTTGTCACACGCATAAGTATGAGGGGAGAGCTGTGCCAGCAGCAGCCCACACCAAACAGAGAGATAAATGCCTCCGAAACACGGACAGCTTGTGTATTATTTTATATAAACACATACACTGAATAACCAGCTGCTAGAGAGAGAGATTGATTGTGTGTGTGTGTGTGTGTGTGTGTGTGTGTGTGTATGCCTGTGAGGGGAGAGTTGCAACAATGTATCTTTATCACTGTTCACTGTGGACTCTGGATTTACCGCAGTCCAGTCAGTGTAAACATTAATATTAAACATTATTGTATCTTATAAAATGTTACAGTTCTTTCAGCTGTGCAGCAGAGCAATGAGTCAACGTAGCTGATGGCTACTAAACATAAAGGAGGATTTCACTGATATGTGAGGCGATTTTGACTGCGGGATTGGGATTGTCATAAGCTGGACTCATATATGTGGCAACATGGGCACTCCCATGCAGTTATGCAGCATAGACTCTCCCTGCTATTTCATCTGCATGGAGTTAAGCCCTCTCAAATAGTTTATGTCACTGATTGCCAGAGTGGGACTTTAGGGGTGCCATTTACTGAACTTGCTTTTTTTGGGGTAGGGGTAGGACTTTCACACTCTTAGGGACTTCTGCCTTTGCAGCCACTTCTGTGGTGCCACAGGAAGTGCCCCAGTCCCAGGAAGTGAGGAGAAAGAGTACAAAGCAAATGTTAGTGTAGTGAGAAAGGATGAGGTTCACCCTGAACTAGGAGCCTTCAACCCAGGCAGCCATTCCATTCCAATGCACCACTTGCTGAGGTACCTAGTTCATTCGTGGAAGAGTAGCAAAAAGAATGTAATATTTTCTTTATGTTACCCAGTGAAGGCTCATAAAAGTTACCTAAAAGGATAGCCAGCTTTGGTGGACCTTACCATCAGACCTGGACTATCATTGTGACATGGCTCCTCGGCTTACCCACTCCAGCGGCATCTATCATGTTTTAGGTCTGGTCTCTTGACAATCTCCGATTCTATGATTCCGACTTCCAGTCTCATGGAGGGTGAACATGGAGTATTGGGTGCCTCAGCCTGGTCTTGTACGCACCTACACATCTAGTATGACCAGAGTTGGAAGTGCGGGACCTGATGGGGGTGCCAAGGCAACTGCTGTAAGTAAGCAGGGGACAATGCCACAATGGTCCTGGTCAGTGTTCTGCAGGGAGAGTGGATTTCCCCTTTAAGGACTAAGTTCCTAAAGTTCCAAAAAGGACCTTTTTGTGTTCTTACTAAATGTGCACTTACCTCCCAGCAAGCAGGCTCAATTCCTTGTAATCATGCGGACTGCATTGCTCTAGTTTTGGAGCTACTGTTATAGGGAAGCTGAGAGCGCACTCCCGTCTGGTGCCCTGGATTGCCGGGACAGATCATGGGAGGGGTGGAGTTGGACACTCTTAATGGGATGGTACTTGTAGGGGCAGATACTATGGTGGAGGTGGGTATGACTACCACATGATGCTAGAGCTATAGAATTGGGGGCAGAACAGGAGCTATAGTTTCTTGGCTGTGGGGGCACTGTGGGCAGGAGAAGAGGCTAGGGAATTAAAGAGTGGATGGGGGTGTTGAAAGCAGAAGCCCAGTTGACCCCCAAATCAATGGGGCCCACTCTCCTAGGTCTCCCTATGGCCAGTTCCCCCCAGTAAACATATTTCTTTAAGTTTTAATAAGACAGTGCTGTCTGCTTGGGAGTGTGTACAGTGGCTTCTATATATAAAATAAAGTTTCTATTTTTTTAGAAGCCAGCATTCTATCCCCATTGTGTCTGTGGGTACAGAAAACAGCCTTCAAAATATTTACCTCTGTAAACCTGTTGAAAATGTGCACCCATACCTTTCCAGCCAGATACAGCATGTGAGTGTCCATGTCATAGAAGGGGAAGAGCATCCCAGAAAGTCCATCTACCTCTTCTTCTACCAGTGGCTGGGACAAATCTTCCTGAGGATGGAGGTCATAAAATTTGTTAGTAACTGACTTATATTTGACTACTAGGACATATACCTGTACATATAACAGTATGAGGCCGATTCACTACTAACACCAGGTATCGGCAGATGAGCGTCTGTATAGCGGCGCTTAGAGCGACCGCTAGTAGACACTGTAAGCGGGTTTCGGGTGCTATAACAGAGCGCCTCATTTGCTGTAGTAACCTGGCCCGCATTGATGAATGTGATGTATGTTGGGCGCTCTAACACTAGTACAGCACTGCAGTGAGCAAAGGTAGCGCCAGCTCAGTGCGACCGACTCTCGGTGATCCACACCATACTTATCAAAATAGGACACACACACACAGCGGTGGCACTCTAAATCTGGTCGCTATAGACCAGATTTGACGCTGTGTGATTAAAGTCTGTTTTTGAACACATTTACACCTGTAACAAAGTGAAAACACATGGAATTACATTTTTTTAACGCATTTAACACTTTATTGCCAGACCTGTAATGACAACTCTGCATAAAAATATAAAATGTCAAAAAAGATTCTAAAAGTGTTTGTTTGCAGCCAGGAGACGTCACACAATGATTTGAACAAAAAAAAATTGTCAAACACGCTGTTTAAACACAAGCAAATGAAAGCCTATTGAAATGTATGGGAGAGCGACACTGAGCGAAAGGTATTACCTGGCGCTCTGGAAGCTAGAGTGCCTGTGCTATATGCTGAGCTCCCTGTAATAATTCATCAGACGCTACATGGTACTCTTAGAGTCGCTCACCAGATTTGCTCTCATAAATGTGGTTTTGCGTACAGCGCCCGGCATTCACCAGACGCTGCCTGCCGCTACGAAGCACTACCTGGCGCTAGCCCTTCTTGAATAACCCCCTATATCTGTTCTATGTATATAAACATATACAGTCGAATCACATTATTATGACCACGTCCTACTTTTAATGTCGGCAGCACATAGCTTATATAGGAAGTAATGTGCCCTGATCTGGCTTGGTGGGTATAAAGGTGTGCAGTTGGTTGTACTGATTGCAGTAGTGGGTAAAATGGGTGATTTCTTAGAGTTGCAAAAAGGGATGATTATTGGTTTCAAGCCAAGAGAGGCAGTTATTTCTGAAACTGCAGTTTGTGGAATGTTTGCCTGCTGCTGTAATTCAAGTATATAGTACATGGACAAAGTACACCATTGCAACCAAGCAGCATGGAAACTGTGGAGCACCACATGCCATTGATGTGAAAGGGTAAATGTTGACTATGAAGGTGCACAAGGGCAGACTGACACTACAGTGCAGCAGAACCAGGGGGCTACCAGGCCATGTATAAATCAGTTCAGTGAACCCTTCTGTACATGGGGTTCCACATTATTATTATTATTATTATTGTTTATTTATATAGCGCCATCATCTTCCGTAGCGCTTTACAAAGTAGTAATTACAGACAGGGTAGAAACATACGGTACATATAATAATTCAAATGCAGTTTTACAGAGTTGACAATGGATATTCTGAATACAAGATACAATAGGGGAGAGAGCCCTGCCCTTGCGAGCTTACAGTCTAAAGGAAGAGGGGTGAAGACGAGGGGGAAGGATCACAAACAGTCAGTATTGAGCTTTGTGGCATGCGCCCTTGAGAAGATTGGTTAGGCCAGATTATATGCTTGTCTGAATAAGTGAGTTTTAAGGGCGCCTTTGAAGGTTTTGAGGGTTGTGGAGTGGCGGATTGGGTGCGGGAGGGCATTCCAGAAGATTGAAGTTGCACGTGAGAAGTCCTGGAGGTGGGCGTGAGAGGAGGTGACCAGGGTGGAGGACAGGAGAAGGTCGGCAGAAGAGCGGAGGCTGCGTCTAGGTTGATACTGTTGGATTAGAGATGAGATGTAGGGAGGGGCCTGGTTGGAGAGAGCTTTGTATGCAAGAGTTAGAGTTTTGAACAGGATTCGCTGAGGGACTGGCAGCCAGTGTAGGGATTGGCAGAGAGGTGCAGAATTAGAGTAGCGAGAGGAGAGATGGATGAGGCGAGCAGCAGAGTTCAGGATAGATTGGAGGGGTGCCAGTCTGTTAGTTGGTAAGCCACAAAGAAGGATGTTGCAGTAATCCAGTCGGGATATGACCAGGGCATGCACTAGCATTTTAGTGGTGTCAGGTGAGAGGAAAGGACGGATGCGGGAGATGTTTTTAAGTTGGAGGCGACAGGAGGTGGCCAGGGAGTGAATATGTGGTTTGAAAGAGAGGGCAGAGTCCAGAATGACTCCCAGGCACCGAGCTTGGGGAGTTGCTGTTATTGTGTAATTGTTGACAGAAATAGACGTGTTAGAGAGGGGAGGGGAGTTAGATGGTGGGAAAATGACCAGTTCTGTCTTGTCCATGTTTAGCTTGAGGTAGCGAGATGACATGAAAGAAGAAATTGCTGAGAGGCAGTTGGGGAGGCGAGATAGGAGAGAGGAGAGATTGGGGCCTGAGAGATATATCTGAGTGTCATCCGCATAGAAGTGGTATTGAAAGCCTAGTGAAGTTATAAGTTTGCCAAGGCCGTGGGTGTAGACTGAGAAAAGTAGGGGGCCTAGGACAGAACCTTGCGGCACACCAACAGAAAGAGAACGTGAGGATGAGACTGTGTTAGAATAGGATACACTGAATGATCTGTCAGAGAGGTAAGAGGTGAGCCAAGAGAGTGCAAGCCCTTGAACCCCAAGAGAGGAGAGAATATCAAGAAGCAGAGAGTGGTCGACAGTATCAAAGGCTGAGGAGAGGTCAAGAAGGATGAGGATGGAGTAGTGACCAATGCTTTTGGCAGTAAGTAGATCATTGGTGACTTTGGTGAGGGCAGTTTCAGTGGAGTGGTTACGGCGGAATCCTGATTGTAAGGGGTCAAATAAGTTGTTAGTGGATAAGTATTGTGACAGTTCTGAGTGGACATGTTGTTCAAGAAGTTTGGAGGAGAAAGGGAGTAGCGAGATAGGGCGGTAGTTGGAGAGGGCAGAGGGGTCGAGAGAGGGTTTCTTGATTATCGGAGTAATAACTGCATGTTTGTAGGAAGAAGGAAAGGTGCCAGTGGAGAGAGAAAGGTTGAATATGGATGTTAAGGCTGGAGTGAGGGATGGAGACAGTTGAGGAATAAGGTGGGATGGAATAGGATCGAGGGAGCAGGTAGTCAGGTAGGCTCTAGATATGAGAGAGGTTAGTCCAAGCTCAGTTATTGGAGTGAAGAAAGTAAGAGAGTAAGGCGGGGGGATTGTTTGAAGTGGTGAGGGATTCTGAGGGGCAAAGCCGAGTCGAATGTTGTCAATTTTTCCTTTGAAGAATGCAGAAAATTCTTCTGCTGTTATTTGGGAGGTTGGAGGAGGAGGTGGTGGGCGGAGTAAGGAACTGAAAGTGTTGAAGAGTTGTTTGGGATTCCGGGCTTGTGCAGAAATCAGTGAAGAGAAATAAGCTTGCTTAGCAGATGAAAGGGCCGTCCTGAGTTCCTGAAGGGCTTGTTTGTAGAATAGAAAGTCATGATTGGCTTTGGTTTTCCTCCATCGCCGTTCAGCAGCTCGAGACAGCTGTTTCAATCTGGTTGTGCCTGCATTTAGCCAGGGTTGTGGGTTTCTGGTGCGGGGACGGCTATAGGTGAGGGGGGCGACAAAATCCAGAGCTGAGGAGAGAGTATTATGGTAGTGTGAAGATGCAGCGTCTATGTCCGTGAATGAGGTCAAGGTCTGAAGAGGTTGAAGTGAGGCAGAAAAGGACTGAAGGTCTAGGTTTCTTAAGTTCCTGCGTTGAGTTGTGGGTTTGTGTGGAGGGGGGTTAGCAGGCATTGGAGCGAGGGTCATAGTCAGTAGATTATGATCAGAGAGGGGGAGCAAGGAGGATGAGAGGTTTGAGACAGAGCAGAGGTTAGTGAAGAGGAGGTCAATTGTGTGGCCGTCTTTGTGGGTGGGTGCAGTAGACCATTGCTTGAGGCCGAAAGATGAGGTTAGTGACAGTAGTCTGGTGGCAGCAGGGTTGCTAGTGTCAACAGATATGTTAAAGTCACCCATGATGATTGCAGGGATGTCTGTGGACAGAAAATGAAGGAGCCAGGTTGAAAAGTGGTCGAGAAAAAGAGTAGTAGTTCCAGGAGGGCGGTAGATGACTGCGATTTTCAGGTTACAGGGAGAATATAAACGGACACAGTGAACTTCAAAAGATGAGAAGGATAGAGATGGCAAGGCAGGGAGTGGTTTAAAGGAGCAGAGTTTGGAAAGAAGGATGCCGACACCCCCACCCTGTTTGTTGTTGGATCTGGGGGTGTGGCTGAGATGTAGTCCCCCATGTGAGAGGGCAGCGGGTGAGGCTGTGTCTGAAGGGGTCAGCCATGTTTCTGTGAGTCCCATGAAGGTAAAAGAGTTAGAGAGAAACAGGTCGTGAATATAGGTGAGTTTATTGCGCACTGAGCGTGCATTCCACAGTGCGCAGGTGACAGTGGCGGGAAGGGATGGAGAGTGAGTAAGCTGTGTCAGATTAGATAGGTTGCGTGTGTATCCTGGTTTTACACAGCAGATGAATGGTCATTGCTTTATTGCTAACAAAGCTGCAACACCAGAAAAAGCTTCAATTTACAGAGCAGTATGGGAATTAAGTGTGCTGATAAGCAGAGGAAAGCCTACTGCAGGATAGCCTACTGCTTAACTGAACACCCGGCAACCATTGCTGGTTGAACACAAGCTGGTGGTGGCAGCGTTATGATCTGAGGTGTATTTTGGGGGTCAGAAGCTAACTTTTCTGTCCACGCTCTGTAGTTCAGTGCATATACAGATCCTTTATTCTGGCAAAAAAGTACAAGGTACACGCAAGGTAAGGAATAAGGAGTTACATCAGAGAGCTTACAAAATAAGATCTACTAATTACAAGTTACATCAACAAGATGTATGTAATATGTATGTGCAAAGTAAGTACAAGTTAATGTAGAGTTTCTCTATTCTTTGGACCACAGACAATGCTTTGATAAGAGTGTTCGCCCTCTTTCTCTGGATCAACAGGGGCCCTTTCTCGTCTTATTTCCTTTCCTGTGATTGATCTCTTTTTTTGGTAATGTAAATGACAATACAACTGTTGTTACAACTATGTAAATATTCAGCTGTTGGGTTAGTAAAGAAAGTGAGGGAAATGTCTGCAATGGTTCATCCCTATGACATAGCCTTAAAGTCGCTTTTTTAACATGAAGCTATATTGCCAGACATGTTCTGGAATGGGCCGGTGGCATTTTACACTGTGCCACTTGAACTCCCCATAATGCCAATTGTCTTGTATTCCATCTAGAGACTCCGGTTGTGAGAACACGCTTCATATCTCCCAGGGTTACCTTCAGATTTTTCTTATGTTCCTCATGTCCTCTGTGATGGGAGTTACTATGCTGAGGCATACAAGCACACTGTGTGCATTGCATTGAAATGAGCTGGGATTGACAGTGTGGAGGGCTCCTTTGTAGCATATCACTAAGAGAGGTTGTCAACTTGACACAAGCTTCAGGATTGTATTTGTGGTCTGAATCAGGGGGAGGTGCTGGAGGCAGAGGAAAAGGAAGAAACCCCACTTTCTTTCAGTGACCAGAGAAAAGAAACAGCTTGGGACTGACACTGTATCAGGTAAGCTGCCAGTCAATTGATCGTAAAATTTGACTGGTCAATCCCTTTAAAGTAAGGTCAGTCTTTTGTTTTGCCCACGGGAATCAGGGCAAAGTTGTCACATGTAATAAGTCTTGGAAACAGATTTAACAATGTCCATCTGTAGATGCAAAGAGACTTTCAGCTAAAATGGGCTGGTGGCATTTTACACTGTGCCACTTGAACTCACCTGGTCCCATAAGGCCAATTGTCTTGTATTCCACCTAGAGACTCCGGTTGTGAGTAGACGCTTCATATCTCCTAGGTACACAGCACGGGTTACCTTCAGGTTTTTACAGGTTGTTTCCTAGACAGAAAAAGTACCATATACTCAAGTTAGAACAAGGCATGCATGTCCCCAGTTAGTCTATAGGTGTCATTAGTTCTAATAAACACAAAAAATAAAAATGTTCTCTACATCCAGATTACTTTATACTAAATGTGGACGTGTAAAAAGGAAGAAAGAAGTGGAAAGCTCACGAACTTAAATTGGATTACAGTACAAATACACTGAAATATCGTGGGTTGCTTTATTCTACTACATTTTGTACATGTACATTGCTATATGTACTGCCATTTTTCTGCTTTCTTTAGCATCATTTGGTGCCACTATAGACTGGAATATTATTTAACAGAAAATCAATGGGTATTGTCAAGATATATGACCCAAAGTGCTTTCTGTACTAGTGACAGATGAACATTCTTTGGCTAGGAAAATAAAGGCTGGGTATCACAGTAGACCTATTTTGCAATGGTCTTTAACAAAATCCAGTCCTTAAAGCAGCACTATCATAAATAGGGTGATATTAAAAATCTATATAAAACATATTGGCTAATGAGAGGAGGGACAACTTATACACCTGAACTGAATAAAAATCCTGCCAATCTTGCGGTTTTCTTCTCCTGGTAGTAATAAAATCCAGGGGTGACAGGTTCAGTGTATTGGGATGACATAACCTGTCACCCAATTTCTTCTTCCTTCCATAAATAAAAATAAAAACCATACCTGACTGGCTATTTCTTGATGTACAAGTGTATAAGTGACCCCTCCTCCCGCTATCCAGGATATCTATATGAATTTTTATTATTGGGCCATTTTATAGTGCTCCTTTAACTTACAGAGATACATTTTTATTTCACAATATGACTAAAACACAAAAGAAGCAGCTTTTAAAAATTCATTTAGGCCAACAAGCTGATGAATAACAAAACTTCTTTAACAACAAACCTGCAGAGTCACAACTAGTCGTGACCATTGCCGCAATCTTGAACCAGAGAACCAGAGTTTATGCTTTTTTTTGCCTAGACAATGAGTTTAAGATAATCTCAGGCAGGACCATACAGTAGCGCTCTTTAAAATGTAAAAAAGGAGTCTACAACCCATCCCTGGTTCTCTTCCAATCAGATTTCGATGCTGTGCATATTGATGAGCAGCATGGAACACTGAATATAATGGCATCACCGCAGCTACTTCTCTACACTGACCATTAGATAGGCCTGGCACAGGAGCTTGCATCAGCCGGAAAGAGGTCATTTTTGTCTGCACATACGCTGTGCCTGAAGGTGAGTTTCACCATAATCCTGACAATTTCACACATGGGAGGGAGACCATCGGCCCTAGAGTCTTGTAGGCTCTAGAATTGTGGTTGATCCTCTGTAAGGATTGTTCTATTTGTGCACATAATATATATATATATATATATATATATATATATATATATATATATATATATATATCATAATAAGGTTTATATTGTATTATAATGTTGATAAATAAAAATCCAGAACAAACTGAGCTCGCTCTTGACCTGCAACACGCGCCCTGAACGTGGTTCCAGCACTCGTAGCTTCCTGTCTTTGCATGTAGTAGCCAAAAGACTCCCATCAGTGTTAAATGACATACAGAGGATAACGTCTGTGTGACAGTCTATCATCTTCATTGCCTCCCCATCATCCAGGTTCCAGATAAGGATCTGCAATTTACAGAAAGTTTTTTTTTTATCCAGAAATGAATGCTATATATGCTCTATATACTATATAGGCTCATTTACATGTCATTGGGGGTTATGCTAAAGATTTTATAAAGCAAGTTTATCTTTGGTAGGGTTGACTTCAGCATTTCTTTTACTTTACTGGGCACTGGCCTGGCAATGCCTGGCAATTGAGGAAGGGAAAGTGTACCCGAAATGACAATTAGCAGTATAAAATACGGGCACCGCCAGGCCAGTGTCCAGATGGCAACCCTAATCTTTGGGTATGCATTTAAGTGTGAATTGCAGCTTATATCTAAGAGCCTTTTAACTTTCACACTCACACCTAAAGAACACCCAAACTTGCTGCACCATATCTTTAGCATGACCCCTATTGTGTTGTCAGTCTATCACTTAAAGAGAAGGCCCACCTTCAATGGCATTTTTGCAAGTGTCAGTTTTATTTTATTAGTTATCATCTGGTACCTATGGGCTGTCAAGCATCTAAACCTATTGTTTTCACCTTTTAGAGAACTTTCATATTCATGAAGCAAATCAGACTTAGGTAAAGTAGATGACAGCAAATGATGCTGGGGTACAGATCAGTCTGCAGTCTTACTAAGTTCCACCTGACAGAATCTTGAGTACCATGTGTACCACTGGTTGGGAAATACTGTCCTACAGGAAACCACATGGCCCCTACATCACTTCTGTTCTGCATCTCAGTCTACCCCCTTCCAGCTACCCCCGTTTTCCCATCATTCATGGCCTCTGTTGCAGTGCACTGAAGATAATTGCACACTAGTATGGCCTACTCCATTGTAGTCTACATGGATGCAAGTCTGTATCTATGTGCCAAGCTGGCACAGAGCTGAGATTCGTTGGATGGCTGCAAAAACAAATTGTTTGGCACTAATTTATTAATAGCAGGGTCCTGATGGCTTTTACATTTAAAGTTCCTGTACTTAACCTTCATTTACAGCATGTGCTTCAAATTTGAATGGCTCAGGCAGGGTTATGCAGCAAAAGAAGCTTCACCTATACCACAATCTCTTCTTCAACTAATATTTGTATATATGTCTGTTTCATTGCTTTCAGGGTTTTGCTAAGCACACAGCTAGCAAGCTAGCAAGGAAGAGGGTGTTCTGTAAACATGACACAGAAGTGTCTCTGTATGAGACACTTCTGAAAGACAGACAAGAGTAGTTGATTTATAACACTGTCCAGCACTGACTGCAAGAGGAGAGATTTGCATGCTGTCATTATACATGAAGTGAGGAAACGCCTGTTAGTTCCTTTAACTTTTGGAACTACAATATGGTGATCTGTGGCAACTGTGTGAATAGGTGGTTGGAACCCTTGCCAACAGCATTGCGCTTGTTTTAATGATCACACTTGCTCAACCCTCCACCCTTCAAGGGCCACCAACAGGTCATGTTTTATGGATCTCCACATAGATGCACAGATTAATAAATGAGTGCTCAGACAGAGCTGTAGACTGAGAACTATTTACTCCACCTGTGCAAAAGTGTGGAGATCTGCAAAACCTGGCTTGTTGGTGGCCTTTGAGGAGGAGGATTAAGCACCATTGTAGATAGTATCTAAATAGGGTCTGTATGCTCTGCATACACAAAAAAAATAATAGTAAGTTTATTGGATGACTATAATGACAACCAGAAACCATACATATATGACATATAGAGCGCGCACGCCTCTTTCTCCTCTCATATAGTCTATCAGACATTTTTTTCTTTCTGTAACCCCTCCCCATCCCTTATTTATCTTTTCCTTGATAATCCATAAAAGTTGATTATACTAAAGCATTGCTCAAATTGTGTCTGAAGTATAGGTGTGTCAAATAAATGTAATCGGTTAAAGTTGTTCATACTGACCTTGTAGTCGTAGCCTGCACTAAACAGTATGTTGTTGGCTGTGGGATGCCATTCTATCAGTCCCACTCTTCTGCTGTGTCCATAGAGCTCTAGCACTGCTTCTGTCATGTTCGTTCTGAGACCACCTTCGGGTATTTCCCATATCCGCACCTTCAGGAAATAGGATTTGTTACTGTACTACTTTAAGGTCCTAACATGGCCATAACATGTATTCCTTATCTGAGGTACTCAAGATTGGGGAAGCCAGTGTGTATGTATGTACATGTTTTTTGTCTGGATTTGCCTGGAGCTCTTTTTAAGCCCACCTACAGTTTGCTTGTGTAAGTACAACAAAAATATGTAAGCATAAGTATTATAAAAAAAGTCTCCTTAGGCTGCCATGTTTGTAGCCACACCAGCATTGAGATGCTTTAGAAAACAAAGTGGTCTCTACCTGCAAAATTGAGGCACGGTGGGTATATTAATGGTAATCTGGTATTTTCCAAATAGCAAAACCCACCCCTATCTTTAATGTATTAAATAATACATTATAAAAATGATATACCTCCATTGTTTTGTTTACAGGCAGATAATGCCTTAAACAGCAAAAATACACTGCAGCCCCTCTGAAAATATTCAGCAAGACTTATAATGTTCTCCATATTAAACATTCAGAAGAGTCACTTAGCTGGGTCCACAAAAGTTTTTTGTAAGTAAACACTTTTTTTCATGATTTTTTTCCTTGGTGCAATTCAGCATTATATTTAGCTGTGCATTTTTTTTTTACATTTTCACATTTGTGGACCATGATTTCACGTTCAAAATGTTACTGTTTGCATGGAGGTTTTATTTATGTTTACAGTTAGAAAAATGTAATGTTTTCCAGTTAGAAAAATGTAGGTCTACCCTAATACCATATTAAAAAGAGACCTAAGCTGATGAGAATTGAACATCACAATAGGGCTGATTTTTTTTTTGCTTAAAGCAATTTAGCAGCATATTTAGCTGTGCAGACTTATAATTAATCCGCACCGCTAAATATGGTACTGAAATGCAAAAAGGAAAAAAATCAATATAAAATTCTCACGGTGCTGAATCAGCCCCCAAAGGATATATAATTTTATAATAGTCCTATACAAATACCATAACAGTATGGAAAGTTAGTATATTATGCTACTTACTGAGGTGTCCTCGGAGCAGGAGGCGATCACATTCTCCATGAACGGGTTCCACTTTATATCCAGCACTGTGCCCTGGTGCCCGCACACCCTGGGGGGGTTGGGCTCAATGCGTCCAGTCTGGGGGAGGCACAGAACATTTCACAGGTGAACCCTTACCATGCAGACCTGGGGGAGGAGGACAGACAGATACACCTGTCAGTAGCTCCTCCCTCCACCTGCATACAGATAGGTATGTACTAGCATAAAATTGTCAACCAGCTCCCATATCATGATTATTTCAGAAAAACCCTTTTCCCAAACGTAGTGGGTGACAGTGAATTGTGAATTTGTGGCCAAAGGGTTTATAGAACTATGTTCTGTCTTACACTACAAGAGTACAAGTTCTTCCCAAAACCTTTAAGAAAATCATGCATCTGATTTATCACATTGTACAGGTTTTTACTTGCTGCCCACTTCAGTAATGTTTGGTTTCAGGTTAAAGATAAATTTGATCAGAATTTTTCGGATTTGGTTCAGTTCAATACAGAATTTTGGCAAAACTTGTGGGAAATACAGCCAGCTCTATTTTTAAAACAAAAAATCATTTCCATTAATTATCTGTAAATAACGCAAAGGTCCTCTTTAGCTGACAAATGTAATTTTAGAGTGAAAAGCCCCCTTTAAAGTCCTTGTACAGCACTTCTGTTCTAGTACCGGTTGTCCTACAGGACAAGCAGCCGTCCCTTCCCCGTCAGTCACAGTGGCTGACCAGGTCTACTTCATTCACTGTAAGGAAGGGGCACGCCAGTCCTTGGTGACTGACGCAGGGAGCGGCCATTTGACATGGGGGTCACTGATGAGTGGTGATTGGATGCTGCAGGACTGAATCTCAGGGCCTACTATTTTTGGACTGGATTAGGACGTAAACACTGCGGAGGACAAAAATTGAGCTTTTTGTGTGTTTTTTTTGCCTGACTGCCCCTTTAACTATAGTCAAATATGTATATAATGCTAGAGTTTGCATTTAACACAATACTATTTTTTTTAGCATGAAAGAAGAGGCACTCTTTACCTCCAATAATTAATTTATAGGCACTGACTAAGGTCCCCTTTAGCTAATTGCACTTTTTGGAGAAACTTACAGTGAGTTAAACTGAAAGAGTTAAAAGATTGCTACAGTTAGGGCAAATTTAAAGGGACACAATAGTCAAATCACCACTTCCGCATTCACGTTTGGCAGCAAATGGCAGCCAGTCGTGAGACCACCAGCAACCATTCAGGTTAGATGTGGAAGCCCAATTGGTTAACAACCAGTCAATTTATTGTTAACCATACAATGAATGAAAGGTAGCTAACCTGACTATAGTACTGCTTTAGGGTTAGGTTGCTTTCAGTGAGGGACTCGTGGCCAGCCACAGCATAATGTCATTGTTCAGCTGACTTTTGACGTAGTCTATGTACTGTATGGTCTTACCTGTCTGTAATTACTACTTTGTACAGTGCTATGAAAGATGATGGTGCTTTATAAATAAAAAAAAATATTAATAGAAAGCCCCATGAAATCTCACAGTAACTTCCCTGATTTTACACCACAAGGTTGCAGAAAATGGAAACATGCTGGCAGGGGAAGCAGTACCTTAAAGGAGCTCTATGGTGAAAAAATGGTCCAATGATAAAAATCCATATAAATATGCTGGATGGCGGGAGGAGATGTCATATATATACCCAGCATCAAGGAATACCCAGCTAGGCTTGTTTTTTCTAGTGGAAGGAAGAGGAATCAGGACTGACAGGTCCTTTTCCCCCGATACACTCAAAAACGTTTTATTCAGTTTGGGTGTATAAGTGACCCCTCCTCTCATTTGCTGATATGTTTATATTGATTTTTAATATTACTTAATTTTGTTATACAATTTGTTTAATCTAAAGTAAAGGAACAATTGGGGTGTAGTGGATAGAAAGGTCCCCATGAAAAGAAAGCTCCCAAAGGACTGGCGTTTTGTAGGCTAGTGACAAAATAGGTGGAGATCATCTCTCCTAAATACCTGTAAGGGGAATGACTTGTAGAAATTGTGTGCAGAAACAGGCTCTAGGTGCAGAATGGTTTTTGTAGCCATAGTTGCAGTTGCAGCTGAAACTGGGACAAATGGGTTACTACAGGACAGTAATTTTGCTCATTTGATGATCAGCGCCATTCCTTGACAAAAGGGACGTGATCCCCGGAACGTGGGAGGACCGCCCCCACCTTTGCTATCTCACGACTCTGGGTAATACATTATCTACACATTTTTTGCATAGTTTGCCCTTTATGCACTGATGTACCTATATGTATATGGGGCGACTTGCCTATGGTATCTGTGAATAGTACAACCATAAGGCTTATTTCTGTACATAGCGATATTTACATTTTCTTGTAAGCTGTGATGCAATGGTTATCCAGGCGAGGAACTATTAGCTCCAGCATGCTGCACAGTATGATATTACTTGTTTCTGTATCCAAATGCTTTCCATAATAGTGATACTGTTGCCCTTATTCATCAAGCGATAGCGCCAGGTAGTGTCTGACGAGCGCCAGGTAGCGGCAGCTAACGGCGACTACCGACTCAAGTACGCCCGCGGCGGTCACAATGACGCATTTATCAAGCAAAATGAGGCTAGCGCCGGCGAGAGCGACGGCTAGCGCGGCATTCATCATGAAGCCGCCTGGACCGAACAGCGCCGCTGCAAATTCCCTCACAGCGCCAGGTATGAGCTGTCGCTCCCTGGCGATGTCCAATGCATTTCAATGGAGCAAGCTATAATTAATCATAATTAATTGGTATTTTTTTTTTTAAATTTTTTTTTAATGTCAAAAAATCGGAGAACACTTCTGCAATGTTAGGATTTATTTTTAAGTAAAAAAAAAAAAAAAAAAAAATATGTGCAGAATTGATCTAACAGGTCTGAGATTAATGTATTCATATAACAAAATGATTCTAAAAACATGTATAATGTTACATTAAAAAAATATGGTTGTTTAGGGGTTAAAAACTAGTTAATACACATCGCCGCCAGCGCTCTGGGGTTTAAACAAGGAATGGACAGCGACAGCACATTCGGAGCGTGATTTTTTGATGAATATGAAGCTAGCCGTTCGCTCTGGCCATTCGTTGTCAGGCGCTCACATACAACGCTGGACCTGTGAAACAGCGACCCCCCAGCCCGTATTCAACATTACCGCACACCGACTGAGTCGCTGTCATCAAGCTAACGGCGGCCAAGCACAGCGAATACTGGCTGGCGCTGAAAAAATCACGCTACAGTCGCTCATCTGTCGCTACCTGGCGCTATTGATGAATCGGCCTCTGTGTATCTAAGCCTTAAATTACACAGCCCATTCTCAGAATGCGAGTCAGCTCACACTGTGGATACATTTTTTCATTTTTTTGATTCATTGTCTATTCTGATGTTTTCAGAGCAGCTGCTCTATCTCATCTCTAAAACCACAGTTAGCTCACAACAGGAAGAGATTGCTTGAACTAAACCTGTTTATATGTTTGCAACTATTTAAGTGTGTAAATACCCTTGTGAATATTATAAGATTATGTATTATTAACCCCTGCCTGTATGGATAAAATATGGGTCTTAATTGCTTAATTGCAACAAAAAGTAAAAAATATTTTAAAGTGGATCAATACCCAGGATTTTGACTATCCTGGGTTTTGGTCCACTTCCCCCGATCGGGGTGCACCGCTATGTGAAACCCCCCAGATTTCCGGATAAGACTCACCTCACCCCGCTCCTACGGCGCATGCCAACAAATTTCACAAATGGTCGGCGCAGGCACGCGCCCAGCTAGAGAGAAGCGCGAGATGCGCCTGCGGCCCGCGCATGCTCCGTTGGACCGGTCGTAAGGTAAGGTTAGCGGGTGTCCTGGGGGATTTCACACAGCGGGGCATCCCGATTTTGGATGCTCCGCGGGGAGGGATCGGATCGGCCTGGGAATCTTATAGATTCCTGGGCCGATCCAGCAGGGGATTGGTCCACTTGAAGCGTAATTAGGGCCTTATTTATCAAGGGATAGCGCCAGGTAGTGTCTCACTAGCGCCAGGTAGCGACAGCTATCGGCGGCTACCGACTCCAGAACGCCAGGCGGCGGACACAATCACGCATTTATCACGCTAAATGAGGCTAGCGCCGGCGAGAGCGTCACCTAGCGCGGGATTCATCATGTAGCGGACTGCAACGAACAGCGCCGCTGCTAATCCCATCACAGCGCCAGGTATGACCTCTCGCTACCTGGCGCTCTCCAATGCATTTCAATGGAGCAATCTTTAAATATTCTTAATTAATTGATATGACTGTTTTTTTTTGTTTTTTTTTTACTGTCAAAAATTCTGTGACCACTACGGCAATGTTCGATATTTTTTTTAAGAAAAAAAAAAAAAAAAAAATATGGTTGTTTGGGGGTTAAAAACTACTTTTAAGCCATCGCCGCCAGCGCTCTGGGGTTTAAACAAGCATTTCACAGCGCGAGAATTTTTTGAGCGTGATTTGTTAATGAATATGCTGGGAGCCGTTCGCTCTGGCCATTCGCTGTCAGGCGCACCCATACAGCGCGGAACCTGTGAAACAGTGACTCCTAACCCCGTATTCAACATTACCGCACACCGACTGAGTCGCTGTCAACAAGCGAACAACGGCCAAGCACAGCGAATACTAGCGGGCGCTGTGAAAATCACGCTACTGGCGCTCATCTGTCGCTACCTGGCGCTATTAATGAATCGGCCTCTTAGTGTGTGCCTGATATTTCAGTATTTGCTCATTTGGTGGTCTTGCAAGCACTGATTTGTGCAGTCTTTTGACATATCAACCAAGGTGGGGGGAGGCCAGGAACTACACAAACAGTCCTTTTTGTCATTTTCAAGCAAACCCTGTGTTTTAAAGGCACCCTCACCCCTGTTAGCACTAATGGGGTGGGGGTATGTGGTTGTAGAGCTGCAGTAGCAGGGGCGTAACTTGAGGGGCGTGAGGGGGGTGTCAGGGGGGCCCCTCAATTTTGCTCCTCCGCCTTATTTATCATATGTGTGCTCACTTGGCATAATTTAATTAAAGGAAGCCCATTTGTCTTTTAGTTGTCTGGTTGCATCCAATAAGCTTACTGTAAGAGTTGTGAAAGGGACCCATTTATTTGCTTACACCAGGGCCCTGTCACGTTAGGGGCTACAAGCAGTGGCGGACTGGGGCCAAAAATCACCCTGGGATTTTACCAGCACCTGATCTGCCCATGACCAGCTAGTGGCATCTCTGCTGCTTCCTGGCCATTCAACCAGTGTGCTGCAAGACAGAGGCTATATCATTAGGGGAGGGCATGGGCTGGGGTTGCTTGGGTGATGGGATAGAGTGGTGAAGGTGCTGAGGAGCTGGGGAGAGGCAGGGACTGGATGGGAGTGTTAGTAAAGGTAGCAGCCCAGAGTGCCCCAAAGCAGTGCGGCCCACCAGGCATTTGCCCAGGTCTCCCTATGACCAGTCCACCCCTGGCTACAAGGGTGGTCTGCTATTGAGTCATTATATAGCATAGCAGTCTGGCAACTAGGAAATACACAGTTGCTCTAAAATGGCTTTCTTTATAAGACCATTGTGGGATTTCTGCAAGTCATATGAAAATGTTGGTGCACCTATTTTGTTACTGACCTTGTGAAGAGGCAATACCAGAAATGCGCCTCCTCCTGCGCTCTCAGTGACAATTGCTATAAACTTGATGTTGACGGCACAGAAAGGGTTATCGTGCACATTCTTGGTGATCGGAACACATTCATAACATCTTTCTCGATTTGCAACCTTTCCATAAACATTTCGAAATTTAGAACTGCGGTATTGTGGACGCCATGACATCTGGAAGTGGAGCAAATTTGAAACAATAGATTAATACATTGATAATACAATAACCTAAATGTAGTCTTATAACTACTGTGACGGACTATGTCATATCATATATGTATATAAACTGTCGCAACAGCTTTTGTTCCTTTTTCTTTTGTTGAAAACCCTCCTGCAGCCATTTGCTGTTAGCTCAATTTACCCTCCTCCCTCCTGAAACCTTGAAAAAGTCCGACTGTTCTATAAACCTTTACATCCTGCCCCAAACCCCAACCACCACCATGGATTTGATAAGCCAAGTTCCCCTTCAGTCTGTTGTGTATCTAAACAGATCTTGGCTTTGCCAGAGCCAGGGTAGCAGCCTGGGGAAAAGACTTTAAGTAATCATCCCCAGTCTGGATGAGGGGTGAAAGATCTTATACGTACATATAGACTACCCACGTTAAAAATCATCCTACCTGCATCTTCTTCACTTTCCGAGCCTTTAAGCATCCAAGATGGCAGCACATGGAGTTTCAGGCTGCCTGCAATCAGGATGCGTCTTCTCACTGTGCTGCACTGCATTCTGGGATAGCTGTCCTTTTCCTGACCCCAGCTCTGCTCTGTCTGTGCACACCTATAACCTGCCTCCCTGCATTTTTCATCATAACCTGAAGCTAATCAGAGGGAAGATCGGGAGCAATGTTAGAAAATATTATTTTACAGAAAGAGTAGTAGATGCTTGGAACAAACTTCCAGCAGAGGTAGTTGAAAAATCGACAAGCAGTGAATTTAAACATGCCTGGGATAAGCACACATCTATCCTAAGATAAAGAGTACATACAGTATACACATAAGGGCAGACTAGATGGACCGTATGGTCTCCTGCCATTAACCCTATATGTTTTGCCCACCTCTCCTGTCCTCGGTATGTGAAGCTTCTGAGGCAAGATGGCAGCGCCCATATCCTAGAGTCCTGAACAGACTTGCAGTCCAGTGGGGGAAAGAATAAGTAAGTGACTAAAAACGTAAAATGTATTAATTTAGATGCTGGGGAATAGTTTTTTAAGGGTTTGGGCTTTTCATTAAAAGTTGCCGGTTTAAAGATTGCATTTAAATAGGCAGATGGAAATTAATTTAAACCCTTCCACCAGATGAGTTTCCCAACCATGACGATAAACTTGCATGAGAGGGAAGTCCACTCACATTATTAAGGTAAGTCCACACCAAGCTGAGAAAACTACCTTTCCACCTGTAAAGGCAACCTATGGAAACCAGGAGATCTGAATAGATTACCAGGGTCCCCAAAGTGACTCAGGTCAACCCAGCAATCCTATGGGACCCTTGGCAACTCCTGGCCTGGCTGGCAGTGGGCATGTCAAGGGATGAAAGCAGATTTCCTACCCCTTGTAAGCCACATTAAAAAAGGGATATGCTGGGATAGCAGCTCTCATTCTTCCATCTAAACAACAAGCTGAATGGCATAGAGACTGTCCTGTCATTGGATTACATGTATTACATCATAATAAGAACTTCTGTCCACCCCAGAAAAGACTTCTAGCATTAAGTATTACTCGTCACACTTTCCTCTTTATTTCTCACATTTGCTATTCCTTTTTATTAATAGACTAATGTGTTTAACTGTTCATTCTTTTAACTTTATGACACCAACTCTTATTTAGATTTTTTAGTATTTCTTTTATTTTTATGTAATTAAAGGTTAATTCTACTTTCAATGGCATTTTTTAAAATTTTCATTATTGCGTGCCAAAATTATGTCTTCAATGTGTTAAAGGAGCAGTATCGCGAAATTTGCATTAAAAAAGATAAATAATTAAATAGCCACACAATAGCTTCTAACATGTGTATAAATAATCTGGCGATAGAAAAAAGAAAAAATGTATGCCTTTCTTTTAAATTGTATAATGCCAATGGCTCAGTCCATTTGCTGAATAGGGGGATCTGCTGGGTTGTATTTAGTGAGCTGCTTCATTTAGCCCACTGGTCTCCTAGCAACACTTTACCTCAGAGGCTGACACTAGGGATGAGCGAACCGGTTCAGACGAACCGGAATTCGCTCCGAATTTTAGGGAAAATTCGATTCGGCACGAACCCGAATTTTTTTTGGTTCGTGCCGACCTGAAATAAAAAAGAAATGCCGGCATGGTGGGAGCGGGCAGGCCGGCTACGCTGTCAGCGGGCGGCGGAAGCCGGCCCGCTGACAGCGCAGCCGGCCTGCCCGCTCTCACCATGCCGGCATTTGTTTAAAAAGCAAACACTTACCTGCATGGTCGGAGCGTGGAGGCCGGCGCCGCTCTCAGGCGCCCTCTGATGACGCGTCCTCTGAGCATGGAGGCCGGCGCCGCTCTCACCTGTCATCAGAGGACGCGTCATCAGAGGGCGACTGAGAGCGGCGCCGGCCTCCACGCTCTGACCATGCAGGTAAGTGTTTGCTTTTTAAACAAATGCCGGCATGGTGGGAGCGGGCAGGCCGGCTGCGCTGTCAGCGGGCCGGCTTCTGCCGCCCGCTGACAGCATAGCCGGCCTGCCCGCTGCCACCATGCCGGCATTTTTTTTTTCAGATGAGCGTTTCGTGAAAGTTCGATTCGGGCGAACCCGAATTTCTTGGGGAAATTCGGCGAATCGCCCGAATCGAACTTTCAAGAAGTTCGCTCATCTCTAGCTGACACTGTAATCAGTGGTAACGGCTGTGTGTGTGTGAGGTGCTGCTTTTGTTATGAGACCAGGTGACTCAAATGTGTAAAATCTATACAAAATAAACTAAACTGACTGAAATTATTCTTTGAATAACTGTGCAGGAAAATCTAAAGGTATTAAAGTGGAACAAAACCCTGAGTTGCCGACCCTGAAGTCTATAAGACCCGGCCATTGACCTTTCCCCTTGGGCATTCTAAATCAGGATGCCCACTGTGTGAAACGACCCCTGGATAACCACAGATCCCCCCATTTTTCTGGCGCACTCACGCAGATAGTCATTTAGACAGGCCGGGCGGCCAGGAAGGTTACTGCTCAGGCTCCCCATCTGAGTGAAAACAGCGCTGATTGGATGAGAGCGCTGTGGGACAGGGAAAGGTACATTTTCACAGGCGAACTCGGGGATTTCACATATCAGGACATCCCAAGTCAGGATGCCCCTAGGGGCACAAAACAAAACTCCAGATAGTGAAAATCCTGGGTTGGGCTTTGCTCAAAACACACAAAGCTGAAAGAAAGATCATATGGAAAAAAGAGAGAAAATGGTAAACTGAAAGATTCTGCAGCAGAGCCAACATGAAGGGGAAACTGTCAAAATCAGCTAAATGACTTCTAGAGCTTTTCTCTCTGTTTTAGATATATAAGTTCTGGCCAGGCAATGTTGCAATGTTGTTATCTTATGCTGGACGGCTGGCAGCACTGAACAGCTGATACTTTGATACATTGTTTCACCCCTCTCCTCAGCATGGAACAGGCCAGAGTGTTGGGCTCCGACACTCAAAAGACATAAACATGAGCTATTAGTCTCCAGCTGCACAACACAGACATCATTTTTTTCTAAATTTGTAATTCTTACTCCAACACCTACCTACATTCAAAGTACCATTTAAATATAAGTCACCAAGAAAAATTTGCGATACTGCTCCTTTAAGCTTATCTGTAATTTTTTATGTTCTATCTGTTTGAAACTCTGTGTTATAAAGAAAAAAATGTTTCCCCTAGCAACAATGTGTTTACCTTAGCAATGTACATCAACTGGTACATGAGTGGCTTCATCACTCTAGCTTGCTAATCGTCTGATTGGCTAAGACAAGGGCAATAGGCTTAACCCATTCTGCTGTAATTCAACTTATTCAGAATTGAAGGATCACAATCTTGTATTCAGTAACTAAAGGGTTACTGGGAGCCTTCCCAGCTGGGAATGGTCATTACTGCTGCTTGACTTAGCCAAAGCTGCTAACACGCTTTTTACTCAAGGTCAGAAAAAAAAAAAAACCTTAGGATCACAACCACACAGGAATAAAGGAAACAGAATTCTGATAAGTAGATCACAGGTCTGGAGGCACAATCCTAACACAAATGTTTATTTTACATCCCAGAAGAGGAAAATAATAGGGCAGAACACCAAAAACCTGACAAAAAGGGGAGTTTTCCTTTAAACATTATTTAGTGATGGGTCATATAGTAGGGCCTCCGAACTGGATAGTCCCCAGTAACTAGCATTGAATGAATGCATTAATGAAAGGGACCAACACATATGGCCCTTTTTTAATTTTTTTAACTAATAGAAAAGGGGGTATCTCCCTACCCAGCTTGCTGGTCGCTATGCCCATTTGGTTCAGGTCCATTGCTCTCCAGTGATGCTTTTTGGGATCCCCTCCAATAAAAAAGCATGCCTCTCATCCACCAAACTTAACCGACCTGATACTCCAAACATAGGGGCTGATAAGCCAGGGCTCAAGGGTGGAGGTCTGAACTTCTACCATCTGGCCCTAGCATTTCTTAGCTCCTATGCTTTTTGGAAAAAAGGTCAGTTGCTCTCCTAGGGTTACTCTTCGCACGTCATGCCAAAGGGCCAGGAAAAGTGTGAGTAATGCAGCAAGGAGTATGGGCATTTTGAGAGGGTGGCTTGCAGCCCCTTACTTTTTAAACTGATATAGGCGTCTCTTGGACTGTATCGGAAAGATCTGTGTTAATTCCCCAACCTTAATTTATGAACGCTCTACAAGCTCCAGTTTGGATTAAAGAGGAGCTTGTAGAGCGTTCATAAATTATTAGCGTTCATAAATTATTATCCTCTATGCTGGAATAATTGCTTTGTCTTATTAAAGGCATTTCTGAACAGATAATATTGGCTAGAATCCTATATGCTTTGTCGCAACACACATATCCCTGGTTGGGGCAACAATTCATGTTAAATGTTCAGACTGTTGATCGTCCTTGATATGACGTCATAATCACCATATTATGAATAAAACCCTCTCAGCATCCTGCCACCATCTCCTTAACTTTCTTTTTCTATCATCTTCTGTTTTTCTTGTTCTCTACATTTATCTTTTTCTATATTTTGCTCATTTCTCTTTTTTTTTTCCTATAGCTTTTTCTGAGCACTAATTACTTCACTTGTGCAATCGCATGGATCTGCAAACAAACACCAACAAAAAACTGTTGGTGGGCCTGGAGGAGGAGAGTTAGGGACTATTGCTCTAGTGAACCTTTCTACCTCAATGCCTGAGATGATGAGGACAAGAGAAAGTTAAAGCGGACCTTCACCCTGAAAAAGAGCCTATCTTATACGTTTCCCACCCCCTGTACATAAAGATTTCTCACATTAAAAATCATCCTACCTGCATCTACTGCATGTTATAAGCCTTTAAGCATCCAAGATGGAGCTTATGGAGCATCAGGCAGCCTACAAACAGGAAGCGACTTCTGACTGTGTCGCTCTGCATTCTGGGATTGCTGTCCTTTTCCTGACCCCTGTTCTGCCCTGCCTGAGCAAAGCACAGCTATAACCCCACCCCCTGCCTTTTATGCCCCTCTCCTTCCTTCAGTACGTGATGCTTCTGAGTCAAGATGGCGGCGCCCGTATCCTAGAGTCCTGAACAGAGTTGCAGCCCAGTGGGGGAAAGAATAATACGTAAGTGACTAAAACTTAAAATATATTAATTTTAGATGCTGGAAAGAGTTTTTTAAGGGTTTGGGCTTTTCATTAAATCATGCTGAAGGTCTGGTTTAGGAGCCCCCTAGTGTTGAATTGACAAAGGGCCCACTGAGCAATCAGATTCATTTTTGATGATTATAAAGGATAGTTACATTTTGTTTGATACAGGCATTTAGGCAATAGCCATGAATGTGGACCTCAGCTGCAAGTAAAAATGGTGAAAGTTGAATAACAGTTAAAGAATTAGTTTCAAACGACAATGATATGTAGCACGGGGCAGTACATAGTATTTCTAAATATGGCCCAAAGTCAAATAGCCTAACGTTAAAAGCATGGTCTGTCTCACATGCATGTTGAGGACACATTGTGCCTGAGGGTGTGGGTCAACAATAGACCTACTGTTTAATGCCACTCACCCTCTGCTTTAGCCCCTTCCTACAAAATCCCTTACAATGGTTCTCTCTCTGAACTGTCTCCCACTGACACTAAGCATTAACTATTTCCTGTATTAGAATCTGATTCTCCACGGCCTTTGACCAAATCTATTAAAATTATCCAAATCTAAAAGACCACCCTATATTTAGCTTGTTTTCTGTATTCAGTCTGCTTCAGCTGCAGTGCATTCATCTTTGTTATCAGTCTATGGAGCACATGACTGGTATTCTTGTGTTAGGGGAGCCATGGCAAACAGGATGCAAATACAAAAATTAAAAATGTCCACAGTCAGCAATTGTACAAACAGGGTGAGCCATAGGTTAAATGACGTCCTGTATTAGATTTCATAATGATGTCCCCCAATACCGACATACACACACTCAATCACAGAGAGAGATGGAGGGAAGGTGGGAGCAGAATGATGATGGTTGAGAAAATGTGAAAGGAAGAGAGATAAAATACTGAAAAGTTATTAGTAAACTGAGCGAAATACGTGGATCATGACCAAAGAGAGAAATGGGGGGGGGGGGGGGGGGGGGCATGGAAAAGAGAGACAGTTTTTTTTTGCTGAAGGTCCGGGGACAGTTTTTCTCTCTTTTCCATTCTCCGTCTATATCTGTTTGTCAAACAAACAGATATAGACGGAGAATGGAAAAGAGAGAAAAACTGTCCCCGGACCTTCAGCATAATTTAATAAATAGTCCAAACCCTTGGGGAAACCCCGTGTAAGATTTAGCACCTTGACCAGGCTTAAGTCGGATGGCCGGGCTGGACTTCCAGATCTGAAGACTTATCATGCAGCAGTTTTAACACGCCGCAAATTAGATTGGAGTCAGGGGGGAGAGAGGAAACAATGTATTAAATTGGAGAGAGCGATTTCTCCTGTGAGTCTCAACTCGCTGCCTTGGGGAGGCGCACTCCCTAGGCGGGTATGGGATTCGCTCCCATTTTTGGCTGGGCAATTCCTGCTGGCCTGGGATAGGATGACCAGACAACATGCTGTCATCAGTAGACCAGGCCCGTTAACCCCTCTATTTGATAATTATTCCTTTGCGTCGGGAGTGGGGGTTAGAGGTTTTCTGGCGTGGGAGGCTTCGTCCAACGTCACAATGGGCAGTATTCTGGCCTCGGGTAGACTCCCCACCCTGGAAGAAATAAGGCAGGGGGTCCCAGGACAGTATACCTCATGGTTTCCATATAGACAGTTGAGTGCATTTGTCACGACTCAAATCATGGTGGAACGGGGTAGGACTCCCTTCACGCAACTAGAGCACGTACTTACGCAGGCACCTCGCGGCGGGCACACAGTTACTGTCCTGTATCGAGTCCTCTTGGCAGCTACGTATGATTCCCCACCGGGATATGTGAGATGGGAAGAGGAGCTGGGAATATCTATCTCCGAGGAGGATCTAACCAAGGTATATCTGTTTACCCACAAACTAGCAGTCCCGAGCATATCACAGGAAAGGAACTTTAAGGTGTTATCACGATGGTACAGGTGACGGCTGATCAGAGTAGGTTTGATACCTCGTGCTGGTGCTGGAGATGTCTGCGTCTGTGCTCAACAGTATGTTGCAAATATATTTATGTATTGGGGCAGGGAGGATGATTTGTTTCTACCCTTTTTTATCTTTGTACAATTTTGTACTGATCTTTATTTGATGCAAAATTATAATAAAAAGATATTGAACTAAAAGTCTAAACCCTTAAAAAAAACTATTCCCCAGCATCTAAAATTATTATATTTAACGTTTTTAGTCGGTTAGGTATTATTCTTTCCCCCACTGGGCTGCTAATCTGTTCAGGACTCTAGGATACGGGCGCCGCCATATTGTCTCACTATCACAGACTGAGGAGAGGACGGGGGGAGTACAAGCAAGGGGTTATAGCTGTGCTTTGCTCAGACAGAGCGGAGCTGGGGTCAGGAAAAGGACAGCAATCCCAGAATGCAGAGCGGCACAGTCAGAATACACTTCCTGTCTGAAGACAGTCTGAGACTACATGGGCCGCCATCTTGGATGTTTAAAGGCTCAGAAAATGCAGTAGACACAGGTAGGGTGATTTTTAATGTGGTCAATCTGTATGTACAGGGTGTGGGGAACACATAATATATGCTCTTATTTAGGGTGAAGGTCTGCTTGAAGTAAAATGGAAAGAGAGGGACGATGAGTGATTAAAATAGAGAATGAGGGAATGTGGAAAAGAGAAGGAGATAGAGGGAAGGAAGGCGACATGAGAGAGAAAGGAAGTGTAAAAATAAGAAGGAGATAATAGTAATACAGGAGGTATGGGTGGTATAGGAGGTATAGAGATATACAATGGAAGGCAGACATTTAAAAAAATAGGGAAGGAACTATGTCGGAAATAAGTAGAGAATGAGGAAACTAATGCAAAAGGGAAAGAAGGTGGAAAAGATAAAAAACTGGGGATCAGGATAGCGATAACGTTGGAGCTGTCAAGTAGAATAAATAGAGAAAGCCTGCAATAGGAAAGTAAAAGGCTGGCAGGCTGATTCATCATTAGCGGCAGGTAGCGTCAGAAGAGCGTCTGTAGCAGGCATTTTCAGAGCGCCCGCTAGTAGTCGCAGTGCTCGGCCGTGGGTCGCTACTTTATAGCGACTCAGTCGCTGTTCAGTAATGTTGAATACATTGTGAGGAGTCGCTATTTGACCAGTACAGCGCTGTATGGGAGCGCATGTTAGCGACTGCTCATAGCGACCGACTCACACCATATTCAGCAAAAAAACAGCCTCACAAATGTCTGGCGCTGAAAAATAGTTGTTTGAAGCCCAGAGCGCAGGAGGCGCTTCAACATTACTGTATTACTGTATTCAACATTACTGAACAGCGACCGAGCACTGTGACTACTAGCGGGCGCTCTGAAAATGCCTGCTACAGACGCTCATCTGTCGCTACCTGGCGTTAGTGATGAATTTGGTTTTTATTCCTCTTTAAAGTTAAAACATTCAGAACCAAAACAATCCAAGTTTGTCTTTTTCTTTTACTGGAAGGAAAAAGTATCAGCAGTGACAGGTGTTGAACATATCATTTTTACTTACCAAAGAGAATTTCTTACCTCTACTGGCCTGTGGTTTGAGTCAGCCTGTGCTGGAATAAGAGGGTATTGCTGTTTCAAAACTTCTAATGTGTGTAGATGCTTTTACACATCATGTAATGCTTTGGGCAGAGTGGTTATTGCTACTGACCCCCACAGGCTATACAACAAGAGGGACCATGGACAACTTATCCACATCCACCCAAACAAAAGGAGCACCAAAAATGATTTAGAAATGCAAAAAAACCTTTTTTTTTAACTATATATATATATATATATATATATATATATATATATATATATATTTATTATACAAAAAGATGAACACACAAAAAACAATCATACTATACAAGAGAAGTTAAAAACAACTGCATTGTCCCCAAATCCATCCAGTGCTGCCAAAGTATAGACAGACCGTTATATCTGGGAGTCTTATACACATGTATATAAGGAAGGGGACCCCAAACAATGTATGTAAGGACGAGGGGGGTAAACTCAATAAGTATTATTTTGTGCCGACACAAAACCACCCAAATATTGCTACAGACAAATAGAAATAGACCTCCACAGGCTTGCTAAGTGCGACACGCAGTTAGAGGTTAGTAAATCCCCTTTGTAAATGGAAAGGTACACCCCAGGATTTTATTCCTTGAGGAAAAACAATGGGCCCTTATTTAAGAAGGGATAGCGTCAGGTAGTGGCTGCTTAATGAGAGTTAGTGACAGATAGCGACTGGTCAACGCCAGACACGGCACGCAATTACACATTTATCAAGCAGAATCTGTTTAGCGACTGGAATAGCGCCATGTAGCGTCTGATTCATCATTTTCACAGCCTCAGCGAACAGCGCCAGCGTTCAGCCTTGCACAGCGCCAGGTGTGACCTCTCGCTACCTGTCACTCTCCCATACATTTCAATGGACGATCCTTTTCTTCTCTTTAAACAGGTTTTTTTTTTCCCCAAAAAATCACAAACAATTCTTTGACCTCTTCTGGCATTGAAAAAGCATTTTTTTCATAATTTTTTTCATTTTTTAAATATTTCCTCAAAAATGACATTACAGGTCTGGCATTAAAGTGTTCATGTTACAATGTTGTTACAATGTAATTCCATATGTTTTCGCTTTGTTACTTGTTGATAGATGCTTGAAAACAGACTTTAAACACACCGCCTCCTGCGCTCTGGGCTTCAAACAAATATTTTTCAGCGCCAGAGATTTGTGAAGCTGTTTTTTTCCTGAATATGGTGTTTGTCGGTCGCTATGAGCAGTCGCTAACATGCGCTCCCATACAGAGCTGTACTGGTCAAATAGCGACTCCTCACAATGTATTCAACATTACTGAACAGCGACTGAGACGCTATAAAGTAGCGACTCACGGCCGACCACTGCGACTATTAGCGGGTGCTCTGAAAATGCCTGCTACAGACGCTCATCTGTCGCTACCTGCCGCTAATGATGAATCAGCCTGTTATACACATGTATATAAGGAAGGGGACCCCAAACAATGTATGTAAGTACGAGGGGGGTAAACTCAATAAGTATTATTTTGTGCCGACACAAAACCACCCAAATATTGCTACAGACAAATAGAAATAGACCCCCACAGGCTTGCTAAGTGCGACACGCAGTTAGAGGTTAGTAAATCCCCTTTGTAAATGGAATGGTACACCCCAGGATTTTATTCCTTGAGGAAAAACACAAGCTTGGTAAGATTTTTCCCCTCCTCAATATGTAACATGTTTATATGGATTTTGCGTATTAGCCAAATTCACAAGACTGCTCCTTTAAGCACAATGGCAAGGCTTTACTACATGTGTGTAATTATTGTCATCTAGTTTGGGCAACCAAGAGATGGACCACAACCCAAACTGTCCTCCCACTGACATCAGATGTGGGCCTGTGGCATGAATTAAGCTGTATTGTAAAAATCTGGCATCCAGCAGCCTTATTTTTTGTGTAGTTTCCAGAACTGTGCAGAATAAAAGGCTTTAGATGACTGCAAGGAGAACAAAAAGCAATGCTGCCGGAAGACAGAAAGATCCTATTCACAGATTTCTCGGAGGCTGCAGCTGAGTGAGGGGTGGCTGGGCAGCGATCTGTGCCAAACATACTGAATATCAGCCTCCCAGCAGAGCTTCCCCAGGCTGCCGCCTGGCAGCGAGCCGCTTTACACCCAATCATTCTGCAAAACGATATATGGCGTAACCAACATTTGTAACATATTTATGCAATTAGCAAACAAAGGACAACAAATGAAAATGTTGTCTATATAAATTGTAGGTGAGGTTCTTTCATTTTTTGGTTACATTTCGTACACTATTTTTGATTAGAATAATTTTCTATATGGTATTTATGATGATTTTCGTAATAGCCTTTAATAGCTTCACAAACTGCATTTTAGTTTTTAATAGTTTTTTTAGTTTTTTGCAAAGAAAATATTACAGGCATGCCATTGTTCAACACAAGACACATTATGTCATAATACAATGGGGTGTTTCAGGAGACTTCACATGCAGGCTGGCGGTGACTGGAAGAGACCGGAGACCTTGGTTGCCGACCTTGCCCTCAGACCCATCACGCAGTTACAGATCCTTCAGCTTCGGCACTATCAGAGGTCGGTTGAGTGTACGGCTGTCACACCTAGGCGGCTGACACAATTTGAGCAGACATGTCTGGGGTCCGGCCATTTAAGAGGAGCTGTGTCATACTCGTACTCATTACTGGTGGGGCCCCCGGATGACTTTGTTCCCTCCTACGTGAGGGGGTGGGAGAGGGAATTACACAGAACCTTTACGGATGAGCAAAGGCTTGCCATGATTCAGTTGGCGCATAAGAGCTCTGTCTCCTGTAAATATCAGGAGACTACATTCAAAATTCTCTCTCGCTGGTACAGAGTCCCAACGTTACTGGCAAACATGTTCCCTTCCTCTCCCCCCTCTGTTGGAGGTGCTTGCGTGATAGGGGGACTATGACACACGTTTTATGGGAGTGTGAGAAGTTGGCTGGTTTTTGGGGAGGGGTGAGAGAGCTTGTTAGGAGACTGACGGATGTTGACCTTGGTGGGGAACCTGCGTGCTACCTGCTTAACCTGGCCCCGGCTTCCATGAGATCCAGGCGCCGGTCCCTCCTCGCCCCCCTTCTGAGCGCTGCCAGAACATGCATTCCAGCTAAGAGGGCGATTCATTAATAGCGCCAGGTAGCGACAGATGAGCGCCAGTAGCGTGATTTTCTCAGCGCCAGCTAGTATTCGCTGTGCTTGGCCGGGGTTTGCTTGTTGACAGCGACTCAGTCGGTGTGCGGTAATGTTGAATACGGGCTGGGGGGTCGCTGTTTCACAGGTTCTGCGTTGTATGGGTGCGCCTGACAACGAATGGCCAGAGCGAACGGCTTGCTGCAGATTCATTAACAAAACACGCTCCGAATCTATTCGCGCTGTGAATTCCTTGTTTAAACCCCAGAGCGCTGGCGGTGATGGGTGTAAAATAGTTTTTAACCCCCAAACAACCATATTTTTTGCTTGTAAAATTATACAAGTTTTTATAAACATTTTGTAATATGAATACATTAATATCAGACCTGTAATATCAATTCTGCACATTTTTTTTTTTTTTTACCTTAAAAAAAAATCCTAACATTGCAGAAGTGGTCACAGAATTTTTGACATAAAAAAAAACAAAAAAAACATTAATAGCAATTAATTATGATTAATTAAAGATTGCTCCATTGAAATGCATTGGACATCGCCAGGGAGCGACAGGTCATACCTGGCGCTGTGATGGGATTAGCAGCGGCGCTGTTCGATGCAGTCGGCTACATGATGAATCCCGCGCTAGCTGCCGCTCTCGCCGGCGCTAGCCTCATTTAGCGTGATAAATGCGTCATTGTGACCGCCGCCGGGCGTACTTGAGTCGGTAGCCGCCGTTAGCTGGCGGTACCTGGCGCTCATCAGACACTACCTGGCGCTAGCCCTTGATAAATAAGGGCCTAAGTGGAAATCCATTGAACCCCCCACAATAGCACAGTGGCTGGCCGCTGTTCGGGATATATGTAGGATGGAGGAACTTACTGCCTCGCTAAAGGGGTCTTTGGAAAAACATAGGAGGATCTGACAGGAATGGGACCGTTTTACTTTCTCCTCAGACTTCCTCCGGTATGCGTAACTTGGCCTGGGCAGGCCGCTCGTGGGTTGGCCCTCTCGCTGCTCCTCTTTCCTACCCCATGCTGCCCTTTCCCTCCCGCTTATCCCTCGAATGTGTCTGTCTAGTCTCCCCCCCCTTCCCTTTTTTCTTCCCCCCCCCCTTTTTGTTACTAGTTTCCAAGTAGTTTGGTTATTCTTTGTTGCTTTACCCTTTGAAAGAAAGTTGGAGGCATAGGTTGCGGAAGCTATAGTAAAATAACAAATGGGATTGCAGCCTAAATTATAGGGATCGGGGCTCGATATGGCCCTGCGCTTTGTTCCCGTGCTTTTGATTTTTGAAAATTGACGTTGTGCGACTCCGTTTGTTTGTTGAGTGCTATGTATGTTCTTATCTGGCACTGTGTTGCCAAGCTCTGTAATTTCTGCTTCCTTCAATAAAAACGTTTAATTAAAAAAAAATAATACAATGGGGTGGATTTAAAGTCAGGTGAGAAAACTCACTCCTTTTTCTAGGAGAGAACTGCCATTCACATTTGTCTATGGGGGTTATTTAAGAAGGGATAGCGCCAGGTAGTGCTTCGAAGCGGCAGGCAGCGTCTGGTGAACACCGGGCGCTGTACGCAAAACCACATTTAAGAAAGCGAATCTGGTGAGCGCCTCTAACAGCGCCATGTAGCATAACATGTGTTAATCCAGGCGGCTCAGTGTATAGCACTCTAGGCTCAGGAGCGCCATGTAGTACCTGTCGCTTTGTAGCGCTCTCCCATACATTTCAATGGGGTTTCTTTAGTTGTATATAAATAGCGTGTTTCCAATTTTATTTTGTGCTCAAATCCCTGTGTGACCACTCCTGGCTGCAAACAAACACTTTTACAAACTACATTTTTGGGTCTTTTTATATTTTTATGCAGAATTGTATTTACAGGTCTGGCACTAAAGTGTCATTGTCACAGTATTAAAACAATGTCATTCCATGTGTTTTCGCTTTGTTACAGGTGGATATGTGTTCAAAAACATCCTACCTGCATCTACTGCATTTTCTGAGACTTTAAACATCCAAGATGGTAGCCCATGGAGTCTCAGGCTGCCTGCAAACAGGAAGTGCCTTCTGACTGTGCCGCTCTGCATTCTGGGATTGCTGACCTTTTCCTGACCCCAGCATTGCTCTGCTATAACCCCACCCCCTGTACTTTTGACCCCTCTCCTCAGTATGTGATGCTACTGAACCAAGATGGCGGCGCCCATATACTAGAGTGCTGAACAGAGTTGCAGCCCAATAGGTAAAAGAATAAAAAGTAAGCGACTGAAAATGTTAAATATATTCATTTTAGATGCTGGGGAATAGTTTTTTAAGCATTTGGGATTTTAATTAAATGACGTTGAAGGTCCACTTTAAAGTTATCCGAAAAAAATCTATCTATAAAAATGTGGCAAACTTCATAGTGCATTTAATAATGTCTGTGTGAAACCTTCCAGTTCGCCCAGTTAAACTCACCTCTCCTCGGTCCAATGGGGCATATGCTCAGCCAATGAGAGCCGTTTGCTATCAGGCTGATTCATTACTAGCGCTAGGTATCGGCAGATGAGGCGCTAAGAGCGACTGCTAGTATACACTGTGATCGGCTTTTGGGCGCTGTAACAGAGCGTCTCATTCGCTGTAGTAACCTGGCCGACATTGATGAATGAGATGTATGTTGGCGTTCTAACACCAGTACAGCGTTGCAGGGAGCGAAAGGTAGCGCCAGCTCATTGCGACCGACTCTCAGCGACCCACAGCATATTCAAGAAAAAAACACACACAGCATAGGCTCTGGATCTGGTCGCTATAGCATAAAGCGCCAGACGCTGTGTGATTAAAGTCACATATCCACCAGTAACAAAGCGAAAACACATGGAATGACATTGTTGTAACATTGTGACATTAATACTTTAATGCCAGACCTGTAATGACAATTTTGCATATAAACATAAAAAATCATAAATCAATAAAAAAATTTCTAGGTCAGGAGAGGTCACACAGTTATTTGAGAGGGAAAAAAATTAAACACAAAAAACCCTGTTTAAACAGAAGAAAAGGAACGTCCATTGAAATGTATGGGAGAGCGACAGGTAGCGACAGGTAATACCTGGCGCTCTGGAAGCTAGAGCGCCGGCGCTATATGCTGAGTTGCCTGTAATGATGAATCATACGCTACATGGCGCTGTTAGAGTCGCTCACCAGAATCGCCGTCATAAATGTGGTATCGCGTACAGCGCCCAGCGTTCACCATACGCTGCCTGCCGCTAGGAGGCACTACCTGCCGCTATCCCTTGATGAATAAACCCCTTAGTTTACATCTTTTGGCAAACGCCTCCCATTCACTATAATGGGCAACACGCTACCGCATCCCCTTGCATCTCGGCCGTGCGCTGCATCCCACCCCAGCCTATGTGAATGGCTTGCACAACGCGACAACAATGAGAGCTGCCTGCCGAATTCCATCAGTTCAGTGGGTGGTTCTTGGTAGAAAGCTTGCCTATGTGCCGTTGTACCGGGAAAAAAGCACCCAAGGGAGTTTTACACAAAAGGGCATCCCGGTTTGGGGAGCCCGACCCTGGATTCTTTTAGATTCCGGTTTTGTTCTACTTTAAGCTTTGGTGCCACTAAAAACTGTCTCTGCCTATACAACTGCGCTATTCTACACTGTGAAGAAGGTGCAAGTCATAAATTCATCTCTATCTGACCTACACATTGGTGCTAACTGTTCCTCCCTTCTTAAATCTTCTTCTTAAATGCTAAATGGCATTTATTGGTGCAGATGCTTCATAAATCAGGCTCCAAATTGAATAACATGTGCTCTTGTCATTTACAATATATAGTGTATGGAATCTGGGATCAGAATAGCATATATTATATTATATTATAATTGTATTATACTAACATTTTATACAGCAGATAGAGAGATTTACTTCAAGTGGAACAAAACCCCAGATTATGTTCCGTGCCCTAGGGGCATCCCGAATTATGTGAAACCCCCCAGAATGCTCAGAAAAACTCACTTCTTCCCGCTCCAAAGGCACATGCGTGGGCTCTTGTCCAATTAGAGCTGTTGCCGTGACAATGTCATTTGGCAAACATCTCTAATAGACTTTAATGGGGAGTGAGAGCGGCCGATCCCCAGCGATGAGCATGCTCCCGTCTCGTGAATGGCTGGGGCAGGCGCGCGCACACAGCCCAAGGATGCAGGGGATGCGGCTGCTCTCGCTCCCCATAGTGAACAATCAGAACCATTTGATAAATTACATAGGCACGGCAAACAGCTCTGATCAGACGAGAGCCCTGCCGTTCGACTGGGAAAGGTAAGCATTTACTGGCGATCGGGGGATTTCACACAGCGGGGCAACCCAATCTGGGGGGAAGGCCATTGGCCCTGGAATCTTTTAGACATTACAAATATAAAAAAACCTTATTGATGTAGTAATTGTGGGAGCTGATGCTCAGATTTAAACCCAGAGACAAGTGGACCTAAACCCTCCCTGGCAAGAGTGTCACATCCAGCTTTTACTTCACACCGCTTCTTGCAGCCTAAACCCCGGCAGCCTGCATGTTGTGCCTTTACGGGAGGAATGGCCATTAGAAGGGTTTGCATGAAAAGCAGCTTGACTGACAAGCCTGTCATAGACGGTATAGACCAGGGAAATGAATATAGATCCTCTAATGCACCACAAAGTATACATCACTGTTATTCCACTGACCTGATGTGCATGTCTGTCACTGGGCAAACAAGATGTAAGATGAAATAATATCACTAGTTACAATAGAAGGATATACCTCAGCGGGGATCTGCTCTATCCTCAGACATCCTTTACTTCTCATTCTAGATGACACACAATTCATACAGGAAATATGTAGAGCTTTGCATTACCCCAATGTATGCCCCCCCCCATAGGGAGACAAGAGGTTCCTAGGCAAATTAGCTTTCTCTGCCCCCTCCTCACCCATCCTATGGCACACCTCCCAACTGTCCCTGATTTGCAGGGACTGTCCTTCTTTTGAGTTTGTGTCCCCCTGTCCCTTGTTGTTCTCCTTTGCCCCTCTTTGAGGTGAAACATGCAGATCTGCATCATTAAATAATTCATTTGCCTATTTAAAGTGCTTATATTGTTTTAATTGTTATAACATATATATATATATATATCCCTCAATGAGGGGGTGTGACCTAATTTAACAATTGTCCCTCTTTCCCACCCAGAAAAGTTGGTAGGTATGTTATGGTGCGGCTGCTGTCTTATGCAGTGTGTCTCATGCTGTGTCTCTTCCATAGCAGCAGGCAGTGCCCTCTTTCCATGATGAGTTCAGTATGAGGGTGGATGTGGGCTTTGGCAAATGGTTGGCATCACTAACAGTGGCCCTGACCCATTTTCATGAAACAACTCTTCCTTTATACACAATGCCCTTGGTTTGGGCAGCAAAAAAAAAAGAGAAATCAAGTTCTCCCATTGACTGTGACTATCCCAGGTTTTGTTCCTTGGCCCCAGAGCATCCTGAGCATCCTTTGGGATGCCCTGCTGGGTCAAACCTCCCGTCTTGCCAGGTTTACTTACTTCTTCCGTGACCCTATGGTGAATATCAGGGCCGGCTCCAGGTTTATGTGGGCCCCTTTGTGGTGAAGAGTCGCATCACATCACCATGGGGTGTCCCAAATCTGGATGCCCCCTAAGGATTATGCTATTTGGACCAAAACTCTAGTTTTTACCTACTTTGAGCACCAAACCCCTTTAAACCTGACCTCGGAGTCTAAACTAATCTAGATTCTCCTGATTTTGGATGCCCCTGTGTCCCCCCCCCCCTTTGTTCATTACTTTCCTGGAACTGGTGAATGCACTGTGGGATCGCCAGTTTGAGTTAATGGCCAAACCAGGGGGGTTCTTTCACAAACTGGAGCATCCCAAATTGAGATGCCCCTGTAAAGCACACCAAAACTCAGGGGTGGAATTGCTTGCATAGTGGGTATGCCAGCAATCCCAGGGGGTTTCACACAGCTTGGGTTGATAAAAGGCTAGGAAATCAGCTGGGCTGGGCAATTTAAAAGCAGAACAAAACCCAGCACTTCCTCCCCTGGAATCTAAATCGAGATGCCCCATTGTGTGGAACCCCCGACATTCGAGGAGATGGCACCAGCTGTGGCCGTGCCCTCCCAGTCTGCCGCCGGTCAAGCGCTGTCGCACACCTCAAAGGCTGGCCCTGTGAGTGGGCCCCCCGGAGGGTGGGGGCCCCTGCAGCTGCCCCGCCTTTCCGGGTGCTGATGCCGGCCCTGGTTTACAGCTAAGCTATCTAACAGTAAATAAAATCCTTTTTGTCATGCTGGATGTATATTGCCGCACTCCCCTTTCTTCACAGGCATTTGGAGCCTCCTTTTCCCAGAGACATACAGAAATCTGCAGCATGGCAGTATAACAGGGGACTAGAGATCATTCTATTCATTCTCTGCTTAAAGAACAAATTGGCTGAGATCAAGTTCTTTTTCTGTAACTCAGTCCCTGTTTTTTATTTAGTCATGACACTTTTTTGTATTTTTTTACCACAGAGATGTGGGCCTATAAATACCCCTCTTGCATCTGGCTGTTGTTTACCGCTAAGCTATCTGACAGAAAATAAAATTCCTTTCTTTCCCCTCTCACTCTGTTTTTGTATCACCTCCGAGCTTGGACCATATCAGGTATAGGTTATTAAGCACCTTTTCCATGGAGGGTTTAGGCTTTGTCATCGTGGGAGGTGTTTTTTCCTTTCTTTCCTGTTAGAGTGTGTAAGTTTGTTGTTGCCTATTCCTCCCTCTAAACTTACCTCCTATGCTCTGAGTTAACTAAGAAGGTAACACAGGTTTTGTGGAGTTATTAATCATATGTGTTCTTGTTAGGGGCTATTGCTATATCAATCTACTTTCCTATATGTTGAGCATAGCTTGGGCGAGGCTGCTTCATTTTTAAGTTGCGTGATTAAAGTTCTCATTTATTGTGTTCTGTTGGGTGGGCTAATGTTAGCCCATTTTTCAGCAATAATTTACTGTGGCCCATATAACTAAAGAACAGATCTGGTCTGTGTCGATATAAGAGTTCTTGGTAAAATAAATCTTTGTTATGCTGAATGTATTTTGCTGCTGTTTAGATTTAACTACACAGAAATAAGAAAAAATAGGCACCGCCCTTTCCTCACAGACATTTGCACCTGAACCTGCTTCTCCTAGAGAAATAAAGACATTTGCAGCATGGCAGTATAACAGGGGACTAGAGACCATAAGTCTTAAAGGGGCCACAGCACTCAAACCAGTTAGCTTGCTGACCAACCTACAATCTGTCTCTAAACTAGGTTAAAAGCAGGGGGCTCGGTCACACACATCTGCAGAAGTATGCTTAAGCTGCACCACCAGCGCCAAGGTGCCCCTGTGAGGTGCAGTCCTAACTCTAGTACTAATTCTAGTCTCTAAGAGCCCCATTTGGGACATACAATGCAATAGATAAATTGGGAGCAGGCTTACCTGAGGTTGCCCTAAACCTCTCAAGTGCAAGCCATGGGGTGGAAGGGTCAAAGAGCTTGCAATACAGCCTAGACCCCACACACCATGTGCTTGCACAAATTCAAAAGAAACAAAAGAGGGGTGGCAGCCACTCAGATCATTTTATAACTAACCAGGGAGGTGCACATTAGCAAGGCAGAGACCATTAGTAGGACTAGAGACCATCCCATCAATTCTCTGCTTAAAGAACAAATTGGCAGTTAAGACACTTTACCATACCCCCCAACCGTCCTGATTTCCCAAGGACAAACCCGATTTCGGGCAGTTGGTCTGTCGCCTGTTACTGGCTGGAAGGTTGCTGCAGCCTCTCAGATAGCCGGTGGCGGCGGGCGTCTGAGAGGCCGCAGCAGCCAGGTGCCTGGGAGGCAGGTTGTTTTTTTTTTTGGTTGAGCCATTGGTAGCTCAGTCGGTGGGTGGAACTCCAGGAAGGAGCCTGTCCGCACCACTGAGCTGTCAGTGGGCAGGACTCCAGGAAGGAGCCTGGCCTCACTGAGATTCCGCAGGAGAGGGAAACTGCCTGCCTTGCGGTGAGTGAGTATGTGTGTGTTTCTCTGTGTCAGTGTGTGTGTGTGTGTTTCTCTGTGTCAGTGTGTGTGTGTGTGTGTGTGTGTGTGTGTGTGTGTGTGTGTGTGTGTTTCTCTGTGTCAGTGTGTGTGTTTCTCTGTGTCAGTGTGTGTGTGTGTGTGTATGTGTGTGTGTTTCTCTGTGTCAGTGTGTGTGTGTGTGTATGTGTGTGTGTTTCTCTGTGTCAGTGTGTGTGTGTGTGTGTGTGTGTGTGTGTGTGTGTGTGTTTCTCTGTGTCAGTGTGTGTGTTTCTCTGTGTCAGTGTGTGTGTGTGTATGTGTGTGTGTTTCTCTGTGTCAGTGTGTGTGTGTGTATGTGTGTGTGTTTCTCTGTGTCAGTGTGTGTGTGTGTGTGTGTGTGTGTGTGTGTGTGTGTTTCTCTGTGTCAGTGTGTGTGTGTGTGTGTGTGTGTGTGTGTGTTTCTCTGTGTCAGTGTGTGTGTGTGTGTGTGTGTGTGTGTGTGTGTGTGTGTGTGTGTGTTTCTCTGTGTCAGTGTGTGTGTGTGTGTGTGTGTGTGTGTGTGTGTTTCTCTGTGTCAGTGTGTGTGTGTGTGTGTGTGTGTGTGTGTGTTTCTCTGTGTCTGTGTGTGTGTGTGTTTCTCTGTGTCAGTGTGTGTGTGTGTATGTGCGTGTGTGTGTGTGTGTTTCTCAGTGTCAATGTGTGTGTGTGTGTGTTTCTCTGTGTCAGTGTGTGTGTGTGTTTGTGTCTGTTGTCTGTGTCGCCCCTAACTGGCTGTAATGAGGGATGCCCCTCACTGACTAATGAGGGAAGTCTCTCACTGACTGTAATGAGGGATGTCCCTCACTAGCTGTAATGAGGGATGCCCCTAACTGGCTGCAATGAAGGATGTCCCTCACTGGCTGTAATGAGGCATGCCCCTCATTGACTGTAATGAGGGATGCCCATAACTGGCTGTAATGTGGTATGCCCCTCACTGACTGTAATGTGGTATGCCCCTAACTGGCTGCAATGAGGGATGCCCCTCACTAGCTGTAATAAGTGATGCCCCTAACTGGCTGCAATGAGGGATGTCCCTCACTGGCTGTAATGAGGGATGCCCCTCACTAGCTGTAATAAGTGATGCCCCTAACTGGCTGCAATGAGGGATGTCCCTCACTGGCTGTAATGAGTGATGCCCCTAACTGGCTGCAATGAGGGATGCCCCTAACTGGCTGCAATGAGGGATGCCCCTCACTAGCTGTAATAAGTGATGCCCCTAACTGGCTGCAATGAGGGATGTCCCTCACTGGCTGTAATGAGTGATGCCCCTAACTGGCTGCAATGAGGGATGCCCCTCACTGGCTGTAAGTTGTGAGGTATGCTTTACTGTGATTTTAGGCTCTGCCTGTACAGTTTTTTAAGGTCCATATAGGAGTTAATACTGCTTCAAGTTGCCCTGTTTCCATGCCATGTGTTGATTATTTATGTACAACATGACATTTTTCTTTTACCTGCAGAGCAATTCCATGCCTAAGGCAATGGGCAGTGATCCAGTGCTGCTAGCTCCCTCTCTATAGCATGCTTATGCAGGAAACCTGCCATGTCCTTGGCACTTTTTGTCGGTAAAACAAACTGTACTCTCCTAAGATGGCCATGTTCTCAAGCCAACAATCATGACGCTCTCTGTCCATCATGTTAATAGTAGCACAACTACTCGTCACCTTGCTGCACAGCTACATGTGTGGGAAAAGCAAATCACCACAATGCAGACTCAAAGCATCCATGATTGTGGTTTCCTGGCAGCAACAATGCTGAAACATCTTGTATGTCTCAAAACTGTTCTGTTCTTCTTTAGTAAGGCAGGGTTGGACAGTGTAAAGACACCTTCAAATTATTGTCCAATCCCTAACTGTTGCAAAAAATTGCCAATTTTATGTTCCCTGGACAGTGAACAAACTGCACTGAACACTAGCAAACAATTTAGGTAGAGTTAATACATAAACTAAATAACAGTTTAGATTAATTTAAGGTTTAAACTTTAAACAGCAAATATTGCTTTACATGGATAAACTAGTGTATACATGTATGCATGAAAATGAAAAGGATTGTCCAGATAATGTTGGTGCCACATGATGTCAGAAAGAGGAAATCATGTTGGATTTCCCCTGCCTCTGTTGCCTCCCCCTTTAAGGGAGTGGCTGGGGGCATGGTTAAGGGGAAAAATAATTCCGCTTCTCATGTCCCTCTTTACGGCTTTCAAAAGTAGGGAGGTATGTCTGACCACCAATCAGAGCCTGCAAAAGTTGTTGGGACTGCTGCCCCCTTATGCTAATACCATTCTCCCTTGCAGACAGTACCTGTGAGCGACAGCGCGAGGCATGAATAAAGCGTTTACTGCATCATTAATAGCCCGCACATGCACCGATAGAGCCTAGAAAGGTGAGTTTTTAAGGGCAAAAAGGGGACTTCACACCCAATTTGGGATGCCCCTGGGACACGGAACAAAACTCAAGTCAAATTCAGGGGTTTTGTTCGGCTTTAATTACAATAGCTTGGCCTGACATAATAGTAGCCAACCAGTCTATTTGGCTTTTGTTTAGGCTACTGTTTTTTTTTTTTTAAATGGAACAAGCTGTAGTCTGCATTAAGTTTTCTCATAATTTTTTAGTTTTTCGTGGAGTACTATTATAATTTTGCAATCTCAGGCACCATCCTTACCCCCACTAATAGAGAGGCTGATTCATTACTAGCGCCAGGTACCGGCAGATGAGCGTCTGTATAGCAGCACTTAGAGCGACCGCTAGTCGTTGTGATTGGCTATCGGGCACTGTAACAGAGCGCCTTAGTCACTGTAGTAACCTTGCCGGCAATGATGAATGAGATGTATGTTGGGCGCTCTAACACCAGTATAGCGCTGCAGGGAGCGAAAGGTAGCGCCAGCTCAGTGCGACCAACTCTCAGCGACTCACCCCATATTCAACAAAAAAACAGACTCACAGAGCATAGGCACTCTGGATCTGGTTGCTATAGCATAGAGCGCCAGACGCTGTGTGATTAAAGTCTGTTTTTGAACACATATCCACCAGTAACAAAGCGAAAAACACATGGAATGACATTGTTGTAATATTGTGACATTAATACTTTAATGCCAGACCTGTAATGACAATTCTGCATATAAATATAAAAAATCTAAAAAGTTTTCAAAAATGACTTTTTCTAGGCCAGGAGAGGTGACACAATAATTTGAGAGGAAAAAAAAATTAAAAACAAAAAACCCTGTTTAAACAGAAGAAAAGGAACGTCCATTGAAATGTATGGGAGAGCGACAGGTAGTGACAGGTAATACCTGGCGCTCTGGAAGCTATTTGCTGAGCCACCTGTAATGATGAATCATACTCGATGGTGCTGTTAAAGTCTCTCACCAGAATCGCTTTCATAAATGTGGTATTGCGTACAGAACCCGGCGTTCACAGGCGCCGCCTGTCACTACGAGACGCTACCTGACGATATCCCCTTGATGAATGACCCCCATAGACTTTCCTGGCAGGATTGAGGTACTATACTTGCGCAACAATGCAGGCTCTTCTGCCAGCTACGCATATATTCCAGGATGGGATCCTAAGGCTCTATTCACACCTCTCCACTTGCAAACCAGTCACAGCGCAAGCATATATATGTGAACTTACCAATCAAAAATAATGGAGGCAGCATATTCCCTTGCGTTGTGTCTGTGTTGCCCAATGCAGTGCAAGTGGAGAGGTGTGACTAGAGCCTAAGACTTGGTTACCTGGCACCTTAAAGTGGACCAACACCCAGGATTTTGACTATCCTGGGTTTTAGTCCACTTCAGGGGGGCACCCCGATTAGGGGTGCCCCGCTGTGTAAAACCCCCTAGAAACCCCCAAACTCACCTCACCACGCTCCCACGGACAAGCGGCGGACAAGGCAGCGCGTCCGCCGCCGCCTCCCGCGCGCCCCTCTGACAGTGCGCGCGCCCGCGCCGGCCATTCACAAACGGCCGGTGCGGGCGCGCGCACGGCTAGAGGAGTGCGCGGGAGGCGGCGGCGGCCGCCGCCGATCAGGTGAGTTCTTTTGGGGTTTTGGGGGGGCTCCCTCATCTCGGATGTCCCGCGGTGAGGGGGGTGATCGGCCCGGGAATCTTATAGATTCCCGGGCCGATCACCCATGGGTGACGGTCCACTTTAAGCAGGAGCTTGTCTGCAGTGCTTCGTGTGATGTCCCCCCTCTTTAACCCCAGTGGTCTTCAGTACTACTACAGGGAGGCTGGGGTACCACCAGTTATACTAGCGGCACTGGTTGAAAACCCCTGGTCTAGATTATAAACAATATATTCACCCCAGCCTTAACTCTTTAAATGCCAAGCACAGAAAATATATGTGCTTGCTTCCCCAACCATTAAGTTACCAGTTCACAGGGAAGGAGGGGCTTGTAAGTCACCTGCAGCAAGCAGGTGACTTGCAATTACCCCTCCCCCCATTACCTGCATCCCCAAAGCCCAGGGGGATGCAAAAGAGCCCGCGGCCCATGTGGGCTATGCGGGATGGAAGCCTTTAGGGTCGGAGGCCCAGTTTTTAAGGGTTTAACCATTAAAGTGGACCGGCCCGGGGCATCCGAATACAGTATGCCCCACTGTGTGAAACCCCCAAGGTCACCCAGGAAACTCACCTTCTCCCCCAATTCAACGGCGCATGTGCGAGCAGCGGCTGCTCCCTGCTATACCTTTAGCAGGACACACACCTACACCAGGCATGATGCGGGCACGCTCCCTGTTAGAGGGTAGCAGGGATGCGGCTGCCAGCACACTCGGCTGGCCAATGCCACGCTGACGTCATTCAAATGTATGACTGGAGATCGGAGAATGGGCAGACATGTTAGCTTTCAAGTGGTCTGTGGAGTTGCATTCACTTCTCTTATAAACTCTGTGTGGGTTGCTAAAGGGCTAAACTGACATTTTTGTAAATTTCAATGTTTCATTTAGCTTTGCCCATTGCTGATAAATGAAAGCATACATTGCTAGTTCACTGCTGCAGTACAGTCCATCAGAATGCTCTCATTGCCAAACCGCAGCATCAGCTGACCCATTAAACTGAAAGCTCAGGTGACCAAGCTATTTTGAGCACTGAAGCCATGGTGGATGTTTGTGTAAAAAACTAGAATAGTGCAAAATGAGATCTAAGTCACTTTGGTTATTGGTACATTTAAAGTTACATTTGCAAAGTATTTTGTCTGGTAAAAAGAAGCAAAGCAATGCAATGTAAAGAGCAAAGAAGTAATGAAACATTTAGAAAATTATTAAGTATCATACTGAGGTATTTGGGGTCCACCAGACTAACTGACTCTGGGGCCCACCCTATACACCTGTCTGCAGCCTTTACTTCTGCTAATCTGTTTCCAGCCTATGACGCTGCTCACCTGTCCCCAGCCTGTGACCCTTCTCACCCGTCATCAGCCTATGACCCTGCTCACCTGTCCCCAGCCTGTGACCCTGCTCACCTGTCACCAGCCTGTGACCCTGCTCACCTGTCCCCAGCTTGTGACCCTGCTCACCTGTCCCCAGCCTATGACCCTGCTCACCTGTCCCCAGCCTGTGACCCTTCTCACCTGTCACCATCCTATGACGCTGCTCACCTGTCCCCAGCCTGTGACCCTTCTCACCCGTCATCAGCCTATGACCCTGCTCACCTGTCCCCAGCCTGTGACCCTGCTCACCTGTCACCAGCCTGTGACCCTGCTCACCTGTCCCCAGCTTGTGACCCTGCTCACCTGTCCCCAGCCTATGACCCTGCTCACCTGTCCCCAGCCTGTGACCCTTCTCACCTGTCACCATCCTATGACGCTGCTCACCTGTCCCCAGCCTGTGACCCTTCTCACCTGTCACCAGCCTGTGACCCTGCTCACCTGTCTCCAGCCTGTGACCCTGCTCACCTGTCCCCAGCCTGTGACCCTTCTCACCTGTCACCAGCCTGTAACCCTGCTCACCTGTCCCCAGCCTATGACCCTGCTCACCTGTCACCAGCCTGTAACCCTGCTCACCTGTCCCCAGCCTATGACTCTGCTCACCTGTCTCCAGCCTGTGACCCTGCTCACCTGTCACCAGCCTGTGACCCTTCTCACCTGTCACCATCCTATGACGCTGCTCACCTGTCCCCAGCCTGTGACCCTTCTCACCTGTCACCAGCCTGTGACCCTGCTCACCTGTCTCCAGCCTGTGACCCTGCTCACCTGTCCCCAGCCTGTGACCCTTCTCACCTGTCACCAGCCTGTAACCCTGCTCACCTGTCCCCAGCCTGTGACCCTGCTCACCTGTCCCCAGCCTATGACGCTGCTCACCTGTCACCATCCTATGACGCTGCTCACCTGTCCCCAGCCTATGACGCTGCTCACCTGTCCCCAGCCTGTGACCCTGCTCACCTGTCCCCAGCCTGTGACCCTTCTCACCTGTCACCATCCTATGACGCTGCTCACCTGTCCCCAGCCTATGACGCTGCTCACCTGTCCCCAGCCTGTGACCCTGCTCACCTGTCCCAGCCTGTGACCCTGCTCACCTGTCCCCAGCCTATGACCCTGATCACCTGTCCCCAGCCTATGACCCTGCTCACCTGTCCCCAGCCTAAGACGCTGCTCACCTGTCACCAGCCTGTGACCCTGCTCACCTGTCCCAGCCTGTGACCCTGCTCACCTGTCCCAGCCTATGACCCTGATCACCTGTCCCCAGCCTATGACCCTGCTCACCTGTCCCCAGCCTAAGACGCTGCTCACCTGTCACCAGCCTGTGACCCTGCTCACCTGTCCCCAGCCTGTGACCCTGCTCACCTGTCCCAGCCTGTGACCCTGCTCACCTGTCCCAGCCTATGACCCTGCTCACCTGTCCCCAGCCTATGACCCTGCTCACCTGTCCCCAGCCTGTGACCCTGCTCACCTGTCCCAGCCTGTGACCCTGCTCACCTGTCCCCAGCCTATGACCCTGCTCACCTGTCCCCAGCCTATGACACTGCTCACCTGTCCCCAGCCTATGACCCTGCTCACCTGTCCCAGCCTGTGACCCTGCTCACCTGTCCCCAGCCTATGACCCTGCTCACCTGTCCCCAGTCTATGACCCTGATCACCTGTTTCCAGCCTATGATGCTGCACACCTGTCCCCAGCCTATGACCCTGCTCACCTGTCACCAGCCTGTAACTCTGCTCACCTGTCCCCAGCCTATGACCCTGCTCACCTGTCCCAGCCTGTGACCCTGCTCACCTGTCTCCAGCCTATGATGCTGCTTACCTGTCCCAGCCTGTGACCCCGCTCACCTGTCCCAGCCTATGACCCTGCTCACCTGTCCCCAGCCTATGACCCTGCTCACCTGTCCCCAGCCTATGACCCTGCTCACCTGTCCCCAGCCTATGACCCTGCTCACCTGTCCCCAGCCTATGACCCTGCTCACCTGTCTCCAGCCTATGATGCTGCTCACCTGTCCCAGCCTGTGACCCCGCTCACCTGTCCCAGCCTATGACCCTGCTCACCTGTCCCCAGCCTGTGACCCTGCTCACCTGTCCCCAGCCTATGATGCTGCTCACCTGTCCCAGCCTGTGACCCCGCTCACCTGTCCCAGCCTGTGACCCCGCTCACCTGTCCCAGCCTATGACCCTGCTCACCTGTCCCCAGCCTATGACCCTGCTCACCTGTCCCAGCCTGTGACCCCGCTCACCTGTCCCAGCCTGTGACCCTGCTCACCTGTCCCCAGCCTATGACCCTGATCACCTGTTTCCAGCCTATGATGCTGCACACCTGTCCCCAGCCTATGACCCTGCTCACCTGTCACCAGCCTGTAACCCTGCTCACCTGTCCCCAGCCTATGACCCTGCTCACCTGTCCCCAGCCTATGACCCTGCTCACCTGTCACCAGCCTGTAACCCTGCTCACCTGTCCCCAGCCTATGACCCTGCTCACCTGTCCCCAGCCTATGACCCTGATCACCTGTCCGCAGCCTATGACCCTGTTTTACTATTCTCATTTAGATACTCCTCCTGCCTGTTCCCAGCCTGTGACTTCCACCTCCCAGTTTCCAGTCTACACCCCTGTTCCTGGTCTGTGTCATTTCTCAGGGACATCTAGAATTAGCCCCCCGGCTGAAAGAGATCCTCCTTGTGCCGTGTTCATATTCCTAAACCAGAAAATTCACCCAGGTCTGACACTGATTTGGAATACCCCACTATGTTAATGGACTCTCCAGCGAGCGATCCCATGGCACATGTGCAGGCTCTGCTCTGTGAGCTTTCTAGTCCATGGATATTACTGTAATGAGTGGCCTAGAACGCTGGATGCAGATGCAGTGGCAAGCATCCCTATGGTCCCTTCCCTCTGGTTGTGCATACCCAGGCTTGCCATTCAGGTCTGGTGTGGGAGCATGTAGCAGCCAGGGTGGATGCACCACAAATAGGGATATCACAGGCCCTGGAGTCCTATAGGCTCTATGCTGGTTTTTAACATCCTGACACATGGTTGCACCACTTAAGAAGCCTGGAAAAAGCTTGCTAGATATAATGGGTAAGAGTTTGGGAACCTGTGCTCTTCTGCTTCACAAATAAGCTATTGGTCGGGAGACAAATGTCCTTGTAGAAGAGTTTAATAAATATGATGATGGTGGAAACCTTTGGATCAAGCAATAATTTTTCATGGGGGGAGGGGAGTGGAGTTTTTGGGGGAACATTTGGGGGTTTAGGTGCCTTGCTCAAGAGAACTTCAGTCATGGCCAGGATTCGAACCTGCAACCCTCTGGTCACAGGTCTCCTTATCACTAGGTCAAGACTGCCCTAGAAGAGCGCAAGGATCCCCTTACCAGTTCAGGGGATGGGAAGCACAATCTGGGGCCACATGCTAAACCACACCCCTACCACGCCCATCACCCACAACAGTTTTAAACTTTCCCACTTTGAGGACCCCAAAAAATGGTCAGTTTACTCCTGGTCACTGTGATCATCAGCATTGACTCAACAAGGCTTAAGGGTGCCCCAAATGACATCGGTCCCCTGGGTGCAAACTATTAATGGCTTTTACTGAATGAAGCCTACTTTCTCTTTATCAAATGATTAAATCCATGTCACTTGCCCACTAGAAATGATGTCATGTATGATAACATTGTTAAAATGTGAATATTGAGTTCTGATTAAGAGGCCAGCCTCCAATATACTTTTTGAAACTAAACAGGTAAATAAAAGAAACATCTAAACAAGATTACATGACATCTGGGACAGAATGTAGTCTTGTTGTGTGTTAACACACTTAGTGGATTCTCTGTATTTAGCATAATAAGAGCTTAGGGATTTGCCACTTATGGAAATTGCCTATTAGGTAACTGTTACAGTGCTAAATGATGTCAGCAAATATAGAACCCACAACTTTATTTCTGTGAACATCATTTATTGCTGACAGAACTAATGTTACCCCGCTCATTCGTCAGTTGACATTATTTAAAGGGACAGTCCAGACAAAGACAATAAAAAGGCAGCAAGGATCTCACCTAAAACCTGCCTTTTGTGCCTCTTATTCATTTACTGCAGCACACTGGAAAATCTGTAGCAGGTTTTCAAAGTGTGTCCCTCCTTTGAATTCCATAGCTCCCTACCCACCTCCAATTGTGGTTGCATAGCTGCTCCTGTCCCTCAATGCTAAATTCACCTGGGTCTGACACTGATTTGAAATACCCCACTTTGTTTCTGGAATACCCATTAAGCTTACCTCTTCAGCTATCCCATGGCACATGTGTTGGCTCTCCGCAGTGATCATTCTAGTCCATGCATATTACTTTAATGAAAGGCCTAGAATACTGAATGGCTACAGCATCTTCAGTGTGCTGCAGGAAATAGAGGATCGGCATATGGTGACATGGGACAGGCTTTAAAGCGGACCTTCACTCTGAATAAGAGTCTATCTTATATGTTTCCCACACCCTGTACATACAGATTGCTCACATTAAAAATCATCCTACCTGCATCTACTGCATGTTATGAGCCTTTAAACATCCAAGATAGCGGCTTATGGAAGCCGCCATTTTATCAGGCAGCCTGCAAACAGGAAGTGCCTGCAAACAGGAAGTGACTGTGCTGCTCTGCATTCTGGGACTGCTGACCTTTCCCTGACCCCAGCTCTGCTCTGTCTGAGCAAAGCACAGCTATAACCTGCCCCCCTGTACCTTATCCCACTCTCCTCTCCTCAGTAAGTGTGATGCTTCTGAGTCAAGATGGCAGCACCCGTATCCTAAATTCCTGAACAGAGTTGCAGCCCAGTGGGGAAAAGAATAATAAGTTAGTGACTAAAAATGTAAAATATATTAATTTTAGATGCTGGAGAATCGTTTTTTAAGAGTTTGGGCTTTTCATTAAATCACGCTGAAGGTCCGGTTTAAGTGGAAACAAAACAAATCCCACTGAGGCCGCTGGCCTTTGCTGGGGGCATCCTGAATTGGAATGTCCTGCTGTGTGACCCCTTCCCCCCCCCCCCCCAGGTGCTGCAGAACTCGCCTACTTTCTGGCACCCTCACCGATGTAAACATCCCTGCATCTTTGGGCAGTGAGTGTGCTCCCATCCCCAGCTATTCAGAAAAGATAATGCGGGAGAGTGTGCTGCTGGGGTTGCGCTCGCACTCCAGATTACACAAAAACAGAGCCATTTGACGAGCATTACATATGCATAGCAAAGAGTCTGATTGGATGAGAGCTTGTGCATGTACTTTAGAACTAGGGAAAGGTGAGTTTTATAGGACATTCTGGTGGTCACACAGCGGATAGGGATGCCCCTGGTGCACAGAACAAAACCCAGGATAGTCAAAAGTCATGCTTTAAGGCGAGCTCATTGCTGCCTTATTATTTCCACCAGTTGTTTTTGCTGTTTTGTTCTGGGGTTGCTGTGCCAGTTACTCTCGATTGCAGTAGCAACTATAGTTGTTCCATTACATTATCTTCTTGATGGTTCCTTGCAGACAGAAACTTATCCTAAAGTGCATTTAAACTCAAAAATGACCCCCACCCCAGAGCACACCAATTTGAGCTGGCTCTAATGTTCACGATACCAAGGAATTCCAAAGTAGTGCTTTAATACTTATTTTTGCCTGTTCCTGGGCTATGGCAGTTGCAGCATGCAACCAATCAGTGGGCATGTGAGTGCAGACTGGGTGGGGGCCTTGGCTCTTTTTCAGACCTTCTGCATAAACCCAAAATTCACACTATACAACAATTTTTAGTGTATATGTGAAAATAGCTTAGAATTAGGGGCGTAACATACCATAGGGGCAGTGCAGGCACGTTGCCAGTCCTGTGGAACAAGGGGGCCTGGCGCAAGCTGCCTCCATTGCCTCTCTAGTATCTACTCCCCTGCTCAATGGATACTTACCCAGCCAGGCCACCTCATGGCTCCATGATACAGGATGCGCGACACCATCTCAGCCATGTGCGAGTGACTCCCCCGTCTCCCTCCCAGCCATGCGTTTTGACTCTCTGTCAGCGTTTGTGTGCCTCGCCTCTCTGGCAGCGGTGTCTGCGGCAGTCTGCCCTGCGCTAAAGGGGGGGAGGTTATGGGGGATCTTTATGGGGGCCCTGCTTTGGGGCCCCTCAGGGATATGTACATCCCTAGCTAGAATTGATCTCCAATGACTATGTGTTGGGACACCAGTGTGGTTACCTAAGTTTGGATTTGAAGTTCTAGAGTTTATCTCCATGCATGCCATCATTGAAGTGTCTTATTTGTGTGTGATCTTGCTCCCTCAGCTGTTTCTCTTGCCCTCTTTTATTATTGTCAGTGAGATTCATTTTGGCAGATTTTAGCATCCTCAGGCATTTCTTGGTGCCGAAGGCTGCCAAGAATCATTGCTGCATAGACTGTCAGGGTTGACAAATTACCTAGGGAGAGCAGGGCAGATCCATTCCCGTCAGCTGCATGCACGCACCCTAAGGATACTATTTTTTTTAAAGTAAACAACATTTACTGGGGAGCAATCCAAGGTAAGTTGTCCTTCTAAGGTCACCTTCAGCCCCCACCTTCCACTATAGATGTTTTTCTCTTTTTTCTCTGGAAATACAAAACCCTTTAAAACAATCAAACTAACTAGTCTACATGTCCTTCAGTCTTATCATGAAGGATTTCGAATGACCTTCTATGCTTACTTGGACTTGCACTGAGGACAAGTGTGTCTTATGCATATTTCATGAAGTAGTGAATGGATAACTATTTAACTGTCTGTGGGGGTCATGCTAAATATTTGGTGTGACTTGCAGTGTGCATTGTGATGTGGATTGCAACCTGTATCTCAGTGAGCTTTTTAACATTCAGACACAAAATAATGCAAAAGAAAATGTTTTTTTTCTACCCTTTTTCCTCAAAATCACCGTTACCTGTGATGGGGCATTTTTACAGGTTAGGCACATCATTTTCCAATGATGTAAGGGTATTTGTTTTTAGGTTTGGAAACAACAGGACCCTATCGGCTATGCAGAAAAAAATTGAAATCTTTAGCATAGCTCATAGGGTGCTGTTATCTCCAAACTTTAAAAATATATCCTTATATCACTGGAAAATTCATGTCCCTAAACTCTAAAAATGTGCCATCACATGTACAGGTGATGATTTCTGGGGGAAAATGTAGGACAAAGACTTTTTTTTGCATTTTTTTTGTGTTATTGCTAAACTCACTGGGATGCAGGTTGCAATCCACACCACAATGCGCACTGCAAGTCACACTGGCTTCACCAAATATTTAGCATGACATCCTAAGTGTCACCTTGTGCAAATTTTTAGGATGGTGTCCCCTAAGCAAACACATACATAGGGTCATACTCAAAGGGAAAAAGGTAGAGGGGATGCATAAAACAAAGACAGGGAATGAGGGAAGGTGGGAAAGTGAGAGAGCTAAAGGTAATGTGGAAAGTACACATGAAACAGGGAGGCACAGAGGAATGAGTGGAGCAGGAGAACTATAGAGATACTGGGGTAAGGTGTAAAAAAGAGTCAAGTGAATGTGGAAAAGACAGAGAGGAAGAGAATGTAGAAGAGAGAAGAAAAATACAAAAGGGAAAAAGAAAATGTCATAGAGAAGTTGCAGAAGAGTGCAACATGGAATGAATGTGACAAGATTGAGTAATACAGGGAATGTAGAAAAAAGGAGAATTAGCAAATAAGAAAATAGAGGAAACTCAAGAGCTATGTATATGAGAGTAAGATGGGGACAGATACAGAAAGAAAAAGAGCAAGGCTTAGGTAATGTGGAAAAGAAATGAAAAAGATGGCTATAAGGAGAGATGGGAACATTTTACAACTCTGTGACCAGATCAGTCTTGAAATAGAAATTGTCTTGTGAAAGATCAAGGAATACTAGCCACAGACAATATATGATTGTTGCTACCTTAAATTAAGCCAACCCCCAAACATTTGCAACTCTCTAACCAGTTGGAAAAATGAATATCACTTTTTCCTTAGAAAAATCCAGCACTAAGGCTTTTGAACAGTGCCTGCGCAGAGCTCGCTATAAGCCGGGCTATTTCTGCTACAATAAATATGCAGAATGATTCTGTTGCAGCCAACAAATGTAATGTGCATTCTAAATCTGAGAATCTTCATATTTTTATTTTCTCGCTCAAACCCATGAAGCACATCTCCCCTTTCTCTCTGTTCTATACGCAGAGCAATGCCACATTCATGGTTGCAGGCTGGCATCAAGTACCTCCCTAATGCAGCAATGCCTGGGCACATACTCCCACAGCTATGGAGGAGGGGGGACACATCTAATAAGAATTAAATACAACAGACTCAATTTACCGCCTTGCATCATTCTCGCTTCTATTTCCTCTGTGCTCCCAATTTAGCACATACTTTATTTGGTGCAAGATTTTATTTGTGTAATTTTTAAAAAGTGTAAACTCCTGTGATTCAGGGAGAGTATTTAACCAGGACTTTTGATCAACTTTTTTTGGTGCTGGCAACTGAAACTAAGAGGCCGATTCATTAACAGCGGCAGGTAGCCACAGTTGAGCGACTGTAGCTGCATTTTCAGAGCGCCCGCTAGTAGTCGCCGTGCTTGGCCGTTGTTCTGTAGTTGATAGCGACTCAGTCAGTTTGCCGTAATGTTGAATATTGGGTTAGGAGTCGCTATTTGACAGGTTCCGCGCTGTATGGGAGCACATGATAGCGACTGGTCAGAGCGACCGGCTTCTACCATATTCATTAACAAATCACGCTCAAAAAATTCTCGCGCTGTAAAATGCATGTTTAAACCCCAGAGCGCTGGCGGCGATGGGTTAAAAGTAGTTTTTTAACCCCCAAACAACCATATTTTTGGAAACCCAAAAAAACAAGTTTTTAAAATAATTTTGTAATATGAATACATTAATATCAGACCTGTAATATCAATTCTGTACATTTTTTTTTTTTTTTACCTTAAAAAAATTATTTAAAATGGCAGAAGTGGTCACAGAATTTTTCACATTTAAAAAAAAAAAAAAATAATAATTAATTATGAAGATTTAAAGATTGTTCCATTGAAATGCATTGGAGAGCGCCAGGTAGCGAGAGGTCATACCTGTCGCTGTTCAAGGTCGGACGCTGGCGCTGTGGGCTGAGGCTGGAATAATGATGAATGAGTGGCTATCTGGCGCTATCTCAGTCGCTAAGCAGGATTGGCTTGATAAATGTGTGATTGTGGTGGGGAGCCGGCGTTCTCGTGGCGGTGACCGTCATTACCGGCCGCTCACCAGTCGCTACCTGTCGCTATCCCTTGTTAAATAAGGGCCTAAGGATCACCCCCTTCAACCCGGCTAAACTGCCATTACTTCCGACTGGCAGCCGCTTGTGATCTAGATGCATGTGGTGTCGTTGTCTTTATGATGCCACCGAGCCCTGGGGAGTAGTCAAATTAGACTTTTAAAATTTATGTTGTGTGGTGTATTTCTTTTTTTTTCTTAGGGTGAAATTGTAAGGGGTTCAGGAGACTCCCTATCACAGGGTCAGGGGGTCCCTGCCAGTGGGTGATATAATGCTATCCCACCCAATTACCAACACCCCTTCTTGTGGTACTGGGGTTTTTTCCTGGTTCTTCCAGAGCAACAGACTCATACAAAAGGGAATAGGGGCTAGTAAACTGGCAGTCCCATGGCCGGCTGGTTGGTCTATGAGTTCTGGGTTATCAGCTCCTATGCCTGGTGCTGGTTGGATTTGGGGGCTACATATTTTTTTTGTAATAACTACTGTCTGTCATTTTGAAAAAAAAAATGGCTGGCAATTGCAGCATTACTTTTAATGAAAAAGATATAACTTGCATATAGCAATGCAGCGAACTGTCAAGCGAGTTGTAAAATCTTGCATGGAAGTGAAAATGCTCTCACAGCTCTCTTGCATCCTTCTCTCCTTTACCTGAATCATTCAAGAAAGTGAGAATTATCGCATGCAAGATTGATTTAGACAAGAAACAGGCCTAATCTCACTATCATATCTCCTCCCACCAGATATAAAGTACTCTATAGGAAAGCAATGTTGTCCCTACCTCTGAGACACTACAATCACAGCAATTTGTTTTTTAAGTGTGTTTTTTTTTGAATTATCTACACACAATATATATATCTAACAGCATATATCTACCAGAAGGACAAAACGTGTTGAAGACTAATTAAACATACATTTCTAGTTAGGGAAAAGCTGCTGGCATATGGATGGGTCTCTAATGAATGCAAGTCAAACTGTTCCTGTGAATGCAGAGAGCTGCAGACGGTAATGGTACGTGCAAACTGTCATGTGCTCCCAGATTAGAATGTCAGAGAATACAAGATGGTGAGACCCCACGATGATCCTATGTATGTGTATAGACTGCATCAGTCTTACTCTATGCTATATTCTATGTAGGTACAAACTCTCACATTTCACAGAGAAAGGGCTCTTGGCTAGGTTTTGGCCCGTCCTCCTGGGGCAACGCGGCTTGGGACGCCCCGCTGTGTGAAACCCCACCATTCATCTTATTTTCTTACCTGCCCTATGAGTCCACGGCACAGACGTGGCTCTCCTCCAATCAGCTTCTCCGGTAGTGCATATTAATATGCAGCTGGAGTAGCTGAATGAACTCCTAGCTGCGCGCACAATCGGCACATGGCTTTACTTGCATCCTTCGGATGTGCATGGCCAGGCACAGTGATGTGATGCCACAGCTGGCCACGTGAAGCACCATGGGCTCGTTTCACAGGTAAGCATATTGGGCGACTGGGGGCTCACAGGGTGGGAGAGGGAATCAGCCAGCCATAGACCAAATCCATCCTAACCTGGACATCTTGTGTGGGAGAAATACCCTGTTGTCATGGCCCGCTGACCACCATGTCCATGTGGTCCCTGCAAGATTTCAGACAGAGGAGTGAAAAGAATTATCAGAAGTCCAATAGCCAAAAGCAACATGTGGAGTGCTACCGAAAGTCCTGGAATCAGAAGTCACAATTGTTTCAAAGACAAGCCTGTGAAATACTTAGAGAAAAAATAGTCTGGTCAGATGAAAACAATATTGAACTCTTTGGATGTCATAATATACACCATGTTTGGAGGTGACAATCTCCACTGCACCATACCAACAGTGAAGTTTGGACTAGCTTCAAGTTGTGCCTTGTTCTGTCATTAAAGCGGACCTTCACTCGGAATAAGAGTCTATCTTGTATGTTTCCTCCACCCCCTACATACAGATTGCCCACAATAAAAATCATCGCACCTGCACCTATTGCTTTTTAACATCCAAGATGGTAGCCCATGGAGTCTCAGGCTGCCTGCAGACAGGAAGTGTCTTCTGATTATGCTTTGCATTCTAAGTTTGATGTCCTTTTACTTTACCCAGATCTGCTCTGTCTGATCAAAGCACAACTATAACCCTTCCCCCTGCACTTTCAACCCCTCTCCTCGGTATGTGATGCTGAGTATCTCAGGCAAAATGGAGACTCCCGTATCCTGGAGTCCTGAACAGAGTTGCAGCCCAGTGGAGGAAAGAATCATAAGTAAGCGACTAAAAACATAAAATATACTCATTTTAGATGCTGCGGAATTGTTTAAGGGTTTGGGCTTTTCATTAAATGATGCTGAAGGTCCAGTGTAAGTTTCTTCTTAAAAACACTTTCCCTCTGAACCCTATTCAACTCTTTCACGCATGTAACCGTCTCAATCATGTCCCCGCTCTCCCTTCTTTCCAGGCTGTAAAATTAAGTTCTTTAATTTTCAAGTCTAGAGAAACAAAGAAGGGGTGGCAGCCGCTCAGACCATTTTATAACTAACCTGGGAGGTGCACGTTAGCAGGGCAATTAGGATACAAAAGTCTTAAAGGAGCCACAGTACTGAAACCAGTTAGCTTGCTGACCAACCTACAAGTCTCTAAACTTGGTTAAAAACAGAGGGCTCGGTCACACACATCTGCAGAAGTATGCTTAAGCTGCACCACTACGCCAAAGTGCCTCTGTGGGGTGCAGTCCTAACTCCTTAATCTCTGAGAGCCCCATTTGGGACATACAATGCAATATATAAATTGGGAGCAGGCTTACCTGAGGTTGCCCTAAACCTCAAGTGCAAGCCATGGGGTGGAAGGGTCAAAGACCTTGCAATACAGCCTAGACCCCACACCCCATGTGCTTGCACAAATTCAAAAGAATTTTCAAGTCTAAGGCCCCTATTTAACAAGGGATAGCGCCAGGTAGCGAATGGTGAGCGAACGGTAATGACGCTCACCGCCACGAGAACGCCGGCTCCCCTCCGCAATCACACATTTATCAAGCCGATCCTGCTTAGCGACTGACAGAGCGCCAGATAGCGAATCATTCATCATTATTCCAGCCTCACCCCACAGCGCCAGCGAGCGACCTTGAACAGCGACAGGTATGACCTCTCGCTACCTGGCACTCTTCAATGCATTTCAATGGAGCAATCTTTAAATATTCATAATTAATTGCTATTAATGTTTTTTTTTTTTTTTTTTAAATGTCAAAAATTCTGTGACCACTTGCACACACACTGCAATGTTAGATATTTTTTTTAAGGGAAAAAAAAAAAATAAATGTGTGCAGAATTGATATTACAGGTCTGATATTAATGTATTCATATTACAAAATGTTTTGAAAAACATGTTTTTTTTTTACTAAAAATATGGTTGTTTGGGGGTTAAAAAACTACTTTTAACCCATCGCCGCCAGCGCTCTGGGGTTTAAACATGCATTTTACAGCGCGAGAATTTTTGGAGCGTGATTTGTTAATGAATATGCTGGGAGCCGTTCGCTATGGCCGTTCGCTGTCATGCGCTCCCATACAGCGTGGAACCTGTCAAACAGCGACTCCTAACCCCTTATTCAACATTACCGCACACCGACTGAGTCGCTGTCAACAGCCGAACAACGGCCAAGCACAGCGAATACTAGCGGGCGCTGTGAAAATATCGCTACTGTCGCTCATCTGTCGCTACCTGGCGCTATTAATGAATCGGCCTCCCCGTCCTTCCACTATTTTTGTTGCTCACAAGTTCTATTTGATCAATGTCTTTTTGTAGGTTAAGGGCTGACACACAGCCAGAGCTCTATACAGCAAATCTGCAGTCGGGAAATCCATTAATTTAACACACCGGGTTAGGAGATAAACAGATAGAGTTCAGCATTCCTCCTCTTTAAAAGTAGAATGGAAGGTTTAAAATCTTCCTACTCTATAGGGAAAGCCAGTTCAGTTGCCTTGATTTATTACTACAGATATACATTACTATCAGCTGGATAAATGAGAACCTTTACAGGCATACTGCTACCCTATGTCTGTCCACCTTCCTGTTCATGTAGGGTATGTAAGCCCTTGGTTTGCTTCTACTTTGCTTTTAGATTTTTACAAATCATTTAAAAAATGCCTTTAAATATTTCTTACATTCAGCCATAAAACAAATTGATCTAAAAATGTATATAATGGAGTCTGGAGGAAGGGCCAGGCTGTCTAAGTGGTGGTTCCTGAGTCCCATGAGTGCACATTAAGCAATCAGACCATATAGAGTAGTCTGATGAGGAAAGATGGGTGTCTCTTGGCTCAGAGGCTCATTGCAGCAGAGGAGCCTGTTAGCTTTGAATTAGTTTGTTGATTTTGGATTTTAGCTGTAAAGCAATGCTGTGGGCAGGACCAGCTATAGATGGACAGGCACCCTCTGCAAGACTGCAGGATGTCGCCCCCTCCCCCCAAAAAACACCGGTAGAACAAAGGTGAGCATAGCACCCCTTCCCCCTGGACACAACAAAGTGTGCACTCCCAGCAGGTTCCAATTCAAACAGAACACAAGTCAAGTTGAAATTCTGGTCTACTTGAATGTGTCCTAGGGAGCATCCCTCACAGCCCAAAGTGCTGTACGTCTACAGCTAGGATCCCGTGTGGCTCAAATACAGCACCAAGCAGAATGGCTTTTCTGTATAGTGGCATCTCCAATTCATCCACCATGTATCTTCCGCCAACACCTGATGCTCTGCCAAATGCAGTGCTAGAGCAAGGCCAAGCCGGTCTGCTCTGTGCTGCACTGGAACAACCTGAGATCCCGGAAGTAAAGACATATAAGGGTCGGGACATGGTTGGTGCGCAATAACACAGAGCGCAATCGATTCCACATGCCCCTAGGCGCATGATTCATGGCTGCATGTGCACTCTGGACACAGGTGCGAATCACACCAAATGGCAAGTGCACTGGAGAAGTGAAAATTGCATCTTCTTGCACCAATTTGTGCCTTCCAAATGGAAAATCTGCTGTTTTAAAGAGCAAATGGCCCTGCCACATGCCGCATGTATTCGTCTAAGCATTTAAAGAGAACCAAAATCCACCTTGGAGTCTATGAGATTCCAGGGCATACTTGCTCCCCCCGGGGCACCCGGGTCGATCAGGGGTGCCTCGCTGTGTGAAACCCCCCAGGTCGCCAAAAACTCACCTTCATTCCCAGTTAAACGGTGCATGCACGAGCAGAGGCCACATCCACGCTATCCCTTTAGCAGGGCATGTGCCCATACCAGTTATTTGTGAAAGCCAGCATCGACACACTCCCTGTTAGAGAGTAGCGGGTGATGTGGCTCAAACGATCACTGGACCTGTCTGTCACTTTTTTTTACCCAACTCGTTGGTTGTGCAGTAGATCCGATCCACCCATCCACCCCAGCCTGCATTGAGGCATTGCTGCTTTAGTCACAGAACGGAGCCAGGCACCGGGGCCACTGGAAACCAAAGAATACCATAACTATATATAACTATAGCCACACCCCCTCATTGATAATTGGATAGGAGATAGGTTGTAACAGTTAAAACAAAATAAACACTTTAAATAGGCAAATTAATCATTTATTGACGCAGATCTGCATATTACACCTCAAAGAGGGACAAAGGAGAACATCAAGAGACAGGGGGACTCAAAAGAGTGACAGTCCCTCCAAATCAGGGACACTTGGGAGGTATGGAATACATATAGAAAATAGCAAAGCAGGATGGAGACTTTACCTCCAATGTATTTTGCAAAAAAAAAACTGGTTCAGCAAACATAGATTTAACCCCCCCCCCCCCCCCCGAGGATCGGCACCAACCTCAGACTCATTGCATGTGTGCCTCTGGGGTGGGGGGTGTCAACTGGATGCAGCGACCCCCTATATAACATTAGCAGACAGAAGCAGGTGCCCTGTGCAGCTGCACATTCCGCGTGCCCCCAAAGCTGGCTCGGGTACTGTTAGTAGTGGCCTATAGTCATTTTTTTTCTGTAGCTCTTTGTAACATTTCACTACTTTTACCATTTATGATTAAAACAATCCTTTACTACATAGTGATGTTAATTAACTGATAAGGGTGTGCAAGCTCTAAAGAAAATTTACCCAAGAGAGCTAACTGTACAAACACCCAGAGCCAAAGCAAGAGAGGAGCCTGAGTGCAACCTGAGGTGCATCTAGATTCTTTAATGAGCTGGTTAAAGGGATGCCAGAGGGTGTTGTGCTTCCTAACTGGATCTATTGGAATGTAGAGATGGTAGAATTTCCTGTGGGTCACACTGCTTTAGGTCTGGGCATTAAATCCAGTACAGAGAAGGACTTCTCAAAGCGGAATAAACCCACGTGCATCCGTCCCTGGAGTCTAAAGGACTCCATGGTGAGGTAAACAACGCTGAATACATCTCCAGCATTTCTGAGTAGAGGTAGTAAAATAGGCTGGGGGCAGGAGCGCTCCCTCTGTCTAAATTGAAACTGGGGATGCATCCACCCTAGCTCCCGATTGCCAAGCGCTCTCTACCTAAACAGAGCCGTATGCCAGTCGTTAATATGCCCGGCATGCGTCACTTTTGGGCGAGCACCCAGACATTCTCTGAGTGACTGGAAAAGGTAAGTTTTTATGGATGATTCAGGGGGTTCACATAGCATCCCAAATCAGGGTGCCCCTAGGGTCCCCCCCAACCCCTTTGTACCCAGCCTCACTGTGTCCCCCCCAACAAAGACACCCTAACTCATTTTAGCCTCAGCATCAAAGCTTCAGTATAATAAACATATCGGTGGTCATATCCATCCCTGTTCGTGATCTCTCCTGCATTGCTTTTGCCCTACCTACCAAATTTTCAAGGTGGTAAAAAGGGACATTTGTTAAATTAAGACACGCCTCCTCATTGAGGGATGGATAGGAGATAGGTTGTAACAGTTAAAACAATATAAACACTTTAAATAGGCAAATTAATGATTTTTTTGATGCAGATCTGCATGTTACTCCCCAAAGAAGGACCAATGAGAATAATGAGGGACAGGGCGGACACAGACTCAAAAGAGGGTCAGTCCCTCCAATGAGGTATGGCTTTAGCTTTAGACACGTACTACACTCAGGTCTGTAAAATCCCGGGCTGCTATTTGGCCTCAGTCTGACACTGACAGCAGTATTTACAGTAACCGATTAGGTGGGTCACCCTGGCATGTTTGTCTTGGGTGCTAGAGGACCTTGCCCGAGCAATGCTACAGTATATTTATCTACCTTTCCATAAATAAATTCACCTCTATACTAACACGCTTAACTATATATAACTAATTAACTGTGGTGGGCAGAAAATCCAGAGTAGGTCCCCCGAAAGTAACTGTGGATTCATTGCTGTCTTTTAGAACAAGTGGTGGAGGCCCCCCAAGTGCTGGAGGCCTAAGGCTGGATCTCTGGTTTACCCCTCTTTAATCTGGCCCTGCACTTAACCCTAAAAGCTTCCCATTTATTCATCCATCAATGAATCCGACAATCCATTTTGCTCATTTATTAATAATGAAACTAGTAGCTCTGTATGTATAAATCATGCACACATGGTATTGTCCTTTAATAGGGATTTATCCTAAAAATAAATCTGTGTTTTTCTTTTTTAAACACTGAGTGCAGTTCTTCCCCCCTGCCAATTAAAATAACAATCACATTTTTCTAATACTGAACAAGATCCACCTACACAACATGCAATCCACCTACACAATTTCATGTTGTATAACCAGCTATATTTAACCATGTATTTCCCAGGCCACCATATTATATGAAACTTTTCCCCCATGAAACACAAATCAATCTGTCTTCTTCTCAACAATCACCTACTCAGCACCCACTCCCCACAAAGCATTAAGCGGCAGGTTGTGGCAAGGGGTTTGATGGCCACCCATATGTTTCCTCTACAGATGTCCTTGGATTAGGGAGGAGGCTGACAAACCCCCCTACATTGGTAGCAGTAATATGTGATTTTTCTCTGTAATCCTTGGCTGCTTGGAGCAGCTCCAGAAGATTAAAGCCCTGGCTTGTTGTTTTTTTTACTTTGAAGCAGGGTGGCGTTTAAGTTTATGGTATGAGAATAAAGCTGCATAAGCCTTCTGCAGTCTCTAAAGTCCAAGGGCAAAACCGCAACAACTCCCAGCATCCTAAATTTAAAGGCACATTAAAATCATATTTACTATACTTTCTAGCAGGGAGTATAAACTCTTCTGCATAACTAGCTCTGATTTTTCTGCAGATACTTTTCAGCATCCCTTATATTTTGCAGAAGTCTTCCTGTGCGTGCCACCTCTCGCTACCCTCCTAGCGTCTCACACATACATCATCGCTGGCTTTCCTTACCTTGGTGACAGTCATACAGGGCTTTGTCAGAGCGTGGGGACCGGGCTGCTAGGCTGCTGGATCCAGACTGCAGATCTTGGTGCGTGGCTGCCTCCAGACACACTCACACACATACAGTGCGTGTGCGCTGCCTCCCCTCCTCCCCATTATCCCCATCCTTCTCTAGCTGAATCATGATGTCACTCTGCATCCATAGTGAACAGGCAGGAAGCAGCAGTGTCGAGGTGAACCCTTAGTCTTCCAGCGATGGAGGGCAATGGAAGAAAAATGGCAATTTAATGAAAATTAAAGAAATATAAATACAAATAAAACAAAAAAAAATAAGGAAAATTAAAAAATCTAAAAGAAAAGAGCAGCGAAGTTGCACAATTCAGAGCTGCATCAAGAACATAAGTCCACAACACAGAACATCTATATTTAGTTACAGTTTCACCTACAGGATACTTACCCCTTTCTAGAATGTCATACATATATTTTCTGGGTCTTACACAACTTAAAGCTGCCCCATACCCTGGTGGATGCAACCCAATTGGTTATGCCCCCCTGCATTTCCCCGCCTGAAATGTATTCTTCCACATTTTTTGACTCTGAAAGTTGTCAAAGTTATTGTCTACTGACCTCAGCTGACCTTTTTTTTTGCATATTTTATGCGCATATAGGAAGTGATTTACTAAGCATTCACGGGGCATTTACTAATGCCAAACCAAATTGACAAGGGTCATAAGATAGGGGCACAACTCCACAAATACCATAAAATAATAATATTTTATTAAGTGTTACACTATAGAAAAAGTGAAAACACACATGCAACACAAAGACACTGTTAAAATCAATTCATCCACTATTCCTGTGATGCTAAAATACTTAGCAATCCATATTATAGAAGACCACAAGGTATCAAAAGTACAAATTGAAATCAGTGTAAAATAGCTCCACAAATAGCCCAAGAAAAAAAAATATATATATATTTTATATATTTCTAATTACTCAAGTGAGTGTTCAATTACTCCACTTTGTGCAAAAAATACAAGTATAAAAAGGTAATTACTACGAATAATTCATCAAAACCATAAACCTGTGCAATCAATTAAATCTAAAGTGCAAATGCTAGATAAGGAGGCTATATTCACTAAGTAAAGCAGGGGATGAGACCCCCAATGCAAACCCAATACACAAAAGTGCTGTTAGTGCAGGGCTGTTTAAAGTGGACCATCACCCTCCTGTGATCGGCCCGGGAATCTATAAGATTCCCGGGCCGATCACCTCCCTCCCCGCGGGACATCCAAGATCGGGATGTCCCGCGGTGAGGGACCCCCCCCAAAACCCCCCAAAAAGTCACCCGCCTCCCGCGCGCTCCTCTAGACGTGTGCGCGCCTGCGCCGGCCGTTTGTGAATGGCCGGCGCGGGCGCGCGCCCTGTCAGAGCGACGTGCGGGAGGCGGCGGCGGGCGCACTGTCTTGTCCGCCGCTTGTCCGTGAGCGTGGTGAGGTGAGTTTTTCGGGGTTCTGGGGGGTTTTACACAGCGGAACACCCCTAATCGGGGTGCCCCCCTAAAGTGGACCAAAACCCAGGATAGTCAAAATCCTGGGTGTTGGTCCACTTTAAGGGAGCTGAGGTAGTAAGCAATCACTGGAAAGAAAAAGTAAAGATCATACTGTCCTTGTGGTTAAATGTGACTAATCATCAGGCAGTGGATTAAAGGCAGGAGACCCCACGCGTTCTAGTAGCTTGACGTGTTGGGCAGCATGCTCAGTTATCAATATTAAAAGCTGTGCCTGCTATTTTGTATAAGTAGCATTTACTAATCAAATAGGGGCCTATTTACCAGAAAAAAGGCTGTGTTTGCTGTATTTACATCCCAGTCGATTTCACCAGGGGAATGCTGCTGAACACCTTTTCGGTTCTCCAATTTTTAGCAGCAAACCCCAAAGGAATCAATGTTACTTTTGTCGATTTATCCAGCGTGAAGGTCATATAGCTAAACAACTAATTAAACAGTTTTTACATTACTATCCATTTTTTTCTTTTTCTTTAAACTTTTCAAGCAACCCAGACACTCCAGAGAAACCACACATACATTCTGAGACCCATCCCATGCCTCCATAAGCTGTACATGTGTGTTTTCAGCAAGATTTCTTGATTCTTTAAACTAAATCCAACATTTTTTACTAGCATTTTACCACACATTTTAACTGGCAATGCAAATACAGCAATATGAGGGGAGATAGTCAGTTGTTCCCTCATTTGCCACAACAAATTTTGATTAGTCCACTGCGGTTTTCTACACTTGCAGCATATGTGGTGCACTCAAGAAAGCTGAACTGGCGAACAGCCATGAGTGTAGTAAATCCGGCCCATAGTGGTGTACAAGTGAATAAAATATGCAAAAAGCTGAAAAAGTTCTCCCGAAAAACTTTCATTGGTATAAAGTCGGTGGATTAAGATTGTTTTTTAACAGACTGACGAGAGCAGGAATAAAAAGTATGCATCACAATCTTGCATTTTTTAAATGAAAAAAGCCATGCAACAAACTCCTGTCTGTGCGAATCAGCCCATACACCAGACACAAGGACTAATAACCCAGGGCTCAGAGGCCAAACTTGGCCTGCCAGGTCACCAGCCCCTATGGCCTTCGGTACAGGTCTGGTGCTGAGCAATGGGCCTATGCCGAGGGGCACCGGGCACATCCGCACCCCCCTGTCCTTTGGGAGTGTGGGAAATGAGGCATGGCCACCCACCAGTGTGTTGGGCAGGCAGCTGCCTCCTGCTCTTGGAACTGGTATAGAGGGTCTTTGGCCAGGTGGGGACTGAGGGATAAAGACGCAGATTGGTGAGTACTGTTTAATTCAGAATAGTAAACTTTTTCGTGTTTTTTTTTTACTAGTATTTGTGAACTGGTAAGGGCTCCAGCATCTTGCATTCCGGGGACCAGCAGGTGGCATGTCAGTACTGCCGTCCTATTAGTCGCACCCTCTCTTGGGCACTGAAGGTGTGGAAGAGCCCTGTGCCAACTGCACCCTGGGAAGGGCACCAGACCCAAACAGGGCATAGGGGCTAGTAAAGTGGCAGGGCCAGGGGCTGGACATTTGGCCTGTGAGCCCTGGGTTACCAGCCCCTGTGCATGGTGCCCAGGCTGGTTGGCTAAGAGGCGCACAAGCATTAAAATACACCTTACACTTCAAAATGAAAAACGCTCATGTGAGCCTAAAAATCTTACCATCTTGCACAGGCGGAAAATGTTCAGGTGTTTCTCTATAACCCCGGTTTTTATAACAGCATTCTCGCATGGTGAGGAATCAACTCTACAGTGACAGGTCCACTTTAGAGGAGCAAAATTGTGTAATTGTAGTATTACAATTCCATATTTCTTGATGCAGGTGTATAAGTGACCTCTGCTCCCTCCATCCAGCATATTTATATGGATTTTTATCATTGGGCCATTTTTCATGATAGTGCTCCTTTAAGCAAACCTTTCATGAGAAAATAGTGGGGTTGCCTTCTCGGCTTGTTGCCTGGTTACTCCTCCAAATGCAATGCTGTCTTGAAGCAGAAAAGAAGAATCAGAGCTCTAACTTTTGCAGATTCTTTTTATCCCTTTGTAATATAAAAGGATAAAGATAACTTTCCTCAAGCCCATCCCTTGGTTGAACTTGATGGGCATATGTCTTTTTTCAACAGTATTAACTTAATAACTATGGGTCTTATTTATGATGTGCGCCATTTAGCACTTGTTTTGTGGCTCTAGCGTCATTTCTGGAGAAACCACTGCTGAGGACAAAGGCGGCAAACTTTACAGTACGTTTATGCTGCGTTTTAGTTGTTGTCCTAATTATACATTGTTAAGCAAAAGAATCTATTAAAATCAATTTTAATAATCCCCCCAAAAAATACATTTTTTTGCGACATCTAGGTCCTGCTTTTCAATGAAGTCACAATGCAAGTTCTGTACAAAAAAGTGTGTTTAATATTAACTATAAGCATAAAACTTCAATCCAGTTCGGCCCATTCTGCACTATTGCACTTGTCAACTTGCGATACGTGTACCCCAGGGAGTACACAGCAATGACCAAGGGTGCACCAACTTTCTCTCTGAATGGTCTGGTATAAAACCATATAGTATAGTAAAACATTACTCTTTCTTGCTTCAAAAAGTGATTCAAGGCCAGTGACCTACTTATTTTGGTAACATTAGTAATTGCTTGGTTGCAACTGCTTGTCCCTAGGGTATAAAAAGGTTGAGAGCCACTGTTCTATGGGATCTTGACCTACAGTGCCATTATAAACTGGCGCTGTTTCAACCAGAGTGCTCAGCACTGCAAGGCGCCGCATCGGCGCCATCGTTTTTCAATTTTTTTTTAAATCAGGAGCTGAGTGGCGCTGAGGCCAAAAGTGGTGCTGTGTGGTGCTGGTGCTTCTTAATTAAGGCTCCCTGTCTAATGTTTTTATCAAGAGAAATTTCGTTTGGAATCATTGTCTAGAAACACACCCAGGGCTACAGCCTTGTGGATGGCACTAACCTTTAGAGGGCCATGGAAGGGTCATGGATAGTGATGAGCGGGTTGGTTGAAGTTCGGTTCGCCGAGTTCAGCCAACCTTGCCGCTAAAGTCCGGGGCCCTGAATCCAAACTCATCTAAAGTAAAAATGTCAGTAAAATGGGGCCAGCAAGGGATAGAAGGCTGAAAATCAAGGCGAACACCTGAGCGACTGCCCTGCACAAAATGGGCTAGAGAAAGTACTCAAAAAAACTCACAGAAAAAAAAAAAAACACCAATAAAGAAAAAAAAAAATATTAGTTTTATTATTGGTATTGGAGGCCGGATTGGGGGGGTAACACCTGGGCGATTGCCCTGCACAAGGCTAGGGAAAGTACGCAAAATCATCTCAGAAAACAAAAAAATTAAAGAAAGACACCAATAAATAAATACATCAATCAATATATACTTAAATAAATAAGTATTAACATCAATAAATAAATATCTTGTGCAAGCAAGCGCCAGGGTTTACAGCGTATTCTTGTAGGCCCCAATACCACTGCCAGAATGGTGAGGTCTAGAATACGTTAAATAAGTCACAGATTTTACCACCTCATCCCCCTTAAAATCAGCAAGGCCGTCCGAACCACAGGCCATGGAGTCACTTATGCCCTATGATGACATCCCTGGCTGGGATAACGTTGCCCATCCATCTGCCCCTGCCCCAGTAGTAGACATGGGGGTTCTCTGATGCACAACTTGTGTGGGATGTCGCAGGACATTTACAATGAGGATGAAACCCAACTGCCAACTGCCGTGGCTTTTAGCGATGTGGGGGCTGAGAAGGAGGGTAGCAGGAAGGAGTTGGGGGAAGACAATCGAGGGGTGATGATGAAGTCCTAGACCCAACATGGACTGAAGGCAATCAGATTTTGGCGAAAGAGTTGGTGGCCACACAGCCCCAGGCAGCCAGCACAAGAGGGGGAAGGGTGCTAATCATCGATGGTCAGTCCACTGCTACTACTGCCCAGTGTCATGAATGACTTGCCTTCAGTCCGTGCCCGTGGTGTCCCTAGGCAACTGGCCAGGGTTTCTCCTGCCCAGCAGCCGCCTCTGCCTCCGGTGCCATCCCCAGCGGCGCGTGTGCCGCCGAGTAAGTCCTCCCCCCTTGCCCATTGTCACTCAGCTTGTGCTTGCTGGCCTATACAATCAGCTCATGTCCTCCGGTGGTGCAATACTCAGAATGGCCACCGGAGGCTGTTTAAAAGAACGAAGTCTAGAAGGTGCAGCTCTGAGCAGTTTGCCTGGGAAGCTCAGCTGGAGCAATCAGCCCAGAGCTCACCAATCAGACCACAGGGCCAGTGCTCCAATCTGCCGTCAGATCCTAAGTGCACCAATCCCAGCCACTGTCTCCCTGTCCAATCCTGCCGGTTTGCCCACTATAAAGGGATTTCCACTGCGGTGTGTCATTGCCTGTTATAGCGCCTAGTACTTAGTTGTCTAGCTTGTCTCTAGTGATTGAACCGACCTTTTTCCTGCCTGACCACGATACCGCCTGACCCCTCTGATACCTCGCACTGTGACCTTCTGGATTTGACCTCGGCTTGTTTGACTACTCTCTGTACCTCCCATTGGATACCTCGCCCCGTGACCTCCCGGCTCCGACCTCGGCTTGTAATCGGACTTCCGCCATCCGGCATCCTCACTTGGGACTCCCTGCCGTTCATCAGTCTCCACCTTAAGCTGGTAATCTTTGCGCCCTATAAGTCCTCGGGGGTAACCGAGTAGGAGAGGCATAACCCGCGTCTCCTACAAGCGGGGACTTGTCTATAGGCAGAAGAGGCGGTGGAGATTGGGGATTATCAGCTCAAGACAGACTGGTGTCCGGTACAGTCCTTACACCCAGACACTGAACACTTAAAAAATCTGGCTCAAAGTATCTCCCCATGGTGGCATTTTTTCAAGCAGTACACTGACAACAAGACATGGGTCAATTGTACGCTGTGTCACCAGTTTCTTGTATTTTAGAGAATCTGTTAAATCCCATTGCATAGACACCTTGAAGCAGCTCAGGTTTGAGGTGCAGTTCTTCAAACGACTTCACAGAATATAAGGAAGATGTTGGGTTCCTTTGTAAAACTTCTACATTGTGAAGCATTTTCACCAGGCACGTCCATCACCAGAGATGTTAGTATTAATAAAAGGTAATTAAAAAATAAGGTTAGAAAACAGGAAGACCCATTTTCCCTAGGGTAAGGTCACTCCATTTGTGGCTCACATGGTGGGTTGCTGCACCGACAGCAGCCAGCAAAGGCAGAGTGCGCTTCTGAGGAGGGCTTGTCCTCACAGCAGGGTGGAGAATGTGCCATTTTCACGACAGCATGACAGGAAATGAGTGGTGCAGGAAGAGAAATGAGTGGTGCAGGAAGAGTGTGGAGCCCAGCGACTGGCATAAGTATAACATAAATTATTGATGTTCATTACCAGTCACCTGAAAAGCAAACAGAAATCATTGTTAGTATGATTATTATATATTTTTATTTTTTTCATCCCTCCCCCTTCCATAAATATAGAAATCGTTATCAAATTTGGTGAAGTACACTGAAGGTTTGCCTTCCACTTGATGAACTGCCATGTCAGTCCTTTTTGAGACATCTTTTTGGCATATTCCACTTGCTTTCCAACTAGGCTGTCCACAACCTCTCCTGTCTCTTTCCACTGGAGGAGAATCATTAGAGTCAGGCATGATACTAAGATCTCCTTCTTTTTATTATCTAAAAGATGATACATAACAGGGTCTTTTTCATATGTTATAAAACCATGTCCATGGCCAGACACCTGCAAAAACAACAAAAAAACACTATTAGTAAAAATGATTATATATATTTATTAAATTAAAATAAAAAAAACTGGAAGGGACATTTTCCCAGTTGCTAGACCACTCCACACGTGGCTCACAGGTTTGGTTGCTGGATAAGCCGGCCAAGGGACGGATTTTTTCTCACAGCAGGGTGGTACCCAGCGCAGCTCATGGGCTTCACTGGAGCGTAACTCAGAGGATGCAGAGGAGGAGACACCTCCCACTGATTGCAGAGTGACCCGTCTAGTCAACAGCCCTAATTACTGGGTGGCCAACCTGCTGGAGCACGCCACTCAGACATTCAGCGCGTTCGCTCCCGTCCAAGTCTGTGCCATGGGAGTGGAAGGAAGGTGAGTGAAACAGGGCCAGCTCAGGGGTACACACAGCTGGGTACAGAGAAACAACATACAGGAAAGTGAAATTCCTGTGTGTTGTTCCTCTTCAAAAATCCTTTGGCGAGGGGGGAGGGTTATTTCAGTTAGTGAGCAGGGTTGATGCACAACCATTAGCTGGTACATGTGCTCAACTTTGTGGTGTAAAGCTTCTCAGACCAATATCCAGACATGCCGAAGCTCCTGCATAAAGTGCGTGCCATGTGCGCTCGCACTCTTACCCCAGTCTTTACAACTAGTTGTGGTATTTGGGGGGGAACACTCACCCAATCTTTAGAGCTACTTGTAGTATACCTGGCACACTCACCCCAGTCTTTACAGTAAGTTGTGGTATAAAGGGGCACATTCACCCCAGTGCTTACAGCAAGTTGTGGTATAAAGGGGGCACACTCACTCCAGTCTTTACAGCAAGCAATCACCTTTGTCATTACATCTACCTGTGTTATAAGGGGACACTGTCACCACAGTCTTTACAGCAAGTTTTGGTATAAGGGGGCACACTGTGGTATAAGGGGGCACACTGTGGTATAAGGGGGCACACTGTGGTATTTGGGGGGGAACACTCACCCAATCTTTAGAGCTACTTGTAGTATACCTGGCACACTCACCCCAGTCTTTACAGTAAGTTGTGGTATAGAGGGGCACACTCACCCCAGTGCTTAGAGCAAGTTGTGGTATAAGGAGGCACACTCACCCCAGTCTTTACAGCAAGTTGTGTTATAAGGGGACACTCTCACCCCAGTGCTAAGAGCAAGTTGTGGTATAAGGGACCACTCTCATCCCAGTCTTTAAAGCTACTTGTGGTATAAGGGGCAACACTCATCCCAGTGGTTAGAGCAAGTTGTGGTATAGGGGGACACACTCAATCTAGTCTTTACAGCAAGTTGTGTTATAAGGGGACACTCTCACCCCAGTCTATACAGCAAGCTGTGGTAAAGGGGCACTCTGATCTCAGTCTTTACAGCAAATTATGTTATAAGGGGACACTCTCACTCCAGTCTCTACAGCAAGTTGTGGTATAAGGGGCACACTCAACCCAGTGCTTAGAGCAAGTTGTGGTATAAGGGAACACTCTCACCCCAGTCTTTACATCATGTTGTGGTATAAGGGGACACTCCAACCCCTGTCTTTACGGCAAGTTGTGGCATAAGGGGGCAATCTCACCCCAGTCTTTACATCCATTTGCGGTGTAAGGGGAAACTCTCACCCCAGTCTATACAGCAAGCTGTGGTAAAGGGACACTCTCATCTCAGTCTTTACAGCAAATTATGTTATAAGGGGACACTCTGACCCCAGTCTTTATAGCAAGTTGTGGTATAAGGGGCACACCCACCCCAGTCTTTATAGCAAGTTGTATAAGGAAGCCCACTCACCCCAGTCTTTACAGCATGTTGTGGTATAAGGGGACACTCTAACCCCTGTCTTTACGGCAAGTTGTGGTATAAGGGGACAATCTCACCCCAGTCTTTGCCTGCAAACAATAAGTGCTGCTGGGCTTCCTGTTACTGTACATTGACAGTTATGTCAGTTGAATCCAGACGGCAGCATGGATGAGATGCTGGGAGAGGAAGCTCCAAAATTGCCCCTAACTTTTCTTTTCCAACTGTCCCAGGCTGTTGGTCCAGTTTAAGGCTCAGTTCAGTGTTGTAGTGGAAAAACTTGGCTCATTACGAGAGGCAACTCACAAGTGGAAATTCTCACTCTCTCGCATGATTCAGAGAGCATCCTGCATGTGCAAAAGACATACGATAAAGCTGGGTGTGAATTCTCACTTCCATACGAGAATTTATGTAAACTGCATTAGCCCAGAAATATAGATGCATATCACATACAGAGACAAGCTGTAAGATGCTGCAAAGTGTCTCCAAGAAACCTAGGACAGCCGACGTGGCCTTTTGCCTGTTGCTCGGGCATGTCGGCTTCTTTTTGGGGGGGAGGGGGTGCCACGCTTTTACATAGTAACATCCAAGGCTGAAAAAATGTATTTAGTCCACCCAGTTCAGCCTGTTTATTAGTGGCCTAGTAGCCATAGCCGGTAATGTTATTACATGCAAGGAAGGCTTCCAGGCCACTTTTGAACTCTTTTAGTGTATTCTTCTAGAGTTCCATAGTCTCACTGCTCTTACAGTAAAGAATCTCCTCCTATGCTGATACAAGAAGCGTCTTTCCTTTAACCTTAATGGATGAATCCGAATTTTACTGGCGCTGGGTTAATAAGTCGGCAGGTCCAACATGCACTGACATAGGCCGGCCAGTACCTAGTGCAACAATTAAAGCTAATTAGGAGCGTTTGGCGCAGCAACTGCAAGCGCCAATGTATTACCGTAGCTGTAGCTGGTGCTACAGCCACAAAAATTATGCTAAAAGGCGTATATCATAAATAAGTTTTGGTTATTGCTCCACATTTCACATGACATATTATGTTCCTCTGTGAATATAGTAGCAAAGAAGAGGTTTAGTACATTAGCTTTTTCTTCATTCCCCTCTATAGTTGCCCCCTCCTTGCTTTTCAGGGGGGTCAAACTTTCAGGCTTGTTTACATAGCTGTAAAACATTTTGTGGGTAATTTTGCACTCTTTGGCAATCAGTTTTTCCTTCTCCAGCGTTGCTACCCTTATCTTTTGTTTAAATTGTTTGGTTCTTTATAATTTTGTAATGCATCCACAGTGCCTTCTTCCTTTAAATGTTTAAATGCCCCATTTTTGTTATTTATTGTCCATTTAACCCTTATGTTTAGCCACATAGGTTTACTCTTGTTTTTACCCTTTTTATTTCTGTAAGGTATATAGGTATCTCATCCCTGGCTCATGGCTCTCCTTTTTGATTTATTGGTCTGCTGGGTGTGCATTATATAAACTTTTGCACTGACCTCACAGTCAGCTAGAAATCAGATTAATTGGTCCATTAATTGCGTTTATGAGGACCTCTAGCCTTGGTTTTAATGTGTATGTCGGTCATTGTGACTTTCATGTGTTTTATATTTTGGTGATCTTGTTACAATAAACTTCAGATTTTTTTAAGAAGCCTTTGGGTGTGCATTCCCTGTAGCAGGTAATCAGCTCTTGTTTACTTACTCTTTGCAGTTGTAAATTAGGGGTCTGCACCCCCGGTTTCTTAATTATTCAGGCTGTGAGATATAAATTATTTCTTTAGTATCTCTCACACTTTGACTTCTAAAACCATCCTTTGGCGTCTCCTGTCAGGTCAGTTTCGATGACACCGTGTGCCTTAATTGACAGAGATATGCCCCTGTCATTCACTTACCCCCCATCCATCCCGATTTCCCCGAAACAATCCTGATTTTTGCCAGTCGGTTCCAGGTCCCGTGGGCCGTAGCCGCCCTGTCCCATGCCAAAGCCTAGAGGGTTGCAAGCGCTCAGCTGCACACTCAGGGCCGATGGTGGCAGGTGTCTGGGAGGCAGGTTTCTTTTCTCCTTTAATTTTATTGGTGGCTCAGTGGGCAGGGGAGGGACTCCAGGAATGGGCCTGTTCCCGCAGCTGAGCTTTCGGTGGACTCCAGGAAGGAGCCTCACTGGAGATCTCGCAGGAGGGGGAATCGCTTGCACTGGTGAGTGTGTTTATGTGTGTGTGTGTGTGTGTGTCTGAGTATGTGTTTGGGTCTGTGTATGGGTGTCTATGGGTGTGTGTGTGTTTCTGTGCGTGTGTGTGTCTGCGTGTCTGTGTTTGTGTCTGTGTCGCCCCTAACTGGCTGTAACAAGAGATGCCCCTAACTGGCTGAAATGAGGGATGCCTCTCACTGGCTGCAATAAGAGATGCCCTTCACCAGCTGCAATGAGGGATTCCCCTAACTGGCTGCCATGCGGGATGCTCCTCACTGACTTTAAAGAGGGATGCCCCTCACTGACTTTAAAGAGGGATGCCCCTCACTGACTGTAATGAGGGATGCCCCTAACTGGCTGCAATGAGGGATGCCCCTAACTGGCTGCAATGAGGGATGCCCCTAATAGGCTGTAGTGAGGGATGCCCCTCACTGGATGTCTTTCTTGATGTACAAAGAAACCCTTAAGAAATGGGAAATGACTCCCACTAATACTATGCCTTACAGAATAATGAAATAACATAAATGTAAACATAACAACCCTTACATTTACAACATATTTATCAGTGTTAGTAAATTATGCAGTTGCAGGTAGTCATACCAATCTTTGTACAATTAATGAGAAATGATTAAATATAAGTATAATTATCCTACCTATCTTATTCATCATTTCTCCTTATTTCAGTATTTACTATAAACTATAGCTAACCACCCTGATGCCAGTCCTGCACTTGTACCTCACTCATTGTTTTAGATATGGAATAAAATGTATTGTCTCATTTAGGCCAGATGGTATATGAGCCTGAAGTCTTCAAATCCACCTGGATCCTTCCTGCAGGGTCCGATTTTCCATATTTCCTCTTCTGGGTGACTGGTGAATTCTATCTAAGCCCTGTACTTTTAGGTCTTTTGGGTCACCCTCATGTCTTATAGTGAAATGTCTACCCACCGGTGTAGCCTGTGCTTGTGTAGCCTAATTTCTTTACCCGCATTTACATACTTACATGTGCGCCAGCATCCACATCAATATGTACCTGTGGTCCCACAACACATCTGTTTTCTGTTAATTCATGATAACTATGAACTAACTTGTCTCTAAGGCTTTTTACTCTCCTAAAAACAAATTTGGTCTTTCAGGTGGGATTTCCTTTAAGTACCGGTCTGTTCTTAAAAAGAGTTGGTTTCATCATACTTTCTTTCATTCATTTTTCATAGAGTAAGATGTTCCTTTCTCTGCAACTAGCCTTCCTATATGCATCATTTAAGATTTTTGGTTTATAGCCCCTTTGTCTCAATCTCTTTTTAATTCTGCTGCTGTTTGTTTATAGTCCCTATTGGCGGTACAATTCCTTCGGGCCTGAATGAATTCCCACTAGGGAATACTTATCATTAGTGGTTTTGGGTGGGAGCTTGTAGCTCTTAGAATTGTATTTGCTGCAGTCTTTTTCCAGAAAAGAGAAGTCTCCAACGAACCGTCACTCCACTTGTGGATCTCTATAACCAACAAGCTGGTTGTTTCTTTATTATACTCCAAAGTAAATTTTAGATTGTTAGTGTTGTTGTTAACTCTCTTTACAAATTCGTGGAGTGCTGGAACTGATCCTAATAATATGATGAAGACATCATCTAAGTATCTGTGCCACAAATCCACTTGGCACAGGTACTTGGTCAGGTTTATATTGGCCCACAATCTCTTTTCTCGTGCCTCCAGATACAGATTCGCAAACAATGGGGCACGTGTAGTCCCCATTGCTGTCCCCTGTATCTGGAGTTAGAGGTCCCCCTTAAAGAGGAAGAGATTGTGGATTAATATAGAATATATATAAAAAGTCATAGTTGAAAATTGTGATCATGTTCACCTATGTCAAGTTAATTCAAGAACTCCTCAACAGCTCGAATGCCCTTGTCATGGGAAAAGCTGGAGTAGAGGACCTCTACGTTTAGAGCAACCAGAACGTCAAAGGGTGAGAGATACTAAGGTATAGCCTCTCTTCCTTCAGCCGAGGGAACACTGGCGACCACAAGTGTGATCCTCTGCCATGCCCTTTGACCCCGCACTGGACCACTATTGAATTTCGCTGTTTACATTGCATTGACTAGGTAAGAGAACGATGGCCATTAGTGTATATTATACATATATGCCAGAGCATGAGATTCTGAAGATACTCATATACATTTTTTTGGGATAGGCACCATAGCATAGTGATCACACATAGAAAAGGGAGTCTCTCAGCATTATATTGCCAGATGTTTGGATTAAGATTCTGTAAGTACCTGTAAGCACCACTTAATAAACACAATATAAATACATTTAAACCAATAACAATAAAAATTATTTTATACATATGTTTACACAGTACTCTTGTGGATGCTGAAGAAGGTGAGGTATTAGCGAAACAAGTTCACCCAGACAAAGAGTTCAAGAATATAAAGAGGCCAATGATCTAAAATGATTATACATCAAAAAATGTATCATATGAAATTGTTTTTAATGCACATGTCACTTTAAGCGCTGAGTGCACAAATCTGATTATAATTTATTTTTAAAGGCATGAAAATAAAAATGGTATTTTTTAGATATGAAATATTTTTGAATGAAGCGAGGTGTGTTGACCTACTAGGGGTATGAGGTGTATAGAATTTCCCCAAGGCAATAATCTATCAGCCCGATTCGCAACATGCCGAACCCTTGCCCCAGGAAGGCAACACACTGTTCAGCTATCCCGGTCTTTGTGACAGATTGCCCTGTCTGTTCCCCTAATAATGGAGTTACCCACTACCAGCACCTGTACTGCCATTTCCCTTCCCCTCTTTATAGGAGGGGAATTCCACTTAGTATTGACCCACTTTGTATTTTCCCCACTCCCAAAGCTCTTTAATACTCGCTTTATGTAATCTGTTTTATAGCAATATACCTTCCTTCCTCTCCACCAGTGTTCACAAGCTTTCTGGCAAAAAAAAAATGCTAATTAAAAAAATTAAAAAAAACAATTGCCGGGTGTCATTTTCATTGATAAAATGAAAAGCAGAGTTGCCCAGGCTGAGCTCCCATCAGGGTATCTGCCACCCGGCACCATACAGATGAGTGTTTTTTTAAATTACCCAAACTAGACTTTCCTGAGGGGTTAGGGATATAAAAGGAGAGGCATGAGGGGACGGCACAATTGCTTGGAGGTCCAGGGGAACAAAACACCCCATTTTGACTCTTTGGGGTGTTGTTCCTCTATGCGGTGTCACCTCAGATTGGGATGTCCCGCTGTGTGCCTCCCAGGTAACCCCATGCACTCACCTTCCTGTCGCTCCCACAGTGCAGAATTGGGTGAGAACGAGATTGCTCATTGGCTGAGCGGCCCGCACACTCATTTTCATGTGGTTCTCTTTTGCTCAGCTGATGGCTAAGCCATCTGGACACCTAAGCAGCCAAGTGGGGCCAAAGGGCGCCGATTGCGCTGTCAGCCACATCCCCTGCTCACCTTCTAGTCATGGCTTGCTTCTAGTCTTTTAGACTCCAGGGCCTGTGAAGCTCTTCTTTAAGATTCCTAGAGGCCCCCTTGTCTAATTGCTTATGTACTATGGGTATTTCCAATCTCATCGGAAAACTACTGCACCTTACTTGGTGAATGTCCTCTTCTGAAAACCCAACAAGGTTCAGGTAATTGTTGTTTGTGTTGAGCTCTTCAATCTCTGTTAAACACTTGTGATTTTTTACTATCCTGGTGATAGATCCCTGTCCCTAGGGAGTCCCAAGTTGGAATACCCCTGCTGTGTGAAACAACTTACCTTTCTTCCTTTCCCATGGCACATGCGTGGGCTCTCATCCAGTCAACGGTTTATGTTGTGCATAAAATGTTGTTTTGAAATGAGCGCAGCATAGGGACTGGGAACCGCAGCATCACTGGTTTCTCTGCAGTGTGCTCCTGCTGTCAGCCTAACTGAATGGCTGTGAGAAAGAACGTGCCTCAGCTGCAGGGAAGCCAGGGATGTGGCCGCAGCCTGTGATCATGTTGCAGGACTCCTGGGAAGGTAAGAGATTGCGGACCTACCCAAAGGGGCTCACATGGTGTGGCATCCCGAATCAGGATGTGCCAGGGGCACTTCGTCAACCAGCACTGGAGTTTTATACTCCAAGGTCAGCCAGTTACGAGGCCAGACAGATAGATCTACTTTAATAGGACTATAAACCCAAGAAAGCATATTTGATTAGCAAAAATATAAATATAGATTTTGAAATGTTTTGAAATTATTACCATTTCCAAGGGGGCTAAAGTTGGAGCAAGGGGCTTTAAAGCAGCTCAAACACCCCCTCAGGCACTCCTAGAGTCCCCTAGAGTGACCTAAACTAGAGTCATCTTTTACTGGCCGACCCTGGGGGCATCACGATTGTGTTCATCGGTGGCCACATCCGCGGCATTCCTGTAGCTGTGGTGCGCTCTTGCCCCCAGCTATTCAGATGGGGGTGGGAGTATTCCAAATTGAACAGGAAAGCCAGTGGTGCTGCCAGCCAGCTGATGCACGTCACCGCAACTCTTAAGATCAGCCAATCGGCAATCTCAAAAGTGCCATTTGGGCTTGGCCTCAGCAGTGGAAAAACATGCTATATTTTAATACCAGGCCACGGCATAGCTGGCAGCAATGCCCAGGGTACTCGGGCAGGGAGGGTGAGGGGGGTCGCAGGGGGTTTTGTACAGCTTAACATTACATACAAGGTGGTTACACTGTGGATGCAGGCAGAGGAAGTATAAGTTTTGCAGGCACAGGGCTTCTAAAGAAAACATTTACTGGAAGCAATGTCTACTCAGCATATAGTTGAGTGCACCTCTATTGATTGTGTAAGGCATGAAATATATGTTCATTATGTTGTCTGTCACTGAGTATTCTACATTGGCAGTATTGCAGCAAAATGAATTCTACATTATTGGCAAAATAATTGTCACTTTGAGATTTTGCAAGGAAGAAATTATACTGATTATACTGTCTATATACAGGACCACTCCACATATATGGCTTCAGGTTCTCTAACACTGGGTCTGATTCCCTACATTTCATGGATGACTGCATAGGGGGTCAGAAATAGAGTGATCTGGAAAAGGAACAAAACCCAGTAAAGTAAAAACCTTTTGTTCCTCTTTAAAGTACCTCCTGTAACTATATATTTAGATATTATATGACCAGTTCTGTTCAGTTTTCATCAGTAAGTCCTCACCTCCCAAGTTGTGTAACTGTCCTTGCTAAAAGTCAGATCAGATTGTTGATTTCAGTTCGACATATCAGCTGCTGTGTGCACTGGAAAAAGAACTGTAGATGTAACCACCAACTCAAGCTAAAGTTCTTCAAAGTGGATCTACACCCTACATTTTGAAAACTGTCCCTGATAGACTAAGATAGGGTGCTGAGAGTTTGGGAGCCAGTTCAAAACCAGTGCAAAGCTTGCTCAGCAATGGCAGCAGGCAAGTGTCAATGTATCTGCATGCATTTGTGGCCAACCCTGAAGTCTAAAAGGTTTAGTGAACAAAACATTGGCATTTTAGGTCCATGGCCAGGAAACTCCCTAGATCTCAATCCCTGTTTTCAATACTCCAAAAGCAGACGGGCAAACAAAAATGGGTTATCTTATCTTGCCCTAAAGGCTGATATCCAACATGCCAGGGCAAATTGAAGAAGTCAAAAAAAGGGCCATCATTGTAATTATTGAGTCTTTACAGAAACTTGAACCTGAGTTAATAGTTCCTCTGCTGGCTCAGGGTTGTGCTAAAGCTGTCGCTGGCAATATCGCATTGGGTCATGGTGGTGAAAATAACCTGTCATTCTCCTCTTCCACCACCAGGTCCACATGGATCTTAGTGTGGCTACTCAATTAGGTTGCTGCAATACACAATCTTTCCAGCGCTAACCCATACAACCAAATTTACCCACATGGATCAATGCTCAATAAACAAACATGTGCAATGATAGAAGACCAGCCTTACCTTGATAATATTTTTATATGCTTTGAATGCAGACTTGTGGCTGAAATCAGACGCATGGTCTGGCCTTCCTCAAACCCCAACCCCATCAATTTTAGACCCCTTTGAAAAAGCAGCTTCTCAAAGACTTTTGCGTCTGCAGTTGAAGCTTTTTTTTAAAGGAGAAAAAAGTCACAGGATCCCTTCAGGATGATATCTGCCACCCTAAATTTTCATTATAGGCATTTATGCTGTATGGACTAAAGAGAGTATTCTGCTTTATAACGGCAATAAAAAGGACCCACAAGCTATTGGAAAACTGTCTTTTTTACTGCCATCTACTGGATAATAAGTGTACTGCAATGCCAGATCATCAACGATAATAATGTTAGAGTGAAGGATATTGCGGCTCGTGTGGCACACATTTAGAGCCCATCTACTCAGCTTTACCTTAGTAAACAGTTAAAAATGTTTGGAAACATTTAAAATTTAAAATGGAGTTCAAAGAGCTATAATTACTGAAGCAGGAAATGAAAAGTAATATCTGTGTCAGGCCCCAAAATTTCAGTCACTGTGTATAAGTAAAGCTAGTAAGTGAATAAGCAGCAGCAAAAGAGTGATTTGTCAAGGTTCAGATATAGTAAAAAGGAAAGTTCAACCAGCTCACCTGTCACTTTGAGAGGCACGGAGAGGAAATCCTCTGGCACAGTTCCACAATACAATGGTCAGTGAGGTGTCCAGCCTTCTCATTCAATTAAAACGTAACTTTTAATCCAGAAATTTAAAATGCCATAATCCACATAAAGTGCAAGTGCAAAATCAAATCATACGTGTCCAGACCTTATGAATGTGTGCCCCACAGCGGGACCCTGTGATGCGTATCGGGCATACGGTTACCCTTAAGCATACATCATTCATGGGCCCCGCTATGTAAAACCCCCCAGGTCCCCTCTTCCTGGTCTTATGAAGCATGCACGGCCGCTCGTCCAATCAGTGCGCTTGGACCCGCTCGAGCCCCTTCATCCAAGAGCTTGTCTAATGCAAGTGGATCCAAGCACGCTGGTGGCCACATCCCCCGCTACCCTTAACAGTGCCCAGTCTGGCCATTCACAAATGCTAAATGAGTTCATGGTTGGATCAGGAACAAAGGTGTATTTTGGTCGGCCTAGGTGTAAGAAACTTACCTGTGCCCGGGGGCCCGTGGCGAGTGTCTGCTGCTCGGAGCGGCGCTTCTGCTACTGAGTGCAGCCGCCGCTCCCAGATGGCGCTGCGAGTGGCAGGCGGCGCAGCGTCCTCCACACCCGATGGAATCAGAGGCTAGTCAGCCTTGCTGCTAAGACTGACCAGCCCCTGGATAATCAGTGTTACACCAATCACTCACAGGGTTGTACGCTGCACCAGTCACCACATACACTCTGTGTTGCCATTGGTCAGGTCCCCAATAAATACGGAACCAGCCCAGTGCTCAGTGCCCTTTATAGTTGCTTGTGATTAGGGTGTGATTCTGTTAGTTATTATCTGTTTCTGACCCGGCTTGATCGACCATCCCCGTCTACTGCCTGTACCGACCTTTGCTCTGTCTGACCTCGAACCTGCCTGCTCCTTTGCATACCCCGCAATCTCTGACCTTCCGGCTTTTCTGTTTGGCTACCCCTGACTCATCCCTGTACTCTGACGCACCTTCAGGACTGACTACCTGTGAATGACCTCAGCTTCGGGATACCCTCGTGGTTCATTGGCCTTCACAGTAAGCAGACATACTTTGCGCCTATTAAGACCTGGGGGCAACTGTGTCCGGTGAGGCGTACCTAGCGTCCCGGCAAACGGGGGCTTGACTATAGGCAGAAGCGGCAGTGGAGATTGGGGGTTGTCTGCTCACAGAAGGCTGGTGTCCTGCTGGGCATCACACTGGGGGGTTTCACACAGCAGGGCGCCCTCGATCGGTGTACCCCGGGGGGGGGGCGAGTATGCCTGCCCTGGAGTCTCATAGACCGCAGGGTGGGTTTTGGTCCTCTTTAAGCACATCCCTTTGGCACAAAGTGGGCTTACCCTTTAAATACTGACGATATTTATTGCTCAAAATCCTGCAGATAAGCTTACTTTCCAAAACCAAACATCTGCCACACCCATTGCACTGTAAATTAGTCAGTTTATCCAAGTGGCCCACTTTGAGCTCCCCAAAATTGCTTAGTTTATGTTCACTGGGTTTGTAAACTTGGGTATCTGAGAATGCTTAGGTTATATTGAAGGTTGGAAACAGCCAATAAGCATGGAGACTGGACTGTATGTCAGCGAAGCACAGACACAGGTACAATTGATATCGCAGTCTATGCACAAGCACAATTTATAACATCTCGAGAAACTAGGTTTGATTTTTTGATTTTAGAGTTTCAAAAAAACAGACAGAACTAGAAATTCCTAACTGCCATCTACCAACATCTGCCAATTTCTAACTGCCAACAAATATGGGCCCATGAGATGGGAGGGGTGGCATTCTTCCAGCCCAATTTATAACTAACCTAGGAGGTGCACCCAATTTGCCGCACTCACAGTTATATGGCAACCTAAGGTAACCTGCTCCCAATTTATTCATTGCATTGTATGTCCCAATGTGAACTCTCATAGATTAGAGTTAGGACTGCACCTACACAAAGGCACCTTGGAGTTTGGTGGTGCAGCTTCAATATATATCTGCAGATGTGTGCCAACCAAGGGCACTGTTTTTAACAGGGATGTGTGCTGTGGCCACTTTAAAATATACGCCCATGCTTAGATGGAAATAAAAGTGATAATATAAAAAAAGACACCAGATATAAAATTCGCAGAAAACAGTTTTAAAAATAAACTAAAAGATGCTGACATTTTTCAGGTCCTGAGGGCAAGGAAGGTGAAATGGACGCACACCCGATCAAGAACTGAACCCTCTCTGTGATAATATTCCAATTTTGGACAGATTTTTTTATGTCCCAGGGAGTGAGGGAGGGGTAAACATGTTATACCAAGGGGAGGAGAGAGGGTCATTTTCCCTTCTTTATGACCCTCTGTGAATTTCGAACATTCTAACAATTTGACATCTTTTGAGGGGGACCCAATGCAGAATTAGAACATTTTCCATCTCTTATGTCATGCCAAAAGATTTTAAATGCCTTCAAATGTGATTCATTAAAAAATGGCCAGAACATCTCACGAGTCTCTGGGTGAAAACAACAAATAATTGGGATCATTATAAAGGTTAGGTTTCCAGGAGTCTCATGGAGGTATTGCCAGGATGCAATCATAATATTTGGGTTATGAGACAAATTCATTTTGGTATCGATTTTTAATTTGTTAATAAAAATTCACATGCCATTTAGTTATAAGTGGCCTACACCCACAAAATATTCATGACCTCTTCTCTGCTGATTAGTACAGTACATGTCTGCTTTGCTAGAAAATTCCAGACCTGTTCAAACTATGTTTTTATTTTTATTAAAAAATTGCTAGGAACTGTTGCATTCTGGCTTTGAAAGGAAGGAGGAAGAGAGAGATTGGATATGAAATAATATGACAAGGTGAGGGTCATGGTAAAGGTTTGGTAAATGAAGTTCACCTCGGCAGCCTATGGGGTATACTAAATAATTTGCCACATGTTTCTGCATACCCATTTTTATGGGTATGTGATTTTTTGGGATGAGTTAGAACAACATTTTTTCGACAATCCTGGGTTTTGGTCCTTGCGCCCTGGGGGGTGCCCCACTGTCTGAAACCCCCCAGGTCGACCGAACAACCTTTTCTGGTCCTAATACGCAGCCGCTTATCCAATCAGTGCACTCGAATCTGCTCGAGCCGCTTCATCCAAGAGGTCGTCTAATATGAGCAGATCCAAGCTCGCTGACAGCTTCATCCCCTGCTACCCTCTAACAGGGAGCATGCCTGCGCCAGCCATTCACAAATGCCTGGTGGGGCACGCTCCCTACTAGAGGGATAGTGGAGATGCGGCCGCTGCTCGGCATGCTCCATTGCACAGGGAAAAAGGTGAGTTTATGGGCGACCTGGGGGGTTTCACACAACGCTGCATCCCGGTTTTGGATGCCCCAGGGGAGCGAATCAATCGGCCTAGGAATCTTATTGTTTCCTGGGCTGATCTCCATGGGTTTTGGCCCACTTTAAGCACTACAGTGACGGGCAATATCCCACAGATAGGCTGTTTGTGGACATAAAGACATTTTAGACTTTAGAACCACTTTATTCAGCGAAATAAATGTTGGTATATGGAATTTAACGGGTTCTGGTTGGATTGTTTTCTTACCATTTAGAACAAGGCTCACAACTATGTCGGTCAGAATCAGCACTTTCCACAATAACAAAGAAAGACTTTATTAGCGGTATTCACCCACAGCATGCAGTCATCTCCTCTAATGACACCAATTACACCTACACATCCCCTACGCTCAGGATGTCACTTGCCATTCAATGTCACCGGTGTGATTTCTTCCTACTTACCTTTTATCAAAACACAAAGAAAAAGGCTTTTACAAATTTAATGGCTGTAGTAGCCTGCATGGTCGCATAGGGGCTGTAAAGCCTCTAACTTACTTTTAAAACATGTTGGCTGATTGTGGATCACTGGGCAATATTGGAGCAATAGATGTTTTTTTCAGATTCCTGGCGGGTGCTGTGCGTTGGCTTTGAGACGCAGGTTCAGCCTATGCTTGCTCTAACACTGCCAGAAATGACCACTAGATGCACTCAAAAACTTCAAAAAAGGATTAGTTCATTAGTAGATTTATAAATTGTTTTATGGTTGGTTAATTATTAAGGTGCTGATCTATTTATCTCATTTTATTTATATGTTAATATATTGTGTTATCAGCACTGTGTTGCTTACAAAACCTGGAATGTCATCCTTCTCTCTGCTCTCAGGATTCAGAAATCAAAGGTTCTAGTAGGATTTCCATGTATTCCGATTTGTTTAGCGCACGGGTCCCCAACCCTTAGCCCGCGGGCCACATGTGGCTAGGGGGGGCTTTGCTGTGTGTCCTGCAGTCTCCTAAGCTACTGTACAGCTATTTTGTAGGAGGCTTTGCACACTGAGGCCTGGGGGGGGGGGGGGGGGGGAGCATGGGATTCATGGTATTCATTGCAGGTAAAGATGCATGCCAGCTTACCTGTCTCTGTCCAGTGCCATTTTCTTTTTTTACAGCCTCCACACATTAAAACATTAATATATTTTCTCCTTGCAGCTGCTTCATCCAGGTTTGGTGCTCAGAAATGTACCCCTTTATGAGATTCAGTTCCGTGGCGTGCACCTGCCCGGGGATTCCTTGCATGTCTCTTCACCATATACAGGTGAATTGAGAGATAAGCTACAGTCACATTATGGTTGGTTCACGGTCGTGTGCCTATGCATTTGCCTTTGCATGTTTTTTTGAGCGCCAAGTCGTGCTCAGAATTGCGTCAACATTTTAAGTGCATTGTTCAAGGCAGAAATGTGCGCATGCGTGCACGCCAATGCCGAGACTCGCTCATTTGTCGCTTCAAACTGGCACACGCGACCAAAGTGTGAGCAAATGTGTTAGTTTCCAGGGTGAATTTCCTCAAGCAAAACAATTGGCCTGGGAACCTATAAGATTCCCGGGCCGATCAACTCCCTCCCCCTGGGGGCATCCAAAATCGGGATGTCCCACTATCTGAAACCCCCCCAGGTTGCCCCATACACTTTCCTTGCTTCCCAGTCCAACGGCGCATGTGCAAGCCGTAGCCGCATCCCCGATATCCCTCTAGCAGGGCGCTCAGAGCCACTGGCCTTAGACGAAGACTTAGACGACGTGAGGCCAGCGGCTCCGAATGCGCTGACTGGACGAGCGGCCCTGCGTGCTCCGTAGGACCAGGAACAGGTGAGTTGTAATCAGTGATCTGGGGGGTTTCACACAGCAGGGCATGCCCGATCGGGGTGCCCTGGGGGAAAGGACCAAAACCCAGGATAGTCAAAATCCTGGGTTTTGGTCCACTTTAATTATGAAAACACCAAAGAGGTGGCCCAACAAATTAGAGTAAAAAGAGTAATTAAAAAAAAAACATTAGTAGCACAATTATTAAGCACTAATATGCAAAACAGGGCAGGGATGGAGTGGTAAAGAGAACATCTGGAACTAAACATTAGAAAAAACAACACTGGAGGTGATCTGGAATCAGGATATCCCCAATAAAACACGACAGCTAAAAATAAGGAGAAATAAGCACCTATACATAAACGACACCTAAATATTTCTCCCCTTTCTTTAGTATTTCTCAATTGCCCCATGTGCCCCAGTGTGGATACTGCCACTAATACCCCCTAAATATCCCTCAGTGGGAAAACCCTTGTTTCATTGTATATCCGCCTCTATCCTTGGACTAGATTTGTTTTTAGAGCTTCAAGGAAAACAGAATTAGGCTCAGGCCCTTATTTATGAAGGAATAGCGACAGGTAGCGACTGGTGAGCGACCGGTAATGACGGGCACCGCCACGAGAACGCCGGCTCCCCACCACAATCACACATTTATCAAGCCGATCCTGCTTAGCGACTGAGATAGCGCCAGATAGCCACTCATTCATCATTATTCCAGCCTCAGCCCACAGCGCCAGCGTCCGACCTTGAACAGCAACAGGTATGACCTCTCGCTACCTGGCGCTCTCCAATGCATTTCAATGGAACAATCTTTAAATATTCATAATTAATTGTTATTAATGTTTTTTTTTTTTTATAAATGTGAAAAATTCTGTGACCACTTCTGCCATGTTTTTAAGGTAAAAAAAAATTTGTGCAGAATTGATATTACACGTCTGATATTATTGTATTCATATTACTAAATTCTTTAAAATTTTTTTTTTTTTTTGGTTTCCAAAAATATGGTGGTTTGGGGGTTAAAAAACTACTTTTAACACATCGCCACCAGCGCTCTGGGGTTTAAACATGCATTTCACAGCGCGAGAATTTTTTGAGCGTGATTTTTTGATGAATATGGTGGGAGCCGGTCGCTCTGACCAGTCGCTATCATGCGCACCCATACATCGCGGAACCTGTCAAATAGCGACTCGTCACCCCGTATTCAACATTACTGCACACCGACTCAGTCGCTATCATCAACCGAACAATGGCCAAGCACAGCGACTACTAGCGGGCGCTGTGAAAATACTGCTACAGTCGCTCAGCTGTCGCTACCTGCCGCTATTAATGAATCGGCCTCTCAGTCTTCACGGGAGACCACACCCATCACTGCACTATTGCATTTGCAATTGCATTTTTTCGCCGATTGGGCAGAGATTCAAATTAATTTCTTTTCTGCGAAATTGCCTAGGCTACCACATGGCACTGTGATAGTGTGAAAGGGTGTAAGGAATTTCTGTCAATAAAAATAAGCCTGTGCTTATAAATATAATGTAAAAAACAGATAATATAAAAAAAGACAACAGACATACAATTGGCATAAAACAAAAGAATACACAATAGAAATGAACTGGCGAAAATGCTGAATATTCTATACTATCTATAGTATATCACCGTGTGGGGTTGCCAGGTCCTTAGGGGAAAAAAAATGAAATGGACATACACCCAATCAGGAATCGACAATATTCCAATTTTGCTCAGATCTTTGTATGCCGCAAGGAGTGAGAGAGGGTTTGGACATGTCACATTATGGGGAGGAGAGGGGATGACATGACATGTAATACCTTCTTTATGACCCTCTGTGATGGGCATTTCATTATATTGCCATATCTTTTGAGTGGAACCCAATGTAGAATTGGCCTTCCTCTTAGGCATGGCATATGCTTTTGAATGCCTCCAAATAGTCAAGCTGATGCATTTTGCAGGAGAGCAAGAAAAATGGGTCTATAAAAGGTAAAAGAAATCTAGACCTTTTATTATTGTTATCTTGACAAACTCTTGGATCTAGGTGGGGCAATTCTGCAGCGCAGCAGATATGCAGCCTTATTTATCAAGGGCTAGCGCCAGGTAGTGTCTGACGAGCGCCAGGTACCGCCAGCTAACGGCGGCTACCGAATGAAGTACGCCCGGCGGCGGTCACAATGACGCATTTATCACGCTAAATGAGGCTAGCGCCGGCGAGAGCGTCACCTAGCGCGGGATTCATCATGTAGCCGACTGCAACGAACAGCGCCGCTGCTAATCCCATCACAGCGACAGGTATGACCTGGCGCTCCCTGGCGTTGTCCAATGCATTTCAATGGAGCAATCTTTAAATAAACATAATTAATTGCTATTAATGTTTTTTTTTTTTTTTTTTTTAATGTCAAAAATTCTGTGACCACTTCTGCAATGTTAGGATTTTTTTTTAAGTAAAAAAAAAAAAAAAAAAAAAATTGTGCAGAATTGATATTACAGGTCTGATATTCATGTATTCATATTACAAAATGTTTAGAAAAACTTGTATAATTTTTACATAACAAAAAAAAATGGTTGTTTGGGGGTTTAAAACTACTTTACACACATCGCCGCCAGCGCTCTGGGGTTTAAACAAGGAATTCACAGCGCGAGAAATTTTTGAGCGTGATTTGTTAATGAATCTGTAGCAAGCCGTTCGCTCTGGCCATTCGCTGTCAGGCGCACCCATACAACGCAGAACCTGTGAAACATCGACCCCTAACCCCGTATTCAACATTACCGCACACCGACTGAGTCGCTGTCAACAAGCAAACCCCGGCCAAGCACAGCGAATACTAGCTGGCGCTGTGAAATTCACGCTACTGGCGCTCATCTGTCGCTACCTGGCGCTATTAATGAATCGGCCTCATGCTATTGAGAAATAAAGGAAATCAGTAGCATCTGCCCCACCTTTCTCCTAATGTTGAAGCAGACCTATACTCACCTTATTCACACAACCAGGCCCACTAATGACTATTGGTTTGTGTGGATAGGGCCCGGCCATGTTAGTCCGTCCATCTGTGGTCAAATTCTTCTGATCTTCCCTGCAACTAGGCCAGCAGTCTAAACACCGCAGCTTGCAGTACTTTAGATAGAAATCTCCAATCGCTTTGACATTTATTGTCACGTTCTATTTAAGAGATCTGATAATGTACTTATTACACCAATGCCATGAGAAAACTTGGAGAAATCACAATTTAGGTTGGTGGGGGGGTGAATGAACACAGTAACACACGAATCTGATTCGAGCCCATGGTCTGCTCTCATGGATAAGTTCTACTTACATGTTATTAACACTACAAAATCGTGACAAAATAACCTTCACTGTGGTGCTTGCGCCATAGTTGTCATTTTTATGGGGCTATGGTGCCCTCAACAGGTTAAACTAGAAAACGGCAGGTTGCTGCATTCAAACTATAACAAGTAGTATTTGTTATAGTTTATTCCACTATTCTGCTCTTTGTGCACTATTTGTAGGGATAGCGCTTCAGAGATAAAGCACAAAAAATAATAATTGAGTAGAAATGAAAACCATGTTTGAAAATGTGTTGTAGAAACATAGAAGGTGATGGCAGAAGCAGACCATACGGTCCATCTAGTCTGCCCTTATGTGTATACTGTATGTTCTCTTTATCTTAGGATAGATGTGTGCTTATCCCAGGCATGTTTAAATTCAGTGACTGTTGATTTTTCAACTACCTCTGCTGGATGTTTGTTCCAAGCATCTACTACTCTTTCTGTAAAATAATATTTTCTAACATTGCTCCTGATCTTCCCCCCGACTAGCTTCAGGTTGTGCCCCCTTGTTGTGTCATTAAGTTTCTTCTTAAAAACACTTCCCTCCTGAACCTTATTGAATCCTTTCCCATATTTAAAGGTCTCAATCATGTCCCCTCTCTCCCTTCTTTCCTCCAGACTGTAAAAATTAAGTTTAAGTCCTTCCACCATTTGTGTTGCCCGCCTTTGGACACGTTCTATTTGAATAATGTATTTTTGCAGGTGAGGTCTCCAGAACTGCACACAATATTCTAGCTGTGGCCTTACCAGGGCTCTATACAGCGGCATCACAACCTCCCTTACTGGTGATGCCCCGAGCTATGCAGCCGAGCATCCTGTTTGCCTTTCCCACTGCCTGGCTACACTCTCCACTCATCTTGCAGCTTTCAGTAATAAGTATCCCTGAATCTCTTTCCTCCGAAGTCCTGACTAACATAGTACTGACCATATGGTACTCAGAGCAGGGATTCTTTCCACCCAAATTTTACATTTAGAGACATTAAACTCTAGTTTCCACAGTTTTGACCATTTATCCAGTAAAGCTAAATCATTTTCCATGTTGCAGACATCTCCAGGAATATCCACCCTATTACTAACCTTTGTATCACCTGCAAACAGGCAAAATTGGGGTGCCCGCTGTGTGAAATCCCCCAGTTCACTTACCTTGCTTCCCGGTCCAACAGTGCATCCCTCTAACAGACGGTCCAATGGCACATGCCTCTAGCAGGGCATGGGCACACTCCCTGTTAGAGGGAAGCGGGGGATGCAGTCCTTAGACGCCGTCTTAGATGGCGTGATGTCAGCAACCCTGAGCGCGCTGATTGGACGAGCGGCCGCACATGTGCCATAGGACTGGGAAGAGGTAGGTTTCTTAGGGCGATCTGGGGGGTTTCACACAGCAGGGCACCCCCAATCGTGGTGAAAAGGACCAAAACCCAGGATAGTCAAAATCTATCCTTTAAGAGAAGCAAATAAATGAACATATAAACCTGTAAAAGCACTTGACTTAGAATATAGAACTGTTGTGCAGATTTTCTTAGTGCAATAAAAACTCTTCAGCTTAATGGTGTAGGCACAAAACTTAAAACACTTGCAAACTCTAAACACATTTTCTGTTAACCTGAGGAACTGTAATGGGAGGTATCTCACTCAAGAGTCATTTTGGGAAGTATCCCTTTAAGGCTCATCCGATTTTCCCAGTTCTGGGTGTCAGATCAAAACTCAGTTTTGTAAATGTTACGCCCGTGCTTTCAGGCCCCCTGCTGATGGGCATATTCCTCCCTTTTTGTATTGGAGAGCAATTGCATGGGGACAGTAAAGAGGATCTTCAGCTGCTCCCTGATGTGACCCTCCAACCTCTCCTCTCCACCCAGTCCATTGTGCAGTAGGGGTATTCCTACCCAATTTCCAATGCCACCCAGTGCTGCAGTGTACATTGGGTGCGGGAGCAGTTGGACAGCTGCTTGGGGTTCCCTTGTCCCAAATCGTCTCAGGGCTTGGCTGGCTGAGTGGTGTAGTGGAGATAACCACTCGGCTCGGGGTGGGAGGCAGGGTATTCCACCTCTTTGTAAGGGGAGTTGCCGGCGGCCAGACAATAGGCTCCCTGACTGGGGCATCTCCCACTCAGCATCTCCCCCCAGTCTTCAACTGGCTGGTCATGGCCTACAAGTAGGTAACCAGCCTTGTCACCAGAAGGTTGCAGGTTTGATTCCGCTCACCACTCCGGGCACATGTGCACTTCACTGCCCGTTAGTGTGTTAACCACCTGTGTGTAGTTGTAAGAGAGTAAAGCAAATGTCATAACCTGGAGACTGTTGTGTTGCTGTTTTGCCACAAGGGGCCACTGTTTCCCCCACGCAGCTAAGCTGTGGCTGTGATTTGCAATCAGAGGGAGGAAATGACTCAGCTTGGATGTGTGAAGAACAAGAAGAAGGAATTGAAGCGTCCTCCATCTTGAAAAGGATAGCAGAAGGCTGTGTGAGAGGGAATTCTGCGTGTCGTGTGGTGACGAGACTTGGTATAGAGGGACTGAATCGTGCTCCTTGCTAGGAGCAGAGGATTTCTTCAGGACAGCTACCAAGAGCTGTGGAAGGAGCCAGCCTGCTGTTCTTCGTGGTTGTGAGAGAGACTTGCTGCGGCCCAGCCTGGGGACATCTTTGGCTTCTTCTACTCTACAGTAATCACACAGCATGCATGCTTAACTGTACAGACTGAGACTAGGCCTATTAGTTAGTTAGGTTTTACATAGGCCGAAAGTGTTTTTCTTTTCCCTGTTTGCTACCTGGATTTTTGAACTGAAAGGAACATTTTGCCTGTGAGAGTTGACAACTGCGCCAAGGTTATAGGATTATAAGCTGCTGTGCTGTACCGCCGATGAGCCCTCAGTGAGCACCCACACAAACATTCATTCCAGCCATAGGGTATTAATGGGTATGGTGGGACGTTCTAGTGCACCCACTAGTAGGTGAATTACTAGTGCTTTCTGTAATATCCAATAAGGATCATCTGGCTGTGTAGCACAGAGGTTCTCAGCCCAGGCTGAGTGTATGTAATCAAGTTTTTGAAGTGGGTTTGATACGCTGTTGCAGTAAAAGTTTGATATACAAACACTGGTGTCAGTGTCGCTTTTCCCGCCCATGGCTTCGCTGTATCCTGGGAAGCCCACACCGGTGCACGGCTTACATAGTCACTAATATAATGTTTATAGTGTAATAAATATAGTGTTAATATAGTGTTTATTCACTGGTGTGTTGTATACAAGTGCACGAATGGGAAAATACTGAGGAAAAATTCCATGTGTGTGTAAGCACACAATGGTCAGTATTAGTATTACTATGAACATCTGGGAAGAAACTTTTGTTTTGGCCATTTCAGTATTTGATAGCCTAATTGTATCCAACTTAGTTAAGAAAGCAGGAAAGATATCACTGTATGAGCAATGAGACTGAATAGGTTGGACGATTCATTCTTTTAGTATTATTTTCATTCATACAATCAGTTGTGTTTAAATAATAAATAATAATATAATTATACTATACATTTAGGTTATATCATTTGGTGAAAGCAGAGAAGAGCTTCCAGGTGTAGCCCACTGGCTACCATGAGATCTGTATTCAGCACTGTATTCAGTGGTTTCCTAATAACTAGGTATAACCTTCTATATCCACTAGATGGCATCCAATTCCTCCTATATTTATCTATAGTTGAGTTTTGTGATTTTAAAAGAAATTATATAGGCACAAAATTTCCTCTGAGGCTCTGGTACCTTTTTAGGATGGGGGGAGCTTGGAGAGAAGTGACCCTTCCCTAGAAGCCATGGATCTATTGATAAGATTTAACAAGATAGAAGATTGGCCTCCTTCTATGAAAACAACTTTCCTTTATAGCAAAAGTTTAACTTCCTTGGGCGGGTTATGCTCACCAACAGTAGGAAAAGAAACAATAGGGTATGACCAGGCCTTCTTTTCGAAAACCCGCATGAACAGGAGTTTAGAAGCTGTATGTATAGAATAGGTTTTAGGAACTGTACTAAAACAGCGGACTATTTGCAAAACCTTGCACCTATAATAAAAAAGTAGGGGGTAGCAGTAGAATTGTATAGCCCCATTAAAAAATATATATTATTAAAGTGGTCACACCGGCCCTTCTGCAGTGTGTCCGGCAAGATATCCACGCCCCCCATAACAAGCAGTGTGCAGAACCCCCCCATAACATGCTGTGTGGCAGGATCCACCCATAACATTCTGTGTGGCAGAATCCCCCATAACATGCTGTGTGGCAGAATCCCACCATAACATGCTGAGTGGCAGAATCCCCTCATAACCTGCTGTGTGGCAGGATCCACCCATAACATGCTGAGTGGCAGAATCCCACCATAACATGCTGTGTGGTAGAATCCCCCATAACATGCTGTGTGGCAGAATCCCTCCATAACATGCTGAGTGGCAGAATCCCCCCATAACATGCTGTGTGGCAGAATCCCTCCATAACATGCTGAGTGGCAGAATCCCTCCATAACATGCTGAGTGGCAGAATCCCTCCATAACATGCTGTGTGGCAGGATCCACCCATAACATTCTGTGTGGCAGAATCCCCCCATAACATGCTGTGTGGCAGAATCCCACCATAACATGCTGAGTGGCAGAATCCCCCATAACATGCTGTGTGGCAGGATCCACCCATAACATTCTGTGTGGCAGAATCCCCCATAACATGCTGTGTGGCAGAATCCCACCATAACATGCTGAGTGGCAGGATCCACCCATAACATGCTGAGTGGCAGAATCCCACCATAACATGCTGTGTGGTAAAATCCCCCATAACATGCTGTGTGGCAGAATCCCTCCATAACATGCTGAGTGGCAGAATCCCTCCATAACATGCTGAGTGGCAGAATCCCTCCATAACATGCTGTGTGGCAGGATCCACCCATAACATTCTGTGTGGCAGAATCCCCCCATAACATGCTGTGTGGCAGAATCCCACCATAACATGCTGAGTGGCAGAATCCCCCATAACATGCTGTGTGGCAGGATCCACCCATAACATTCTGTGTGGCAGAATCCCCCATATTATGCTGTGTGGCAGAATCCCACCATAACATGCTGAGTGGCAGAATCCCCCATATTATGCTGTGTGGCAGAATCCCACCATAACATGCTGAGTGGCAGAATCCCCTCATAACATGCTGAGTGGCAGGATTCACCCATAACATGCTGAGTGGCAGAATCCCACCATAACATGCTGAGTGGCAGAATCCCCCATAACATGCTGAGTGGCAGAATCCCCTCATAACCTGCTGTGTTGCAGAATCCCCCCATAACATACTGAGTGGCAGAATCCCCCATAACATGCTATGTGGCAGAATCCCACCATAACATGCTGAGTGGCAGACTCCCCCATAACATGCTGTGTGGCAGGATCCACCCATAACATTCTGTGTGGCAGAATCCCCCATAACATGCTGTGTGGCAGAATCCCCCCATAACATGCTGAGTGGCAGAATCCCCTCATAACATGCTGAGTGGCAGAATCCCCCCATAACATGCTGAGTGGCAGAATCCCCTCATAACATGCTGTGTGGCAGGATCCACCCATAACATGCTGAGTGGCAGAATCCCACCATAACATGCTTAGTGGCAGAATCCCCCATAACAGGCTGTGTGGCAGGATCCACCCATAACATTCTGTGTGGCAGAATCCCCCATAACATGCTGTGTGGCAGAATCCCACCATAACATGCTGAGTGGCAGACTCCCCCATAACATGCTGTGTGGCAGGATCCACCCATAACATTCTGTGTGGCAGAATCCCCCATAACATGCTGTGTGGCAGAATCCCACCATAACATGCTGAGTGGCAGAATCCCCTCATAACATGCTGTGTGGCAGGATCCACCCATAACATGCTGAGTGGCAGAATCCCCTAATAACATGCTGTGTGGCAGGATCCACCCATAACATTCTGTGTGGCAGAATCCCCTCATAACATGCTGTGTGGCAGGATCCACCCATAACATTCTGTGTGGCAGAATCCCCTCATAACATGCTGTGTGGCAGGATACACCCATAACATTCTGTGTGGCAGAATCCCCCCATAACATGCTGTGTGGCAGGATCCACCCATAACATTCTGTGTGGCAGAATCCCCTGATAACATGCTGTGTGGCAGGATCCACCCATAACATTCTGTGTGGCAGAATCCCCCCATAACATGCTGTGTGGCAGAATCCCCTTATAACATGCTGTGTGGCAGGATCCACCCATAACATTCTGTGTGGCTGAATCCCTCCATTAGATGCTGTGTGGCAGAATCCCCCCATAATCTGCTGTGTGGCAGAATCCCCCCATAACCTGCTGTGTGGCAGAATCCCCCCATAATCTGCTGTGTGGCAGAATCCCCCCATAACCTGCTTTGTGGCAGAATCCCTCCATAACATGCTGTGTGGCAGAATCCCCCCATAACCTGCTGTGTGGCAGAATCCCCCCATAACCTGCTGTGTGGCAGAATCCCTCCATAACATGCTGTGTGGCAGAATCCCCCCATAATCTGCTGTGTGGCAGAATCCCCCCATAACCTGCTGTGTGGCAGAATCCCTCCATAACATGCTGAGTGGTAGGACCCCCTATAACATGCTGTGTGGCAGAATCCCTCCATAACATGCTGTGTGGCAGAATCCCCCCATAATCTGCTGTGTGGCAGAATCCCCCCATAACCTGCTGTGTGGCAGAATCCCCCCATAACATGCTGTGTGGCAGAATCCCCCATAATCTGCTGTGTGGCAGAATCCCCCCATAACCTGCTTTGTGGCAGAATCCCTCCATAACATGCTGTGTGGCAGAATCCCCCATAATCTGCTGTGTGGCAGAATCCCCCCATAACATGCTGTGTGGCAGAATCCCCCCATAATCTGCTGTGTGGCAGAATCCCCCCATAATCTGCTGTGTGGCAGAATCCCCCCATAACCTGCTGTGTGGCAGAATCCCCTCATAATCTGCTGTGTGGCAGAATCCCCCCATAACCTGCTGTGTGGCAGAATCCCCCCATAACATGCTGTGTGGCAGAATCCCCCATAATCTGCTGTGTGGCAGAATCCCCCCATAACATGCTGTGTGGCAGAATCCCCCCATAACCTGCTGTGTGGCAGAATCCCCCCATAATCTGCTGTGTGGCAGAATCCCCCATAATCTGCTGTGTGGCAGAATCCCCCATAACATGCTGTGTGGCAGAATCCCCTCATAACATGCTGTGTGGCAGAATCCCCCTATAACCTGCTGTGTGGCAGAATCCCCCCATAACATGCTGTGTGGCAGAATCCCCCATAATCTGCTGTGTGGCAGAATCCCCCATAACATGCTGTGTGGCAGAATCCCCCATAACATGCTGTGTGGCAGAATCCCCCCATAATCTGCTGTGTGGCAGAATCCCCCATAACATGCTGTGTGGCAGAATCCCCCATAACATGCTGTGTGGCAGAATCCCCCCATAACCTGCTGTGTGGCAGAATCCCCCATAATCTGCTGTGTGGCAGAATCCCCCATAACATGCTGTGTGGCAGAATCCCCCATAACATGCTGTGTGGCAGAATCCCCCCATAATCTGCTGTGTGGCAGAATCCCCCATAACGTTCTGTGTGGCAGAATCCCCCCATAACCTGCTGTCATAGCCATCTAAGGCACTGTGCAGTGGCCCTTGGCATCCAAGTGGCAGAGCCAGTACTTCCATGCTGCCGCTGTGCAACTGTCTCCCCTTCACTGGCCAACTTCCCTATGGCCAGTCCGCCCCGGAATACCAATACGAATACACCCCCCCCCCCCCCCAGCCAGCCATACAGAGATAACTCTACTTAACTTGCAGATAGGCAAACACGCAGGGCATATACAGTCTCCGGGAATTGAGAAATATGGTGTACCAAATACACTATGAGTATATGAAATATCAGAAATGTGCTACCCTTTAACTGATCATGCTGACAAATGTAGGAGATGAGAGAAAGGAGGGAAAGAGGGCATCACCAACCCAGGGAGTAGGAGGAAGGGGGGAGCCACCCCGTATAGCAGTAGGAAGTAAGGACATAGGGGTTGGGATGTAGGGGTTGGATGAAGTAGGGGGGAGACCAGGAAGAGAATAGGGGGTATGGGGGAATATGAGAGGGGGTTGGTTCGAGAGAAGAGGAGAAGCAGAAACTGATTGCCACTAGACCTTTATCCAGAATTCCACCTCACAAGAGGAGGAGCTGAACAGAGTTAAGATAAGGGGAGGTGGAAGCAAAAAAACAAAACACTGAAAACAGGAGACGCACAGTTTAAAAGATTTGGGTTAATAATTTGAACCCCATGTGAGGCAATATAAAAATCACAATTCAAATAATTTTCATTAAGTTCAACAATAACTGGAAATAAGGAGCCACACAAATTTGAAGATCAGTTGATCAGTTTTAGGACATATTTATAATATATATATATATATATATATATATATATATATATATATTATGTGTACCATTTGATCAGTCATGTAACACCTAATGCTTCAAAAGGCTGCTGTGAAAAAGGCTCACTCACACCATACGCAGCAGTCCAGTGAAGGAAGATAGAGCAGAGACTGGACCTGTCCTGTGGCTCATGTATGTCTCTCTAAAAAGATTAGTCAGGATTAAGTGTGTGGAGGCCCCTGGGCACAAAATCTGGTGGAGGCCCCAGATGCAGCTTTTTCTTATTTCATTTGAAATAATGGTCCAGCCAAGTAACTGATTGGTGGTTGGTTGGCACCCGCCCACTTACTGGAACGTCAGATCAAGTGGGAACTCCTGCTTTGCCATTCTGGATGGGGGGTAGTTTAGTCACCCAGCTGGCCCAGCAGAAAACAGTTCCCTGCATTGACCTGCCAGCAGTTGTGCTTGGTGGCTTATGTGCAGTGACAGCTCGGCACTCATCACTGTAGCGTTGTTTGCAGCGGCTTTGCTGCCCGTCAGACCAAAGACTGAAAAGCCTCCTTGACCAGACCATAACTCAAAGGTTGGTGGAGGCCCCCTTTGCAGGGCAAGTGGTGGAGGCCCCGGGGCTTTAGCCCCTTGCGCCCCCTCATAATCCGGCCCTGAGATTAGTTCATCAGGATTCTGATCAGTAGAGAGCAGATAGTCCACTGACAGGTAGGCTCATAGCCAGTGTGCTACCACACAAAGACTAAAACTGGTTTTACCCAGAACTCAGCTATACAGATAAAAATAGAAAGCATCTGAGCATGGTTATATTACCTTTTAGTTAATGATATTTTAGTCCAGACTTGTACCATTAAGAAAAATATGCATAATATATTTTCTAAAGCCTATATAGTTACGGCCCTTGTGTCTGCTCACATAACAATTCATGGACATCAGGCTTCTGGAAGAGCCATTAGGCTGTGCGTGCAATGTGGTATATAAATCAGGAAAAGGTTTGCCAATGTAATATTAAATGATGGTGTCTGCAGTTCTCCAGTCTGCCTCTGGTGAGCAGGTTTTTGTGCTTCAGAAATTTCAAGCTTGCTATAGAGTAGTTAAAGGCGCTGGAAATATTGGCCTATAGTCTCTTGATGCCGGCTGTGTGGAAGAGCTGAGTAATGTCTGGTATAGGAACTGAGGGTAGCTGCCAACCAGCAGAGCCACCATAATTCTTTGTGACTTTCACATTGAAAAGGGCTCTGATCAGCATTGAAGAAGGTGGCTAAGTGAAAAGTTCTAGCTGCTTTCCTGAAAATAATTCTTTTCAGATGTGTATGCAATAAACTTCAGGAAAATATTCATATCAATGCAGAGGAAGACAATTTCTGTTTTCACTACATTGGCACGTGTTGGCACAGAACTGTTTTCACAAAACTTTTCTACCCTTCCCTAAAACAACCCTTTATAGATGGCTATCTGTAAAAACAAACTTCCTTTACCAGCGGGACTCAACTGGGCAACCGAGGTCCAAATGTGGACCACAGTGTCAGATTTCCGGACCCCTGCCCTGACAGCCTTGCACTCAGTTGCTTCCGTGCTGTCGTGCTCAGCGGTGCCCCATTTACTTGATCGCCAATGTAGTGCTTAGTCTCCCTGCCAGTGTCATGGCTCCCTGGCACCTAGCATTGTAATATAAAGTACTGCAAGGGTGGGATGTGGCATTGCAAGATACACACACACTTTTTTTCTTGGTCACTTTGCCCCATCCAATCTTGTCCAGCTGCCCCAGATCAGCCCCATCCATCCTTGTCCCGCCATCTTTACCCCATCCATCTCCATCCCCCCAGGTCAGCCCCATCCATTCCTGTCCCCCAGCTTTGCCCCAACAATCCCATCCTCATCCATTCCTGCCGCCCCCCCAGCTCTGCCCCATCCATCCCAGCCTTTTTTAATTTTGCCTGCGGAATCTATAGCCCCCCCCCATTGCATGGATTTCTAACTATCCAGCCCCCCATGACAGCCCCCATGCCCGGACCTTCACCTGTCACTGGATGCCTGTATATGGACCTTTGCAAGAAGTGGCTGAGTAACCCTGTCCTATCCTTTCCCTTCCCCTAGGCAAGCTGCTCCAGCATTCAGCTGGATCTTTCATAGTTTTCAGCTGGCTTCAGCTAGCAGCTTCTCTGGACTGGCAATGGTGACTGGCCTGGGCAGGCCGCAGATGAATTGACAGCAGAGCGTCATTTATACAAAATAATTTTTTTTTTACTTACCTCTGATCCTCTGTCCCGCGCGGATTACCAATGTCAGATGGTAGTGATAGGTGGAAGCTTGGTTGGGGGGTCAGAGGATTGGAGGGTCCCCTGCTCCACCCACCCTCCACCGATCACTACCAACATCTAACAAAACTATCGGTGCCGGTGAAGGAGCGTCTGTCAGATGTCAGAAGCATGGGGGGGGGGGGGGGCTGGGACCTCTCCTGTCAGCAGAAGAGCCAGGGGTTGAATTGGAGGCTCCATGAGTGAAGAGAAGACGGTCGGATGGATTGCAATCAGAGGTGAGATTGTATCTTTTTTTTACTTTTATGAATGGAAATTTCAGCTGCGTGAGTTTAACGAAGCTGCTATTTAAATGTCTGAGAGGCAGCTACATGAAACTTATGTAGCTGGCACCAAATGGGTTAAATAAATGGGTGTTGACCGCTGCTGTAGTCAATGTGGGGGTATCATCCTGACTGACGGGCCCCCGTGCATGCAACTCCCACAAGCCCCATTTAGCTTACCTGCATGGCTCACCCTAGGCAAAAGCTGAACAATTGGCTGCTGGTCTTCACATCACCCACTTATGGCTTCTGACGGCCTGTTGTAGGGCTGGATTTCTGCAGGGAAACGGATAAAGGTAAGAAAAACCATAGTCAACGGGGTCATCAGCAATAAGTTTTAACATTCCCGCCCACCCATTTTGTCATTGTGAGTTTGATTTATATATATCTTTATATATGTATGACCCAGTCCCAGAATTAGTGTGGGACATGGGGGACTGGTGTGGAACTAGGGGTAGTTAGTAACTGTAGGATTTGGGAGTAGTCAGTTAAAAGCAGTAGCAGGCCTTTAGTACCCTTTCACACAGAGTTTCCCTTTGATTGCAGGGGATTACAATCCCTACAACTGTCTGTGAATCGCCGCCCATATTTCCTATAGGCACATTCAAGGAGGCAATTGCAGAGCGACTGCAATCTCCCCCCCAAAGACTCACCTGAAGCATTTTGAAAGCTGGTGTGAATGGCAATCGCTATCGTAGTGCAATCGCTAATGTGGTAGCGTTTTCCATAGAAAATCTCTAGTGCAACACACTAATATGAAAAGTGTTTTGCCAAAACACACCAACTTGCCAAGTTCTAATGCTTCAGGCCAATTAAAAATAAGGCAGTTTAAATAAAATATGATTCAGTAAGGAGAGGAAGTTAGAGCATAATTTGCACCTAAATCTTTTGTTCGGATATTGTGGCAACATATTTTATGTGCTTTTTAAAGTAAAACTTAAAGCGGTCCTCCAGTCAAATAATCCAAGCTTAGTAAATCGCTCCCCTAAAGTCCCTCTATGGCATCAGGGACATCAGGGACATAAGCTCATTGAGACATACTGCATCCATGCTGATCTTCAGCCAGCCAGCATTATCACCTGCTAACATTCTGTTTGGAAACAGATAAAATCTCTCTGGCTGGTTGGGCTTTCCCCCATGCCTCCACTGATTTGTAATCATGTCTTTTAGGTGTGATCCAAGATGGCCGGTCCCATGTAATTCTAGGAGCGCAGCATCTGCATTGGGGTTAAGCCCTCTCAAGCAGCATACATGACTGATCGTCACAGATGGGCTTTAGGGGAGCAAATAACTAAACTTTTTTTTGGACTGGAGAGGCTACCTTCAAATTGTGCATTTCCACTGCATTGCGTGCCATGTAGAGGATTCATCTTAATGTGCAGGTGAATAAAGCTGTTGTTACTGCTATGTAGCTCCTTTCCTGTATACTTGCCGCTGGATTGTATTTATCCATGTCCACCTTCTTTGCATTGAAGGGGGGACCTATGTCCACCCCTCTTGCATCAGACTGTGTAGGACACACCAAGGCTTGCTTATTGGTAAAGGTATTTAGTGCTAACAAAAGGTAGTCATGAATAAAAAAATTTAAATGAATAAAAAAAAAGTCCTGGACTACTCTCAGCTACAACCACTTTATTCAACAGCTCCAGGATTAATCTTCTGTATGGCAGGTCCATAAACAAATATTTGTTATTTCACTTAGCCTGTTTAATTCGTTCAAATCAGCTCTGGTTTGGCCGCAGCTCTACACTTCCCTTGCACATGGCTTGCATGTTAGTCCACACTTGCAATTTGTATGGGTCTTCTTCTATAGGACCAGTCCTATCTGGCTCTTGTTTATCAAGCGTTTCGATTTCCTGACCTACAGCTAAACACTATACTAGCTATGACTCTATTCTCACTTCATCAATTGTGTGTATTTGCTGCTAACTGTATTTACTTACTAAAAACCTTGAGAAATTCCTTTTAATATAAACTTTCGTATACACCTTAAAGAGGAACATCGGGGGAGGTTAAAACCTCCTCCAAGCCTCATCGATCTGTCCCCCCTCCAGATTTACATTTAGGGATCCTTTACTCACCTCACCAAGAGATCTATCTTCTGGGTCCCTCAGTTTCCGGGCGACCTTCCGACGGGCGGTGCCATATTGCATCCCATAAAGCACTGCACGCAGCCCCTGATCTCGTGCTTGCGCAGTGCCCATGAATGGGATGCAACGGGGCCCCCCGAGACTCCGCTGAGCGGCGTGAGACTTGTGCTGTCACTTACAGATGGCTAAGCCGGTGCGGAGGGCCGCGATCGGCCCTGAGGCAGACAGATGTCGATTTCGGTCCAAGGTTCCTCTTTAACAGTTACTGTTAGCTAACTCATGGTCACATGTCCTGCCAAAATTCTTTCTTCTGAGTCGCCTAGCCTACCTTTTACTTCCTTCACCATAAACTATCATGGCTTACATATCATGACATATCCTGGGCCATTGCTTCAGAAAGAAGATAAGCTGAAACTCCATGGGGCCATTTCTTTCTAAATATTTTACCGTGAACAAGGCCACATTTATCTTATTGAACTGTGTCTCATTATATCTGGATATATCTGGATCTCTCTAATGTGTTCTCTAGGCATCTGCATGTTTACAAAGTATCCCACTTTACATACATTTTGTATTAGACATTTGAATATATGCTGAAGTCATACTTTGTATAATAGTCACCACAGGATATCACATTTACAACAACAAGAATGTTTGACTCTGCATTTATAATGGGATTCAAAAGATGTGAGGGTTACAGCTGTGTGTTCACCAGCAATAGAAAATATGCAGCATTTTCCAGGGCTTAGCGGAGATCAAGGCTACACCTTGTGCCCAGATGATGAGCAGTTAACTGTAGACATAAAACAAAAGGTGTTCCAGGGTAAGGCTTTTATCTTTGTATACACTAATAAACGTAAATGTGTCTATTGATCATTCGAAAAAAAAAACTTTTCTTTAGTATATTGCCCTGCCACTGAGCAGCACACAGATCAGACATTGGGGTTCATGCTAATCATTTTGTGAAGTATGTTTATTTCAGGGTGCACAATTTGGTCTGAATTGAAACAAATTGTTGCTTTTAAACTTTAACACACAAAAAAGTGCAATCAAAAATATTTGTTTTCATTTTTCCAAAAAAATCACCTGCACCTGTGATGGGGCATTTATAACAGAACATTTACCAAGTTAGGTACATAAGGTACATATAACTACAGCACCCTATGGGCTATGCATAAAAAAGTACTAAATTTCTAGGGTGCTCATTGCAAAATTACCTCACTTGTAAAAATGCCCCATTGCAGGTACAGATGATATATTTTGGGGGGGAAATTAAAAACAAATAATGTTTCAAGGGGCAATTCACACTCAAATGTGCTTTACTAAATATTTAGCATGACTCCCCAATGATAATCTGAAAACTTTCTGCATTTTGCTACAGAGGGATTGTGAACAAGGGGGGCATGCACTGCAGAAGAGAAATAAAGAACCTAACTTATAAAGAATGCCAGTCAGCGCTATTACGGGAGCTGCCAAGTAGTGTTCAAAGTTCCAAACCAGAAGCACCCCAAGGTGCAAAATGGCACAGGCAGCATTCTGCACGGCACCAAATCTGGTGCTGTACCTTGTGATAGCCGACTGATAAATGGGATCATCCAGTGGTGTTCATGTACACATGTACAGCAACACGCTGTGCCGGTTGTGAACGCGGGAGCTGAGGCTGATGATGCCGAATTTGTCATGCAGAACACCAGCGCCCAGGTTGGCGCTTTGGGAGCACCAATATGCCATTAGAAATGCTCCAAAAAAAATTCTGAGAGTAAGGTTCAACTGCAAAATTAGGGGGCACACATTAGTCGACCACAGATGTGTTTCTAAACACAGTTAAAAAGACAGTTGAAAATGCCGAGATGGGGATGAACTTTGCGGATCTTTAAAAACAGCCAAAACATCATAACATGTAACATGCCAACTATAAAGTATTATCAACTAGATCCAAAAATAGTGAGTTCTTTATTGGAAAAACATAAAAAAGCAATTGGCTAGAAAGGCCCATTGAGGTCTATGAGAGAATGCCACTGAGCACCTGAAAAGTGGTGCTGCAGCAGCAGAAAAAAACAGGCGTTGTGTGTCATTTTATGGCGCTAGAGCTTTTAAAATAAGTGTAAAAAATTTAAAGTTTCACGCGTCCCTGACCAGGTTCCTTACACATGACCTTATGCTCGCCTTGGGCCTCCAGACCACTGACTCTAGACATATTGAACGGGCCCATAGGTTAGGCCAGGAGAGGCAGTCAATTAGCGCAAGACGCCCTAGGCCGGTGATAGCCAAGTACTTTCATTATGCAGATAAGGAGGCGATCCTCGCGGCCTTCAGGAAGCAGAAAGAACTGATAGTGGACGGGCACAGAATCCTGATATTTCAGGACTTCTCAGCCGCAGTAGCACAGAAAAGACGAGAATTCGCCCCGGTGTGCAAATACTTGGCTGACACGGGAATACGGTTCGCCCTTTTATACCCTGCTAAGTTGCGGCTGCTAATAAATGGAGAGCCGAGAATATTTGAAAGCCCGACCCAGGCCAAAAAGGAGCTACTACCGATTTCTAATCAGGAGAGGCCCACTTGACTTACCCTAATATTACGCCCACGTTTAATACTCTCAACTTTAATATGCTATTGGGGGAAATGAATATAACCCCTGTTAGACCACCTTTGAACCACTGTGATTATGGTAAAGCTTTGTTGTTGATGCGCGGAGAGGGTCGTGCAGCCGTTGATTCTGCTGCGCGATCCTCTCTGTCTTTAAGATTTAATGTTTGTTATTTGTTTATAGCATTGATTTTTCAGATTTCTCCCTCTGATCTTGAGGGAAAAGGTTATATGATGGAAAAAGGAAAATGGAGAGGAGTGACAGGAACGTTGCAAGGGAATAGCATTGATAATTGGTTATCCAGCAGAGATTACACCGTCTCCCAACTAGGGGACAATGCTTTTAACTGTCTGTACTGGTATGCGGAACGTAATAGGGAGGGTGCCTGGGACAACCCCCCCTGTTTACACTGATTTTCTAGGCTCTCTAAACTCTGACAGCGCTATCTATCCTAGATGAGCCCGGTAAATGAGCAGTCCGCCCAACCCAAATCCCATTTCAAGTTGATTTCCTGGAATGTGGGAGGGCTTAACCACCACCTCAAACGTAGAAAAATATTAAAACACCTAAGCCACCACTCCCCTGATATAGTTTTTTTACAAGAAACGCACTGGAAGGAAGGAGAGGAGTGCAATTTGAAAGCACCCTGGATTAATGAGGTGATTGCCACGACATTTAAAAAAAAGCAGAGGGGAGTTGCGATCTTGTTAAGCAAATCACTTAGATACACGATTTTGGAAACAGTCACTGATCCCCAGAGCAGATACGTCATATTGAGGTTAGAGGTTTCGGGGCAAGAATATACCTTGGTGAACATCTACGCTCCCAACACCCCGAACCTCCCCTTCTTTGTTGACTTAACTCAGCAACTACATGACTACCAGGATACAAAATTGATCATGGCAAGTGATTTTAACATAGTGACAGATCCTACACAGGACAAATCTAGCCCCACTGCAAGGGACGGTAGGGGACTCACGACACCATTTAAACACATCTATGACTATCTGCCCCTGGTGGATCCCTGGAGACTCCTTAACCCCTCGGCGAGGGAATATACATGCTACTCTAAGGCTCATAAATCCTTGTCTAGGATCGACCATATCTTAACGCATGAGTCCCTTCTCTCGGGGGTCACGGAGGCAGAGATCAAGCCGATTGCACTCTCGGATCATGCACCGATTGTGATCTCCCTCCTACTGGAGGTCCCCCAGTGCAGGTCAACGTTTTGGCGCTTCCCAACATACTTGGCAGGCTTGGATGGCTTCCGGGAGTTCCTGAGAGGAACTTGGGAAAATTACAAGGATGACAATATCCAACACATAACAGAGCCTGTACTATTCTGGGAGGCGGCAAAGGCAGTGATCAGGGGTCATATTGTAGACTTCGCTTCTCGAAGAAAAAAAGCATTGAAAACGAGACATAAAGAGCTTTACGATGCGGTCTCGGAGTCGTATAGAGCTTATCTACAACTCAACACTGAAGCCGCAAAGCAACAATGGCTAGAGGCCTCTCTTATATTAGATACCTTTCTTAGTGCAGAGGCAAAGAAATCAAACTTCTTTCAGCGACATAAATATTACAGATTTGGTAACAGGTCTGGTAGGCTATTGGCAACAATGACTAACCCCTCAGGCCCTAGAAGACACATTGCTGCCATCAAAAAGTCAGCCTCTGAACAAAATTACACTAGAACCTCCGAGATAGTCAAATCCTTTGAAGATTACTACAGGGGCGTCTACACTTCTGCACTGCCGGACCACTCGTTGGTAAACCCTATCCTCCAGCGGGCAGAACTGGAGAAGCTGTCTGATTCCCAGAGAGGGCTGTTGGAGGGCCCTGTTACAGAGAGGGAGGTTACGTGGGCGATCTGTCAGCTAAAAAATTGCAAGACCCCGGGGCCCGATGGATACACAGGAGAATTTTACAAGATATTAGGCCCTTATATTACCCCAATTTTACAGGATCTGTTTAACACAATTCTTCAGAAAGAAGTCGAAATGCCATATTTCACTGAAGCATATACTACCTTAATTTTAAAACCTCAGAAAGACCCCCTGTCACATTCTTCCTATAGACCCATCTCCCTATTGAACAATGATTACAAACTTTTAGCTAAAATAATGGCGGAGAGGCTGCAATCGATTCTCCCGTCCCTCCTCAGTGAACATCAGTTGGGCTTCGTCTGCAACAAACACATCACGTTGGGCATTCGGACGGCTATCGCAGCCACCGTCGCCGGCAGGAATTCCGGGGGAATACTTCTTGGCCTAGATGCCGAGAAGGCATTCGATAAAGTGGAGTGGCCGTGGTTGCTGGGTGTCCTGGAGAGAAGGGGATTTGGAAGGCGCTTCTTACATTATATCCGATTCATCTACAACAACTCACGAACCTCCCTATTGATCAATGGGGAGAAATCACGGGAGGTGCGCCTGGCCAGGGGCACGAGACAGGGATGCCCGCTCTCACCCCTTCTGTTTAACCTGGCTCTGGATCCACTGTTGAGAGCCTTAGAGGCGGAACCGGAGTTTCATGGCATTGGAGTTGGTTCCTCGTCAGTGAAGCTAACGGCATTCGCAGATGACCTGATCTTATTTATATCTAACCCGAGTTCGGCCTTACCTAAGGTCTTACAATTGATAGACACGTTTGGCCGGGCATCGGGCTATTCTATAAATCTGAGCAAGTCGATGGCTATGTTTTTGGGATCTGGTACTAGGCCGCGGTGGGGTGAGAAATATCCCTTCTCATGGAGCGGGAAATCCCTGAAATATTTGGGAGCGCTCATTCCGAAAAACCCCTTGGAATTGTACTCCTGCAATATCACACCAGCAATAAAGAACTTAGAGAAGGACCTCAAAGGCTGGGCTAAACTTGGACTCTCGTTCCTGGGGCGGATACACCTCCTCAAGATGATAGCCTTCCCGCGAATCTTCTTTTACATCCAGACACTCCCAATTCTGCTGGGCACTCAGGATGTGAGGCATATTTACCGACTCTTCAGAGAGTTCATTTGGGCCAAGAGGGTTGCAGGTCTGGGAAGGGTCACGCTGCAACAAGAGGCCAAGAACGCGGGGGTGAACCTCCCAGACATCGAAAAATATAATCAAGCGGCTCTGTTGTGCGTCTTGAGAGATTGGGTGGGGAATCGTAAAGCACATACTAACTCGGACATGGACCAAGCCCTGTTAGGTACCACAAGCTTGACCTTCATGATTCACCAACACAAACATCTCTTGCCCCCGCAGGTGACACAAAACCCCTTGCTATTTACAATCTGGAAGGTGTGGCAAACTATCCGTAAAGAAAGAAAACTGAGCTCGCATTCCTCTCTGCTTTTGCCGCTGGCTGGAAATCCGGACCTCGGCCTGGGCGACGCGGCTCTCATATATGAGCACTGGCGTAAGTCGGGCATCACCTCAATCTCTGCCTTGGTAAACAAAGACCAGAAGAAAACTCTGTCTTATGAGGCAATAAGTCATTTATACCCCACTGCAATCCTCCGAGTGTTCTCCTTTATCCAAGCCACTTCCTACACTAGGAAAATAGTTAGCCGTCTTTCGGACCTTGATTGGTCCAATGAAGTGGACTCCCTCTTACAGGATCCTCCACCAAATAAGGGAGCTATCTCTATGTGTTATGCTGTGTTGAGGAAAAAGCTTGATTGGAGTGGGCAGAAAACAGGAATGATAAGATGGACTCGGCATTTCCCTGACCTCACGTGTGACCAGATCTTGAAATCTTATAATTATTCTTGGTCTACTCTATCAGCATCAGCATATAAAGAGATGCTTCTTAGACAGTTCCATTATAACTATGTTTCCCCGCTCCGATCTTACCGTATGGGCTTATCTGAATCCCCACATTGCCTGAAATGCAATGCGGAATCAGCAGACCTCTTTCATAACTTATGGGAGTGCCCTGTGATCAAAAAGTTCTGGAGACAGGTGTCTCAATACACATCACAGAACCTGGTAAATTTCGCGCCCCCCTCACCGGAATGGGCAATTTTCGGGGAGTTCATGTTGGAGGGAGTGAGAGTTTCACGGGGAACCAGAAGGCTGTTATTGATTATATCCGCGGTCGCACGCAAAACTATTTTACAGGCCTGGATTCACCCCAAACCGCCCCAACTTAAAGTCTTTTTGGGAAAATTACAGCAGTTCTTCAAATTTGATTGGGTAGACGTAACCAAAAGGAAACAAAAGTAGAGTTCTTTTTCGCCACTTGGGAGAGCTATATCAATCTCTTGACCCCGGAAGTCCGAGCTAAAATACACAACGCTTTCGGGGGCACTGAATGGTACCTTAGAAGACTGGTGGAGGGAGATCCACCAATCATACTAGGTTAGTGGGTGGGGTACCTCACAATTCCCTTTCCTCTTGTTTTGTTAGTCTCGCAAGCACCGGGGCCTTTGTAATGTTCAGGGGAACTACTGCTGATACTCCTTGGGATACCTCCTATAGAACAAACTGGGGTGGGACTGCTTGAACGTTCGTCAATTTACAAGTTTGACCAGTAAAAATGCTGTGACCAATGTCTATTTGCTGTGACCAATGTTTATTTGCTACCTTGCTTATTGTCTGTGAGCTGTATGACTGTAATTTTCCTGTCCTCAATAAAAAAGTTTTGAACTAAAACATGTAAAGTTTCTTAAACCAGTGGTTTGCTAGATCACATGTCCGCTGGGTGACTTAATTATAGTTTTGCAACCGGCATATTTAAAAGAAGTCCATCTGTTAGGGTGGCTAATAAAGCTAGAGATGGATGGGTAAGAAAGATACAGAGGGGCGGCTAATAAAGCTAGAGATGGATGGGTAAGAAAGATACAGAGGGGCGGCTAATAAAGCTAGAGAGGGATGGGTAAGAAAGATACATAGGGGTGGCTAATAAAGCTAGAGAGGGATGGGTAAGAAAGATACAGAGGGGCGGCTAATAAAGCTAGAGAGGGATGGGTAAGAAAGATACAGAGGGTGGCTAATAAAGCTAGAGAGGGATGGGTAAGAAAGATACAGAGGGGTGGCTAATAAAGCTAGAGAGGGATGGGTAAGAAAGATACAGAGGGGCGGCTAATAAAGCTAGAGAGGGATGGGTAAAAAAGATACAGAGGGGTGGCTAATAAAGCTAGAGAGGGATGGGTAAGAAAGATACAGATGGGTGGCTAATAAAGCTAGAGAAGGATGGGTAAGAAAGATACAGATGGGTGGCTAATAAAGCTAGAGAGGGATGGGTAAGAAAGATACAGAGGGGCGGCTAATAAAGCTAGAGAGGGATGGGTAAGAAAGATACAGAGGGGCAGCTAATAAAGCTAGAGAGGGATGGGTAAGAAAGATACAGAGGGGCAGCTAATAAAGCTAGAGAGGGATGGGTAAGAAAGATACAGAGGGTAGCTAATAAAGCTAGAGAGGGATGGGTAAAAAAGATACAGAGGGGTGGCTAATAAAGCTAGAGAAGGATGGGTAAGAAAGATACAGAGGGGCGGCTAATAAAGCTAGAGAGGGATGGGTAAGAAAGATACAGAGGGGCGGCTAATAAAGCTAGAGAGGGATGGGTAAGAAAGATACAGAGGGGCAGCTAATAAAGCTAGAGAGGGATGGGTAAGAAAGATACAGAGGGGCAGCTAATAAAGCTAGAGAGGGATGGGTAAGAAAGATACAGAGGGTAGCTAATAAAGCTAGAGAGGGATGGGTAAAAAAGATATAGAGGAGTGGCTAATAAAGCTAGAGATGGATGGGTAAGAAAGATACAGGGGGGTGGCTAATAAAGCTAGAGAGGGATGGGTAAGAAAGATGCAGATGGGTGGCTAATAAAGCTAGAGAGGGATGGGTAAGAAAGATACAGACGGGTGGCTAATAAAGCTAGAGAGGGATGGGTAAGAAAGATACAGAGGGGTGGCTAATAAAGCTAGAGAGGGATGGGTAAGAAAGATCCAGAGGGTAGCTAATAAAGCTAGAGAGGGATGGGTAAGAAAGATACAGAGGGGTGGCTAATAAAGCTAGAGAGGGATGGGTAAGAAAGATACAGAGGGTGGCTAATAAAGCTAGAGAGGGATGAGTAAAAAAGATACAGAGGGACGGCTAATAAAGCTAGAGAGGGATGGGTAAGAAAGATACAGAGGGGTGGATAATAAAGCTAGAGAAGGATGGGTAAAAAAGATACAGAGGGGCGGCGAATAAAGCTAGAGAGGGATGGGTAAGAAAGATACAGAGGGGTGGATAATAAAGCTAGAGAGGGATGGATAAGAAAGATACAGAGGGTGGCTAATAAAGCTAGAGAGGGATGGGTAAGAAAGATACAGAAGGGCAGCTAATAAAGCTAGAGAGGGATGGGTAAGAAAGATACAGAGGGGCGGCAAATAAAGCTACAGAGGGATGGGTAAGAAAGATACAGAGGGGTGGCTAATAAAGCTAGAGAGGGATGGGTAAAAAAGATACAGAGGGGTGGCTAATAAAGCTAGAGAGGGATGGGTAAGAAAGATACAGAGGGGCAGCTAATAAAGCTAGAGAGGGATGGGTAAGAAAGATACAGAGGGGCAGCTAATAAAGCTAGCGAGGGATGGGTAAGAAAGATACAGAGGGTAGCTAATAAAGCTAGAGAGGGATGGGTAAAAAAGATACAGAGGGGTGGCTAATAAAGCTAGAGAGGGATGGCTAAGAAAGATACATAGGGGTGGCTAATAAAGCTAGAGAGGGATGGCTAAGAAAGATACAGAGGGGTGGCTAATAAAGCTAGAGAGGGATGGGTAAGAAAGATACAGAGGGGCGGCTAATAAAGCTAGAGAGGGATGGGTAAGAAAGATACAGAGGGTGGCTAATAAAGCTAGAGAGGGATGGGTAAGAAAGATACAGAGGGGTGGCTAATAAAGCTAGAGAGGGATGGGTAAGAAAGATACAGAGGGGCGGCTAATAAAGCTAGAGAGGGATGGGTAAGAAAGATACAGAGGGGTGGCTAATAAAGCTAGAGAGGGATGGGTAAGAAAGATACAGAGGGGTGGCTAATAAAGCTAGAGAGGGATGGGTAAGAAAGATACAGAGGGGTGGCTAATAAAGCTAGAGAGGGATGGGTAAGAAAGATACAGAGGGGTGGCTAATAAAGCTAGAGAGGGATGGGTAAGAAAGATACAGAGGGTGGCTAATGAAGCTAGAGAGGGATGGGTAAGAAAGATACAGAGGGGTGGCTAATAAAGCTAGAGAGGGATGGGTAAGAAAGATACAGAGGGGTGGCTAATAAAGCTAGAGAGGGATGGGTAAGAAAGATACAGAGGGGTGGCTAATAAAGCTAGAGAGGGATGGGTAAGAAAGATACAGAGGGGTGGCTAATACAGCTAGAGAGGGATGGGTAAGAAAGATACAGAGGGGTGGCTAATACAGCTAGAGAGGGATGGGTAAGAAAGATACAGAGGGGTGGCTAATAAAGCTAGAGAGGGATGGGTAAGAAAGATACAGAGGGTGGCTAATAAAGCTAGAGAGGGATGGGTAAGAAAGATACAGAGGGGCGGCTAATAAAGCTAGAGAGGGATGGGTAAGAAAGATACAGAGGGGTGGCTAATAAAGCTAGAGAGGGATGGGTAAGAAAGATACAGAGGGTGGCTAATAAAGCTAGAGAGGGATGGGTAAGAAAGATACAGAGGGGCGGCTAATAAAGCTAGAGAGGGATGGGTAAGAAAGATACAGAGGAGTGGCTAATAAAGCTAGCGAGGGATGGGTAAGAAAGATACAGAGGGGTGGCTAATAAAGCTAGAGAGGGATGCGTAAGAAAGATACAGAGGGGTGGCTAATAAAGCTAGAGAGGGATGGGTAAGAAAGATACAGAGGGGCGGCTAATAAAGCTAGAGAGGGATGGGTAAGAAAGATACAGAGGGGTGGCTAATACAGCTAGAGAGGGATGGGTAAGAAAGATACAGAGGGGTGGCTAATACAGCTAGAGAGGGATGGGTAAGAAAGATACAGAGGGGTGGCTAATAAAGCTAGAGAGGGATGGGTAAGAAAGATACAGAGGGTGGCTAATAAAGCTAGAGAGGGATGGGTAGGAAAGATACAGAGGGGAGGCTAATAAAGCTCGAGAAGGATGGGTAAGAAAGATACAGAGGGTAGCTAATAAAGCTAGAGAGGGATGGGTAAGAAAGATACAGAGGGGTGGCTAATAAAGTTAGAGAAGGATGGGTAAGAAAGATACAGAGGGTAGCTAATAAAGCTAGAGAGAGATGGGTAAGAAAGATGCAGAGGGGTGGCTAATAAAGTTAGAGAAGGATGGGTAAGAAAGATACAGAGGGCAGCTAATAAAGCTAGAGAGAGATGGGTAAGAAAGATACAGAGGGGTGGCTAATAAAGTTAGAGAAGGATGGGTAAGAAAGATACAGAGGGTAGCTAATAAAGCTAGAGAGGGATGGGTAAGAAAGATACAGAGGGGTGGCTAATAAAGCTAGAGAGGGATGGGTAGGAAAGATACAGAGGGGAGGCTAATAAAGCTCGAGAAGGATGGGTAAGAAAGATACAGAGGGTAGCTAATAAAGCTAGAGAGAGATGGGTAAGAAAGATGCAGAGGGGTGGCTAATAAAGTTAGAGAAGGATGGGTAAGAAAGATACAGAGGGGTGGCTAATAAAGCTAGAGAGAGATGGGTAAGAAAGATACAGAGGGGTGGCTAATAAAGTTAGAGAAGGATGGGTAAGAAAGATACAGAGGGTAGCTAATAAAGCTAGAGAGAGATGGGTAAGAAAGATACAGAGGGGTGGCTAATAAAGTTAGAGAAGGATGGGTAAGAAAGATACAGAGGGTAGCTAATAAAGCTAGAGAGAGATGGGTAAGAAAGATACAGAGGGGTGGCTAATAAAGTTAGAGAAGGATGGGTAAGAAAGATACAGAGGGTGGCTAATAAAGCTAGAGAGGGATGGGTAAGAAAGATACAGAGGAGTGGCTAATAAAGCTAGAGAGGGATGGGTAAGAAAGATACAGATGGTGGCTAATAAAGCTAGAGAGGGATGGGTAAGAAAGATACAGAGGGGTGGCTAATAAAGCTAGAGAGCGATGGGTAAGAAAGATACAGAGGGTGGCTAATAAAGCTGGAGAGGGATGGGTAAGAAAGATACAGAGGAGTGGCTAATAAAGCTAGAGAGGGATGGGTAAGAAAGATACAGAGGGGTGGCTAATAAAGCTAGAGAGGGATGGGTAAGAAAGATACAGAGGGTGGCTAATGAAGCTAGAGAGGGATGGGTAAGAAAGATACAGAGGGGTGGCTAATAAAGCTAGAGAGGGATGGGTAAGAAAGATACAGAGGGGTGGCTAATAAAGCTAGAGAAGGATGGGTAAGAAAGATACAGAGGGGTGGCTAATAAAGCTAGAGAGGGATGGGTAAGAAAGATACAGAGGGGCGGCTAATAAAGCTAGAGAGGGATGGGTAAGAAAGATACAGAGGGGCGGCTAATAAAGCTAGAGAGGGATGGGTAAGAAAGATACAGAGGGGTGGCTAATACAGCTAGAGAGGGATGGGTAAGAAAGATACAGAGGGGTGGCTAATACAGCTAGAGAGGGATGGGTAAGAAAGATACAGAGGGGTGGCTAATAAAGCTAGAGAGGGATGGGTAAGAAAGATACAGAGGGTGGCTAATAAAGCTAGAGAGGGATGGGTAAGAAAGATACAGAGGGGAGGCTAATAAAGCTAGAGAGGGATGGGTAGGGTAAGAAAGATACAGAGGGGCGGCTAATAAAGCTAGAGAGGGATGGGTAGGAAAGATACAGAGGGGAGGCTAATAAAGCTCGAGAAGGATGGGTAAGAAAGATACAGAGGGGTGGCTAATAAAGTTAGAGAAGGATGGGTAAGAAAGATACAGAGGGGTGGCTAATAAAGTTAGAGAAGGATGGGTAAGAAAGATACAGAGGGTAGCTAATAAAGCTAGAGAGAGATGGGTAAGAAAGATGCAGAGGGGTGGCTAATAAAGCTAGAGAGGGATGGGTAAGAAAGATACAGATGGTGGCTAATAAAGCTAGAGAGGGATGGGTAAGAAAGATACAGAGGGGTGGCTAATAAAGCTAGAGAGCGATGGGTAAGAAAGATACAGAGGGGTGGATAATAAAGCTAGAGAAGGATGGGTAAGAAAGATACAGAGGGGCGGCTAATAAAGCTAGAGAGGGATGGGTAAGAAAGATACAGAGGGTGGCTAATAAAGCTGGAGAGGGATGGGTAAGAAAGATACAGAGGGGTGGCTAATAAAGCTAGAGAGGGATGGGTAAGAAAGATACAGAGGGGTGGCTAATAAAGTTAGAGAAGGATGGGTAAGAAAGATACAGAGGGTAGCTAATAAAGCTAGAGAGAGATGGGTAAGAAAGATGCAGAGGGGTGGCTAATAAAGCTAGAGAGGGATGGGTAAGAAAGATACAGATGGTGGCTAATAAAGCTAGAGAGGGATGGGTAAGAAAGATACAGAGGGGTGGCTAATAAAGCTAGAGAGCGATGGGTAAGAAAGATACAGAGGGGTGGATAATAAAGCTAGAGAAGGATGGGTAAGAAAGATACAGAGGGGCGGCTAATAAAGCTAGAGAGGGATGGGTAAGAAAGATACAGAGGGTGGCTAATAAAGCTGGAGAGGGATGGGTAAGAAAGATACAGAGGGGTGGCTAATAAAGCTAGAGAGGGATGGGTAAGAAAGATACAGAGGGGTGGCTAATAAAGCTAGAGAGGGATGGGTAAGAAAGATACAGAGGGGTGGCTAATAAAGCTAGAGAGGGATGGGTAAGAAAGATACAGAGGGGTGGCTAATAAAGCTAGAGAGGGATGGGTAAGAAAGATACAGAGGGGTGGCTAATAAAGCTAGAGAGGGATGGGTAAGGAAGATACAGAGGGGTGGCTAATAAAGCTAGAGAGGGATGGGTAAGAAAGATACAGAGGGGCGGCTAATAAAGCTAGAGAGGGATGGGTAAGAAAGATACATAGGGGTGGCTAATAAAGCTAGAGAGGGATGGGTAAGAAAGATACAGAGGGGCGGCTAATAAAGCTAGAGAGGGATGGGTAAGAAAGATACAGAGGAGTGGCTAATAAAGCTAGAGAGGGATGGGTAAAAAAGATACAGAGGGGTGGCTAATAAAGCTAGAGAGGGATGGGTAAGAAAGATACAGAGGGGTGGCTAATAAAGCTAGAGATGGATGGGTAAGAAAGATACAGAGGGGTGGCTAATAAAGCTAGAGAGGGATGGGTAAGAAAGATACAGAGGGGTGGCTAATAAAGCTAGAGAGGGATGGGTAAGAAAGATACAGAGGAGTGGCTAATAAAGCTAGAGAGGGATGGGTAAGAAAGATACAGAGGGGTGGCTAATAAAGCTAGAGAGGGATGGGTAAAAAAGATACAGAGGGGTGGCTAATAAAGCTAGAGAGGGATGGGTAAGAAAGATACAGAGGGGTGGCTAATAAAGCTAGAGATGGATGGGTAAGAAAGATACAGAGGGGTGGCTAATAAAGCTAGAGAGGGATGGGTAAGAAAGATACAGAGGGGTGGCTAATAAAGCTAGAGAGGGATGGGTAAGAAAGATACAGAGGAGTGGCTAATAAAGCTAGAGAGGGATGGATAAGAAAGATACAGAGGGGTGGCTAATAAAGCTAGAGAGGGATGGGTAAGAAAGATACAGAGGGTGGCTAATAAAGCTAGAGAGGGATGGGTAAGAAAGATACAGAGGAGTGGCTAATAAAGCTAGAGAGGGATGGGTAAGAAAGATACAGAGGGGTGGCTAATAAAGCTAGAGAGGGATGGGTAAGAAAGATACAGAGGGTGGCTAATAAAGCTAGAGAGGGATGGGTAAGAAAGATACAGAGGAGTGGCTAATAAAGCTAGAGAGGGATGGGTAAAAAAGATACAGAGGGGTGGCTAATAAAGCTAGAGAGGGATGGGTAAGAAAGATACAGAGGGGTGGCTAATAAAGCTAGAGAGGGATGGGTAAGAAAGATACAGAGGGGTGGCTAATACAGCTAGAGAGGGATGGGTAAGAAAGATACAGAGGGGTGGCTAATACAGCTAGAGAGGGATGGGTAAGAAAGATACAGAGGGGTGGCTAATAAAGCTAGAGAGGGATGGGTAAGAAAGATACAGAGGGTGGCTAATAAAGCTAGAGAGGGATGGGTAAGAAAGATACAGAGGGGTGGCTAATAAAGCTAGAGAGGGATGGGTAAGAAAGATACAGAGGGTGGCTAATAAAGCTAGAGAGGGATGGGTAAGAAAGATACAGAGGAGTGGCTAATAAAGCTAGAGAGGGATGGGTAAGAAAGATACAGAGGGGTGGCTAATAAAGCTAGAGAGGGATGGGTAAGAAAGATACAGAGGGTGGCTAATAAAGCTAGAGAGGGATGGGTAAGAAAGATACAGAGGAGTGGCTAATAAAGCTAGAGAGGGATGGGTAAAAAAGATACAGAGGGGTGGCTAATAAAGCTAGAGAGGGATGGGTAAGAAAGATACAGAGGGGTGGCTAATAAAGCTAGAGAGGGATGGGTAAGAAAGATACAGAGGAGTGGCTAATAAAGCTAGAGAGGGATGGGTAAGAAAGATACAGAGGGGTGGCTAATAAAGCTAGAGAGGGATGGGTAAGAAAGATACAGAGGGGTGGCTAATAAAGCTAGAGAGGGATGGGTAAGAAAGATACAGAGGGGTGGCTAATAAAGCTAGAGAGGGATGCGTAAGAAAGATACACAGGGGTGGCTAATAAAGCTAGAGAGGGATGCGTAAGAAAGATACAGAGGGGTGGCTAATAAAGCTAGAGAGGGATGGGTACGAAAGATACAAAGGGGAGGCTAATAAAGATAGAGAGGGATGGGTAAGAAAGATACAGAGGGGTGGCTAATAAAGCTAGAGAGGGATGGGTAAGAAAGATACAGAGGGGTGGCTAATAAAGCTAGAGAGGGATGGGTAAGAAAGATACAGAGGGGTGGCTAATAAAGCTAGAGAGGGATGCGTAAGAAAGATACAGAGGGGCAGCTAATAAAGCTAGAGAGGGATGGGTAAGAAAGATACAGAGGGGTGGCTAATAAAGCTAGAGAGGGATGCGTAAGAAAGATACAAAGGGGAGGCTAATAAAGCTAGAGAGGGATGGGTAAGAAAGATACAGAGGGTGTCTAATAAAGCTAGAGAGGGATGGGTAAGAAAGATACAGAGGGGTGGCTAATAAAGCTAGAGAGGGATGGGTAAGAAAGATACAGAGGGGCGGCTAATAAAGCTAGAGAGGGATGCGTAAGAAAGATACAGAGGGGTGGCTAATAAAGCTAGAGAGGGATGCGTAAGAAAGATACAGAGGGGCGGCTAATAAAGCTAGAGAGGGATGGGTAAGAAAGATACAGAGGGGTGGCTAATAAAGCTAGCGAGGGATGGGTAAGAAAGATACAGAGGGGTGGCTAATAAAGCTAGAGAGGGATGGGTAAGAAAGATACAGAGGGTGGCTAATAAAGCTAGAGAGGGATGGGTAAGAAAGATATAGAGGGGTGGCTAATAAAGCTAGAGAGGGATGGGTAAGAAAGATACAGAGGGGCGGCTAATAAAGCTAGAGAGGGATGGGTAAGAAAGATACAGAGGGGTGGCTAATAAAGCTAGCGAGGGATGGGTAAGAAAGATACAGAGGGGTGGCTAATAAAGCTAGAGAGGGATGGGTAAGAAAGATACAGAGGGTGGCTAATAAAGCTAGAGAGGGATGGGTAAGAAAGATATAGAGGGGTGGCTAATAAAGCTAGAGAGGGATGGGTAAGAAAGATACAGAGGGGCGGCTAATAAAGCTAGAGAGGGATGGGTAAGAAAGATACAGAGGGGTGGCTAATAAAGTTAGAGAAGGATGGGTAAGAAAGATACAGAGGGGCGGCTAATAAAGCTAGAGCGGGAAGGGTAAGAAAGATACAGAGGGGTGGCTAATAAAGCTAGAGAGGGATGGGTAAGAAAGATACAGAGGGTGGCTAATTAAGCTAGAGAAGGATGGGTAAGAAAGATACAGAGGGGTGGCTAATAAAGCTAGAGAAGGATGGGTAAGAAAGATACAGAGGGGTGGCTAATAAAGCTAGAGAGGGATGGGTAAGAAAGATACAGAGGGTGGCTAATTAAGCTAGAGAAGGATGGGTAAGAAAGATACAGAGGGGTGGCTAATAAAGCTAGAGAGGGATGGGTAAGAAAGATACAGAGGGTGGCTAATTAAGCTAGAGAAGGATGGGTAAGAAAGATACAGAGGGGTGGCTAATAAAGCTAGAGAGGGATGGGTAAGAAAGATACAGAGGGGAGGCTAATAAAGCTAGAGAGGGATGCGTAAGAAAAGTACATATAGTAAGTGACCACTCAATTAGAAACAACAAAAGGACACAAACCATTGGTCCACCACACTTGGAGTCTGCAGCCAACTTTATAGAGGAAATCGGTGATGTGACCTGGAAATCGTGGGCCCCTGATTGGTGGATCAGATGAGTTCTGTAATTCTGGGCTAGGAGCCACCAGCTGCGATGGACCAAAGGGGAGTACAGTATATGTTTTTTTTTTTTTTTTATTTGGATTGTTGCTTAAAGTCATTCAGCAGCCTATTAATAAAAACTAAAGGTAATTACCTTTTGTCCCCGCAGCCGATCATGATCGGTGTCCAGCGATCAGTAACTCATTTGATCACTGTATCTGGGCCTTCATTGGAATGTTTTTTAATTGCTATTTGCACTCTTTGTTCTAATAATCACATGAAATGAATTACATTTTAATATAAGAGGAATATAAGCAAACACATAGCCCATAAAATATTTAAAGGGCCTTCTTTGGAACTACTAGAAGTTCCATTGTATCTGGAAAGAGAAGATGCATACTGTTTGAATTGTAGAGCTTATTGCTAGTACGTGACTATGCTTATGACATACAAGCCAGGCACCATCCAATAGATAACACACCTTGCAACGCAGCTTGTTAGATCCTAATGGTTTTCATATATTTTAAATATTTGGTTAGAATGTAAAGCCTTTGAAGTTTTTCTTTTGATGTATTTTGTTGACAATGTGAAAAGGAGGAAAAGAAAAGGTACCTAGATCCAGATGTCATATTCATCCATCTGTGCCATTAGATGTTTTAGGGCTGTGGACACACTGTTATTTAGGTGTTTAACATCCAGCACCACCCAGCTTTCCATTTAAGAGAATCAGTTCTTAATCATTTCTCAATGCTAACGTGTGTTGCAGCCTTTAGTGCATCAAAAGCCTGTTTTCTAGACGTTTAAACTCAAGTAAAGGCCTAATCCCTGTCTCTAGGGCATACTGAACTGGAAGAGGGAGAGAATCATAGAGAAAAGTGGTAAAAGGGGATGGAGGCAATATGGAAAACGAAAGAAAAATTTAGGAACTGTAGTAAAGATAGAAAGATGAAGGGAATGTGGAAAAGTGTAGGCAGAGGAAATATAAAAGATAGACAGAACAATGAAGATGATGTGGTGGAAATCTGCAGACAGAGAACAATGGAAGGAATGTAACAAGTAAAAGATTGATAAATTAGGAAAATGGACAAAGATGGCAGAAATGTAAAAAAAAAGAAAGATAACATGTGGAAAAGAGAGCAAGATAGAGGGAATGTGAAAAAGAGAGAACGACTAAGGAAATGAAAAATTATTGAAAAAATGTGAAAACGATTTATGAAATGAGAAAAGGGAGAAAGGTGGAATCAGGGAGGCAGAAAAAATGTGGCAAAACAAAGGAGTGAATGTGAAAACAATGCGAACAATGGTGGAAATAGTGGAAATATGGAAAGGGGGGAAAGATGAAGCGATAATGGAAAATGAAACGCAAAGGAAATGTGGAAAATAGAGAAAGAACAAGGCAATGTGCAGAAATCGAGAATGATAGAGAAAGTGCTAAAAAGGGAGAAAGATGGAGGAAATGTGGAAAAACAAAGTCGGGGCAATGTGGCAGAGAGGGAACAATGGGGATTATGTGGTAACGAGAAAGAAGCAGGGAACGTGCAAATGAGAGAAAGAAATGGAAATGTGAAAAAGAAAGAAAGAAGAAGAGAATGTAAAACAGAAGAAGGATTGGCTACATACAAAACTCAATAAGGAGCATTATAGCGCCCCATCAGCACCCTTAGGATGATGCCGCGGTGTGGGTGCTCCATCTGCACCCTCCAAAGCCGGTCTTGACCCTCACAAAGATTTAAACTTTTCTGCAGAAAATCAGATGAGAAAAAGCTTTAGGCCTAGACTAAACTAGACTAGACACATAAAAATCTAATCATAACCCAATTTAGTAAGATTAAACGGTGCAGTAAAAAGAGTTAAAATGCATTGCAATACATTTTATTTGTTGCCTGTGCTGTGTTTTTATTTCAAAATCAAATTTGCATTGTGTAAGACTACAAAATATGACAAGACCATCGGTTTTACATTTTTCTGACCTTTACATTAAATGGACACATATTTGTAACACTTTCAAAACATTGAAGAAATGTTATGGTACAGTTTATGATATTCAGTTGTGTGAGAATGATAGAGCCTGAAGTTATTTGAGCTGAAAATGAAAACATCTGGACCTGTTTATGCTGCCCTATAAAAATGCTGCGTTCTATATGCTAACACACAAAGTGGCATTTTGTAGCTCTTCCCCTGGAAACTGTCTACATGCTACTGCACAGTGTATCACTGCCAAGCAACTCATACTGCCCAACATCAGACATCCCAGACCTTAGAAATAACAATATATATATATTATCCACTGAGTCACTGACTATGTTCATAAGCTGGGCAAGAATTTCATGTCTCCAGTCTGAGGTTGCTACAAAGTTTTGAGGCAGCCTTCAGTCCCCAGACTTTAGACATGTGTGTATTCATAGGCTCTACGGGACTTAATGTTGTAATAGCAAACAGGGCACATCTGGAGCCAAAGGTACATACTGTATTTTTTCACACTATAAGACGCACCGGACCATAAAACAAACCTAGAGGTTAGAGAAGGAAAATGAGAAAAAAACGATTCTGAACCAAATGGTACGTTAAAATATCTCCCACCTAAGCACCCCATAACAGGCAGCATGCAGAATCCCCCTCAATCCCCCCATAACAGGTAGTGTGCAGAGTCCCCCAATCACCCCATAACAGGCATCATGCAGAATCTCCCCCCATCGCCCCATAACAGGCAGTGTGCGGAATACCCCCCCAATCACTCCATAACAGGCAGTGTGTAGAGTTTCCCCCAATCACCCCATAGTAAACAGTGTGCAGAACACCCCCCAATCATCCTATAACAGGTAGTGTGCAGACCCCCCCCAATCACCCTATAATAGACAGTGTGCAAAATTCCCCCCCAATCACCCCATAACAGGCATTATGTAGAATCTCCCTCCAATCCCCCCATAACAGGCAGTGTGCAGAGTCCCCCCCATAACCCCATAGTAAGCAGTGTGCAGAACAACCCCCCAATCACCCCATAGTAAGCAGTGTGCAGAGTCCCCCTCAATCACCCCATAGCAGAAAGTGTGCAGACCCCCCTCCCCCAATCACCCTATAACAGGGAGCGTGCAGAATGCACCCGCCCCAATTCCACTATAATATGCAGAGCGGCAGAATCGCTGCTGCTTCTCCTCCTGGGGAACACATATTTGGATCCTGGAGGAGGTGGGCGTGGCCTGTGTTCACTGAAAACAATGAACGCAGGTCACACCTAATGCCACCCGGACCGGAGTGTGTGTGGGTGCGTGTGCGTCCGAGGAGGAGAAGTGGCAGCAAAGGCAATTTGTTTTTCAAAGAATGCCGGCCTCAGACCACGCCCCCCATTGCCTGGACCGAAGTGTTTGTGAACCTGAAGAGCAGAAGTCACACACCACTCCTCCATTGTTTGCACAAATTGTAATTGTACTTTATTATGAAAGCAAACTGTTTCTCACCATTGGATGTTGACATCAGAAAAAACAATGATACACTTTGTATGATTGTACAAGTAATGCCCCTGTTTTGCAATGATCCTCTAGCAAATGGAGCGTGGCCATTGGTTGGTTAATTGTATATCCCTTTCAGTGCCAAGCACGTAGATTCTACATGCTTGACTTCCCCGCCGCTACAGTAAAAGTAAAGTAACAAAAACACTCACCTGACCCCTTGTTCCACCCGGCCGGGTCTCCTCTTCATCCGGGGGGTCTTCGATCCCCCACCCAAACCCCCCGGGTGCAGGGGAATGCCCGGAATAGTCCCTTCAGCAACTGCCGGAAATACATGTAAAAAAAAAAAATGACATTTACTCACCCCAGTGTCCGATCGCTCCCGCTAGGTCTCCTCTTCACCAGGAGGGCCTCCGATTCCCCCCCCCCGGCTCCAATGACCAGCAATGATACCATATGTAATCAGAGCAGCGAGGGACACAGGAGCTGATGATCGGAGGTGAGTAAAGTAAAAAAAAAGTTTGCATTTTTTAATAAAGTCATTTGTAAAGTGTGTGTGTGGTTTTTTTTTACTATTAACCCTTTGTGAACTGGTAGGGATCCATGAGATTCCTATACCAGTTCACAAGGCTGGGGGCTGGCAAGTCACCTGCGGCTAAAGCTGGCCCCTGCGCCCTGTTCTACAAGCCCCATAGCTGGCCCTGGGACGGTTATGCTGGGTAGGGGGGCCCTTCGCCATTCTTGGTGGGATTTTCAAGGGTTTTAACCCTTAAAATTCCCCCCAAAAATGGGGTCCCCCACCCCGGGAGGGGGACCCTGTGTCATTTTTTTTTAATGAACCCTATATTAACTGTCACCCAGAAGGTAAAAATGGCTTCCAGCAGCAGGAGCTCTGAAGCCAAAGTGGTCAGCGTGGGACACAGTGCGTGGGAGGTAAGTATTTTTAACTGGGGGATCCATGTGACCCCTATACAAGTTCACAAGGCTCTGGGTAACTCTGAGCCCCCCATTACCTGTCTCCCCAAAGCCCAGGGGGGGCAAAAGAGCTCGTGGCCATAGGCTATGCCAGCTTGTAGCCTGCAGGGCCAGGGGAAGCCCATAGCTGGTCCCAGGGCTGGTTATGCTCGGTAGGGGGGACCTCACGCCATTTTTTTTTGGGGGGGGGTTTAGGGGTTTTTAACCCTTAAAATCCCCCCCCCCCCAAAAAAAAATGGGTCCCCCCTTTATAGTGTGGATAGTAGTTGGATTTTATTTGTAAATGTTATAAAGTGATCTTTTCAGTTTGGGGGCTCTCCTGGACAGGAACAGGGAGGCTACCGATACATATGGGGTACCGTTGTAATCAGGAAAAATGGGGCTTTCACATACAATATTGTTTTCTTTAGTAAAATAAATTGTTTATTTAAAATAAATGAGACAATTTAAAAGAAATAATAATTTTGAATATTTTAAAAAAACAGTAAAAAAGAAAATACAAATAACACATTTCATGTTAAAGCCAAAACTCTGCCTCAAAAAAAATATATAACAGTTTCCTGGAAATTCCTGCAAAAATCATGGTTAAACATAGCACAAAATGGTGAAAAATTACCTGTCAACAGAGGGTGACAACATTTCAAGTGGGCTGCCAATTAAAAGGGTTGAAAGTAGCTATGCATGTTGGGTATTGTTCTGTTAAGGGGATCTTGCACTTTCAGGCTTGTTTTTTCTTGTTTGCATATTGATATTTTAGGGAAAGGTGTTTTTTATTCTGCTTTTTTATACATTTTTTAGGGAAACCCTGTGCAACCAAAGAATTCTTTGACGGATTACTTCTAGAAAGATGAGCCCACCGCAACAAGCTGGGTACGCTTAGAAAGCTTAACATGTGTACTTTCAGGGAATATATGGTTTATGGGGGATATTCCAAATGTAAAGGGTTGTTTTGGTTGAAAAAGTGCAAGGTGCGCACTTTGTCAGCAGAGCTGAAATTTTCAATTTAAATTATTTTTACGCACATGCTTTACTTTGGGGTGTTTGGCAACTTTTCCCTTGACAGTACCTATGCATGTTGGGTATTGTTCTGTTCGGGGGATGTTGCTTTTTCAGATTTAACTTTTTTTTCTTGCTTGCATATTGCTTTTTTAGGACAATGTGACATTTATTCAGTTTTTTTCTCTTTTTTGAGGGAAACCCTGTGCAACCAAATAATTAATTGAGGGATTACTCCCAGAAAACTGGACCCATGTCAACGAGCCTTGTACGCTTAGAAAGCTTGAGGTGCATACTTTCAGAGAATATATAGCTTGTTGGGGGTATTTCAAATGTAAAGGGTTGTTTTTCTGGAAAAACTGCAAGGTGCGCATAGCGCATATTACAGTTGTATTTTATCTGAAAATCTACTAAAGCGCTGTTTCAGCTTGGGGGAGTCTCCTGGGCAGGAAAGGGTGTCTACCAATACATATGTTAACCTGGGGCTTTTACACGCAATAAGATTTTATTGACAAACTTACATTTTGTATTACAACAAAACACTACAAATTTTTATTTTTTTGCTCATATTTTACCCAAAAATATTGAGAATACACCTAAAAAATGACAAACAAGACATTTCATGTTAAAGCCCAGATTCTGCTGAAAAAAACTATATATAATTTCCCTGGGAAATCCCTGGAAATCCCATCAAAAATCACAGTTAAACATGTGGAGTGCAAAATAGTACAAAATGGTCTGGCAACAAGGGTGACAAAATCTCCAGATAGGCTGGCAGCGAAAGGGATATATGTTGTGTCTTCACATTTGGCTCTTTTTGTATGCCTGGAATGAGTGCCTTGCCTGGCCCTTGTGCTCCAGAAGCTCCAGAAGTTGATCCTAACTTTTATGAACATTGTTAATGACTGTGCCATTCGTTGTACCACTGCAACATCATCGAACTTATACTATACCCTTATAAATTTGCATTGTGCAATATTTTTGGGACATGAGACAAGGGGGGTCATGCTAATTTAGTGAAGCAAGGTAAATTTTCCAGTGCTGGTTAGCGTTTCGTCATTACAGATCAGTTCACTGCGGATTTTTCTATAAAAAAAAGTCATATGGCGACATCTAGGTCCTGAGTTTCCATTATTGACAAGTCACAATGCAAGTTCTGTACATAAAAATGTCTGTAATATTAAAACACTACAATCCAGTTCTTCCCATATTGCTGTATGAGATTTTGACCTACAGTTTCAAGTTTCATGTGGTGCTCCCTCAACCAGAGCGCCTGGCACTAGCTGGCCGCCGCATCGGTGCTGCCGTTTTTGTTTCTTAAATTGTACACTGCGTGCCGCCGAGGCTTCATAAATAAGGCTCTAAATATTTTTAAATCTTTTCTTCATACCCCATAAGATGCTGTTGTTTCCAAACTTTTAAACAATTATTCTTGCCTCACTGCAAAAATGAGGCACCTCACTTGAAAAAATGCCCCATCACATGTGCACGTGATTATTTTAGGTAGAATTTGAACAAAGGTCTTTATTGCACTTTTAAAAATCTCACTGTAAATGGTATGCACAGAACTAGCACATGACAGGTGAGGGATTGTGATGTGTGTGTCTGAAGATACAGCACTGTGTGCAGACATGTACACACAAGTAGACACACACATCACAATCCATCACCTGTCAAAAGTGCTGATACTCCCTTATTAGGGTGTACAACTAGAAAATTATGTTTTTGCTTTTTGAATTGTCCTGGAACAGTTTAGGTCCGCTTTAAATATTATTTTCCTATTCCTATCTTCTGCATACTAGCCATTATTAATTTATAATTCTTCCTACCACCATCTAGTGTCTAACTTGCTAACTGAATCTATATCGAGTCACTAACCCTCTCTAAGCCTAGCTGTATCAAGAAATGAGGCCTAGGAGGCCAATAATCCCTTCACTGCATGGCCTTACCAAAGAGGGCTCCTAACTTACCTAACTCTTAACTGACGCTGTTAATTGTCACTCAAGCTCACAACCTTACTCATCCACCACACTGGAGGATGGAGACTTTCCCTCAATTTGCTGGCCTCCCCGTACCACCTCCTACAGAGGTAGCATGTCTAGGCAGTGTCAAGCACACCCCCACCTCCATCCCCCCAGCACTCTCCGGACACTTGCTTTTGAATGGTGGGCAAGCTTCCAAAGAGTCCCAGGGTCTGAGAATGCTGCAGGCCCATTCTTTGATTCAGGTAAGTAATAGCTTTAATGGAGGGGCTCTTGCAATAGATGGGAGGTGAATAAGGGTGTCTTTGGCTTATGTCTGGACAATCCCTTAAAGAAAGTGTTTACTCCAGATGTGTTACTATGTAAACCTTTCGTGTCTTTAAAATATATATTAACTTTAATTTTCTTGTCCACCTTCTATGTTTAGCATTTACTTGTCAGCAGGGGCGGGCTGGCCAACGGGAAGACCCTGTGGGCCGCACCTGCCCCCTACTGCCACAATGTGAAGGAATGCTGCTGCAGTGGATAGAATGCCGGACGCTTGATGCCAGTGTTTTGCGAGCGGCTAGGCAGCAACATGCAGGGTAGTCAGGGGCTGCACATTTGGTAGCTCAATGTTTAACAAAACTTCTCTCTCTCGGAACCCACCCTCCCGTCTCGGGCTGCGTCCTGACAGCCTGTACCTTTTATAGTAAACGAGCAGCTGCTGGCCCTGCCATTCAGCATCTGAAGCAGCGCAGGGGTGGCTGGGAGAAAATGACGTCATTCCCAGCAGCGCTGCTCTTCAAGAATGTGAATGGCGGGGCCGGTGGCTGATCATTTACTAAGATAAAGGTACAGGCTGACAGGATGTAGCCCAAGACGGGAGTGTGGGAGCCGGAGAGAGGGAAGTTTTATTAACCATTGAGCTACCAATGTCTATCAAAATGTGGAAAAGCATAGGGCTGTGATCTCAGTTCAGGGGGGCCCACGAGGTGGGCAAGTCTATATGAATTGAAGTGTAAAAGCTAGCATTCTTCTGTGCTTTACTGAAGCCCCAGATTTGTTTTACCTTACTTCACTTTCCCATGGCACATGTGTCATCTGGACTGGCATCCCTTTGGCTGTGTCCCTGCTTGCCATTTATATAGACCAGGCTGGTGAGGGGTCAGCCAGGGATGCCAGTTGCTCCCTGTGCATGCGCCATGGGATCACCAGGAAAGAGAGGGCCAGGTGACAGGTGGGTTCTGGTCCACTTTAATGCTTACGAAAGGATGTAAAGCTATTGGCAAATGCATTTAAAGTAAACCAAAACCCAGCATTTTCCCTCTGGGACACCCTGGTTTAAGATGCCCAGCTGTGTGAAACCCATCCTGCTCATGCATAGCCATTCAGTTGCGGGAGGCATGGCCGCACACAGCAAAAAGAGGATTCGAGTGATGCTGCCAGCGGCCGTGCATGATCTGTGGGCTCATCGGACAGGTAAGAAGTGCATGGCAGGGTTTCACACATCGGGGCATCCCAGTTCAGAATAGTTGCGGAATGGAAATCAGCCAGCCAGCCCTGGAGTGAAAGGTTTGGTCCACTTTTAGGTAGGTATGTGGTCACAAACACAGCATCTGCTGTAATGTTGCAGCACATTTAAATGCACTGCAAGGCTATGATCCAAAAAAATGGTGCCCTTTATTCCCTGTCTTTTTATTCTGTTTTGCCTGTTCCTTCTTTCTGTTTCCTTTTTTCACATCACCCTCTCTTTTCCATGCTCACTACATTTTGTTTTCCAATGTTGTCTCCTCCCTTTCATTTCTTTCACTTTATCTCCATCTCCTTCACTTTCCCATGATCCGCCTGACCTCGGCTATATCCTGCACCATTCTGGCAATACCATCTGGTCCGGTCGACCACTCTTTTAGGGTTCAATAGGCATATTTGGGATGCCCGGCTAGCTTATAAAATAACAAATAGCCCTTCTAAGCTTTTTTCTGGGGGCAGCTGATTCCACAGCCAGAAATTATTGGGCGGCATCCTCAGCACCCTTCAGCATGCGATCACCCTGCTGTCACTGAGAATGCCACCTGTGCCCACACTAGGGACCCGAGAGTGAAGTAAGTTACCTGCCCAAAAACAGGCTGCTTGTTTTTGAACTAGCGAGGCATCCCAAATAGGCTTGGGACCCTTTAATTAATCTTTTCATACTTACTCTGTCTCTGTGTAGCTATTTTGTGTGAATATGTGTGTTTGGGGTGCCATCCTGAATTTTTGCACAGGGCACCTCTTAACCTGGGTAAAACAAATGAGGGGGATGAAAGAAAAAGAGCTGGCAGAAGAAATGTAATGATTGCAGAAATGGGGTAAACAGAGACCAGTTAGGGTTAGATATTTAAAGTAAAAGTGTCCCCTGGACGGACCCTCTTAACTGTCTGCAGTGAGCAGGGAACATGCTGAGAAGTCATCTGTTGATGAAGGGTCCCTTCTGCATCCAGTCAATAAGAGAGCGCGCTCCCTCATGGCTACTAGCCATGGCTCAGCATTATCTGCTTTCCTGGTCCCCACAGCCAAGCCAAGAGGAGTTGATAGCAGCAAAATGCCAGGGCTGTGGCACACACATTTGACTTGCAAGAATAGCAGCATGGGGTGAGTGAATTAGCGATTGCAGTTGCTGTTGCAAAATAGCTAAATGCAGGGCGCAATTAGATTCGCCAATCGCAGATATAAAAGGGCCTGGGCCAGGCACAGTATAGCAGGGCCTGTGTGACCAAAAAATTCCCGGGCCGTTTTTTGTTCCCAGTCCGCCCCTGCTTGTCAGGATGGAGTCAGAGTGGCATGGTTACCTCTTGTAAGTAATGCAACCTGCCAAATTGAAGGTTCAAATTTGTACTATCATTTCTGGATTGCTACCTTGCCAAATCCCTTCCATATACACAATAAATAGGATGGATTACCTGATTATCATCACGTTACTGGTCACCTATCATTGTACACATAATGCATACAATTACCCTGTTGAAAAATACGTTTTCAATCTTTCAATTACACATTGTGTAATTTACACAATTACAATTACACATTCTAGTGGTAAAAAGGCTAGAGACTATTATTACTTTCTTCTGCATTATTCTGTATTCTTGAGCTGCAGATAGGCTTTAATTAAGAAATCAAATAGCAAGAAAATTGATGTATAAAAGGCTTTTAGCCATTTATGCTGCTAACAGAAAACGTAATCAGAAAAATTTGCATGTAATCTTGTAATCCTTCAAATATATACAACTGATATAAAAACATTATAGCTTTCGTCGTTTTCATCATTTTATAAACATATGATGCTCTTAAACCTAAATCTCCTTTACTTTATTCCTTAAAGGTCAAAGTCATAGTTACATAAATGCATTTTTGGATTATGTCTTGATAGCTAATAAACAGACTTGACACAGAAATGTTTTTATGAATTTGAAGTAGCAGATTTAGCGGGACAGGAAATCTTCAGGAAATATTTGCATGGGAAGATCATAATTCATTTACATAATGAACATATCGCTGTGGTTTCAGGCTAGACAGATTGCCACTGAAGGGTCATTTAACAGATGTGGGGAAAGATCTATGAAAGTCAGTGTGGGGATACTGAAAAATATTGAACCTGTTATTCTGAGCAGTCAAGGTTTTTTCTTCTTCTATAAAACAAAAAGACCAAAAAGACTCCAAGTTTACTGTAGATCCCACATGTAGATTTGGTATGCCTTGCAGTTTAATAGTGAAATTTCCACTTTCAGGTTTTAGCACTTCAAGGATCTGTGGTGACTGCACTCCAGTGCTGCATCTTGCGCTTTCCTGTGACAATTGGCAAACCAGTCATGCTTGCCAGACACAAATGCAGGGATACACATGCTCAGCGAGCCCATTGGTCACATGACATGTGCTATGTTGGTACTTTCCTACAGATCTAATTTAAATCAAAGGTAAACTTCAACCCTACGTTTTGCATTAGGTAATACATAGTGAGAAACCAAACTGGTTAACCTCATCCTCTGCCTGGCAGTTGAGTAGGCAGTGGCTTAATAGTCCAGAAGTAGAATAAAAAGGGAGTACCAAAATGGCTGCTGCAATGCATGTAAGAAAAAGTACTATAGAAAATATATTGCCTTCAGTGAAGAGTTTGTAAGTAATATCCGGAAAACTTCAGTTGTATAAATATATTTATGCAGCCAGGAAACATTTGATGCAAGGTCCACTTTAAAGTAAGTCTTAAAGCAGACAGTCATAGTTACTTTTCTTCTGCTTTATCACTGAGCTCTGTATCAGTTTTGTCCTAATCTTCTGTCAAGTCATCTCTGATTTTTTTTTGTTGAAAAGTAAAAAGTCTCCATCCCATATATAAAGGAGTAAACAAGAAAAGTCAAATGTATAGTATTAGAATGTATTTAAGTGATTGCCCACCCAATAAAAATAACGAAAGTGCGATTTAGATGGCCTGAGGGAAGAAAATCTCTTCCTACAGCACAAGCTCGAGGACATGGAGAATCGGTCCCGCAGAGCCAATATTAGAATCAGAGGTATTCCTGAAACAGTCCTTGACCTCCAATCTACAGTTACAGCCCTTTTTCAAGAGCTCGTCCCGGGAAATCCCATTGAAAGGCTGGAATTTGACAGGATACACCGGGCCTTGCAGAAGAAGAGAGCTGATGGCCTCCCACGAGATGTTCTCATAAAACTTCCCTTTTACTGCACTAAGGAGCAGCTTATGTCAGCGGCACGAGATCAAGGTACTCTTAAATTTCTGAATTTTGACTACCAACTTTTTGCTGACCTTTCTCCCCAAACCATCACGAGGTGGCGTGCTATGAAACCCTCACTCGAAATCCTGCAAGCTAAAGGGATTAGATACAAATGGGGGTTCCCCTTTAAAATCTCTTTTAACTATCTAGACCAGCGCCATGAAGCTTCTACACCACAAGACCCGGAGGCAGTCCTGACCTCGGTGGGCCTGAAGGCTCCAACGGCTACTCCGGTCCCCCCCCCCCCCCCCCCCCAGAAGAAAAGAGCACTCTCATTTTCGCCTGTCCCTAAGGATAAACGTGGTCCGCATCGCAGCTCTCAATCAAAGAGTAAGGCGTCGGGTGCGCTCACCCACAGGTTCGGTAAGCCAGCTAACGGGGAGGGTTGATGGGTAAGATATCCTGTGTATTATACTAGGGATCTTGCCCCTCTTCCAGTCACCCACGGGTTCGTTTGGGAGCCTCTTCTGTAGTCCCCGTTCTGTATTTTTGGGACTCTATTTCGGTTCTTGACCTGATCAGGCGTTACACTCATTTGCACAAACCCCTGTTATATATATCCCCCTAGGACTGTTAGTAATTAGAGATATGTTTTGATTGCTCCATGCCCTTTCCCAGGGTTTTCCCACTATCATTCCGTTGGAAGTTACTTGAGTTTCTTGTTTACCGCTGTTTAATGTTTTGATATTATGTACCAAGGACCGGGTGCTCAGGTTTCAAAGCCTGCACACTCCCAGCTCCCTTTCTCGATGGTCCCCGCCGAGTTAGGAAGCCTTTGACTCTGACCCCTTTGGAGGGTCAGCAAAACCATCCGTTTTTGCTGGGACCCCCATTAAGGAGTCCCCTTGTTTAGATTGTGTTTCCCACTGGGGTGGAGGACCCCTCTGCCTCGGAGGGAAACCTCACTTTGGGAGGTATTGCCTCCTTTTATGTTCTTTAAAAAATTTTCTGCAAATCTTCCTAACCTGTCCCTTTCTTCCTACCCCCTCCTTCCCTCTCCTTGGGTGTCCAGCTCCCCTAGAGTAGCAGTTTACGAAAGGACTAAAAATGGCAGTTAAACTCGTTTCACTCAATGTGCAGGGTCTGAACGTCCGCCAGAAAAGAGTTAAAGCGTTTCGCCAGATGAGGTCTCTGCATGCCGATATTGTCTGCTTCCAAGAGACGCACTTTACTAAAAAAAACACTCCCAGATTTCTCAGTGCAGACTACCCTCTGTTCTACACGGCATCTGCCGACACCAAGAAGAGAGGGGTCCTTATTGCTTTTAAATGCTCTCTCCCCTTCTCTTTGGAGCAGACAATACGGGATCCCCAGGGGTGCTACCTCATAGTAGTGGGCATGGTACAGGACCAATCAGTTACTATTGCTACATATTACGCTCCCAACCAGAACCAGAACACCTTTCTTGAGGAGTTCTTGAAAACCCTCAATCCCCTGGTGCAGGGCCTCCTAATAGTCGCTGGCGACTCAAACCAAATCCTCCACCCAACTTTAGATAGACAAATGGTGGGTCAGGCTTTTGACAGGCTCGGGGATGGTTCCTCAGGAAAGGCGTTAGGTTCCCTCTTGAACCATTACCACCTAGTTGATGCTTGGAGGGACTATCACCCCACCAGGAGAGATTTCAACCACTATTCCCACCCACATAAGGTCTTTACAAGAATTGATCACATCTTTCTCCAGTTCCCCTCTTTACCGCACTTGACCCACTCTTCTATAGTTCCAATCGTTTGGTCGGATCATGACCTAGTCGCGGGCCTCCCTTTTACAAAGGTCCCCTCAAAGGTCCTGGAAGCTCTACGACTCCATGTTGGCCGATGAGAGACTTCTTGAGTGTATGCGCATAGAAATCGAGAACTTCTTCTCGGAAAACATGGGGTTGGTGAGCTCTGATGCCTTACTTTGGGAGGCGGACAAAGCTGTAATCCGCAGTCACTTTATCAGAGAGTCGGCCCGACGTAAGGCCATATACAAGAAACAACTCCAAACATTGCTCGACGCCTATCACTCAGCTTCTTCCGTTTATAAACAATGCCCATCCAGACGCAATAGAATTGCCTTTAACCAGGCGGGGGACTAACTCAACCTCTGCCTCTCTAGTGAAGCTGAACGTCAAATAAACCGGTCTAAGCTTAGGTGGTACCGTCTCAGCAATAAACCAAATACACCTCTTGCCAGAAGACTTAGAGGAGTCACTCAGTATGCCAAGCCTGTACGTATTAGGAACCTAGAAGGCACACTTTCCAGCAATCCAATGAAGGTGGTTGCGACCTTTAGTAAACACCTTGCGGACCTTTACAAACCTAAGTCTACTTTAGATGAGGGCCTTGCAGAGAGGCTTCTAGGCCAACTTCAGTTGCCCGCCTTATCCCTCGAGGCCAAGAATTTTTTAGATAAGCCGGTAGAACTATCAGAGTTCCAGAAAGCTATTACCTCCCGGGAAACAGCCAGGCCCTGATGGCTTCACCGCCCTTTATTATAAGAAATTCTCCCAGGTACTATCCCCATATTTGGTCCAGGTGTTTAATGCTCTAGGTGATGGTGATTCATGGAGTACGGATACGCTCACTGCAGCGGTCTGCAGGATTCCCAAACCTAACACAGATTCTACTCTTTGGTCCAATTATAGGCCTATTTCTCTACTGAACATTGATGTTAAACTCCTCGCAAAAGTACTTGCGGTGCGTCTCAATAGGTTTATCCCATCTCTAACCTCTAAAGAGCAGGCAGGATTCATTCCCCAGCGTCAAGGGGGGGGGACAATATTCGTAAGGTCATCAACCTTGTCCACCATGTTAGGAAAGAGGGATGCCAGGCCATGCTATTAACTTTAGATGTCCGTAAAGCATTCGATACAGTCGCTTGGGACTACCTTCAATTTATATTGAAAAAGTGGGGCCTGGGTTCCTCTTTCTCTGCATGGATTGCCTCGCTATATATTCCAACCCAGGTGCATTCATTAGATATTCAGGATACTCCTCTAATCAGTTCAAGCTTGGCAGGGGCACCAGACAAGGGTGCCCCCTATCCCCCCTGTAATTTGCCCTCGCTATTGAGCCCCTCTCTAAGCTGATTCAGGCTAATATTAATGTAACGGGAATATCAATTGGGGGCTACCACCACAAAATGTCACTATTCGCCGAAGATATCCTGATTCTCGTCTCTAACCCTGTTACATCCCTCCCGAACTTATTCCGTATTTTGGAGGATTTTTCCAAGATTTCCGGTCTGCAAATCAACACTTCAAAGTCTGAAGCCCTCAATATCTCCCTCCCTCACAGCTAATTATGACTCCCTTTTCGTAGCTAACTACCCTGCTATTGTTAAGGATCTCCGCGCCCTGATAGCCTCCTGGACTAAGCTCCACCTTTCATGGTTGGGTAGGATGGCGGCCGTAAAAATGACATGGCTTCCTAAAATACTCTACTTTTTTCGGGCTCTACCAATACCGATTCCAGCCTCATGCCTCATGGTCTCCAAGCGATGGTAAACTCCTTCAGCAAGGGGGTCTTGGGGTCCCCAACATAGTTCGCTATTACTCAGCATCCCAGATAGCCCAATTAACTGCTGCTCATGTTGGGAGGATAGGCTATTGTGGGTGGATAGGCTATTGTGGGTTCTATTTCCCCAATAGAAATCTCAAATTTGCTATGGCTGCCTCCATTGGCTCCTAGAGCCATTGACAATCAAATCCTGAACCACTCTCTCAGAATTTGGAAAGCCAGCAGGAATCTTTTCTCTCCCCATACTCCCCTGCTATCTATTTTTGGTAATCCTGAATTTCACCCGGCTTTCCTGGAACCGGCGGCCTTCACTTGGTGGAAGATGCAAAATGTAACCAAGTTTAAAAATTTTCTGACTTATAGGGGAATGTTAACTGAGCTCCAATCCCTTAGGAATATACCGAGTATGGAATTTCTCTGCTTTCTGCAAATCACCCATTATATTGCTTCCAAGGTCAGGAAGGGGCCTGCACTGGGACCATCCTCTCCATTTGAGATTTAATGTGGGGACCAGCCCCTTGGGAAAGGGAAGATAGCAACGGTTTATAGGCTACTATGTGATCCCGAAGGGTCGCCCTTCCCCCCCTACACGGCTAGGTGGATAAACGATCTAGGTGTGGACCTCTCGGCTGAGGAATGGAAGGCAGTGTGGAAGAACTCATTCACGTGTTTCCTGAACACTGGCGCTCAAGAGGTTAATACCAAAGTCTTACTCCGATGGTACCTTGTCCCAGATAGGATGCACAGATTTTGTCCATCCTATCCGCCGGAGTGCTTTAGAGAATGTCGCCTGCAAGGAACATATATCCACATCTGGTGGAAATGTAGGATTGTCCAACAATTCTGGGCCAAGGTTTATTACCTCTTAAACAAAGCAACTGGTTTACACCTGACCCCCTCGCCCCTCCTTGCCCTTCTCAATATAAAACCCCTTGGTTGCACAAGATCACAATTTGAGCTCATCAGACACATCCTTACAGCGGCCAAACTGATTATAGCGCGATCATGGAAAAGTAGGACCATCCCCAGTGGGAGTCTGATACCCCGCATCAACGAAGTAATGTTCTTTGAAAAGATGTCGTCCTCGATGCAGGGTGATCTCTCCCCCTTTCTAACCACTTGGGAAGGGTGGATCACCCACTTTCTACCAAAAAACTTTGAACGTCGCCTCCTCATAATTTATCGTCCTACTTGGTTGGCTGTACTGCTGGTGGAGCTTGGACACCCGTACCCCTTCTCTTCCCCCCATTTGCCCTTCCCTTATCCCCTCCCCACTTAGACTATCCTTTCCCCACCTTCCGCTCCACATCCATGTTTCCTCGTCTCATTCTATTTGTGCATCATGTTTTTTTTTTTTTTTCCCATTTTAAAGAAGATAATGTCTGCTATATATGTGTAATTCTATATTCCTCTGGATGTTATAACCTGTTTTATAAAAAGTAAGGTTTGTTGTAACATGCGGTACCTTCTTTTGTCTTACAATAAAAATTATTGTTGGAGTAAAAATAACAAAAGTGCACCCCTTTGTCCCACCCAACTGATTGGTCCTATCCCAGCAATCAGAAACTCACCAGATCACTGGATTCGTTATCGGGCCACCCACAGACCCCATTCACCTGCGCTTCCGTTTGCAGCTTGTGCCCTCTTGTCATTAGTCACAGGGACGTAGCCACACTGTCTCCATTTACTACAATTGAAGGGGCGTGTCAGACATCAGCACGCCTCCTCCATTGCAATGAGTGCAGAGGGTGTGGTAGCGCTTTTGTGACTGATGGCAGGTTGTGGGCCCGACATGATGATACCGGCCGACCCCATGTTCGGGCCCAGGCCAGCGGGGCATACGTGCATTGTGGTGCAGACTGGAATCCAGCATCAGGTGAGTTGCTTCGTTGTAAGCCCATTTATATGATGAGTGTCAGAACAGTCAGACTATGTAGCCATCCTGTGGTTTATACCTGTAAATAACATGATGGGTGATTCAGAGCCTCATTCTCGTCCATTTTTCCTATTGAAATTTTGGCCTTTTCGTTCTCATGCGAAGGCTTCCATTATTTTCCTTTTTCAGGATTTAGCCAAACGTACGAATTTCGGGGTCCCGTGAAATGTACAAATTTGTACTATTCAGGGCAATATTTTTGCAAGAAAAATGGGTAGGAAACGATCTTTTCAGCTAGCAGTGCTTGGTGTTCTTGGCATAATTGTTAAAAATCATGTCGGAATGATTTTTAAAATAATTTGGACATTAATATTGTAACCGTTTTTTTCATTAGATACAATTTTTATCTAACCCAAAAAATGTTTGGCCAAATTGTTATTTTTTGCCACTTTTCCATGTTTAAATGAATTCATTTAAGTGACAGCAGGGTTTTTCTTTCCTTTTTTTATTTGTTTTGATTTATTAAAAAAAAACTTGGGGTCCCCCCAAAGACAACCAGCCCAGGCTTATAAGGTTTGTAACCTAGGGCTCAGAGGCTGTGCTGTGTGTGGCCCCTGGCCCAGAAAGTTAGAAGCCATTAAGCCCTTTGCTATGGGCTTGGAGCTACCCCATTTTGTTCTGGTGTGTGGCACTGTCTTTAGATGCTCTATACCATTCTGCTTTACAAATATACTTTGTGGCCTGTGAATTCACCTCCGTTATCACCCCGGAGTATGAGAGGTTTCCTCTGAAACTTGTTACTTGTCTTTACTACAACAGTCCTGTAATTTGTCAAGAACTTCACTCTTGTGTTGCATTAGGTAAGTGACTGTGTATCTTCAATAGTCATCTGCGAACCTCACCTGTTGCCTGTTTACAAATGCTAATGTCAGATTTGTCTCAGGTCTTGTCTCTAGCGCATTCATCAGGGCAGTGTAGGTAAGCTGCACAACAGCATGGCTGTGGAGTGACTGTCTGCTATATTTTCACTAACTGATCTAAGTTTACTTCCAGCACGACATGTATATGCTCCTGCATGTCCTGCTCTCTGCTTAGCCTAATTTTGTAAAGTTTCCTCCGCTGAAACAAGTTGCTGTTTAAACTGGTCTTTTTAGTACATCCCACATGCCCTGTACTGCGTATGTGAATAAGTTGATCATCTTCTAATAGTAAGCTTATGGTGACCAGTGCCTGTCTGTTTTTTTCTGTCCCAGTCCTGATAATTGTCCTGCGGCCTCTCTGTAGTGATAACCTCCCACAAGTAATCTCTGGATAATAGTATTTCCATTTTAAAGCCATTGCTGATAATTGCCATTGTTTAGCTTGGCCACTGAGAGTTTAAATCCTGAGCTGCTGGCCATTCTCCCTCTTACTTTATATATAAGAACAGTCTTACTTGTATACTGGAGGATGCCGCACCATTGTTTTTTTCAGTTTTTAATGCTTTAACCCTTGATAGTGCGCATAATAGTAAATTTGACAGTCACATGAAATGCTCTTTTAAGTTTGGGGGTGTCTCCTGGGCAAAAACAGGTGCCAACATACATATAAGGTACCATATTGAGGATAACAGAGTTCTAGATTTTTTTGTTCCAATATATTTTTATTGACTGAAAGGCATAGTTTTACAGCATTACAGTATATACAATTTTCACAATAATCTAACAAGTTAAAAAAGTCATGTCAAGACACACGTCTTAATATGTATATTAACTTAGGACATTTCTCCGTAAAAGTGTTCCTAATTACTAGATTAGACTTGCTATGTCCAGCATTTCATCATTTTCAGACTGGCACCTAGACTCATCCAATTTTAAAATATTTTGTATGGTAAAAGGTATAATGGACTTAAAAGAAAAAAATGAAGGGCGGCAATTTTTTCAGGAAAGCAGATTGGAGAAAGAAACAAAAGTTATGTGTATAAGCAGCACAAAATGGTATATTGAAAAATGTGCCTATGCCATTCAGTATATATCAAAATCTAACTGTCTACAGCTTATATCTTTTTGCTTTAACATATAACGTTCACACAAAATAACTAAAGTAGCTGTATTCTGGTAATAACTACATCACTTTATGTATTAACAAGTGTTGACTTATTCAGTGAAGATGCACAGTTAGCACAGAAGGTTGGTGATTCCATGAACTGTGTCCTAGATCTCTGCTATCGTCTCTACCCTTTCCTTCCTCTTCTTTCCCTGAGGATGACCCAGAGACAACTGAATAATACACCATTCACATACAGGACAGTCAGATAGAGACCTTGAGATTTGGACTGTAAAAAAACTGAAGCCCATGGGCTTCGAAGCCTGATAAATAAAAGCCAGAAGTCATCAAGGCCTGAAAAGTAAGCAGTAAGCACAGTAATAATAAGAAAAAATCAAGGAAAGAATCAGTTATGTGTCCAAGTACACAGAAACGATCATGACCTCATTTCTTATCATCATCTGGACCCATTCTGTTTATCATCCGAATGTTTTTCCCTGCATTCTCTTGTGCTTACTTACGTATAAACTAATTCCATAAGTCATTTGTATTTGTAGCATTATATGTAGTAAACCTTAGCTAAGCACATTAATGCAGAGCCATTACAACATGTGGACACTGGTGCAAAGTGGATTTTCTGTGGTTTTATGTCAAACTGGAAGATATCCATCCCAGAATACTTGAATACAAGACTAAAAATGTCCAGTTGTTTTAGACATAAGATAACAATATATCTTCACACATATATATTTGTAGTTATGGCCTTTTTGCTCCCATAAACACCCAATTTCCATGAAAGACCCAATTTCAATTTCAATGAGTCTCCGCCAGGTTCGTCAAGTGCCTCAGTGGTGGACCTCAATCTCAAATGATCTCACTGGTACCGTTCACACCTGAAATAGACAGGCTGGGGCCAGAATCAAGCATACAGGAAACCCCTGCCATGAGCCTGTGCTGACTAGCATATTTCCAGACATGCTGGGGCCAGTATTTCATAAAGAAATATGAAGCAGCTGTGCTCATTAGTCATAAACCAATCATTATTAGAACTTGGAAATCATAAAGCATGTGTATGTAGGTCTCCTGTCATCCCTATAGTAGCCTATAGAATAGTGGTGTGCACAGCACCCAATTGTGTCTGTGGGCACCAGAACCAGCTTCTTATGACTTTCCAAGATTTACCCAGCCATTGTTAGAAGGGGGAGATCAAGGCACACAAGGTCTGAAGAGCCCAGACCCCTTTATCTTTCTTCTGGGGGTCATGCCTTGCTTATGTCAGAAGGGATCAGAGAACAAATGGACTCTACATGTCCCCTGTGGCTGTCTGCTCCACTTTGTAAAATCTGTCTGCACTGAGGTAATGAACGTACATTTTATTTGCATCTTTTGATAGTAGCTTACCATTTGTGTATGCCCTTCTGACCTGTATATGTATCTATTTATTGTATTTATAAAGCCTAATCTTGGGCTGCCCTGTTATATTGATCTGGAACTCCACGTGTTTTGAGAATGTGAGAAATTAAGTTCAAAGAACAGTGACATCTCTCATAGGTTTAATTACGGGGAAGTCCCCATCATTTAAAGCAGAGTTGACACATTACCCTCTCAGTGGCTTCCTGGAAATGGAGAGTGGATGATATTAGACCAATTGAAGATTTGAATGGCTGACTTCAAAATGAAAGGAGAAGCCTAGACATACCTGGTTCCCATGAAACAGGTTTTGTGAATTTAATTAGTTCTTTTTCCTCCTAAAAAGTCTATGAGACCACTAGATGTTGCTTGGCCTGACCGGGGCTGCGGCACACCGGAGTGCCCCACTCCCCATTTCTTCCCCACCTTCATGTTTCTCTGCTTATTTCCCTATTTCTTCTAAGCCCTTTTAACTGCCCTACTTTCCCTCTTTTCTCCATCACCGCTACCTCCCTAAAGCAGCCCCAATATGATACATGTTAGCAGGAGCCATACCAGAACCCCCTTGTTACAAGTGATGTAAAGTGATTAATATGCTTTACTAATTTCTGTTAGGCTCTTTCTAGGCTTAGTTGAAATAAGTTCTGTATTACAAGACTCCACCAGATCTTTTGAGGATGCTGCTAGGTCCTCATCATCGCAGAAATTCATTGTGTGATTGAGCCCAAATAGTTATTGTGTTGATGCTGCCCTTAAAGACAGGCTTGTTTTTTTTTCTAGCAACATTCTTTAGCTCTTGTGAGCTTAGTGCTTTAAGTTTAGATGGTTTTACTTAAAAAAAAGTCAGAACAGAAATTTGACCAATGTAAATGTTGTAAATCTCGCCCTATAGGCTCGATTCAGAGACACATTCGTCTGGACTTCCGTAGCTGTCTGTGAAAGTTTTGGTGGGTGTTTGTAATTTTTTTGCTTTTTTTCATTCATTTTTCATTCGTACGAACTTCGGGAATGCGCTTTCGATGAACGGAAGCAAATCGGAACATTTCCGTTAGTTCAGATCATTTTCCAAACAAAATCGGAAATTTTCAGTTCGTTTAGATAACTTCTTTTGTTGGGATGGGTTTCCGTCTGATTCAGAGAGCTGATTTCCGACGGACCACCACCCTATAAATCCGTTTCATTTCTGATCCACTTACGGGACCTTTGAGGGGCTCGGATTGCTATTGTTGAACATGTTTTGTGGCTATGTGGAGGAGTCTGCGCGCCTTTAGCACCAAGGCATTGCATGTATCAGCATGGCCAAGGCCATAAATTGTATAGCAATGCATACCTAAATCAATACATTTCATGTATGCCTTCTAGATGCATTTTAATGCTGACCTAAATTAGTCCTTAGCATGTAAAACTTTATTTTCCCACACATCCATATAATTGCTATATTTTTTTAGACGTATGTCCTTTGTGAATTATATTTGGATTGTTGAACTTGAATCTTAATTTGTTGTAGGAGTTATTGTTTTAGTTGGTTACCTTTGCTTTGTGTAATTATTTTATATTTGGTTGCAGGAACCGCAAAATGGGCCACTCACTGAATGTGCAAGCAGTGGTGGCCCAGGACATGAGGTTCCTTAGCGTCCTCGCCGGCTACCCAGGCTCATCCCATGACGCCTACATCCTTAGAAGATCTGGATTGTTCCGTCGGTTTGACGGTGCATGGCTCCTTGGTAAGTTGAGTCCAATAACGTCATTTTCTTTTCTAGGTATGACTATGATTTTTGTTTGGTTCCACTTTCTTAAACTATGCCTTTTTCCTCACCTTGGTAACATGTGAAACGCGACTGTACCCATGACATCAGCAAAACAACAAAGCCTGGCAAAATGTTTGTCCTGCATTGTTAAAACTCTAAAGAGTAGTTTTAGCCCAATTAGTAATCAGTCTTCCCCACACTTTCATGTAAATCTGTTATTGACTTTATCATAGGGTCTGCGCCATCTTTGCTTAGATGCATTACACTTACTGAGTAGAGGAGAGCGGGATAAAGTGCAGGGTCCGGCTTAGACCTGTTTTGGACTCAGACAAAGAAACAAATGGGTCATGCAAACTTAAAGGAGCAGTATCGCGAATTTTTCTTGGTGACTTATATTTAAATGGTACTTTGAATGTAGGTAAGTGTTGGAGTAAGAATTACAAATTTAGATAAAAATGATGTGTGTGTTGAGCAGCTGGAGACTAATAGCTCATGTTTATGTCTTCTGAGTGTCGGAGCCCGACACTCTGGCCTGTTCCATGCTGAGGAGAGGGGTGAAACAATGTATCAAAGTATCAGCTGTTCAGTGCTGGCAGCCGTCCAGCATAACACATTGCAACATTGCCTGGCCAGAACTTATATATCTAAAACAGAGAGAAAAGCTCTAGAAGTCATTTAGATGATTTTGACAGTTTTCCCTTCATGTTGGCTCTGCTGCAGAATCTTTCAGTTTACCATTTTCTCTCTCTTTTCTCAACACATTTTTTCATATGATCTTTCTTTCAGCTTTGTGTGTTTTGAGCAAAGCCCAACCCAGGATTTTCACTATCTGGAGTTTTGTTTTGTGCCCCTAGGGGCATCCCAACTTGGGATGCCCTGATATGTGAAATCCCCAAGTTCGCCTGTGAAAACGCACCTTTCCCTGTCCCACAGCGCATGAGCGGGCTCTTATCCAATCAGCGCTGTTTGCACACAGATGGGGAGCCTGAGCAGTAACCCGGCCTGTCTAAATGTCTATCTGCATGAGCGCGCCAGAAAAATGGGGGGATCTGTGGTTATCCAGGGGTCGTTTCACACAGTGGGGCATCCTGATTTAGAATGCCCAAGGGGGAAGGTCAATGGCCGGGTCTTATAGACTTCAGGGTCGGCCACTCAGTGTTTTGTACCACTTTAATACCTTTAGATTTTCCTGCACAGTTATTCAAAGAAGAATTTCAGTAGTTTTCAGTCAGTTTAGTTTATTTTGTATAGATTTTACACATTTGAGTCACTTGGTCTTATAACAAAAGCAGCACCTCACACACACAGCCGTTACCACTGATTACAGTGTCAGCCTCTGCGGTAAAGTGTTGCTAGGAGACCAGTGGGCTAAATGAAGCAGCTCACTAAATACAACCCAGCAGATCCCCCTATTCAGCAAATGGACTGAGCCATTGTCATTATACAATTTAAAAGAAAGGCATATATTTTTTCCTTTTTCTATCGCCAGATTATTTATACACATGTTAGAAGCTATTGTGTGGCTATTTAATTATTTATCTTTTTTAATGCAAATTTCGCGATACTGCTCCTTTAACCCATCCAAGATTGCTGAGCAGCACAGATCGAAACCAATAGCTCTTAACAGTCTGGCTGATTGCCCAGCATCCGCAATATTAGTTCTCTAATTTGGCCCACCATCTCTTAGATATGTTTCTTTGTCGATTTGCCCTGTGCAATATGTATGCTCATGTTTTTTGGACAATGTCACCTAGACTCTTATTCAGGTATTTTGTGCATTTTTGTGCTGAAATGTATGCATTAATCTTTATATGCTTTTACATTTAATTTTGCCAGGAGCTTCTGGATATCCACTCCTCCCGTGGCTGTTGACGCCTGTACTACGCCCACAGAATGCCGCCCAAGAGGCCTATAATAGGGCGCGCCGCTAAACCAGGGCAGTGGTGGAAAGGGCCTTTGGCCTATTGAAGGCCCGATTTAGATGTTTGGACCATACCGGGGGATCCCTTCAGTATGACCCAAAAAAGGTCATAGATATCATCATGGCCTGTGCAGCGCTGCATAATTTTGCTATCTTGCAGCGGGTCCCCCGGTATGTGGATTTGCCACCCTCTCCACCCGCAGATGAGCCAGAGGACGCCTATGTTGGGCAGCACAGTGCGTCTGGCCAAGCCGTCGGTGCTAATTTAATAGCAACACATTTTGCTAAATTGTTTTCTCTTGTTTTTTGTTTGTTTTGACATTGTTTGTTGTGATTGCTTTGTGCCATTTGTTTTTTTATTTGGGTTTGATTAAGAACAAAACAGTAATGAATTAATTACCCAAACCAGCAACAATGTATTTTTCCTCTTTTTAGAATATTTGTGTGTGTTTGTTTTTGGGGCTACTTTAAGTCATATTTATTAACCAAAAACTGACAGACAGTAACTTAGTCATAAACACGTTTGTTTAATTTTTGAAGGTAGAATTTTGTAAACATAAGAATTGTAGGTGATGGTCACTCACATAGTTAGGGGGAATACATGGACATCAAATTAATGTCAAAACATGCCACAGACCAATTGCACACAGCCTGGATTTACAAAGTAAGGCACTCCAGGAGAAAGTTAACCTTCAAAATAACATACTAACATATGGACACAAACACGCCCTCTCCTGCTTGCCCACATTTGCCACAGGCACAGGAAAGCAGACATACCTATGCCACATCTACACCTGTTACTCAGTGGCCCACCCAAACAAGAACACCCAGTCCCAATCCAAGTACAGTAAAATGACAGCCAGGGTCCAAGGTCTTAGTTTGCCAGGCCAGAATGTCACACAATCATGCCTACAAACAGGAGGAGCCTCAACCAATGTAATTATGGGCAAGGCTGCAGTGCAACAGCCATATCAAAATGCTATATTGGTAGGGCTCACCAGACAAGTCAATACAGTGGGGATGTAGAGTAAAGATGTAGAACAGATTCAGGCCAAATATACCTTAATATGGGGGATGCCCATAGAACCCAGGTTATGGCCCTTGGTGGTGGGCCCTAACCTGGGCCTGTGTGGCATTCAGAATCTGCAACTGTTCCAAAATGTTTCTTTGATTAGTTTGAAATTTAGCCATGCTGGACCTGAATTCTGTGGTCAAGTTGGCCATGTGGCTGTTATGGGTCCTAAATTCAGTCAGCATGGCACTTAAGGTATTATTGAGGTAATCTAATTGGCCAATAATATTCTCGTGGTTTTGTTGATTTTGGCGCCGAAATAGCCGCCTCTCATAGTGCCATGCTGACTCCATCATCTGCACGCCCCTCCCCTGGGAAACTGGGCAACGTTGCTGAGTACGCCTCCCAATTCCCCGGGTTGGGGGGTGTGCAGATGATGTTGCTCTAGGACCCCCAACAGCCACAGGTATGTTGGGCAAATCCTCAACAGCAGATCTTAAACTGGGGACTGGATGTGCAGGCAGCTTGCAGCCAGCTTCCCTCTGCTGCTGAGGATTTGTCGGAGATACATTTTGGGACAGTTGCAGATTCTGGCCCAGGGGGAGATCTTCATAAGGTCCAAGGAAGGTTCCATCCTCCTCCAGCTCCTGGATTTCCTCCATCAGTGTGTGGCTCTGTTGGGACATGTAAATCAAAAAGGTTCATTGTGGGGAATACATATGTAATTCAGGCCAAAGAAACATGGCAAGCCACATGCATACGCCACATCATCAAAAAACACTTACTGTAGATATCGGATCCTGGGTCTGAGGCAGCACGGAAGTAGACGGCATAGTTAAAATGGCAGAGGATTCCCCACTAGCTGAGGGATGAGGCTGGGCTGCATTAGAAGAAAACAAACAATGTAAACACACAACTATGCATTGGTGATGGTTAATAACACATATGCTTAAATCAAACACATGGCCAAGCTGGAATGGCCACTCCCACAATGGTGCAACTTGACCTTCACTATGAATGCCATTATATTGAAAATGGATTATGAAACAAGAACAGACACATTGGTCACGTGAAGCCAACCAAACATGCAAGTACTGCCTGTTGTGTGTGTTTAAACATCCCTTATAGCCCATTAAGTTAACACACTCAGCTGGCAAATAGCAGTTATAATATGATTCTGGTGGTTGCCATTGTATCTATAAAAACATTGCAATCACACCATCTTAAGCCGTTGGACCCCAAGCACAGCTCAAACCCAAGGGGCCAACAGAAAAAGATGTAAGTGTTGCATGTGATTGAATAGAAATACATAGCACGCATATCTTTACTAATCTCCATACTTTACCACTCTTCCTAAATGTTCCTAAACGTCATGTATGGTCCTGCTAATTTGCACATTACCTGTCGACACACATGACACACCCTGGTCAAATTGATCACTCCACTACAAGGCACACCCTAGGGGCATGTGTTTAGATATGCCTTGCTGGCTAATTTGACTGTTTGGTCCATTTTGAGGGAACTTCACACATTACTAACCTGCTGAAATTGGCGGGTTGTCCGTGTCCTGTTGTGCCGAGTGTCCCTCTAACGCAACAGGATGTAGCAGGCCCAGCACCATCTCCTCAGCCTGGGTAAATTTCAATTTAGTGGGGAATCCTCCGCCAGTTTGTAAGCTGAAAAACATAGTATTCAAAAATAAGCTCACTGATGTCTATACAAGAAGAATAAAAACCCAAAAATAAGATATGTACCTGTACTGCCGCCTTTTATTCTCTTTCTTCCGTGCGGCATATTTGAGGTCCGATATTTTCCGTTGAATCTGTTCTACATCTTTGAGTTCGTCCCCCGCTGCATTGACTTGTCTGGTGAGTTCTGCCAAAATCTCAGCTTTGCGCTGCTTGCTAGTTGATTTGGATTTGCTCCCATATAGCTCATCATAATATAACGTTAGACCACTAGCCAATGCCAGAGTTTGTGACTCACCAAAACGGCCACTCAAGTGGCCTCTGCGCAATGTGTTTGTGGTGGTTGTGGCTCCTCATTGTTTGCAGGCAAATGGGGTGATATTCTGGCCTGGGTGTGTGTTGGAGAAATCAAGGACTGGAGGCTGGCTGCTGATCGAACTGGACTGGGAAAGGGACTGGGTGTTCGTGGATGGGTGGCCACAGAAGTTGCAGGGGTTGATGTGGCATAGGATGATTGCCTGTCAACCTGTGCCGGTGGGGAATGTGGGCGAGGAAGAGAGGGTCTTGAGGGGCTGGAACTGGTGCTTGTGGCCCTGTGGCTCTGTGGGCTCTTGGAAGGAGCATGGCCCTTGGAGGTACTTGGCTGGGGTGACCCAGAGCTGGTGGTTCGGCCACTCTTGGCCGTCGATTGGTAGCAACGTGCGGGTGGGGAGGGGGAGCTTGGCATTGTCTGCCTTTTAGGGCTTCTGGCCCTGCTGTGGCTTCTTTTTCTTCTTGGGCTTCTGACCCGGCTGTGGCTTCTATTTCTTCTTGGGCTTCTGGCCCTGCTGTGGCTTCTTTTTCTTCTTGGGCTTCTGGCCCTGCTGCGGCTTCTCGCCCTGGTGCGGCTTCGGGCCCTGCTGCGGCTTCTGGCCCTGCTGCGGCTTCTTGACCTGTGTTTTTGGCCAATGCCAAGTGCCTTGGTGCCACGTGGGGGGGGATGTGGGGCAGGGTGGGGTGGGGCTTCATACCCTCTCAATGTTTTTTGGCCAGTAGAGGTTGCAGGCTTTGGGGCCTGTGTCTTTCCTTTGCTTGCTGCTGCCTCCTTTTTTTGGCATAGCTGGTAGTTGGCTTTGGCGGAGCCTTGGTAGTAGGCCGTAACTTGGCTTTGGCCTGTTGAGACCTGGTTTGGGGCCCTTCTGCATGCTCCTTTTCTTTGGTAGTGTTGGAATTGGATTACCGCATTCGCCACACCCAGAGGCGCACAGGCCGACCAGTGCTGCATGATTCTGCAGCTGGAAGTGAAGGTGGTGGATCTCCAGGGCGACGGTTCTACCCCTCCTCTGTTGGGTCCTCCGACCAGCCCCTGGACCTTACCACAGAGGATGGGCGGCACGGCGTGGGCAGGCAGTCGTACCCTGCCACCCATGCGGGAGCCTCTGGTATGTCACTCTTAATGTATACGCACACACATATACATGCTATCTCCTACCATACTGATTCCTTTCATCTGTTTTTCTAGATGCTTCAGGAGCGGGTGAAGTAGTGGAAGAGGCAGCAGATCTGCTCCAAGCAGAACCTGGAGAAGGTGAGTGATGTGACCCAGACTTTGCAAGAGACATTTGATTACTGTGGAATAAGACATCAAAACTGACCGTATTTCCCATGTTTCCACAGGCACTTCTTCACAGCAGAGCCAGGACCCCGGACATCGTGTTGTTCCCAACGAGCCATCTCTCGGCCATCAACCAAGTATGTAGTCATGCCATTATTTGCATTTATGTGGTACTTGACATCAACACACAGATACATCAAGCCCTAGTCAATGGCAATATAAGACTGACTTGTGGCCACTTCCTTAGCTTAATTACTTGACAGACTGACCTGTGGCCCCTTCCTTAGCTTAATGACTTGACAGAATTACATATGTCGCCTTTATTTAATTTGTTAACTTCAAAACATTCAATCCACAGGTGGCAAACATGTATTGGTCTCAAACTAATGATTTTTTCTCTATTTGTTACAGGGACCACACGCCAAAAAATTTTGGAAAAGAATCGGAGGGTCCTTGCATTGGTGGCCGATATGAAGGTCATGGTTGACTTGTTGGGGACAACAGAAGAACACGAAGTGGATTAGAGTCCTGGGTCCTGGCCCTGTTCTGCTGAGCAAATTTCTGAAAGAAACAAAAATGTTATAAACCAAGTTTTAATTCCCCCCTAAAAAAAGTTGATAAGATTATACAAATAATTTATATAAAAACAAAAAACCCAAACCAACGTTTCAGTGTCATTTCTTTAAACACATACATTTCCACCAAACAAAGGGTCAAATACATATTTTGAGCTCAAGATTCAGATGTCTGGGAAGTGTTTTGGGTACGTTTGAGGATGATGAAAATGAAGAAGAAACTAACCGGGAAGTGGTTTGGGTAAGTTTTAGGGACATAAAATGGAAGAAGAACATAACCGTGAAGTGGTTTGGGTAAGTTTTAGGGGCCTAAAATGGAAGAAGAACATAACCGTGAAGTGGTTTGGGTAAGTTTTAGGGGCCTAAAATGGAAGAAGAACATAACCGCGAAGTGGTTTGGATAAGTTTTAGGGACATAAAATGGAAGAAGAAACTAACCGGGAAGTGGTTTGGGTAAGTTTTAGGGACATAAAATTGAAGAACATAACCGCAAAGTGGTTTGGGTAAGTTGTAAGGGTCCAAAAGGGAAGCTGGAGGATAGCGCTAAGGGGGTGGGGTGAGCTTTAAGGGTCCAAAAGGGAAGCTGGAGGATAGTGCTAAGGGGTTGGGGTGAGCTTTAAGGGTCCAAAAGGGAAGATGGAGCATAGCGCTAAGGGGTTTGGGTGAGCTTTAAGGGTCCAAAAGGGAAGCTGGAGGATAGCACTAAGGGGTTGGGGTGAGCTTTAAGGGTTCAAAAGGGAAGATGGAGTATAGCGTTAAGGGGTTAGGGTGAGCTTTAAGGGTCCAAAAGGGAAGCTGGAGGATAGCGCTAAGGGGTTTAGCTAAACATTGTACTAGAAGTGAGCGTGTCAAATATGTAGGCACACACTTTAATGAGTTAAGTTTGTAGTGCTCAGGCGCAAGATCGTAAGTATTTCCGTCTGGACGATTATTTTTTGTAAAAGGGAAACAGAATCTATCGGGAAACGTAAAGGATTCGTGCAAGGAGACGATGGGAAAAGGGCAAAAAACGAAAGCCTACGTTGTTACCTGAGAAAATGCAACAGAAAAGTGATGATGGAAAATGACATCCTCGTACTCGTACTCTGGCATGCGAACGGACGGAAACTTTACAGAAGGTTTACAATGCATGCATAGAATCGCTCGCACACTCATACGAGTGCGGGAACATTTGAAAATAATACGACATCGGCACTAAAACGCGAAGGTTTTTTTTGTCTCTCTGAATCGAGCCTTATGTGCAAATCATTGAACCCTTCATTACAATACATTGTAATGCAAATATTTAGCTAGAAAATGTTGTTACTGTTGTTAATAATTGATGATCAAGCACATCTACACCTGGAACCAGTTACAGTGTTTAATGATTTAAAAACAAATAAAACTTATTTGGCAAATGGTAAAAGGAAGGTCTTTTGGATCAGCTTGCTTTTTTCTGTAAATGAGAGCTGTTTAATACCATTACTATAAGCAGCACATAGCCTGCAACGGGTTAATGGGTCCTATTTGTATAAGTGATGAGCTAAGCTTAGGACGTTCCATCACTTGGTGTGGAAAAATATTGGCAATGAAGATGAATTGGTGATTAGGTCATAGCTATAGCACATTGTGACATTCCAAGGATTTATCATCCGTCCTTTATAATGGAGCAGTTTTCTCTGTCTTAAATGTACAGACAGTTCCCCTGATCCACATTTGTCCTAGGAAGCCTGTTCCATCTCTCTCCTGAACATTCCTGTCTGTCCCTTGCATTGCGCAAGGTGTTCTATAAACAGATAGCATATAAAATATCCTTAAATTCTTTCCCTAACCTCACATCAGACTGAATTCACATTAACTGTTACTGTATGGTCTTGCCATCAAATACCTGGTGTAGAGATGAGATCACCTATAGCCACAAGCACACATAATGGTGATAATGGGTTAAATGTGGCATTTCTTGTGGGTTTTTGGATCCGGAAAAATTGTTATACGATCTAGCAGTAAGCGCATTGAGTAAAATTAAAGACACGGTGTCTGCCGTCATTTTTTTAAAACTTTGATTGAGTTAATTTACCAAGTCTGCTTCTTTCATACCTACTTAAGTTTCTGACCCTACATGATCTTACATTTAGCTAAATATTTGCTCAGAAATGAGCACTTTCAAAATGATCTATCATATAATATCACTTCAAGCTGAAGAGTTGCACAATAGACAGAATTACACCACACAACCACTGCCTAATGCCACTTAATACACATAAAGTAACTGCTAAGGAGAGGGGATTGGGGAAAATATTTGTTTCTGTGTAATAAAACATTTTGTACGGACAGTAATGGAAAAAATTCTAGTGAGCTGTACAGCTTTAAGGCCAAGTTAGGCTGGTTGTAGCCCCCGCCACGCACCCCAACTAGGGATGAGCGAATCGATCCGGACGAACCCGGATTTGTTCCGAATTTCATGGAAAATCTCCCCGCGTTTCAATCGATCAAAGTTTTCCTTTAAACTCTATTAATTTCAATGACAGGCATTCTAAGATGGTGGACGCACATGTACAGACATGTACCCTGGGGCAAGGTATGATGGGACAGTCACATGCAGCCTATCAGCAGCCAGGAAGCCGGGTGACTAGAGATGAGCGAACTCCGCTGACAGCGCAGCCGGCCTGCCCGCTCCCACCATGCCGGCATTTGTTTAAAAAGCAAACACTTACCTGCATGGTCGGAGCGTGGAGGCCGGCGCCGCTCTCAGTCGCCCTCTGATGACGCGTCCTCTGATGACAGCTGAGAGTGGCGCCGTCCTCCACGCTCCGGCGCCGCTCTCAGCATGCCGGCATTTTTTTTTTTTTATTTCAGGAAAAATTCGATCGGCACGAACCCAAAAAAATTCGGGTTCGTGCCGAATCGAATTTTCCCTGAAATTCGGGGCGAATTCCGGTTCGTCCGAACCGGTTCGCTCATCCCTACCGGTGACATCACCATGCTATATAAAGCGGCGGCCATCTTGCTTGTGCGCATTTCAGACTGGCATTCGTGAGACAGCGGTGGTTGCTGCAGACAGGGACAGACAGTTAGCGATAGGTAGGGAGAGTTACAGATAGGTAGGGAGATTTACAGATAGGTAGGGAGATTTAGAGAGGCAGACTCTTTGGCTGTCTCTGTAAGTGGCTGCTTGGAAGTGGTGAGTTAAAGCAGGATCTCCTGTGGTAAGTTTTGGGAAACTGAGCTCATTGGGTAAGTAAAATATAGTAAACTGTGTTTGTTTTATTTTTGTGAATCAGTGTGTTAATGCTGGCACAAATTTAAACCAAAGAAAAAAAAAAAGGGTTTTTTTTTTTTTTCTCTCTTTCCTGGATTCCTGCTGAGGCCTAATTGAGGCCTAATTGAAGCAGGTGTGTTATAAGGCCACACACACAGCTCTTGGAGCGTGCTCTTTGGCTGTCTCTGTAAGTGGCTGCTTGGAAGTGGTGAGTTAAAGCAGGATCTCCTGTGGTAAGTTTTGGGAAACTGAGCTCATTGGGTAAGTAAAATATAGTAAACTGTGTTTGTTTTATTTTTGTGAATCAGTGTGTTAACGCTGGCACAAATTTAAACCAAAGAAAAAAAAAAAGGGTTTTTTTTTTTCTCTCTTTCCTGGATTCCTGCTGAGGCCTAATTGAGGCCTAATTGAAGCAGGTGTGTTATAAGGCCACACACACAGCTCTTGGAGCGTGCCCTTTGGCTGTCTCTGTAAGTGGCTGCTTGGAAGTGGTGAGTTAAAGCAGGATCTCCTGTGGTAAGTTTTGGGAAACTGAGCTCATTGGGTAAGTAAAATATAGTAAACTGTGTTTGTTTTATTTTTGTGAATCAGTGTGTTAATGCTGGCACAAATTTAAACCAAAGAAAAAAAAAAAGGGTTTTTTTTTTTTCTCTCTTTCCTGGATTCCTGCTGAGGCCTAATTGAGGCCTAATTGAAGCAGGTGTGTTATAAGGCCACACACACAGCTCTTGGAGCGTGCCCTTTGGCTGTCTCTGTAAGTGGCTGCTTGGAAGTGGTGAGTTAAAGCAGGAGTTAAAAGAAGAAGTTACAAGCAGAAGTTCGGAAGCTGTAAGTATCTGCCTTGATTTCATATTGTTATTTTAAGTGTTGTAAATTCTACACTTGGTGTTCCCACAAATTCATACAATGGGTTCCATGCCTAACAATGCTGTTCAGTGTACATCTTGTGCTATGTATGCACTTCTTGATCAATCGGTCGATGGTGAATATATATGCCCCGGATGCCTGCGAATCTCTGATTTGGAAGCCGTGATTCACGATCTAAATAAGCGATTGGCAACACTGAGAGAAATTGTTATCATGCAAAAGAGTCTGGATCTCACTGATCTGGCACTACATGGCTCAGGGTCAGGGGAGGGTGGTAGTATGGGGGGAGAGGAAAAGCAGGAAAATGAGGCAGCTAGCTGGATAACAGTTAGAAGGCGGGGTAGGGGTAAAAGTTACAGGGAGGCTAGCCCTGAACAGGCACCTCCAAACAAGTTTGCCCGGTTGGCAGATGAGGAGGATGTTAGCTCAGGAATGGCAGAGCTGCAGCAAGACACATCTGTCGGCTCCAGTAAGGAAGGGAGGGGAAATGGTAGAACAGGGCAGGCAAGACAGGTGCTGGTAGTGGGTGACTCTATTATTAGGGGAACAGACAGGGCAATCTGTCACAAAGACCGGGATTGCCGAACAGTGTGTTGCCTTCCTGGGGCAAGAGTACGGCATGTAGCGGAGCGGGCTGACAGATTGTTGGGAGGGGCTGGCGTGAACCCAGCGGTCATGGTGCATATTGGCACTAATGACATAGGAAGAAGTAGGTGGAAGGTCCTAAAAAATGATTTCAGGGACTTAGGCCGTAAGCTTAAGGCAAGGACCTCAACTGTAGTATTCTCAGAAATACTACCAGTACCAAGAGCCACACCAGAGAGGCAGCGGGAGATTAGAGATGTAAACAGGTGGCTCAAAAATTGGAGTAAAAAGGAGGGGTTTGGGTTCTTAGAGAACTGGGCCGACTTCACAGTGGGCTACAGGTTCTTTGGCAGGGATGGGTTGCACCTCAATGGGGAGGGTGCATCTGTTCTGGGGGAGAGGATGGCTAAAAGGTTAGATGAGTGTTTAAACTGAGCATTGGGGGGGAGGGTAAAAGCTATTACAAAGGGGAAGTTAGGAAAGAAAGTGACAGTGGGTGTAGACATGAAACTGGGGGTGGAGAGGGGGGAGGGGTTAGCACATCTAGCAGGAATAAGGGCAATATACAGAATTATCAAAATTGTCATAAGCATTTGAAATGCATGCTTACAAATGCTAGAAGCTTGACTAATAAAATGGATGAACTAGAACTGATAATAACAGAAGAACAATATGATATAGTGGGGGTAACAGAGACCTGGCTGGATGAAAGCTATGACTGGGCAGTAAATTTACAGGGATACTGTGTGTTTAGGAGGGACCGTAACAAACGCAAAGGGGGTGGAGTCTGCTTAATTGTAAAATCCTCTCTACAGCCTGCTCTGCGGGAGGATATATGTGAGGGGAATGACCATGTGGAGTCGGTATGGGTAGAAATACATGGAGGGAGAAACAAAAATAAAATACTGATGGGGGTTTGCTATAAACCTCCAGATATATCCGAATCCATAGAAAATATGATGCTAAGGCAAATAGATATAGCCGCTAAAATAAATGAGGTAGTGATTATGGGGGACTTTAACTACCCAGATATAGACTGGGATGCTGAAACATGTGTTTCGCAGAAAAGTAATAGTTTTTTATCTAAAACAAAAGATGGCTACCTTTCCCAACAAGTACAAGCTCCAACAAGGGGGAAAGCCATATTGGACCTAATACTAACCAATGTACCAGACAAAGTAATAAAGGTACAGGTTGGGGGACACCTTGGAAGCAGTGATCATAATATCATTAATTTCCAATTAGCAGTCACTAGGGTGCCTTATCAAGGAGTCACAAAAACGCGGGACTTCAAAAAGGCAAAGTTTGACCAACTTAGAGATGCCCTACACTGCATTGACTGGGAAAATGTCCTTAAGAACAAAAGCATGGACGCTAAATGGGATACTTTCAAAGGAATACTTAATTTTCAGTGTGACAGATATATACCTTACAGGAATAAAACTATTAGACACACATGTAAACCGATGTGGCTAAATAAAAAGGTTAAGGGGGCAATAAACAACAAAAAAAAGGCATTTAAACGTTTAAAGCAGGAAGGGACAGCGGAAGCGTTAAAAAACTATAAAGAAGAAAATAAACAATGTAAACAACAGATAAGGGCAGCTAAGCTGGAGACAGAAAGACTGGTCGCGAAAGAGAGTAAAACTAACCCCAAATTATTCTTTAGCTACATAAACCGTAAAAGGTACAAACCTGAGGGTGTGGGCCCCCTGAAAAGCAAGGATGGGACCCCTATAGAGGGAAATGAGGAGAAAGCTAATTTGCTTAACAACTACTTTGCTTCTATATTCACAAAAGAATTTGACATGCCCAGTGAAATGCAGGGGAATAACCGAAACCCTCCATTAAATGTCACTGGTCTAACCAAGGAAGAAGTCCGGCACCGTCTCAAGCAGATGAAAATCGATAAATCACCGGGACCAGATGACATACATCCTCGTGTTTTAAGGGAGTTATGTACAGTAATAGACAAGCCGTTATTTCTAATATTTGTGGATTCCATAACTACAGGGTTTGTTCCGATGGATTGGCGCTTGGCAAATGTAGTGCCAATATTCAAAAAGGGATCTAGGGGGGAACCTGGGAACTACAGACCGGTAAGCTTAACATCTGTGGTGGGCAAGCTGTTTGAAGGTTTCTTAAGGGATACTATCCTGGAGCACCTTGGGGAAAATGACCTTATTACTCCATATCAGCATGGATTTATGAGGAATCGCTCCTGCCAGACAAACCTGATCGGCTTTTATGAGGAGGTAAGTTCAAGATTGAATCAGGGGGAGTCATTGGATATCATATATCTTGACTTTTCTAAAGCATTTGATACTGTGCCACATAAAAGGCTGGTACAAAAGATGAGAATGCTTGGACTGGGGGAAAACGTGTGCAGATGGGTGGGAAATTGGCTTAGTGATCGGAAGCAGAGGGTGGTTATCAATGGTACACACTCAGATTGGGTCACTGTTACTAGTGGAGTACCACAAGGGTCAGTTCTGGGACCAATTCTCTTCAATATATATATAAATGACATTGGGTATGGATTAAACAGTAAAGTCTCAATATTTGCAGATGATACTAAGCTGAGTAAAGTAATTAATACAAAGGAGGACAACAGGCAACTACAAACAGATTTAGATAAATTGGAAGCATGGGCAGTTAAATGGCAAATGAAGTTTAACACAGATAAATGTAAGGTTATGCACATGGGAAGGAGAAATCTGTGTCATGATTACACACTAAATAAAGAAACACTTGGTAAAACAACAATGGAAAAGGATCTAGGGGTTTTAGTTGACAATAAGCTCAACTGTAGTAATCAATGCCAGGCAGCTGCTGCCAAGGCAAACAGGATCATGGGGTGCATCAGGAGGGGCATAGGTGCTCATGACCAGAACATCATTTTACCCCTGTACAAGTCACTGGTCAGACCCCATATGGAATACTGTGTACAGTTCTGGGCACCTGTGCTTAAGAAGGACATATCAGAACTGGAGCGCGTTCAAAGAAGGGCAACAAAGTTAATAAAAGGAGTGCGGGGGCTAGAGTACCCGGAAAGATTGTCCAAGTTAGGCTTATTTAGTCTAGAAAAAAGACGATTGAGGGGTGATCTAATAACTATGTATAAATATATTCGGGGTCAATACAAGGATCTGTCCCACAATCTATTTATACCCCGGAGTGTAACCATAACCCGGGGGCATCCACTAAGGTTAGAGGAAAGGTGCTTTCTCCACCGACATAGGAGGGGATTCTTCTCTGTAAGAGCAGTGAGACTATGGAACTCGCTGCCAGAGGAGGTAGTAATGAGGGATACATTAAAAATGTTCAAAAGTGGCCTTGATGCCTTCCTGGCATGTAATAACATTTCCGGCTATGGCTACTAGACCACTGGAAGGAGTTAAACAGGCTGAACTGGATGGACTAAAGTCTTTATTCAGCCTTACATACTATGTTACTATGTTACTATGTTACTATGTTACTATGTTAGACAGAGCCAGGGAAAGATAGTGGAAAACCGGAACAATCCAGGGACAGCATAAAAGTGACAGTGACAGGGTGATTTGCCTGGTCAGTTTTCAATTCAATTTGATTTCTTTGTGCTGTAAACCGTAATCTGCCTTGCCACTGTGCATGTCATCTATACAGTGCCTTATGTAACCCTATCTGTTACACACAAGCATTTAAAGAACTGGATTAGTGTTAATATTTTTGGGTCTGCTTTAAATACACCAGGCCACTGTGCTTCCCATCTATGCAGTGCCTTATGTAACCCTATCTGTTACACACAAGCATTTAAAGAACTGGATTAGTGTTAATATTTTTGGGTCTGCTTTAAATACACCAGGCCACTGTGCATGCCATCTAGGCAGTGCCTTATGTAACCCCATCTGTTACACACAAGCATTTAAATAACTGGATTAGTGTTAATATTTTTGGGTCTGCTTTAAATACACCAGGCCACTGTGCATGCCATCTATGCAGTGCCTTATGTAACCCTATCTGTTACACACAAGCATTTAAATAACTGGATTAGTGTAAATATTTTTGGGTCTGCTTTAAATACACCAGGCCACTGTGCATGCCATCTATGCAGTGCCTTATGTAACCCTATCTGTTACACACAAGCATTTAAAGAACTGGATTAGTGTTAATATTTTTGGGTCTGCTTTAAATACACCAGGCCACTGTGCTTGCCATCTATGCAGTGCCTTATGTAACCCTATCTGTTACACACAAGCATTTAAATAACTGGATTAGTGTTAATATTTTTGGGTCTGCTTTAAATACACCAGGCCACTGTGCATGCCATCTATGCAGTGCATTATGTAACCCTATCTGTTACACACAAGCATTTAAAGAACTGGATTAGTGTTAATATTTTTGGGTCTGCTTTAAATACACCAGGCCACTGTGCTTCCCATCTATGCAGTGCCTTATGTAACCCTATCTGTTACACACAAGCATTTAAATTACTAGATTAGTGTTAATATTTTTGGGTCTGCTTTAAATACACCAGGCCACTGTGCTTCCCATCTATGCAGTGCCTTATGTAACCCTATCTGTTACACACAAGCATTTAAATTACTAGATTAGTGTTAATATTTTTGGGTCTGCTTTAAATACACCAGGCCACTGTGCATGCCATCTATGCAGTGCCTTATGTAACCCTATCTGTTACACAGAAGCATTTAAATAACTGGATTAGTGTTAATATTTTTGGGTCTGCTTTAAAGACACCAGGCCACATTGTCATCCCAAACCTGCACTTAGGTTGCACCCTATCTGTTATACTAAATAAGCGTTGTTCAGCATCAGCTTTATTAAGCTATTGCATTTTGCATAGGTTTTTGTCCCGCTGTCAATACACCAGGCCGCAGGGTATCCCAAACCACCACGTTGCACCCTATCTGTTATAACTAAATAAGCGTCTACAGCCTCAGCTTTATTAAATTATTGCATTTTGAATTGTTTTTTGTCCTGCTGTCAATGCACCAGGCCGCAGCGTATCCCAAACCACCACGTGGCACCCTATCTGTTATACTAAATAAGCGTCTACAGCCTCAGCTTTATTAACTTATTGCATTTTGAACTGGTTTTTGTCCTGCTGTCAATACACCAGGCCGCAGGGTATCCCAAACCACCACGTGGCACCCTATCTGTTATACTAAATAAGCGTTTACTACCTCAGCTTTATTAAGTTATTGCACTATTATATATATATCAACCTAAATCCCTGTGTAAATCTGAGGAGCAATAGTTTATATTGTGAGGTAAAATTGACATTTTATAGAGCAGGCCCTGTCTGAAAATCTCATTTTGCAATCCATGTTATATTGTGAGCTAAATTTGCTATGTTGCACCATTCTTTAGAGTGGCCCTCCTGTGTAAATCAGAGCAGCAATAGTTTATATTGGACAATACATTTGCCCTGTTTTGCACCATTATATGGAGCAGCCCCCGAGTAAATCTGGGGGGCAATAGTTTATATTATGAGGTAAATTCATGGTTTTGCACCATTACATAGAGCAGTCCCTATATAAACCTGAGAAATAGGTTATATTGTGTGAGTTAAATCCGCTCTTGGTTTTGTAGTATTCTATAGAGCAGGCCCTGTGTAAATCTGAGGGGCAATAGCTTATACTGTGAGGTAAATTTGCTATTTTGCAGCATAATATAGAGCAGGCCCTGTGTAAATCTGAGGGGCAATAGCTTATATAGTGAGGTAAATTTGCCATTTTGCAGCATTATATAGAGCAGCCCCTGTGTCAATCTGAGGGGCATTAGATTATACTTTGAGGTAAATTTGCCATTTTGCAGCATAATATAGAGCAGGTCCTGTGTAAATCTGAGGGGCAATAGCTTATATTGTGAGGTAAATTTGCCATTTTACAGCATAATATAGAGCAGCCCAGTTGCCATCTAAATCAACTACTGACCGGGCAGGACAGCTTTTCCAGGGCAAACTCTGCTAGTTGCGGCCACAAGCCAAGTTTGGCTTCCCAGAAGTCCAGCGGATCCTCAAGGTGTGTTGGCATGGTCATGTCAAGGTATGACATGACCTGCTGGTTCAGGTCCTGCTTCAGGTTTTCCTGCTGCTCATGAGTAGACTCACTATGCGGGTGTAGAAAGCTACTCATTAGCGACTGAAGACTGAGGCTGCTGCTGATGGAGCTGCTGCTCCTGCCACCCCCCCCGGCAGCCATGGCAGTGGAAGGTGAGCGCAGAGGTCCCCCCGAGTCAGACCTGGGAGAGTATGGACCATGGCGCAGATAGACATCGCCAAACTTACTACGTAGGATGTCTCTGTAGTAGGTCAGTTTGTCCTCCCTCTCAGTGGGTGTAAAAAATGCCCCCATTTTGTGCCGGAAGCGAGGGTCCAATAAGGTGGAGACCCAGAAGTCATCCCGCTGACAAATGGAGACAATTCTGTGGTCACTACGCAAGCACGTGAGCATGCATCGTGCCATTTGTGCAAGTGACTCGGAGGGACTACCTGTCTCCATCTCCACTGCAAATTGCCACGGTGTGTCTGGGTCCTCTGTCTCGCCTTCCTCACAACCCTCTAGCTCCTCTCCCCCTCAGATGACTAGATAAAATTTTGTCAAACCTAAACTGTGCTTCGCTGTGCCCCACCCCCTCCTCCTCCTCCACTTCAGCCCCCACAGGCTTCATGTGGCTGTGAAATGTATGCGCCATCTCTCTAGTGCCCTGATCAGCCATGGTTTCCAACATGTGTTGTAGTACATGAAGCAGTGGAATCTCATCGTTCATCTCATAGTCCTGGCGACTGACTAATAAAGTAGCTTCCTCAAAGGGCATGAGCAAACGGCAGGTGTCACGTATGAGCTGCCACTGGTTTACATTGAAGTTACACAGGGGAGTCCCCCTATCCGTTTGGATCATCAAGAAATCCGTGATGGCTTTTCTCTGTTCCTATAGTCGATCCTGCATATGGAGGGTGGAATTCCAACGGGTGGAAACATCACAAATCAGACTATGTTGGGGGATACCATTCTGACGCTGAAGCTCAAGAAGGGTGTGCTTGGTGTAGGAGTGCCTGAAGTGCATGCAAAGTTTCCTTCCCGTTGTTAGGATGTCTTTCAGATGGGGGGAAGACTTCAGAAAACGCTTGACAACTAGATTGAACACGTGTGCCATGGCAGGACGCATGGCTCAGGCTTCCTTGTCGAAGCGTAGACAAGATGTTCTTCCCAGTGTCCGTCACCATGGGTCCTATTTGCAGTTTTCGTGGAGTAAGCCGTGATTTCATGTATTGAGTTCTCATTTTTAGCAGTTCCTCCCATGTGTGACTCTGTTGCTCAAGGCAAACCATGTGAAGAACAGCTTGAAACCGCCGTGTCCTGCGCACATGGTAGGCTGGAAGGGCACTGGGAACATTTTTTTTAAAAAAAAAGAGAAAAAATAAATATTTAGAAAAAAAAGTAAAAAAAAAAATTAAAAAATGTTCAAATAAGATAAATGTTAACTATTAATATGTAATTGACAATTTGCTACTTTTCTCTGTGACACCATTGCTAAGTGCAAGTGCACTGTCACAGGCACAAAGGCCTAGGAGCATGGAGGCCACAGCGGAGGGACCTGTCCAAGTTGCTTGTGTGGTTGTGCAGGAACCACAATCCCCCAGTGGTCCTAAAAGGATATTTTTTGTCCCTGACCATAGTTACAGCTCCAGACGTAGGCACTGCTGTGCACTTTGGGACACACTGACAGGCTAAAGGACTGCCCCACCTTCTGTTCAACAAAATTGTACAGGGCTGGTGCTGCCTTCTTCGCAAAGAAATGACAGCATGGGACTCTCCACCTCGGCTCAGCACAACCCATCAGTTCTCTGAAAGGTCCACCAACTCAAAAGGGAGGGACTGTAGCACCAGCAACTTATACAGGAGCACATTTAGCTTCTGCACGTTGGATGAGTGGGCACATACTGTTGTCTCTTGGACATGGCTTGGCAATGGATTGCTGGCGGAATGACTGACTCGGATTAAGAGGAGGAGGAGCATTTGGAGCGACAGAGGATGGGTATGACACACAGGAGGTGGTGGAGCCTTGGCTGGCTGGAACAGAGAGCGGTGTGCCACTGGGTAATGCAGCAGGTTGGACCACCACTTTGGAGCCAACTCTCCCAGGCCGCTTAATGGTGACACTGCAAATGTTGACGCAGGGCTGTGGGTCCAACATTGGGACCCTGGCCACACTTCACCTTCTGCCTACACTTCTTTCATATAGCCATGTTAACCTCCTGCGGATGCTTGATGAAAACTCCAAGATGGGCTTGTAGCTGATTTCTCCTACCAACAGTCCGCACTAATTCACTGATGCTGCTGACGCCGCCGCCGCCGCCAACTCGAGGGACCCTCTTCCACTACCTCCTGGGAAGATAGCCTGCCGCGCGAGTGGTCTACCCCGAGCACATTTGCCTCCATACTTTCCCCTTCTGCCACCATGCTGGCCGCTAAATCTGTCACACTCCATCACTCCAAGCCTTTAAAAGTGCCCTCAAAACTCACTGATGTACTCAACAGTGTCTGCTTAAGGAGCCAAAACGCTTGCAACACCTCCTCCCACGACACTCTCCTTATCACTACTTGCCCGCCTAGTGGAAGAAGCGGCAAGTGTCTCCTCCACTTCTTGGCTGGGCAGTAGCTGCTGATTTTTCTGATTATCAGATCGTCCTCACTGAATAGTGGAGCTGAACCCAAAGCGTAACATACAACAGACAGTTGACTGGGGGTGTCAGATGTCACTGGTGATGCAGTGGATGATCGTGTTAACCAATGGATGACGGCAGATGGGTTGCTGTTCAAGACACGACCGCTAGCTGATCCCGGGAGATCAGGCCTCTCACTGAGACTCCTGCTGCCACTCACTCCTATTCTGCAGAGACCTCTGCTTGATGAAATGAGGCCTTATATGTTACTATGTTACTAATATGTTACTATGTTACTAATATGTTACTAATCTGTCACTCCATGTTTTTTTTTATTGAGAGACTGGCCTGTGTGGAAATGAATCGGGCATGGATCAGCCAAGATTTCCACCCACCAATGCCTGATGCATTAGAGTAGATTGATGATGGGGCCAGACCAACACTAAAGAAATATGGATGGTGCAAAACAGATTTAAGGTGCTGCTCTCCAGTTACAGACATTCCTCCGCATCAGACCACAAGTAATTATTGAGAAAATGCTATACGTTAATCTTACTTTTTATTAATATTCTTCGGATAAGATATATGTGCCGAAAATCTTCATGCTGCTGCCAACTCCAGGGTGTGTCTTTCTGGCAATTTTGGGCTCCTGCTGCTGCTGCTGCTTGCAACTCCAGGGTGTGAGTCATCCAATTTTTGGGCTCCTGCAGCCAAATCCAGTGTCTCTTTCAAGCTATGTTTGGGCTCCTGCTGCTGCTGCTTGCAACTCCAGGGTGTGATTCATCCAATTTTTGGCCTCCTGAAGCCAACTCCAGTGTCTCTTTAAAGCAATGTTTAGGCTCCTGCTGCTGCTTGCAACTCCAGGGTGTGATTCATCCAATTTTTGGGCTCATGCAGCCAACTCCAGTGTCTCTTTCAAGCTATGTTTGGGCTCCTGCTGCTGCTTGCAAATCCAGGGTGTGATTCATCCAATTTTTGGGCTCCTGCAGCCAACTCCAGTGTCCCTTTCACGCAATGTTTGGGCTCCTGCTGCTGCTTGCAACTCCAGGGTGTGATTCATCCAATTTTTGGGCTCCTGCTGCCAACTCCAGTGTCTCTTTCAAGCTATGTTTGGGCTCCTGCTGCTGCTTGCAACTCCAGGGTGTCATTCAGCCAATTTTTGGGCTCCTGCTGCCAACTCCAGTGTCTCTTTAAAGCAATGTTTGGGCTCCTACTGCTGCTGCTTGCAACTCCAGGGTGTGATTCATTCACTTTTTGGGCTCCTGCAGCCAACTCCAGTGTCTCTTTAAAGCAATGTTTGGGCTCTTGCAGCTGCTGCTGCTGCTTGCAACTCCAGGGTGTGATTCAATTTTTGGGCTCCTGCTGCCAACTCCAGTGTCTCTTTCAAGCTATGTTTGGGCTCCTGCTGCTGCTGCTGCTGCTTGCAACTCCAGGGTGTGGTTCATCCAATTTTTGGGCTCCTGCAGCCAACTCCAGTGTCTCTTTCAAGCTATGTTTGGGCTGCTGCTGCTTGCAACTCCAGGGTGTCATTCAGCCAATTTTTGGGCTCCTGCTGCCAACTCCAGTGTCTCCTTCAAGCTATGTTTATGCTCCTGCTGCTGCTTGCAACTCCAGGGTGTGATTCATCCAATTATTGGGCTCCAGCAGCCAACTCCAGTGTCTCTTTCAAGCTATGTTTGGGCTGCTGCTGCTGCTTGCAACTCCAGGGTGTGATTGATCCAATTTTTGGGCTCCTGCTGCCAACTCCAGTGTCTCTTTCAAGCTATGTTTGGGCTCCTGCTGCTGCTGCTTGCAACTCCAGGGTGTGATTCATCCAATTTTTGGGCTCCTGCAGCCAACTCCAGTGTCTCTTTCACGCAATGTTTGGGCTCCTGCTGCTGCTTGCAACTCCAGGGTGTGATTGATCCAATTTTTGGGCTCCTGCTGCCAACTCCAGTGTCTCTTTCAAGCTATGTTTGGGCTCCTGCTGCTGCTGCTTGCAACTCCAGGGTGTGATTCATCCAATTTTTGGGCTCCTGCTGCCAACTCCAGTGTCTCTTTCAAACTATGTTTGTGCTCCTGCTGCTGCTTGCAACTCCAGGGTGTGATTCATCCAATTTTTGGGCTCCTGCAGCCAACTCCAGTGTCTCTTTAAAGCAATGTTTGGGCTCCTGCTGCTGCTTGCAACTTCAGGGTGTGATTCATTCACTTTTTGGGCTCCTGCAGCCAACTCCAGTGTCTCTTTAAAGCAATGTTTGGGCTCTTGCAGCTGCTGCTGCTGCTGCTTGCAACTCCAGGGTGTGATTCATCCAATTTTTGGGCTCCTGCTGCCAACTCCAGTGTCTCTTTCAAGCTATGTTTGTGCTCTTGCTGCTGCTTGCAACTCCAGGGTGTCATTCATCCAATTTTTGGGCTCCTGCAGCCAACTCCAGTGTCTCTTTAAAGCAATGTTTGGGCTCCTGCTGCTGCTGCTGCTGCTTGCAACTCCAGGGTGTGATTCATTCAATTTTTGAGCTCCTGCTGCCAACTCCAGTGTCTCTTTCAAGCTATGTTTGGGCTGCTGCTGCTTGCAACTCCAGGGTGTCATTAAGCCAGTTTTTGGGCTCCTGCTGCCAACTCCAGTGTCTCTTTCAAGCTATGTTTGGGCTCCTGCTGCTGCTTGCCACTCCAGGGTGTGATTCATCCAATTTTTGGGCTCCTGCAGCCAACTCCAGTGTCTCTTTAAAGCAATCTTTGGGCTCCTGCTGCTGCTGCTTGCAACTCCAGGGTGTGATTCATTCACTTTTTGGGCTCCTGCAGCCAACTCCAGTGTCTCTTTAAAGCAATGTTTGGGCTCCTGCAGCTGCTGCTGCTTGCAACTCCAGGGTGTGACTCATCCAATTTTTGGGCTCCTGCTGCCAACTCCAGTGTCTCTTTCAAGCTATGTTTGGGCTCCTGCTGCTGCTGCTTGCAACTCCAGGGTGTGAGTCATCCAATTTTTGGGTTCCTGCAGCCAAATCCAGTGTCTCTTTCAAGCTATGTTTGTGCTCTTGCTGCTGCTTGCAACTCCAGGGTGTCATTCATCCAATTTTTGGGCTCCTGCAGCCAACTCCAGTGTCTCTTTAAAGCAATGTTTGGGCTCCTGCTGCTGCTGCTGCTGCTTGCAACTCCAGGGTGTGATTCATTCAATTTTTGAGCTCCTGCTGCCAACTCCAGTGTCTCTTTCAAGCTATGTTTGGGCTGCTGCTGCTTGCAACTCCAGGGTGTCATTAAGCCAGTTTTTGGGCTCCTGCTGCCAACTCCAGTGTCTCTTTCAAGCTATGTTTGGGCTCCTGCTGCTGCTTGCCACTCCAGGGTGTGATTCATCCAATTTTTGGGCTCCTGCAGCCAACTCCAGTGTCTCTTTAAAGCAATCTTTGGGCTCCTGCTGCTGCTGCTTGCAACTCCAGGGTGTGATTCATTCACTTTTTGGGCTCCTGCAGCCAACTCCAGTGTCTCTTTAAAGCAATGTTTGGGCTCCTGCAGCTGCTGCTGCTTGCAACTCCAGGGTGTGACTCATCCAATTTTTGGGCTCCTGCTGCCAACTCCAGTGTCTCTTTCAAGCTATGTTTGGGCTCCTGCTGCTGCTGCTTGCAACTCCAGGGTGTGAGTCATCCAATTTTTGGGTTCCTGCAGCCAAATCCAGTGTCTCTTTCAAGCTATGTTTGGGCTCCTGCTGCTGCTGCTTGCAACTCCAGGGTGTCATTCAGCCAATTTTTGGCCTCCTGAAGCCAACTCCAGTGTCTCTTTAAAGCAATGTTTGGGCTCATGTTGCTGCTTGCAACTCCAGGGTGTCATTCAGCCAATTTTTGGGCTCCTGCTGCCAACTCCAGTGTCTCTTTAAAGCAATGTTTGGGCTCCTGCTGCTGCTGCTTGCAACTCCAGTGTGTGATTCATTCAATTTTTGGGCTCCTGCAGCCAACTCCAGTGTCTCTTTAAAGCAATATTTGGGCTCCTGCAGCTGCTGCTGCTGCTTGCAACTCCAGGGTGTGATTCAGCTAATTTTTGGGCTCCTGCTGCTGCCAGCTCCAGGGTGTGTGTTTTTCAGGCACTATACGGGCCCCTCATAGAGATGCCACCTCAACTCTCTGCAATTGTGCCGCTTTGCGATTCTATTAGCGATGCCTCCGATCTGCATGTGATAATTATTTATAGCATTATTTCAATAACCCGCGTCCTATGCGTGTGACAGCAAGGCAGAATGGTTTACAACCCTATTGAGGCTCTAGGAGGCTCAGAAATAGCCGATTTTAATTGCGATTCGTTGCGAATAAATTTGGGTCGAAACGATTTTTGACGGAAAATTTGTCGAACCAGTCGAATCGAATTTTTCAAAAGTTCGCTCATCTCTAACCCCAACCCTTGAATTACTTCACTTGAATTCACTTCACTTACTGTATCTAACACCCCCTTAACCACCCAAGTCTCGCCAGTCCCTCCCCTGTACTCGGATCCAATGAACTCCCTCAGCCAGCACAAGTTCTGCCTCTGAAAAGCCAAAGCTTTAACAATATTCTGTGATTATTTCTGCGAGGTTACGTACCCACCCCACCACATAATCTGCCTCTAGAATATTACATTTTCAGTACCAACACTTTATGAGGGGATAGAACTATCCTTGCCCATAATGCTACATCATCAGCAATGTAGCACACTCAATAAGTGCTTAGGAAGCACATTGTGGATAGGGCTGTAAAATCCCAGGCTGATGGCTAATAGTTACCGTCCACTCTTTCTACCAACTAAGCAGACCTCCATAATATAGTTGTACAAATTCTCTGATAAAGGTTATTATGTGAAGCATATTTTACTACTATATTGGGTATTTATACCTGATACCTTCTACTGAGGTAGTAATCAGTTTATTATTTGCCTAGTGTTTACAGCACATATATAAAAGGAATTGCTTTGGAAAATGGCAGGCTAGATAGGAGATGAATATGAGAATACAGGGTTTAAAAACACACAACTTAAAAAAAAAGTTTTGTTTCTTGTATCCAGTTAAAAAAATATACTCAAAGTGCTAAGGGTATGGCTGTAACTCCAAAATTACAAGAAGTGCATGGTTACAATTGAGGGTATGGGCTTAACTGGAATTCGCCAGAGCTCAGCTGCTTAGTGCTTTTGTGATGTGTATACTGTATAATGACCATCACCAGGCAAACTTAGACAGGTGCCAGGGTCCACTAAGCTTTAGGGGCCATCTTCACTTTTTGAATTATATTAAATTCCTATGGCGGCATACCATTGGGGATTAAAGTGCAAAGGGTAGTAGGGTCCTTTTTTTTTTGGACCTGGAGAACATATACTTGCAAGTTTATTCCTCTGGGCTGGGGGTGCATGCTCATATTCTGCAAAATGTTGTGGTCTTTGATGCTGTTTAAGTTTGGCCTATATATATTTCTTGGTCTGGGGATGTTTGCACACCTGCAAAAGGGTCCAACATAAACTTGCAGCTGGCCCTGGCTCTGGCCCCTTTTATGCATGTTTTCATGTATATAAAATGTTTTTTTTTATTAAAAAATACTCCTTGTGCCATATGCTAGGTGCCTGCTCAAATCACCCCCAACCCAATGTCCAAAAAAGCTAAGTGGTAGCCCCCCACCACTCTATGAATATAGTCAGCACATCAGTACATAAAACTGGGATGAACAGGGACCAGAGAGGCCCTTCAAAGGGAAACATTTTGCAATTGCAACAAGAAGTGAAAAAACACACCTGGTTTGTAGAGATTGCCCTCCACCATCAAAGTTTGCTTTGGAAAAAAAAAGTTGAAAGGTATTCTTATTAATAATAATAATAATAATAATAATAATCATGTATGGTGCTGGTGCTGGTAGTAATACTACGTATCCTTAATAATGACAGGTCGGTAACCAGCAGGCCTATGAAAATATGACTCATGACAGATCAGGGTGTTCTCACTGTTAGGAGGAGGTGTGAGGTCTAGGCTACCTAAAGTGTTCATGAAATCAGGGGACCCAGCTAAAGCTGATTATGGGGTTCCCACAACATGCCGCAGGTCACCCTACAAAATTATGGTCCCTTTGCTAAATACTAAGCTGTCGGTAGGATCATTTACAAGGGCTGGCAATCCTGAAAGATGATCTGACCACCATCCAACTGCACTACCATTTAATCAGACATGCTCTGCTGCCAAGATACTGCTAATGTAATTGTAATTTATGGAGGTCTGCTTAGTTGGTAGAAAGAGTGGAGGTCTGCTTAGTTGGTAGAAAGAGTGGACAGTAACTATCAGCCATCAGCCTGGCATTTTACAGGCCCCCATGGTCAGCCCACAAAATATATTTTCCTATTTTATTCATCTTAAAGGATTTTGCCCATATTTATATAGTCTTCAGATTTTCCCTTTTGTTTATACCACTGTTTCTATCTGTCTCTAGCTACATAGATTTGTCTCTGTCTCGGTCCAAAACACGTAAGAATTGCATCTTCTGCTCACCATCCCTAAGCAATTACTGTTTTTATGGCTGGATTGAGATCGCTGTAGGCACATGCTTTTAAAGGATATGATTAAAGACTTGGAGCTTTAGGAACGTGCCATCTATTTTGCCTTTTTTCTGGATGCTACTTTGGGACTAGAGGAATCCCAGCTGGGCACCCCGTTGTGATGAAGCACAGTAAGTACCGCTCCCCCCCCCCCCTCAGTTTTCACGTAAATACAGGGGGTGCTGGGGATCACCAGGAAATGTAAGAGGTAAAAAAACAGTGGATGTGAGAGGTAATTACATGGGGTGCCGGGGTATAAACTGCAGCATAACCTATGTTTATAATATGTTAGGTTGTTTGTGTTTTTACCTCTATAGTAGGTTAACCAAAGTAAAACAAGCATAATGTTAGTGCATAGTATCTTAAAGTACCAGACAAGTTTAATAACTGTGTAATCAGTAGAGTAGCAGCAGTTTTTGGGCCAGGGGACAGTATCTGTTGGTGTTCTGCATATTAATGTTTGGGTCAGGGGACAGGATCCACTGGTGCTCTGCATATTAATGTTTGGGTCAAGGGACATTATCTGCTGGCGCTCTGCATATCAATGTTTATCTCAGGGGACAGGATCCCAAAAAAAACACGAGTTTAACTTTTTGAGAGATTTTTATGTGAAAAATCCTGTCTGAGAGAAATTCTGTGCAAAAACAATAAATCAGGAGAGAATCAGAATCAAGAATCGAATTTTTTTCACCAGGAACATACATTACATACATACTAGTAATTCGTTGTGGGACTTAGAGAGGGAATTCAGGAGAAAAAAATGTTTTTTTTTTCTCCTGAAACCATGTAAGAATGCATTCTCTCACAGTGCTGAGTGTGTCTGAGCGTTGGGGGGTTACAATGGAACCAGGTAGAGGGGGAGACTTGAGAGACAGAAAGCTGATGGGGGTGTTAAGAAAAAGACGTGGAGGCTGCTTCACTACTAGCGCCAGGTATTGCCAGATGGGCGTCTGTATAGCGGCTCTTAAAGCGACCGATAGAACGAATACGAATACTTACGAATACTTTATTGGTCGCCAAGTAGGTACAGAATACATACAAGGAATATTTTCTGGAAGGGGGTTCTCCATAGAGGTTGACCATTTGCTAGACACACATACTATATACATCAAGGGGTTCAAACATTTGCTAGATATACATATTATACAAGGGGCTTTAGTTACATACGACAATTCGTTTGCTAACTGGTGATGCGCTGGGGACCGAAAGTTCTTGCAGGATTCTTAAAGTTGGTTATTTAGTGCTTTAACAGCTAGTGGGTAGAAACTGTTTTTGTACCGGGTGGTCCTGGATGAGATAGCCCGGTACCTCGGTCCAGAGGGTAGGAGATTGAAGAAGGGGTGACCTGGGTGTGTGGGGTCTCCAACTATTCTTTTTGACCTTGAGCGGATCCTTTCCTTGAATTGCTCATCTAGGTCAGGTAGGGGACATCCTATGATCCGCTCAGCAGTCCTGGTGATCCTCTTCAGCCTGATCTTGTCCTTGGCAATGATCCCGCAATACCAGGCAGTGAAGGAGGAGGTCAGGAGTGAGCCTACTGCACCGATGTAGAAGGTCTTCAGGATCCTTTTAGACATTCCGTATTTCGCAAGTTGTCTTAAGAAATAAAGTCTCTGTTGAGCCTTCTTTAGGACAACGGTGGCTTGTCTGCTCCACTTCAAGTCGTCCGTTATCACCGTGCCGAGAAATTTTGCGCTGGTAGTGATATTGACCTCGTCCTTACCCATGGAGATGGGACGGTGCGCTGGGTGGGACCGCCTGAAGTTGACAATCAGCTCAACCGTTTTCTGGGAGTTAAGAATGAGGTTATTCTCTTCGCACCAGGTTACCAGATTTTTTATTTGTGTTCGGTATGGAGACTCGTCTGTAGCAGGTATCGAGCAAAGGGGGTGGGAGTAGCTCCATCACTATTTATACAAAATCATTATCATTATTATTCAGGGCCTGGGAACCAATTTACCGCCCAGTTTAACCCTCTCATCATTCTAGTATTAAGCACCAAACATGTCTAGCTATGTGGAAAGACAGAGATTTGGTTGCACATATCTGCAGATACATGTGGAAGCCACACTGCCCCGGCAAGGCACTCTGTGTTTAGTGTGGTCCCTACTCTTATTTTTGAGTCTCCAAAGTTGGGACATGCAATGCAGCCAAAGTTACTCACCTGGGAAGCTGCCAGCCTCCCTTTAGAACACTCCATAGGGAGAGATCCATGTTGGCTGAATCCCTCCCTGTGTGTATTCATGGCAATTCAAACTGAGCAAAGGGGGTAGGAGTTGCTCCATCACTATTTATACAAAACCATTATCATTATTATTCAGGGCCTGGGAACCAATTTATGCAAAGATTTGGTTGCTCATATTTTTGAGTCCCCAAAGTTGGGACATGCAATGCAGCCAAACAGCAGGACTCAAAAATAAGAGTAGGGACCACACTAAACACAGAGTGCCTTGCAGGGGCAGTGTGGCTTCCACATGTATCTGTAGATATGTGCAACTAAATCTCTGTCTTTCCACATAGCTAGACATGTTTGGTGCTTAATACTTAGATGATGAGAGGGTTAAACTGGGCGGTAAATTGGTTCCCAGGCCCTGAATAATGAATGTTGATAATTTTGTATAAATAATATTGATGGAGCTGCTCCCAACCCCTTTGCTCAGTAAGCAGGTATCGGGCGCTGTAACCTAGTGTTGCGGGCACTATAGTAACCTGGCCGGCACTGATGAATATGATGTGTGTTGGGCACTCTAACAACAGTATAACGCTGCAGCGAGCGAGAGGTAACATCATCTCAGTGCGGCACTCGGCGCTCCACACCATATTTAACAAAAAACTACACACACACAGCATTGGTGCTCTAAAGCTGGGCGCTCTAGCATAGAGTGCCAGACACTGTGTGATTAAAGTCTGTTGAACACATATACACTTGTAACAAAGCGAAAACACATGGAATTACATTGTTTTAACACTGTGACATTAACACTTTAGTGGCAGACCTGTAATGACAATTCTGCATAAAATTCTAAAAAAAAATATATAAAAGTGTTTGTTTGCAGTCAGGAAGGGTCACACAATAATTGGAAAAAAAAATATTGCACAAAATGCTATTTAAACACCAACAAATGAAACCCCATTGAAATGTATGGCAGAGCGACACTGGGCGAAAGGTAATACGTGGCGCTCCTGAACCTCGAGTACCAGCGCTATACACTGAGCCGCTTCTGGCAATACATGTGATGCTACATGGCACTGTTAGAGGCTTTCACCAGATTAACTTTCTTAAATGTGGTTTCCCATACAGCGCCCAGCGTTCACCAGGCGCTGCCTGCCGCTACGAAGCACTACCTGCCGCTAGCTGTTCTTAAATAACCCCCTATGTGAATTATGGCACAGGATCTGGCTGAGGTGCCACCCCCATGGGCCGCCAAAGTGATATGGTCCGCCAGCAATTCTCCCCCGAGTCCTTATGGTCAGCCCATCCCCCAAGCATGGCCAAGATTACAGAAGGATGGAGCAATAGAGTAATGTATGGATACACCAGAGTTTAGATGGGCAGCATTTTACTATTGGCAAAGTAAAGCTGCTCTCTCTTTGAATCCTCTTACAATGTAAAATGTTATCATATGGAGGGGAAGATCAATCATTTTTTACATTTCTTATAACTGACTGTTTGAAGTGAATACACATTCATTTAACCAAAAATCAAACCCTGCAAATGATGTTGAAACCCAGCAGATAAGTAACACATGGCAGTGGTAAGAGATCTAAGGAAATATGATTGCTTCACAGTCGCAGTCATGAAATAAAAATACCTTTATGATTTCATTACAAATCGTTCCAGGGAAAATGTCAAAAATTCCTAAAAAAAATTCCTTATGCCGGGTACAGATTGTCTGGTTCAAAGGCATGACTACAACATTGCAGATATTTGTCATCCTAATAAGCCAAATTTAACACACATCTAAAACTATGACAGATAAGCACAGAAATCTAACCTATATCTTATCAGCTTTTTTACATACTGATATTGCTCTCGTCATTTTTTTTCATTTACATATGGAACTGAGGGTCCCAAATAAACAAACAAATCAACTAAGGGGGTTTATTCATCAAGGAATAGCGGCAGGCAGTGTAATTTAAGGTGAAAGGGCTCTCAAAATCTGTCATGTCCTGTCAAGCCCAGGCCTGGGTCGCATTGTTATAGTGAATATAATATATAATATATATATAATATAGTAAATTCTAGGTCCTCCAGGGCTGTCCAAGTTGCACTTCTTGGGGCATTTTGAATTGGAATGCCCCACTGTGTGAACCCCCCAATTGCCAGTTTTACTCACCTTCTCCTGGAGCCTTCGCCACTTCTATGCGCTCCAGCCACATCCCCGCTCACCTTGAACCGCACTCGCTGTTGCCCGAGATTGTGCCATGGGAGCGGAAGGAAGGTGAGTGAAACGGGGTGACCTGGGGGGATACACACAGCAAGGCATCCCAATTTGGCATGCCGCCGCACAGAGAAACAACACACAGGAAAGTGAAATCCCTGTGTGTTGTTCCACTTTAACAATTGGATACATCTAGACAACTAAAGACTGAAACCTATAGCCACACAATAATGGAAACTTTTCAAAATGCCATCGGAAGTGGAATTACCATTTAAGGTGGTTATTGCTAGTATTATGTTGCATCCCTCTTGGGCAGTTATTCAGTGATGAAAAAGGCAGAGTGGGGGGGGGGGGGGGTGAAATGGGTGGTCAAAAAAGTTTTGACACAAAAATGGGAAAAGGTGGCCTATTGAGGAGTTCAAGCCCAAGTTCAATACCAAAAACGTTTCTTGTGAGTGTCAACTGGTCTCCAACTTTTGAAAGATGAGCCCTGTCTGTTGCTAGAAAGGGTTCTGCTGTAGGGATGCAGATTCAGTACCATTCTTAACTCTTTAACTGCCAGCCTACCTAGAGATTTTGTCAACCTCTGTTGCCAGGTTATTGTAACCATTTTGCACTATATATGTTTAACTGTGATTTTTGCATGGATTTCCAGGACATTTTATTTTTCAACAGAGTCTGGGCTATAACATGAAATGTCTGGCTTGATATTTTTTCTCAATAATTTTAGGTGAAATATGTTTTGATGATTATGCCAAATATTTCAGGAGCCACCCAAGTTGTGGGCCAGTGTATAGATGTAACACAAATACATTTCTGACACCAGAAACTTGTTTTGGATGTTGTTTAATCACAACCAAAAAATTATATTTATATTATTAATATATGTATATTATAAAGCATAAGAATAAACGAAAGCCAAATTAGAGTGACAAAAATTTGGAAAAAGAGGAGTCCACCAAATGCTGGCGAATCGATTGTCCAGCATGGCTCTGTGAGCCAGAATAGAGGTGTGCGGGTACCTCAGGAGCTGCAGCAGGGGTTTCTCCCTCCACATAGGCTACCGCCCTCTCCATTAGTGTAAAGTTGTGGAGGGCAATGCAGGCCAAGATGATTTTAACCACATTCTCTAATTTTTCCTGGAGTGGGTCCTCTGTATGTTCCAGCCACCAGAAGTGTGATTTTAATAGGCTGAAAGCATGCTCAACAACTGCACGGGTGCTATGGTATGCATGATTATATGCCTCCTGCCCAGGGGTCTGTGCCCAGGGGCGGACTGGGACCAAAAAACGGCCCTGGACTTTTTGGTCAGACTGGCCCTTCTGTACTGTGCTCGGCCCGGTAAAGTGAGTCAACGCCACATTAATAAATATATATATATATATATATATATATATATATATATATATATATCTGAGCGGGATCGGCACGGGACCTCCACCAGGGCATCCAAAATCGGGATGCCCCACTGTGTGAAACTCCCCAGGTTACCTGCTACACTTACCTTACTTCCCGGTCCAACAACACATGCGCGGGCCACGGCCGCATCCCGGCTATCCCTCTAGCAGGGCGCATGCCCGCGCCAGGAATTTGTGAATGGCCGGTGCGGGCACGTTCCCCGTTTGAGGGTAGCTGGGGATGCGGCTGCGGCTCACGCATGCGCCACTGCACTTAGGACGCTGGCTTAGGATAGTCAAAATCCTGGGTTTTGGTCCACTTCAAAGAGTTTTGGTCCTTTTCTGTGGGGCGCCCTGATTTGGGTTGCCCCATTTTGTGCAACCCCCTCAGATCACCAGTAAAACTTACCTGACCAGCGATCCACTGGCTCATGCATGGGTTCTCCTCGCTAAGGGCTGGGTGGAGCTGAGCTGGCTGCCAGCCACATCCCACCAGCCTCTAGCTGGTGCAGACACATGTTTGAACCACGCATGTGTTGTTTGATTAGCGGCCAGGTATTTTTACTGGGAATTTGACACAATGGGGCATCCCAAATCAGGATGTCAGGGACGGGCCATGTAAAGAAGCTTCCATCTGTCTATACAATACATTGCTACACCACAGTCCAGCTCCCCTGGCGCTGTGCGTCCTCAATAGATACTGGGTCATACCATGTGCGGGCAGGGGGGGTACTCAAGGAAAAGAAAATCAACAACCACAAACTGTAAAAATTGTACAAAAAAAACCCCACAAAACAGCAGTGTCCATGCTGCTGGGGCCCCATAACAATACTGGTGCAATGCAAATGCTGAAAGCAAACTTTTTTAATGCCCCTGCTGCCGCCCTATTCTATTACACTCTATTAGGGTATAAGGAAGGATACAGGAGGAGAAGAGCTTACACTCTATTAGGGTATAAGGGAGGATACAGGAGGAGAAGAGCTTACACTCTATTAGGGTATAAGGGAGGATACAGGAGGAGAAGAGCTTACAATCTATTAGGGTATAAGGAAGGATACAGGAGGAGAAGAGCTTACACTCTATTAGGGTATAAGGGAGGATACAGGAGGAGAAGAGCTTACACTATATTAGGGTATAAGGGAGGATACAGGAGGAGAAGAGCTTACACTCTATTAGGGTATAAGGGAGGATACAGGAGGAGACGAGCTTACACTCTATTAGGGTATAAGGAAGGATACAAGAGGAGAAGAGCTTACACTCTATTAGGGTATAAGGGAGAATACAGGAGGAGAAGAGCTTACACTTTATTAGGGTATAAGGGGGGATACAGGAGGAGAAGAGCTTACACTCTATTAGGGTATAAGGGGGGGATACAGGAGGAGAAGAGCTTACACTCTATTAGGGTATAAGGGAGGATACAGGAGGAGAAGAGCTTACACTCTATTAGGGTATAAGGGAGGATACAGGAGGAGAAGAGCTTACACTCTATTAGGGTATAAGGGAGGATACAGGAGGAGAAGAGCTTACACTCTATTAGGGTATAAGGGAGGATACAGAGGGAGAAAAGCTTACACACTATTAGGGAGGATACAGGAGGAGAAAAGCTTACACACTATTAGGGTATAAGGGAGGATACAGGAGGAGAAGAGCTTACACTCTATTAGGGTATAAGGGAGGATACAGAAGGAGAAGAGCTTACACTCTATTAGGGTATAAGGGAGGATACAGAAGGAGAAGAGCTTACACTCTATTAGGGTATAAGGGAGGATACAGGAGGAGAAGAGCTTACACTCTATTAGGGTATAAGGGAGGATACAGAAGGAGAAGAGCTTACACTCTATTAGGGTATAAGGGAGGATACAGGAGGAGAAGAGCTTACACTCTATTAGGGTATAAGGGGGCGGTTGGTGGGTATTTAGATGTGCGAGTGGGCAGGCGGTCAGGCAGGTAGGTAGGTGAGTGGCAGGTATATAGATAGGTGGGTGGATTAGGCAGTTGGATTAGTAGGTGGGTGAGTGAGCAGGTGGGTAGATGGGCAGGGCAGGGGGGGTTAAGAGAAACACATTGCACCATTAATTAGTATTAGCGTTTAGTTTGAGGTTTATTGGAACAGAGTACAGCAACAGCATGGACTCACCTGGAGTCACTTCACTGCCAAGTTGGAGAATCCTTTCTGTTGTTGACGTCTTCCCCCCTTCATGGTGTCTGCAGGCTGCTAACCTGTCCTCGTGGGTGAGACACACACACATCTCTCTCTCCCTCCCCCCTTCCTCTCCTCGGGCTATGGCTGCAACACACACACTCACACTCACTCTCTCTCCCCCCTCACCGACCTCTGCTCCAGCCATCAATCACAGTTTCTCTGTTTGATCAGTCACGTCATCCTCTCCCCGCGCTGGCCGGCCAGCATGACAGGAAACGGAAGTGCTGGCCTCTGATGTGCTGTGCTCTGGGCTGTCCTCCGCAGTGGGGGGGAAACAAGAGAGGAGTTTTTGGTTCCACTGAGCCACCAATGTAAAAAAGAAATGACAGCTGCACAACGTGCGCGGCCGCGCTCCCGCGCATCTTACAGGGAACACTGCGACTTGCGGCCCTCCCTGGCACCGGCCTACCGGGATTTTGCCCGGTATGCCCTATGGCCAGGAGAGAGGAGCCAGGGGAGCCAGGGGAGCAGGGGGTAACCAGAATTGCCTAAAAGGTAAAAAGACAAAACTTAGCATCCAAACATTAAAACAAAAAGCCACAAATCATAAAGATACTAGTAAGGGGAAGCACGCGGGCAAACTGGCAGATATAAACACTCACCCCAAGAGAAAGAAAACATGAGAAATTATGGGCCCGCAGTTTTAAGGAGAAGCAAATTTACTGAGGCATTTGATTGACCAATGGCAAATAAAGCTAAATGTAAGGCTTTGGGTTGGGTCTACAGTCCCTTTAAAGCCAAATCAGCAGGCAATAATTGGTTAACTGCGATTGAAGTAGAACAAAACCTGGGATTTTGTCTATCCCAGGTTTTGTTTCTTGCCCCTGAGGCATCCCAATTTGGGATACCCCAGTGTGTAAACCCCCCCCTCCCCCTAGATTGCTCATGAAAAACTCACATTTCCCTGATCCTACGACCTGGGCTCCCGTTCAATCAGAGCTGTTTGCTGTGCATATTAATGTTTCGGCAAATGGCTCTGTTTATGGCAAATTGAAGTAAGAGCAGCCGCATTATCAGAATCGGAGCCCAGATATGTTAGGCATGCAGCCGCTCTCAATTGTTTACATTGCTGAGGGATCCCCCTCAGTGGAAACCCGATTTGGGATGCCAGTGGCCGGCCATGGAATGTTTTAGATTCCAGGGATGGGCACGCTGTTTTTTTTTCTGCTTTAACAGCATTAGTATATAGTATATACCTTTCAGCAGGATCACCTGGTCCTGCCCTACTGATGGCTTATAGTGGTGGAACGTTTGGCATCCCTGGTCCTATGTCACCAGCTTTGCTGCAGCTTGTCAGCCGCAGGTAATGCTTGCATTGTTGGGCACTTTTGGTGGCCCACTTTTCATCTCATTTTCCAGTTTATACCCAGGTTTACATTAGCTACTGTGCCTACCTGTTTTCATAACAGATGTTCCTACCCTTTGAGTACTGTTTAGGAATTATGCAAGCATCCTTAAAATGTTCTGTAATGGAAATGTCTGCCTTCCAGCAGCTCACAGAGGAACTATTGTGTAACGTGAAGCATCCAGATGTGATTTTATTTCATAATGAATCAGAAGCTGAAGATGCTTTGAAAATCCTCTTGCCAAGATGATAAAAGATGAGCAGGTAACTTAAGCTCAAGTACACAGAAGCTGCAATGATATGAAATCCTTCATCGCTGAGTGTGATCTGACTCATGGGGCTATTTTAGGGGCCACACTAGACGTATTCACATTCTTCATCTCTTATTGATGACTTTGTTATGAATGTCCCTCCACTACTTGCTTTGCTCTTGTCCTCTCCCCTGTACCGCATAGACCTCCTACTAGAATCTGGTCCTCCCACTTCCTAAATCTGCTATGAAACTCTTCGGTCTGAGAGCCAGGGAATAGCCGAGACTGAAGTGGGAAAGTGGCAGCTTCTCCAGCTACTAGTCTGGCAGAGGGACCCGCAGCAGACAGAGTGAGAGTCTGGAGCATGGACTACTTGAGAGGACTTATTGCCACCTGGATGCTGTGTCTGCTGCCAGGTGAGCTGCTCTAGCTGCTGAGCATTTCCTAATAGAGAGTCATAGAGAGGACGACACATCATCTCCTACTTAACCCTTCACTGGTCCAGGCACGTGCAACTAATGCAGAGATGATGTTGCTTAGAAAAACGAACAGATTAGGACGTGCAAAAAGATTTTGTTTTTTCTAAAACTACAACACAGACAGTTGATTCCCTAAACTAAAATGATGTAATGTAATAAGATTTAAAAACAACAGGCTATCTATAAGGAAATATACAGTATGGTATACTCTTGTAATTCTCTTATTAACTCTTATAATTCTTTGAGTGTTAGTATAATCGAGTTTGAGAGAAAAGTAAGAAAAGGGTTACAGAAGGCTGCAGTTTTCTTGATGGATGAAATATTTTAAGTAGTACTGATGTGTATGGAGATACAGCTGAATGAAGAGCACAACCAGATGTTTTTGCTATAGCAATGTTCTTTAACTTTCATTAACCCATAAGAAAAGGCTGATTTTAGGTCAGTGATCAGTCAGAGGTGCACAGTCAGAAGTTACCGCTTACTGCTGAAGTAGCAAGTGACAGTTGCACCGTGTCATTTCTAGAGCGTGCCGAGCATCTAAGGTTGTGGCAAGCGAACTTGTTATTAAGTTGTTGAGGGAAGGATCTGGGCTGCTGCCGCTGAGATCGTTTTACGCTTTGTCTCTTTAAAAAGAAACTCTTTGCTGCGCGTCTGATGCCGGATTCACCCCGAGTGCTAAACATCTGGCAGTAACTGGAAACAAAATCTCGCTGTCAGCCCAAAGTCCCAAAGCAGGGAAGAAATATGAGAAATGGGGGTCTTAAAATGATGAAAGGCAGGAACATGGACAGAGAAGTGTAGGGGGCAGAGGGTTCGGGGACTGTAAGCTTCTGAAGATGCTGGCAAAATGTAGGAAGCTCAGGACCGAAAGGAGGCAGTGGAGGACAGGTTAGAATGTATATGAACTGGAAGCAAGAATGATAGGAGGATAGCTTAGTGTCACGCCAGGCTGAGCGGTAAAAAAAGTGCAAGTGTCAGAAGAAATCAGGAGAGGTTAGGTTAGTGTCTTTGGGGAAAGACAAAAAGTGATCTGCATAGCACCAATCTGTACATCCAGATGAATGAAGAAGTGTAACTGCAATAGTTAGGGAAACTAAAGAATTGTAAAAACTATACCAGTAAAAGAGGAATAAATATAAATACCCTATTTAATATATGCCACCTTGTTTATATGACAGAAGCTTGTATGGTTTGTCGGTACATCCACTAAGTGCCCTCTTTAACCCCCCTAACAGTTTTGATCAAGCTGTGTTCGGGTAGTGAGAAAAGGAGCTCACAGTTTTGCCTGAACAGATAGCTTTACTGCCCCCTGCTGCTGAGTAACCCACAGCATGTGTACCAGGACCCCACACTCTTCCTGGACCATTTCCTGGACACCAATAAGTTTACATCAAAGCTAATGGAAGCAGACAGGTGACATTTTCAGGAGTATATTTTTAGATTTTTTACAAAGACTATTTTGAGAACAGTCCAGGCAATGGTAATAATAAGGCAGTAAGGAGATTACCTATTCCATGAGCCTCTCCTCCATTTCTTGCAGCATGCTGTAGAAGCTGTATCAGGTTTCCAAAGTTTGCCCATCTTTCCATTTCATTTTTCCATGACCACTCACGAATCTGGTGGCATGGCTTCCCCTGCCCCCTAGCTCTCCTAGGGTAAATGTGCATAGCCAGGTTTTAGGTCAACTTTAATCTAATACAAATTCATGGGAATCAATAGTAACAAATGGCAGAAAATAGTGGGCACCTTAACAAGATATTATATAGAGCACAAGAAAATGTCACTTACTTCCATTCCACCTCATTATTTAATTTATTAATTCGAGGAAGGTGATCATTTTAAAGTGAACCAAAACTGATTTGGCCCCCTTTAAGAGGTTTCCCTAGGGCAAGGGTCCCCAAACTCTTCTTAACATGAGAGTCACACTCAGCACCGAGTGATGGTCAGGAGCCACATGCAACATGAGCAGAGGACATATTAACCTAAATGATAGAAGATTAGAAACTGTTCCATATACAGCAGTTGTAAAGTGCAGTACTTAAAAGTACCAAACTTGGCAGCATATGCCCCCCCCCCCCCCCCCCCCCCCCGTTCTCCCAGCCTATAACCCAGTCACCATACAGGAAGCCTGGGAAACAGTGTATGGAACTAACAATCCATCTTCTCTTGTTTCGCATATATTTACCTTGTCCTAGGATCCCACAACATCGATGCTCTGTGCAATGCTGACCTTATGCTATACTGATGTGAATGCTCAGGGTGGAGCGAGCGGTAATGCGCAATGCGGTACACTCTGCTCTTTGCTTCATTGCACCACCAATGGATCAGGGAATGAGGTAAGTACTGAACTGGGGCTTCACACTGCAGGGCATCCCAGTTCACTGTGATAAAAAAAAGGTCTAGTATAATCCATTGCATAGAGCTGACAATACCCAAACCTGTGTCCTATGCCTCGCAGTGTGCTAAATCTCTGAATGTTTTAGTCTAGCAGACATTCCAAGAGCCACAAAATAGTCCAAAAGCCACATGTAGTTCTCAAGCTACAGGTTGGTGACCCTGGGCCTAGGGGCATCTTGAATTGGGATGCCCTGCAGTGTGAAACCCACCTCGATCCTCAACACCTTGCCTGCAGCTAAGCTTAGCCACTCTTGGTAGCACCTTGCAGCATCTGTGCCTGCGCATGTGTTGTGGGATCAGGGGTAGAGGAGAATACTCTAGGGAGGGTCACACTACGGGACAACCTACGGCGCACATTGCAGGACAACCTAAACTGAGATGTCCCTAGGTCAAGGGAAACAGGTTATTGCCCTTTTTAAATAGTTGGACTTTCAGTTATCAAAGACCTGATGCCTTGGCTTTTCCAAAAAGAGTGACAAGCACTTTGGGACAACTGGGACTGGAGTTAGATGAAAAAAATGGGGCCATCACTTGCTTCCAACTTCCATTAAATTTTGGTATCCCAGATTTTCAAACCTCAATTGATAAAGGTTGTTTAAGTGTGTGAAATGTATTCTGTAAATGATGAGCTAGGGTTTCACTGATGCCTCTAATGCTATTGGGAAAATTGTAGCAATTTTCTCATTGAAAAAATGTAATATAAAATCTGGAGATGTTACTTTACCTGCAAAACTTTAGGAAGCTCTGGTCACAAGGAAACAGTAGAAGAAGAAACATCAGACTTTGGCTGATATATTAAATGGCTGATTAGTAGGTGTAATCATTTGAATACTTCCCAAAGGGAGGTTTTCACCAGACCCCACATCTCTGATAGACATGCTGAATGTGCATTAGCCTCACCCTTCAATAACCCTTCACAGAGATAACAATCTAGCTTTACAGCTCATATTGTTATTCATATTTTAAGTGGTTTATTATTTTTCTATATGTGTTTATTAACATATTATTATACCAGAAAGCAACATATTCTCAGTGGGCAATGGTTGTAATATGTCACTAGAGAGCATCTGCTTTTTCTAATTGTTCCTAACCTAAGCTTCTAGTCTAGACTTCTAGACTTAGAAAGCTGAATGGAGGAAAGCCTGCACATGCACCATGTGATTGCCAGCGAGGTGAGACTAACAGCTTTCCCAGAAGGCTTTCCCTCGGGATACCGCCAAAAAGAGGAACAAAACCCAGGACTGTAAGAATCCCAGGTATTGTTCCCCTTTAAGTTTGACTACATAGTCTTTGGTAGCAGTCCAATTACTGATTACCCAGACAGTCACGTGCAAAGCAGGCTTTATTCTTTTCAAAAAAGAAAAGGTTTTTGGGCTGAAAAAAGACAGCACTTTTATAACTTTTATTACTAATTTATGTGCAGTATTAGGAACAATAACTCATCCATACAGGATACTGTAAATGAACTTGGCGCTATTGTGGGACATATCAAGTATGGCTTTCATTTTGAGCCCTGTCTCGTCAACAGTATGACTCATCTTGGTAAATCCTTTGAATTTAGTTTTTAATAATGTATTGCTTTTTCTTTGCTGCCTACTTTTTCGAGGGTCCAAACACTCAGCAACACAGTATATATATATATATATATATATATATATATATATATATATATATATATATTGTTTACTAAATTATAGTTATAACTTGAAAAGCTATTTTGAGCTTTAAAATAAGAGTTGGCTACTGGTAAAGCGTCGACTATACTTCTACAATTTTTTACCAACTGCTACAAATGGCATTGGCTTTCATTTAAAACTAAACAATATTTATATAATACACTGTAGGTTTATATAGGTATTTAGGAAAATTCTAATTAAACTAGCTAAAATGTGGCAATGAATAGTCATGAACAAGAATGATACAGCTGACTGGGCTGTGGTGGTACAGAACACCTGATTGGTTGGGGGGTGGTCTAGCTTGTGGTACAACACCATGTGGTGAAGAGGTCAGTCAATAATATTGACTAGATAGTAATAATAAACGGTTTGGTAAGTAACAGTAATGTTGAAGGACAGATGGGAGGTCTGGTGAATCACATGCCTTTGGGTTTCCTGGTGAGTGACAGTAAGACTGGTTAGGATGGAATGGAAAGGTCACCTGATACACCAGTAACATTGATCAAGATGGGGGAGAGTGAGGGGGAGGCTGTAAGACTGATCACACTGAGATGTTGGTCTGGTGGATGGCAGTGATACTCATCAGGCTGATGGAGTGGTCTGGTGGCTGGTAGTAATATTGAACAGGCTAAAGTAGAGGTTTGAGGAGTGGCAGTAATAGTGATCATGCTGGGAGTCGTCTGGGTAATAGTAGTAATGCTGACCATTCTGATTGGTGGTCCAGTGCATGGAAGTAATACTGACAGACTGGAGAGGGGGTCTTGCAGTTGGTGGTAATACTAAACAGTCTGGTGGGGTAATCTGGTCTGGGCAGAATGCTGATCTGCCTAGAGGAATGGTCTGGTGGGTGAAAATAATACTGATCATGGTAGAGGAGGATCACCTGTTGAGGGGCAGTTACAGAAGTCAGGTTCGCGGTGTTTTAGTTGGTGACTAAGATTGGGGGATGGTAAATTGGGTTAAGATTTTATATAGATAGACAGGAGGGTATAGATGATCTTGAACAGGTTATGGTCAGGAGCAAAATGGCCAGAGCTTTATTCAATATTCACCATTCCAAACACCCCTTACAAACTGTGAGAAATAGTTATATGAATACTATATAGGTGGCTGACCAGAAAAAGTGGTGGTCTTACAGAAATGCCCTCCTTGCTTGCATCTGATCTGACTATGAGATGTCCCACCTAGTTGATCCTTTATACCCACAGGCTCTCCAGGCTGACCAGAAGTGGGGCAGTGCCACATTGAGGCATTTGTCCCCCTAAAGACTCTGGGGATGCCTAAATGCCCTAATATGCTGACATTATGTGGAAGACTGTCCAGTCCCACCGAATGTATGGTGTGTTACTCATTAACGACTAAATCATTTGGCAATCATCTTGCATTGTTTTCAATGGGGAGTGCAAACTGCCGGATCCCCTGCCATTCAGATTGGCTGGGGCAGGAGGGTGCGCAGACGGGGATGCAGCCGCTTGCACTCCCCACTGAAGTCAAAGAGAACCGTTTGCCGAATGACATGTCATGGCAGAGAGCTCTCAATGGACGAGAGCCTGTGCATGTGCCATTGGACCCAGGAAAGGTGAGTGATTACAGGCTTTCACTGGGGTTTCACACATTGGGGCATCCCAAGCCCCGATGCCCCTGGGCAACAGAAAATTCACGGGTTTTGTTCCTCTTTAAGTGGGGTGTTATTGCGGAATTGTAAAGTATAGACAATAGGCGCCACAGCCACTTACCACTATTCAAGCTTACCCTCTACATTCTCACATAGATTACTTTTTTCCTAACTCTTTTGACCTAGTTCTCTTCAGTATCCAAAATGGAATCATTGTCATGTCTGTTTGAAGAAAGAGAAAGAAAAGATGTATTGGACTTTTTTCTTTACTATAAAATGCAATCCTTATGACTATATGATCTTCATGAACTTCTCACATACAAGTTTCTATTTTATACCCCAGTTAAGTTGGGAGCACTCTATACTTCACCTTTCTGGTCACCCATTGGGAAATGTGTACTAAACCCTTACTTATGCCTGGATTATAATAATCCCCATTCCACTAACAACTTTATCTGACATTGGGATGTAATATGCAGTAGACCTGCTTTAGTACCTATTTTAAATGTTTTGTTATACATGCTTTTGTATCAAATTAATAAATGTGTACTCTATTTGTCTACAGCCTTCAATGCCAAGAGAGTATTTAAACAACCAGGATTAGTTACATGTGGAGGCTGATTCATTACTAGTGCCAGCTATTGGCAGATGAGTGTCTGTATAGCGGCGCTTAGAGCGACCACTAGTATACGCTGTGATCGGCTATCGGGCACTGTAACAGAGTGCCCCAGTCACTGTGGTAACCTGGCCATCATTGATGAATGAGATGTATGTTGAGCGCTCTAACACCAGTATAGAGCTGCAGGGAGAGAAAGGTAGCACCAGCTCAGTGCGACTGACTCTCAGCAACTCACACCATATTCAACAAAAAAACAGACACACACAGCGTAGGCGCTCTGGATCTGGTCGCTATAGCATAGAGCGCCAGACGCTGTGTGATTAAAGTCTGTTTTTGAACACATATACACCAGTAAGAAAGTGAAAACACTGGAATGACATTGTTGTAACATTGTGACATTAACACTTTAATGCCAGACCTGTAATGACAATTCTGCATATAAATATAAAAAATCAAAAAAGTTTTCAAAAATGACTTTTTCTAGGCCAGGAAAAGAGAGAGAAAAAAAATAAAAATGTAAAACAAAAAACCCTGTTTAAAGAAAAGGTACGTCCATTGAAATGTATGGTAGAGCAACAGGTAGCGTCAGGTAATACCTGGAGCTCCGGCGCTATATGCTGAGCCGTCTGTAATGATGAATCTTACGTTACATAGTGCTGTTAGAGTCTCTCACCAGAATCGCTTTCATAAATGTGGTTTTGCGTACAGCGCCCAGCGTTCACCAGATGCTGCCTGCCGCTACCCGTTGATGAATAACCCCCTTTGTCTATACCATGAGTCCCCAACGTGTAGCCCACAGACCCCTATTGTGTGGCTCGCTAGTTGTCTGCAAGACCAGATTACTAGCAGAGGTCTAGCACACTGTTGAGGCTAGGAGGTTGCATGGTGCCCAGGGTTGGGCACTTTTAGCTCCTTTAAAAGATCACTCAAACATCCATGTGGGAAATGTTAAGGGGGCATATACCAGAAAAGGCTCACTTTCCAAAATTGCAAAAATAAGCCATTAGCATCTATCCTAGTATAAAACTTCATTTTTACTTCAAATGTTTGGTGACAGGTGATGGTCCACCTACATGAAACAAAGGGCAACCATATGTCAACAGTAACGCATTTCGGTCATACCATCTACTGTTAGCACAATGCATTGAGATAATGCAGATTCAGCCATTTTATGGGGACATGTGTACAGCACCCTCCTTGGCACTGTTTCACTGTGCTCCATTGCTGGAACAAGGTGAGTTGTGCTACATTTTGCCTAGAGCTGGAGAAATATGGTGCTTCACATGTCTCAGAAGCTTCCAGTGCCACAATCGGCTTACCAGCCTCCCAGCGATGTCTGGGGTTGGGGGGATATTTACTGTTGGATTATTGTGAACTTTTTCAGTTCCTACCTGTTATGTGGCTTCTATGATATAGCCTATGTTTTGATAGTTGGTTAAACAGTTGTCTACATCCTCTAAAGCAGCCTTGTCCAAACCTATACTCAAGGCTCACCAATCATGTTTTGTTAACCTCTAAAGCTGTGCTAATGTGAAGATTCACATACTATGAAGTTTAGGTGGTTCTTGACCCTTGAGGACAGGTTTGGGAAATCTGCTCTAGGGGAATGTATACTGTACAAATAAAAGCACTGGAACTGGCTTGTAGTTTATTGGCCGACAGTACACTGCCCTGAGGGTTCTGCAACAGCTACATCTTCTAGAGGAAAGACATTGGAATACAGCAGCCACATTCTTTCCAGAGTAACATTTAGAGAAATGTGGAGTTTAGTTTCATTATATGGTAACTTTTGCCTTGATAGTTTGAGTTATGTTGTTTAACGCCAGGGAGTGGCTCTGGTCATTAGCATCAGGATATTGTTTATATGAAATTTTGAGAAACGAAAAACAAAACACAATTATTGGCACTGATTAAATGAAGACATTGGGTGGAGTTATTGTATCAATATGTCATTTATGAACATTGAGGGAACGGAGGATTTTTAAAGAAGGAAATTTGGGGGAAAAAGGATCTCTACAGACATGACTGAAAATAAGCCAGGACAGAAATAAAGGAATATGGTTCTGGACAATATAATGAGAGCACAAATGTAACCACTCTTTGGAATCATATATTTTAAAAGTAAAAGGTCTGGAGTAAAAAATTAATTTTCTAAACAGCAGTCCCTTTAAAGTGAACCAAAACCCAGGATTTTGACTATCCTGGGTTTTGGTCCTTACCCCTTGGGTGCCCCACTGTGTGAAACCCCCCAGGTCGCCCAAACTAACTCACCTCTTCCCAGTCCTACGACGCATGCGCGGCCGCTCATCCAACCAGAGCACTTGCATCCACACAAGTCCCTTTGTCCAGGAGCTTGTCTAATGCGAGCGCACTTGCAGCCGCATCCCTCGCTACCCTCTAACAGCACGCGCCCTGCTAAAGGGACAGCGGGGATGCGGCCACCGCTCTCACAAGCACCATTGGACTTGGAACGAAGGCGAGCTTTCGGGCAACCTGGGGTGTTTCACACAGGGGGGAGTGAGTATGCCTGCCCTGGAATCTCATAGAATCTCTTTAAGCACCAACATTTCAAATGGTTTAAAACCACTTGAATTTTCTGCAGCCACAATAATATGCATACAAGAGCTCATTACAAGCTCTCATTCAGGGTGTATTCACACCTGTAGCGATAACCCTTATCGCCGGAGGGCTTCACCGCCCGAGACGTCCTTTTCCCAATCGTAAGAGGTGCTGCTGGAATTCCAGAGTCGTCCGTGAGGAAACAGGAACAGCCCTTACAAGGGCTAGAGAATTGTAATATAGCGTTTCCCCCAATAAGAGACAGAACTCAGTATTGAGGGTGAAGGTGAAGTGTCTTTATTAGTGCCACTCTAGGCCTTATATACACAAGTCTCCATTGCATGACACACACACCGACCAATAGCAGCAGGGCACACAATCCCTCAACTCTGCCAGTGACGCAATCAGCAACACAATAGACGTCTGTAATACACTCAATCAGAACAATGCCATTGTCTGTGACGTAATCAATCAATACAATGGCAGTCAGAACAATGAATAACGTAATCAATCAACACAATGGCAGTCTGTACATGCTTAAGAAAAGGAAAGTAATGAACCTGTGTAAAGTCCAAAGGGGCAGAGAGTCTGTCACAACACCAAAGACCCAATGTAATTGTTTGCTTGTCCATTGAATTCCTTATAACCTTAACCATACTACTACAAAACAAAAGGCTTCACATATTGTGATCCCATAAAAAATAGCACACTTTTATTTGGTAAATGATCACACTTACTGTAATTCTATTCACCAGATTTACGTGTACATATATTGTGCAGCAGATTTGATGGCTATTGGTGTAATTAGAATATATGTCCATGTGCATATGCTTCAATCACAGGCCTTATGGGGGTTCATGTTGGTGGTTTGTGGTGACTGGTAAACTAAAAGCAATGATCCAGCCAATCAAGCATTTGAAAATATAGTATTGTCAAAATACTGCTAGATAACAATGCTCCACCACTACTCACTATTTTCAGATCAGACTGTTTCTTTACCAGATCTAATCCACTCCAAACATTTGCAGCCTACTCTGCCTTGGGGCCCACTTCCACTTTTGGATAGGCTGGATCTTCTACTGGGCCCCAACAGGGACAAGCCAGGTGGTGTCTCCATATCTTCTTGAGTGGTAGGCATGATGAGCATTAAGGTACTGGACATGTCTGATAATAAAATCCTTTACTGAATGTCTTGCTAGCTGGGGGGGGGGGGGGGGGCAAATGGTCTACTCAGAATCCTCACATAGCAGAACATGACAGTGAGTGGGTTTACTAGGATTTCTTATCTGGTTCCCATGCCAGTGTACATGTCTGAGTTGACATAGCATACCTCTGTGGGCAGCAGTGTGGAGCTGAGCATTGTGGAGCTGAGTGCTGAGTCAGTGGGACAGATGGACCATTGGAGCTGACTGGGTTGTACAGTCAGCAAGGATGTGGTTCTGCAAGAAGTTCTTGGTCTCCATCTAAAATGGATCTAAAAACTTCCCTCACCGCAGCAGCCAACACCTTCTATTGCAGAGGGTGCCAGCTTCTTCAGTGTGCACTGTGGTCTCGTTCCCCCCTTTAGATAGGGACTCAACCTGGAATAGTTGAGTATAACTCAGTGGAAGGATGGTGGGAAGGGGTACTTTGGACTGACAGGTAGTGGCCCACTACTACAAATCAGTATCAGATCCCTTCTAATTGGCACATAGGGCTTCCACATCCATCAGATCCTATCTTTGCTTCCATTTTTGTCTGGACCCATGTTTTGCCCATCTCCTTCCCTATCAACAGTTCTTTTCCAGGTTTCTTTTGGTCTCCCTCATAACAGAAGGCAATGTTTGTTCTGAATTGTAAACAAAAGTAGGATCGTGGGATGTCTGTATGAACCTTTACCTGACTGGAAACCATATCCTCTGCTTTAAAGGGTAAGTCCACTTTTGATGGAGTTTTTGAAAGTGAATATTTTTTGTGACAAAACAAAGTCCTCAGAGTGATGAGCTGTTTTAGTATTTTTTTCCTATATTAACAAATGTGTGTTTTGTGGAAACAATTTTCATTACCTGCAATCTGTTGCAACGGACATAAAAAAGTGAGTCCTTTACATAGAGAACACGGCTGCTATGGCCAATGCTGAGGTGAGGGAGCTCACTCACACTTACACCAACTATCTGCAATCTGGTGCTACTGGCAACATACACCAAATCTGCGCTTGGTGTACATTGCCAATAGCACCAAATCTGCGCTTGGTGTACATTGTCAATAGCACCAAATCTGCGCTTGGTGTACATTGCCAATAGCACCAAATCTGCGCTTGGTGTACATTGTCAATAGCACCAAATCTGCGCTTGGTGTACATTGCCAATAGCACCAGAAGAAAACAGCTTCCATAAATCACACAATTGCTAACATTAGAAAACATTAAAAAATACTAGATCAGCTCAGCACCCTTAGGACATAATTTTGCCACACACAAATATACACTTACAAAAATTCAGTTGAAAGTGGACATACACTACACTTTAAATAGAACACCCTGTTTGTAAAGGTATCCTTAGTATTAAGCCAACATCAACTGGACCATTTTCCATGAAAAAGTTGTTAGGATTGCATTGTCAGTTCTATAAACTGGAGAAACTTCCAAGTGGACCAACAGTCAAAAATGAATTAAACCAGACCAACACAACTATCAGTGCTCATATGCATCCTTCCCCAGGGCAAATTAGATTGCTGCACATAAAAAATAATGTATCTTTTTCTAACACCTACTGGGATAAATTTTAAAAGCAAGATGGCCACTCATGGGCTTGCAGGCCACCTGCAAACAGGTAGTCATGCTGGGCTTCCTGTTACTGTACATTGTCAGGTATGTCAGTTGGGAAGCTCCAAAATGGTTGCTACCTTTCTTTTCCAACTGTGCCAGGTTGTTGGCCCGGTTTAAATAAAGGGTTGGACATCTCCAGTGTTCTCCTTCCCAACATATTGTATGGCTTTCGTTCGCAGTGAGTGGGGAGGTTATCCAGCACCCAAACTTTAAGTGCCTTTACCTGTCATCTGTGAAGCCTCTCCATGTGACTTTGGAGATAGGTGAGCATAAAGATATATTTTCTAGGGTCAATGGGGTAGGGGTTTATTAGTTAAAACAAAAGCTTTCAGATCTGCTGTAGTACAGTATAAAAATAATTGGGGTGCTCCTTTTGCTCCTCAATAATACATTGAGATCTAATTTGGAGATAAGCTCTGGAGGCCCTTCCAACAAACTGCTGGAAGTGCCCCTCCAGAGATGATCGCTCTAATTTCTGTAATTATTACTGTTGCTATACAGAGCTTAAAAGCCACAGAAATGATCCTGGCTTCGAAGTAACATGAAACATGTGGAGAGATTACACGTTGTTAAAATGTTTTACAGTCGCTCTTCATGGATCAGCAGACTTTCTTTATAGACTTTTTCTTCCCTTGTGAGGTTTCTAGACCCGTTCAGAGACATTACAATAACAGTTACATACTACAAGCATATGACAGCGTTTATCAAGCCATGAACTGGGCACAACGGAATTAGATGCTCATTGTGACTTACGACTGTTTACAGTATGGCAAATGTGACCAGCACTTGCAAGATTGTACTCCCAATGTCATTGCCCTGCTTGATATCCACTTCCATTGCCAGTCCTTGAATCAGCAAGGCAGGCTGAACATTTTTCTTTAGCTCTCATATGGGTTAATTTAAGATCAGCTCCCGTACAGACCAATTTTACGACATTCCTGTGGGCTGCGCACTTTCCGTCTGGAGGTTTTTTCAGGACAATTCCGTGAGTAACTAAATATTCTTCTTAGCAGTCGGATAATGAAAGATTTTTTGAACATCCTATCTGAGCTGCATCACAAGTGGAGTTATTGCTCTATAGGGGCTGTTACCAAGATACTGAGCCTGTTTTACATACACTTCACCACTGGGGTTTACTGTATATTTGGAACTGACATGTTCCCAAAGACTACCAGGCTCCAAGAGACTGCCAGGTGGAGCTGGACCCAGTGCATCTTCTAACTACTAGTTCACCTCTTTTAGCATTATCTATTGACTAAAGCTAATATGCTCAGTAAATATTTAAAGAATATTGTTCATTTATAGTTATTTATTGTTCACGGTATTACTTCATCCCTGGTATATTTTAAGAATTAGGTGCTATGGTTGAGGGGTCTGCCACAGGGACCCAAATCTCTTCCAGTCACTTGTAAACCCCTCAGTAAACAAATACTTTCCTTCTATCTTCAGAGCTTCACATAATGCATCGTACAGGTCAGAGGTTTGGGAGTATTTTTCAGTAAAATAATAAAAGACTGTTAATCTGCTTTCGTGGACACAGTAAACTGAAGCAGACTTGGGAAGTACTACACACCACTTTTGTATTCCCATGTGGCCACCAGCAACCAACTGGGTTTACCAGGCAGTCATGTAGATACAGTGTTTCCCTGTCTGGTGGACCCCACTGGAAGCGGAAAGCCCCCAAGCTGCAGCAATATGCAGACCAACATTAATTTTTGGGCTAGATAGTTTCAGTGGGCCCTTTTTTTGATGTGTCACATCAAATGCCACGTCATGTCCTGCCACCAATCACCAATGGGTCCTCTGCCACTCTCCAGTCTTCTCCACTGCCACCAATCATCCTCTAATAGTTGCCACCTTCTCTGCTGCTGCTGATTGTCCTCTGGTCCTTGTTACTGTACCTTCCCCACTTTTGCCAATCACTCTTCAGCTATTACGAATTTCTCCACTGCTGATGATCATCTTCCAGTCCTCACTTTCTTCCTTGCTGCCTAAAGGGTCCAGCATTGATGCCAATTGTTCTCTGTACCTTACCACCTCCTTCACTGGTGCTGAAGAGTTCACAGCTGCTATTTATCCTCACCACCCTTTGAGCTGCTGCAAATCCCCCTCCGTTCCTCACCACATTCTCATTTGCCGTTGATTAAACTCTGGTCCTGAGGCCAGTCAGTAGTAGGCCTGCTTGTGGGACATACAGCTCACTAGTCTAGAGGATGATGCTCACCAGCGAATCAGCCCAAGCTTAAGTGGGGCTCTGTAGATAAGATTGCAACCTGGTCAGTCATTCATTTTTTACTTTACTGGGCACTGGCCTGGCAGTGCTGGTATTTGTTTTTGTACTAGTACATTTGAGGATGGGAAGAGTATAGTTGCAATTAAAATTATTTGTACATGGAAATACCTGAAGGTGAAATTGTACTATTTTGGTTCCAATCATAATATTTACAGGAAAAACTATAATTGGGGCAAACAGCGTAAACTGTTTTAATTTAGCTTTGAAAGTGGAAATTTACATTTATCAAAGCCAGTCACTACATCTGACCCATTGACAGCGCATATATAAACCTCCTGAAATATAGTCACAATTCATCTATTATTTCTTCAGTTGAAGCCCCCCTCTCAGATTCTAAATAAAAGTCAAACTATACTATTGATTTAAAAAGGACCCTACATTCTGCCACATGCACAGAAGCCTCTAACTAGGAGCAGCTTTTTATATTGAGAGGCGGGGTCTCTTTGGGATCTCCCCCACATGCCTTACACATCCCAGGAGGGGAGGGCATTGAGGGGGGGTTTCCTGAGGAGACCCGGCATAGAACACAGGAAGACCCCACGGACCCCAGGAAAGACGAAAGTAGAAGGGGGTGGGTAAGTAGTAAAATTTAGAATATTAAAATGCATTTGGTGTGCTTTCTTTTTTGAAAACACTTGGTGGGTGAACTGGTAAGGGGTCCATGGGTAGGGGGCGGCAGTGTCACCTGCCAGCATAGGCAGATGACATGGCAGTAACTGCCCTATTTAGCTACTTGTCACCATAATTCTCAGGTTTGCAGGGGATCTTTGTTGTATGGACAGTTGTTCAATCTTGGCAGACTTCTCTGGCTCATTTAAAGTTACTGTTAGCTGTATGACAGCTTCTCTGACTAATGCTAATGACTAGTGTTGAGCAAAGCCCTCAGTTCAGGTTCACCAAGCTCCACCGAACTTTGAATAAAAGTTTGGGTTTCCAGACTTGATTCGAACCTGGCCCCCCGTTGAAATCAATGGAGACCCAAACTTTAAGGCCCCTCTGCCCCCCCTCCCACTCCTCACCCACCCCCACAGAGGGGGGCTGTTTGTCTAGGCTGAATCGGGGATGAAAAAACCCTAAGCAGCCCATCAACCAGCTTTTCCTTGTTCGGGCCAAATGCTGAACTCGAACACAGACTTCTGACTTCTGGTTCAGGAACACGGACTTGCAGATTTCAGTACGAACCCGAATTTTTTGGTTCGGGTTCACCCAACACTACTAATGAGGACTTTAGTGGAGAACATTCTTCTCTATTCAGAGTCAGAATTATATCTTGGGGGAAGACTGTGATGTAAAACCAATTAAAGTGATCCATCACCCATTTATGAAAAGCCAACTCTGAACCATGTGACTGTCAGCTGCCAATCGTGGAGCCTGAACTTGCCAGGAGAAAAAAGAGGAGGTATGCAAAAGGTTTGCAAGGGGGGAGGGGTTATGTGCAAGGGGGGCAACTGGTAATAGTGCCACTAAGGGTTGCGATCAACACTTTTGAAAGAATGTATCTTCAATCAAGATTGTTTGCTTACCTCAAAAGCTTTTACTAGTATTGTAATACTACAAAATGGGAGAATGTCTGAGGGTAGGAATTCATGTTCAAACGTATCTTTTGGTGTATTTCATTTAGTCTGACATGGGTTGTTCTAAGCTAGCCTACTACACTTAACTCTTAATGCAAATTGCTTTAATTTATAAGAATTATGTATTTTGCTTATTAAAGCAGATCGCCAGCCATTAAGGACTAGAGGTCTGGTCAACCCCGCAGCTCATTGAAACATATTCACTGCAAGCTCAAGAACAGGCAGAGCTTACAGACCATTTCAGTGGTTCCTCACTTTAAAGTGGACAAAAACCCAGGGTTCTGGTCCTCCCCTGTTTTGGGTGCCTCACTGTGTGACCCCCCCCCCCCCAGTACACTGACACCAAAACGTAAAAGAATTAATGCTTCATATTTCAAATCTAGTGTTACGTTTATAATGCTGAAACAAGCTGTTTTGGTTTGTGGTTATAAGAAAACTTGTAACAAGCAGCTCATGTCTGCCTCTTCTTACAGTTCCATGACTACTGGCCTGTTGCCTGGTATATGGAAAGCTTATGAATAAGAAAGCACCTTTGTTTCATCAAAAACTACTCATCAAAACTACATACAAACTATTACAATCTAATATTGGCCTACATATATTTATAGCCACTTTGGTACACGTGGTACCAAATGTTTACCCACACACAAGGTTTTATTGGCCAGTTGTCCACAGATTTGCTAGCTAGGCCAGTTGTCCACAGTTTTGCTAGGTAAGGCAAGATAAGATTGCTAATTTTTGCCAGGTACTCCCAATCTCCCTTCACGCAACGTATCTACTTGGCCCTTTCTTGTCCTAGTATCTGAATTGAGCAAGTCTAACAATCTAATTGGGGCAAACAGACATGCTGACTAATAAAAGAGTTTGACCCTTTGAAATAGAACTAGAAACATAAATAAAATGAATAAGATAATAATAATAAACCCTGGCATCTCATGGAGGGGGGTCGCCACTTACCTTAAGATGAAATTACAGGTCAAGAGAGGAATAGTCAGAATTTAAAGGGACTGGTCGGGTTATTGAAAGATAGTGTGGGGGGTGTGGAGCACTCTGTAGGAGGCAATAGCAAAATGCAAAGACCCTTGGGGAGCTGATCCAGAAACTGGTCTTCTTTTTTGGTTTCTAAGCACCAGACTAGGAGGAAGCTGCTTCAGGGGCCCAATGGTGATCTTATTTATGCCTGAACAATCCCTATCAGCCATAGCTCAAAAGATTAAGATGGTCGTAGCTGGTGCCAATTTAAACACTCAGGCAAGTTAATTCGGGTAGAAAACTTCAAAGGTTACATTCTCAGAAGTATGCAGCTGTATATACCCACAAGTCCAAAAGTACTGCATCATGGGCAGTGCCCTGGTTTATATCTCTCACCAGCCAAAGAGGGGGAACAACCAAAGAATAATTTGGGGAATTGCACTCTGGGAACTTACCATTACCACGGAGTTGAAGCAGCAAATCTGCAGTAATACAATGTAAAATAGCTAAGCCAACACCAAGCAACATGTTTTCATTGACGTTCTTTAATTAATTAGTTAGTTAGTTAATTAGTTAATTAGTCATATCTTTGAAAATGTCATTTTTATTCTCCAATCATCATTTTTTCTGATATCTAAAAATGATTTCCATTATTCCAGTACAATAGTTGAATGTATTTCTGTTCCTGCCGGATCAAATTTAGAGAAAATCTTTAGTTTTTACAAAAAAAAAAATTTACATAATAATAACTAATGTCTTAAGTATGGTCACCAGTAAGATTTTGAATATAGCATATTTGTTTTTTCTTATAGGTTTAATCAACACCTTCAACATTGATGAAAAGAAACCAAAGATCATCCCTGGATCTAAGGATGCCTTCTTTGGGTATACAGTACAGCAGCATGAGATTTCAGGCAAAAAATGGTAAGTACCGCTCAAGGAATATCAGCAGTATTGTGGTTCGGATTACAGGTAAAGTCAACTGCTGTTCAGTTACGTATGTCCAAACTGTATATAGTTGAAATTCAGTCAAAAGCACAGGATAAAGCAGCAGGCAAGAATGATACCAAAATGTTTCATGCATTTTAGATTTGGCAGGTGTCTTATTGAATGATTGCATCACCTGATATTTGTCCCTATCCTGGAATAAAAAATAAAACAATTGGGCTCAGCTTCATTTTGCAGTTGGTCCATTGCTTAGGTAGATTAGGCCCTGATTCATTTGAGATCAGATAGGAGCAAGGGTGTACATATTTTTGACTGGTCCCTATAGCAGGACCCCCCTCACCCTTTGTGTTGATGTTCTAGATACCACAAAAAAATGATACCATTGTCCGGTTGTAGTGGGGTTAATTGGCAATACACGCCATTTTTTTCTATATCCACTGGCGTCAGCAATGCGCACAGTGATCCCACAATGCCACATCCATCATTTTTGTATGGTCAGCCAAAGCAGTGGCTGACCAACATAGAAAGCCAGGGTGGTGCCTGTCCTGACGATCATGTTTTTTTCATGGCTATACCTCCAGTCTGCTGCAAGGACAGAATGAAAGCTTGGAATGGACTTCCTTGTGCCTTGGGCCTGGTAGCAGCTGCATCCAATAGATTACATTATTATAAAATATTATTATATATAATATTTCTTATATATATTCCATTTTGCAACCTAAGCCACACTGTAGCATGGAGCATGGCTTTGGCCACAAGGGGGAGCATAGCGAAGATTATCAGGAAAAAAGTTCAATAGAAAAAAAGTTAATAGAGTTAATAGAAAGCACAGAATAGAAAGTTTGAAGGGCTTATTAAAACTATATTTGCCTACAATTGTCCTTTACTTTATTAGCAGCTGGATGCAATTGTGGCTGGTATATAGCTATAAAATTACTGGTGCAATTCTTTGAGGGGATTAGGCCACAATTCTCTGCAGGAATAGATGTGATCAAGTAATGTCCAATTTAGAGATGTTGGTTTAAATAATGGTAAAAATGAAAAAGCTTATATAGAAATAACTATTATTAAGTGTAGTTTACCTATAAATTATCTTTGAGTGCTATATTCTGATGTGGCTATAGCCTTTTATCTCTGATGAAGAATGAAATGATTTCATTCTATAGTACTGTTGCATTCAATTAGTCTTCTGGAAGACTATAAAGTATGCATTCAATTAGTCTAGATTTGTTTCCATAGCATTCTCAGATGCGGTAACGTCTTCCCTACCCAACATATTGTCTTAATGTGGATTATGATTGTTTGAGAAGAAAGCACATGAGTCAGTATAAAAATGTTGTCCAAAATACAGCTTACATTGCACATTTAGAGAATTTACCATGTGTTCCTTGCCAGTGTGCTGATGTTCACTGACCAGACCCACGTCTTTTTGTCATCTCATCTAGTCAAAAATATCATCCTGTTACATTGCTGGTGTACAGGTAATTCAGGATGAGAAAAAGCACTTGAGGGAACCTGTGGTCTGCATGCACCCCTACGTTTTGGGTGCTGGGGAGTCAACATGCACAGTGAACTATCAAGTTTGATTCTTTAAAACTATTTATTACTTGGAAAAATTACCTGCTGTTTCCTGTTCTATAAGGGTTATAAGGCTTTTACAATCTATTCACGATGAATGCAGCTCTGAGGGGTCTCTTTGTGCTGAATGTGGCTCTTATGTTCAGAAAGGTTGGGAAACCCTGTTCTACCCATAGATCAAACAAGTCAGACATGTCAGCAATAGATGATCAGATATTAGAGCACAGACAAGCACATGTTTGCAACTGAATAGGCAAAACAGTCTGGAAGAGGGTAGGTTTATAATACTAATACTAAAATTACTAATACTAAAAATGATATAATAATAGTATGTTTATATTACTAATCGTTAAAACTAGTATAATTACTAATTAATTACTAATACTAATTACCAATACTAATTAGGGCCCAAGGTCAGTGTAACCCTTGCCATGGCAAATGCACAGTGGTGGACTGACCATCTGAAAGACTAGTAACCAGCACTACATCAGGGTCCGTCAGGTCAGAAGTGTAAAATACAATGCTCTGTGTCTGGATGTGTCACAAAGATCGGTGCCAATGTATCAGCCATGTTACCATAAAAAGGACCCATAGCAATGGCACCATGGGACTCGTGGCCATGGCTGAACACAGTTTATGTCCACGTTATAGTCAGTGGAGGACTGGGGCCAAAAATCCGCCCAGGATTTTACCGGCACCTGGCCTGCCCATGTCCAGCCAGTGGCATCTCTGCTGCTTCTTGACTAGTCAACCAGTTTGCTCAAAAACTGAGGCTATATCATTAGGGTAAGAACATAGGCTGGGGTTGCTTGGGTGAGGGGATAGAGTGGTGAAGGGGATGGGGAGCTTGGATTGGATGGGAGTGCTAGCAACCTTAGCAGCCCAGACCTCCCCCAAGCAGTGCGGCCCGCCGGATATAGCCCCCCCCCCCCGTAATCTGTCTTTAAAATCTGGTTAAGAACAGAGGGATTGGCTTTCACACATCTTCAGAAAGATGTTGAGGCTGCACCGCCCAGGTGCCTTTGTGTGGGTGCAGTCCTAAGTCTATGAAAGCCCCCTTTGGAAGATACACAGTGATGGATAAATTGGGATCAGCTTAACTGAGGTTGCCCAACAACCTTGAGTGCAGCCCATGAGGGAGGCTCGAAAACCTCCCCCATACAGCTCAAGACCCTCATCCCATGTGCTTTCACAAGATCACAAACTTCCCCAGAGGAGTTGCTCCCCTCCATTAGTGTCTGTGCACCTACAGTCTGAGGCGAGGGTTCTGAGGATTCTAGCACATACATGAGTACAGGATAATCGAAGTTATCGAATGGATGCTGCTGGCAGTCTGAGAGACAGCAAGAGAGCAAACACCAGCTGAATCACCAGTGCTAGCATGGAGAGATGAGCGTCAAAGTAACCAGCTATGCCAGCTCTGAGCCTCTTTGGCCTGTAGAGAAATAACAGCTAGAGACAAAGAAGCATCCAGCTATAATTCCCAAAATTATGAATTTCTTAAAATAAAAAACTGATTCCCCTGAGGAAGACAATTAGGGTGAAACACATTGGGACAGAAACAACAAGAGGGGATCTTTAAATGGAAATATCCCTGGATGTATAGAGAAGGAGGACAACATAAATAACTGAATCACAACAGCAGCTTGCACATGCAGGCATACAAATGGCAGCATACAGTAGTTATAAGTATTCCACTATGACTGCATCACTTCTTCATCCGTTCTTGATTATGCTGTGAGATAGTATAGGTAATTCCTACAAAGTTCCCTATAATTGTACATGCTCATTGAGCTTGTTTGGATGCAGTTATTCTTTCCAGCGGATTTTCCAATATCTATCATTTTAGGAGGATGCAGCAGCACATGCTTATGATAATATGGTATGGTAGCAATAGGGTTAATGCTTTGGGACAGGCAGCACAAAAAGAAAGCTCTCTATATCCTTGCATTTTTGTGGCATGTTTGTATCTCATTTGGGATCTGTACTAATCTCTAGAGCTGGCTGGGCCTAATCTGGAAGAAACTGGTGGGTGGGAGTCATTTGCCTGTGAATACAATGTCTGTCACAATCTTCTCACAGTAATGCCCTGGGAAAGGTGCTGCCATTGTGGATCTGGACTTATAGACTGGGGAAACAAAAAGCCTTACGAATGACCAGGAAAATTATGTTTCTGAACATGTCAATCTAAAACCACCAGAACTCCAGGTTTAAAATCCTGTCTGCAGCAAATCTCCATTTCTCTAAACATTTATGTTGTGTAGTTCATTTCTTCCCTGGTCTGCTCCAGTGTGAGCCCCTTCCCTTAACTGACCATTTTTGGGGGTCCTCAAAGCGGGACAGTTTAAACCAGTTTGTGGATGATAGGTGTGATAGGGGCGTGGTTTAGCATGAGGCTTAATTACGGGTCACATGCTATATATATATATGCAAGATATTTGGTCCATAAAAGATGTTGGTGATTGAGCTAATGCTCAGAGGTCCATGGAGTCTACCACCACCATTCAACCAAATAGTCAGAGCAGTTGTAAACCACCCAGACATCTCGCATTGTGTGAGACAGCCCTCCCCATATCAACAAAGTGGGACAATTTTTTTATTAATGTTTATTTATACAGCGCCATCATCTTCCCTTGCACTTTACAAGGTATGATTACAGACAATCTAAAACATATAGTACAGGGAACAATACAAACTAGATGTTACAAGGTTTAAACCAAGTGTTGTGAGCAGAGGAGACAATAGGAAGGAGAGCCCTGCCCTTGCGAGCTTAGGGTCTAAAGGATAGGGGTGGAGACAAAGGGGCGGGGTCACAAGTGGTAGAGCTTGAGTTTGGCGCATGTGCTATTTGAAGGTTATAGGGGTTGCTTAACCCAGGTTAAATGCTTGTCTGAAGAAGTGAGTTTTGAAGTCACTTTTAAAGGCTTGGGGTGATTGAGAGTGACGAATCGAGTGGGGGAGTGCATTCCAGAGAAATGAGGAGGCACGGGAGAAGTCTTGAAGGCGAGGAGGTAACCAAGGAGGAGAACAGGAGGATGTCAGAGGCAGAGCAGAGGTTACCCTTGGGTTGGTAATGCTGGTTCAGAGATGAAATGTCGGGAGGGGCCTGGCTGGAGAGAGATTTGTAGGTTAGTGTTAGAAGTTTGAACTGAACTCTCTGAGAGACCAGTTGAGGAATTGAAAGAGGGGGGCAGCACCAGAGAACCGAGAGGAAAGATGGATGAAGTGAGCAGCAGAGTTTGGAATAGATTGGAAGGGCACCAGTCTGTTTGTTGGCAAACCACAGAGGATGGTGTTGCAGTAGTCCAGTCGGGATATGATGCGCTAGTATTTTAGTGGTACCAGGTGAGAGGAAGGGATGGATGTGGGAGATATATTAAGCTGAGGACAGGAAGTGGCTAGGGAGTGAATGTGAGGTGTGAATGAGAGAGAGGAGGCCAAAATGACTCCCAGGCACCGAGCTTAACTAGTTGCAGTTATTGTAAGATTATTTACAAAGATTGTGGTGTTAGAGAGGGGAGGGGAGTGAGACTCCAGAGTTTTTGGAGGGACAGTGGGCCAGAAAGTAGGACTGTCCCACCAAAAGAGGGACATCTGGTCAGTTTACCTCTCCCTCAGTTATGAGGGTACAGACTTTCACTGCCTGGCAGAAGTTTCATGATCAGCAGCAGCAAATGATTTGAGGTCCATTTTTCCAGTACAAAGTCAGGAGTGAAATGGGGGCTACTCAAGCACTGATCATTATAGATAAAGAAGAAGCTTTCTTTACATCATTCTGAGTTGTATTTTACATTTATTTTACATCACCCGGACCCTGTTGTGGAATAAACTCAATCCTTTGTTAACACTACCTCAACTCCCTGCCTGACAAGTCTGCCCCAACTCCTTTCTCCATACCTGGCCTTATTGTACCCCCCCAAGACACCTCAGCCCATGTTTTCCACCGCAATACTTATTGCCCCAGCATCAGGATTGTGGAGGCATACACATTTCGGCCACTGTGTCTTCCCCTAAGGATTCAATATCATCTTTTAAGTTTCATTTTCACCCCACTCCATAATTTCCCCTTGCAATGCTATAGCCTTGGCTGATGAACAGCTTGGAGAGTATGGCCAGTAAATTTCTGGGCCTCATCGGCCCCCGATTAGAAAAAGCTGAAATATTTGAAAAAGCTTTTTGAGGGCTGCCAAATAATTTTTTTTTTTTTACTTAGTCAAGTAAAGGTTGAAGAGGAAGTCCAATTATTTTAACATTTCCCTCCTCCTGTGCTAAGCCTGATTCAGGGATCAAAAAAAATCCACTCACTTGATCACGGCAGCCCTCCTTCAATGCCAGCATTGAGCCATCTGCATGGAAACTGTGAGAGTTTGGGGTATTGTGTGGTCTGTCAGTCAACTGCAACTGCCAATCAAGTTGGCGGCTGGCCATTCAGAGCCCTGTCTTCCTACTGGCTAACGAGTGAGTGCATTTTTATATTTTAATGCCCAATTCCAGCTTAGCACAGGGGACAACTGCAAGGCAAATATTGAAATGATTGGACTTCCTCTTTAAGCTGATATCTGTCAGGATTCCAGGATCTTTGTGATTCCTTGTGTCTGAGCATTGGGTTGGGGAGAGGAGGTGACGACATAAACATTCTTTCTGGTTACACCCAGTTTCGGACTGGCCACCAGAGCACCAGGGGATCCTCCATTGGGCTAAAAGATTTCCTTTGGTGTGTCCCAAGAATGATTTTCTTTGTCGGGCCCAAGGTGCTCCAGTCCAACACTGGCTGTACCTAAACTTTGCAGCAAACTATTGATGTGCACTGAAAATTTCTTAGACTCCATTTCTGCTGGCCATGGAACTGTAATGAATTAGACCTGTGTCATGATACTAGCTGTGACCAGATGATCAGAGCACATAAGCCGGTTATAAATCCACAGAGATATGAAATCATTTTAGCAGGAAGATGTTTTTTCCAGAATATATCTAATAACGAATAAGTTGGATGGATAACAATACAGTTTCCATATTTATGAGTAAGAGAGAATGCTGATGTAATACCATGAGTCTTAGAGATTATAAAGCTTGGTAAGGCTGAATTATGTGACACTTAGTAACTCTTAGCTAACATACTAAGATGCCAAAAGAGAGGACAGCACTCTTTGAATGAGATTTGTAACAACCAGAAATATAAAGAATACATTGATATTAAAGTGGCCTAATTAGACTTTTGGTTCACTCTCTAAGGTTCCAAGGGGGCATCCCGATTTGGAATTCTCTACAGTGCAGCAATCTAAATAAATCAGGTGATGCACTCACTTGCTTTAGGGTTCCTGCTATGATTCTATGCGGCACAAGGCACTGCTAAGCATTGTGCACCTACTAGTGACAGGGCAGCTGCAGTTCCATCTCCTGTATGCTACATGGAACCACCACAGGAACCTAGAAGAAAGGTGAGTGCACTCCTTAATCTTAAGCCTTATTTAGATCAGATTTCTGTGGGCATCCGAAACCTGGAGACCTTCTTGGATATTTAGAAAGCTCCACTATATTTCATTCAAATAGACGAAGACAGACAGATTCTTAGCTAGTTCCTTCTTGTTTGTCAGTGACCTTGTGGGGAAGATTTGGATGAGCTCAATTTGTTAACAATAGACAAGAACGTGAGACTAACAGAAATGTTTTGGTTATAATTGTGGACATTTTGTGAATATTTTTAAAGCAATACCAATGGCACCTCTAATATTCTTTTGACAGTTGTTGCTTTTTTGCTATACCAGCATTCAAAGCGATTAACTAGCTAAACTTTAAAAACAATCGCCTGGTAGCTTAACTGATGCAGTATCAGTCCTATTCTGCCTTGTTTCTCTGGTCACAGAAAGGAAGGGGCATTTCTTTTTCATCTGTCTCTAACACCTGACCACCAATACAACTCTAAGGCTTATGCCAGGTTGACACCCCCTCTGTTACTGATAGGCTACATAGGCTAGAATCAACTCCAGCTCACTTCAATGCAATACGTGTGCTTGCATCACTCAACCATGCCACTCCCATCACAGAGGACAGCACAACATGATAATTAATAATAATTATGCTTATAGTGGCCATTGTGTGCTTACGCACACATGAAATGATACCTCCGCATTTTCTCATCCGTGCACACACATGTGAATTACACTCAGTGGATACACCAGTGAATAAGCACCATATCACTGATTACACACTAAGGGGCAGTGAAGTGCACATGTGCCCACATTGGTGGGCTGCCCTAAACTCAGCCCCCGGGGAGCAGTTGAGAGTTAGGGCACATCAGTCATGTCCCATGGCTAGAAATCAAACCTGCAACCTTTCGGTAACAAAGCTGGATGAATACCTCTAGGCCATGACTGCCCATGAGGTAAAATTGTAACTTAAAATTACACTGACAATATAGATCATTACCATGTGTAGTTAAAGGCAGACAATACCAAACAGACAAAACAGGAAAGAAACAGATATACAGAAAGGCCGGACACATATATATCAGAAGGAAAGCATTTCAGGCAAAGACAGACATCACATTAAAACATCACCTATTTGTTTGCAAATCTATATACTACCGTGTTTATTAGCTGGTATCAAATGCATAACCTAAGAAATACATCAGTAGTATATGTAAGCCCTGGATACTGTGTGCTGGAATATAAAGTCAGATTTAGTTATAGTTAGCTATGAATGTGATTCCCCTGAGAATCCACAAAGAGCTCCAAAGTTTGGGATGTCCTTGACATCCGACTAAATGTGGGAATGTTGTGACCCCTTTTTGGATGTTTCTCACAATGAGGCATTTCTGAGGCCATACCCCTGCCATATATCAAGCTAAAAAATGTGTTGCATGCTGGGTCTTAAAAACAAGGCCATGGGACATCTTCTTAGACTTCTCTATAGGCTTTGGCCAGGTTTACTTATTTCTGCAGTTTAGGCATTTCCCATAAATAAATGCAGACATTTATTGTGTCCTTACTGAGTTTAAGCTGCTCCTGACACAACTAAACTCCTCGTCTGAGCCCCAGCACTTACTGTCAGTCCAGCTCTGTGTTTAAATGTGGTACAGACATCCCATGTATCGCTCTTATGGAGAGCGTGCACAGCAGGGGAGGAGAGGAAGTTGCTGTGTGCACTTCCTGTGTCACATATGAAAACAGCTATGAGTCACAGCGCTGTGTTGATATGTGCAGGGCCTCGGCTTCAGCAGTGATTCTGACCATGGACATCCCAAAGAAATTACCTAGGAATTCCATCTAGCAATCATTGTGACAGGAATAAAATTCGTATTTAAGTTGAATACAACCTAAAATAGCTGTGTCAATGCTTTCTGTAATTCAGAGGTAGGACAGAGTGTTGGCATGGTGGGGGGTAAATTAAACGGTTTTCTAGACTGAAAGCCATGGTTCCTTTTCCCAGCTACACAGGCTTACAGCATGGCAAAATAACTAATATATATATACATATATATATATATATATATATATATATTATATATAATATATAATGTCATTGTTCCCTCTTCCTTCGGTCACTTCTGGCACACTCCACCCTGCTCCTCCCCCTCTTCCTTCACAATCTACAGTGTGCAGAAACTCCCACCGAGTAGGGCGCTGTTTTGCAACCATCTGTCCCCACCTCCTGCAGCACACGTCCTTCCCTATCTTATATAATGTACCGTATTTTCTCACTATAAGATGCAGATGCACCTACCCATAAGACGCACCTAGGATCTTTGAGGAGGAAAAAAAAAATATTCTTAACCAAATGGTGTGCTCAAATAGTCCCCCCCCCCCCAGAAACAGGACGTGGCAGAACACCCCCAATCACCCCTATACCAGGTAATTTGACAGATTCCCCATCCTCAAAAACAAGTAGCATGCTTCATATGTAACAGTGTGCAGCCCCCAATCCACCATAGGACAGGCAGTGTGGCAGATCATCCCCGCCATACCGAACTGCCACTGAGTTAGTTCAAATTTTCATATCTGTATCGCGATCCGGAAGCCGCCACTCTCCACAGCCAGCATGCGCTGATGCATCAATTACCTCGGCGCACCTCTTTGTGCATCATTGATGCATCAGTGCACGCTGGCTGCCAAGTAGCAGCTTCTTCTGGATCACGGCACAGGTAAGACTTTTTTTTCTCTAACTAACTGACCCAGTGGCGGTCATGGATGGGGGTCTGCCGCATTGCCTTCGCCCTATAAGACGCTCTGGCATTTCCCCACAACTTTTGGGGAAAAATAAGTGCATCTTATAGGGTGAAAAATACAGTATGTGTCTAATGTTCATATTCTCCATGTTGCTTCTGAATGCCAGATTCTGTTAGTGACTGTAATGAGTAAGGATGTTGGATACCGTCATTGTTATGTAATAGGAATGACTGAGTCTAGGATTAATGGGAATCTGAGGCTGATTTTAGGGAGGTTCTTTAAATTCCCAGGACTCTGTTGTAAGTTTGCAGTGATGCAGTATATTGTTAGATCAGAAGCCATCAAGTGTTTGAGATGCGCCAGTCCTATGCGTCTTTAGGAAACAAAAGTAATGTAAGACTACATCTTTGAAACAACAGCTTGGAAACTGTGCTTGTGTACAGCCAAGATACGAATTGTGTTTCCACATCCAGGAAATTGGATCAGGAATATTGAGCCGTGGCCTTGGGACAATAACAGCGCAAGAAAATCTGTCAGTCTGCGATCTTTGGATGGCATGTGTGCAATATATGGGCGCGACTCAACAGGACAACTGCACATTGTGAAGGTGTGTGACAGACAGAAATAGCTCCAATGGCCCCTTTAGCCAACCAGCCCGGCACACCAGGCAACCCACAGAGAGCGAATAGCCAGTCCATGGTACTAGAGCTTTATCAGCCCCTATGCCCTTTGTCACAGGTCTGATACATCACAGGAAGGATACTGGGCCCATGCCAATGAGCATCAGGCCTTTCTATACCCCCAACGCCCAGGAAGGGGGTGTGAGTAATCAGGCAGAGTTTCGGCTGTTGGACACTTTAGACTGATAAGGTACCTTGGACCCTTACCAGTTCTCACAGGGTTATAGTCACAAAAACACACACCGAATGTAAAATGAATTTAATAAAGTAAATTAACTACAGTATACTGTCCTCCGCTGTCTTCTTCAGTGCTGGATGGAGTCACTCTGTACAGCACTCATGTCCTTCGGGCAATAGTGGTAAAAGTGACCAGGCTGCCAACATTTAGATCTCAGGGATACTTCTACACTGGCATCCTGCTGGGGGTAATGCCAGGCAGAGAGAGGTTTTGAGCCTTCAGAGAAGGGGCCTATGGTGTCTCCTCCATGTGACTTACCGTGGAGGGGAGGAACGTGAAAGGGAAGCACCAGGACGTTCTCTCTATATCATTAGTGAGGTGCTGTAGAAGACAGTGAGGGAATTTAAAGGGTTATTCCACTTTCAATGGCATATTTTAAAGTTTCCATTATTGTGTGCCAAAATCATGTCTTCAAGATAATTTTTTATTTTTTTATTTTCTATTTGTTTGCAACTCTATGTTAAAAAAGAAAACATCAACTGGTGCATTAGATGTACAGATCAGAGACTTCTTTACACTAGCCTGCCAATCATCTGATTGACTAAGACACAGGTGACAGATTTAACCCAGTCTGCTGTAATTCAGATTATTCAGATATGGAAGATCACAGTCTTGTATTTTAGTAGCTAAATGGTTACTAGCAGCCTTCCCAGCTGCCAAAGCAGCTGCTCACCTGTTACAGTGGAAGGATTCTAGGATATGTTGTCAGTACTTTTTACTCAAGGCCAGAAAAACCACTCCCATCTTAGGACCACAGACACATAGGAATATAGGAAACTCGGAAACAGCATGCTGAGTCTGGGGACTCAATCCTAATACACAGGTTTATTTTTCATTCTAGAAGAGAAAAACAATAAGGCGAACACAAAAAAACAGACAAAAGGGGGTTTCCTTCAGAGATTACTTTTAAATGTATTTATTTTTAAGTTTATTCATTTTAAATTTGGTGTGTGTGTATTCTTTATTACTTTAACCATGTTTATATCGGTAAGGGATCCAAGATACCAGTTCAAAGGATAGAGGGGTGACATTCTACCTGCCGACAGTGGTGGGTGGCATGCCAAAAACCCTACTCAAGTACATGCAGAGTAGGGATGAGCGAATCGATCCGGACGAACCCGGATTCGATCCGAATTTCAGGAAAAATTTGATTCGGATCGAATCCGAATTTCCCCGCGATTCGATCGCTCGAAGTTTTCCTTTAACATCCATTCATTTACATTTACAGGCATTCTAAGATGGCGGACGGGACATGTCTGGACATCTATCCCGCGCCAGTGCAAGCTGGGGCAGTCACATGCAGCCTATCAGCAGCCAGCAAGCCCGGTGACGTCACAGCGCTATTTAAGTCGGCCATCTTGCTTTTCCTTCCTCATTTCTCTATTGCATTCGTGAGAGACAGAACGTTGTAGTGAGAGAGAGAGGCAGTTAGACAGGCAGGGACAGACAGGGACAGGCTGGAGACAGGCAGGAGACAGACAGGAGACAGACAGAAAGTCAGCGAAAAACAGGGAAAGGTAGGAAAAATCGGAGGCACAGGGAGATTTTTTTTTTTTTCATCCAGCCTGAGTGTTACTAGCTGGCTGACAGGCTTTGTTAGCGTTTTCAGGCTGCTTATACTAACTGTGCATATATACTGAACTGATCTTAAGTCTGCTGTGAGGCATCCCATTCTGTGACTACACCAGCCTCTATTTAAGACCATATAACCATTTGCACTTATTCTAATTGAAATTAGGCCTGATAAAGACACTTTTGCTGTGCATAGCAATACTTGTCCCAGGTTCACTGCTGGGTTTTTAGGGCATCCCATTCTGTGACTACAGCAGCCTCTGTTTAAGACCATATAACCATTTGCACTTATTCTAATTGAAATTAGGCCTGATAAAGACACTTTTGCTGTGCATAGCACTACTTGTCCCAGGTTCACTGCTGGGTTTTTAGGGCATCCCATTCTGTGACTACAGCAGCCTCTGTTTAAGACCATATAACCATTTGCACTTATTCTAATTGAAATTAGGCCTGATAAAGACACTTTTGCTGTTCATAGCACTACTTGTCCCAGGTTCACTGCTGGGTTTTTAGGGCATCCCATTCTGTGACTACAGCAGCCTCTGTTTAACACCATATAACCATTTGCACTTATTCTAATTGAAATTAGGCCCGATAAAGACACTTTTGCTGTTCATAGCACTACTTGTCCCAGGTTCACTGCTGGGTTTTTAGGGCATCCCATTCTGTGACTACAGCAGCCTCTGTTTAACACCATATAACCATTTGCACTTATTCTAATTGAAATTAGGCCTGATAAAGACACTTTTGCTGTGCATAGCACTACTTGTCCCAGGTTCACTGCTGGGTTTTTAGGGCATCCCATTCTGTGACTACAGCAGCCTCTGTTTAAGACCATATAACCATTTGCACTTATTCTAATTGAAATTAGGCCTGATAAAGACACTTTTGCTGTGCATAGCACTACTTGTCCCAGGTTCACTGCTGGGTTTTTAGGGCATCCCATGTTGTTCTGTGACTACAGCAGCCTCTGTTTAACACCATATAACCATTTGCACTTATTATAATTGAAATTAGGCCTGATAAAGACACTTTTGCTGTTCATAGCACTACTGGACCCTGCCAGGTGTACTTACTGTTGGTTTTTAGGGCATCCCATTCTGTGACTACAGCAGCCTCTGTTTAAGACCATATAACCATTTGCACTTATTCTAATTGAAATTAGGCCTGATAAAGACACTTTTGCTGTTCATAGCACTACTTGTCCCAGGTTCACTGCTGGGTTTTTAGGGCATCCCATTCTGTGACTACAGCAGCCTCTGTTTAACACCATATAACCATTTGCACTTATTCTAATTGAAATTAGGCCTGATAAAGACACTTTTGCTGTGCATAGCACTACTTGTCCCAGGTTCACTGCTGGGTTTTTAGGGCATCCCATTCTGTGACTACAGCAGCCTCTGTTTAACACCATATAACCATTTGCACTTATTCTAATTGAAATTAGGCCTGATAAAGACACTTTTGCTGTTCATAGCACTACTTGTCCCAGGTTCACTGCTGGGTTTTTAGGGCATCCCATTCTGTGACTACAGCAGCCTCTGTTTAACACCATATAACCATTTGCACTTATTCTAATTGAAATTAGGCCTGATAAAGACACTTTTGCTGTTCATAGCACTACTGGACCCTGCCAGGTGTACTTACTGCTGGTTTTTAGGGCATCCCATTCTGTGACTACAGCAGCCTCTGTTTAAGACCATATAACCATTTGCACTTATTATAATTGAAATTAGGCCTGATAAAGACACTTTTGCTGTGCATAGCACTACTTGTCCCAGGTTCACTGCTGGGTTTTTAGGGCATCCCATTCTGTGACTACAGCAGTCTCTGTTTAACACCATATAACCATTTGCACTTATTATAATTGAAATTAGGCCTGATAAAGACACTTTTGCTGTTCATAGCACTACTTGTCCCTGCCAGGTGTACTTACTGCTGTTTTTTAGGGCATCCCATTCTGTGACTACAGCAGCCTCTGTTTAACACCATATAACCATTTGCACTTATTCTAATTGAAATTAGGCCTGATAAAGACACTTTTGCTGTGCATACACTTACTGCTGCCTGCCAGGTGCACTTCTGTTGGGGCATCCCATTCTGTAATATACCATACCCCTCTTTATTTACACTAAGCAGCTCTCTTATTTACACTGCTGCCAACTCCAGGGTGTGATTCATCCAATTTTTGGCCTCCTGAAGCCAACCCCAGTGTCTCTTTAAAGTAATATTTGGGCTCCTGCTGCTGCTGCTGCTGCCAACTCCAGGGTGTGAATCATCCAATTTTTGGGCTCCTGAAGCCAACTCCAGTGTCTCTTTAAAGTAATATTTGGGCTCCTGCTGCTGCTGCTGCCAACTCCAGGGTGTGATTCATCCAATTTTGGGGCTCCTGAAGCCAACTCCAGTGTATATTTGGGCTCTTGCTGCTGCTGCTGCTGCCAACTCCAGGGTGTGAATCATCCAATTTTTGGGCTCCTGAAGCCAACCCCAGTGTCTCTTTAAAGTAATATTTGGGCTCCTGCTGCTGCCAACTCCAAGGTGTGATTCATCCAATTTTTGGGCTCCTGAAGCCAACCCCAGTGTCTCTTTAAAGTAATGTTTGGGCTCCTGCTGCTGCTGCTGCCAACTTCTGCCAACTCCAGGGTGTGATTCATGCAATTTTTGGGCTCCTGAAGCCAACCCCAGTGTCTCTTTAAAGTAATGTTTGGGCTCCTGCTGCTGCTGCTGCCAACTTCTGCCAACTCCAGGGTGTGATTCATCCAATTTTTGGGCTCCTGAAGCCAACTCCAGTGTATATTTGGGCTCCTGCTGCTGCTGCTGCCAACTCCAGGGTGTGAATCATCCAATTTTTGGGCTCCTGAAGCCAACCCCAGGGTCTCTTTAAAGTAATGTTTGGGCTCCTGCTGCTGCCAACTTCTGCCAACTTCAGGGTGTGATTCATCCAATTTTTGGGCTCCTGAAGCCAACTCCAGTGTATATTTGGGCTCCTTCTGCTGCTGCTGCCAACTCCAGGGTGTGATTCATCCAATTTTTGGGCTCCTGAAGCCAATCCCAGGGTCTCTTTAAAGTAATGTTTGGGCTCCTGCTGCTGCCAACTTCTGCCAACTCCAGGGTGTGATTCATCCAATTTTTGGGCTCCTGAAGCCAACTCCAGTGTATATTTGGGCTCCTTCTGCTGCTGCTGCCAACTCCAGGGTGTGAATCATCCAATTTTTGGGCTCCTGAAGCCAACCCCAGTGTCTCTTTAAAGTAATGTTTGGGCTCCTGCTGCTGCTGCTGCCAACTTCTGCCAACTCCAGGGTGTGATTCATCCAATTTTTGGGCTCCTGAAGCCAACCCCAGGGTCTCTTTAAAGTAATGTTTGGGCTCCTGCTGCTGCCAACTTCTGCCAACTTCAGGGTGTGATTCATCCAATTTTTGGGCTCCTGAAGCCAACTCCAGTGTATATTTGGGCTCCTTCTGCTGCTGCTGCCAACTCCAGGGTGTGATTCATCCAATTTTTGGGCTCCTGAAGCCAACCCCAGGGTCTCTTTAAAGTAATGTTTGGGCTCCTGCTGCTGCCAACTTCTGCCAACTCCAGGGTGTGATTCATCCAATTTTTGGGCTCCTGAAGCCAACTCCAGTGTATATTTGGGCTCCTGCTGCTGCTGCTGCCAACTCCAGGGTGTGAATCATCCAATTTTTGGGCTCCTGAAGCCAACCCCAGTGTCTCTTTAAAGTAATATTTGGGCTCCTGCTGCTGCTGCTGCCAACTTCTGCCAACTCCAGGGTGTGATTCATCCAATTTTTGGGCTCCTGAAGCCAACTCCAGTGTATATTTGGGCTCCTGCTGCTGCTGCTGCTGCCAACTCCAGGGTGTGATTCATCCAATTTTTGGGCTCCTGAAGCCAACCCCAGTGTATATTTGGGCTCCTTCTGCTGCTGCTGCCAACTCCAGGGTGTGAATCATCCAATTTTTGGGCTCCTGAAGCCAACCCCAGTGTCTCTTTAAAGTAATATTTGGGCTCCTGCTGCTGCCAACTCCAGGGTGTGATTCATCCAATTTTTGGGCTCCTGAAGCCAACCCCAGGGTCTCTTTAAAGTAATGTTTGGGCTCCTGCTGCTGCTGCTGCTGCCAACTTCTGCCAACTTCAGGGTGTGATTCATCCAATTTTTGGGCTCCTGAAGCCAACTCCAGTGTATATTTGGGCTCCTTCTGCTGCTGCTGCCAACTCCAGGGTGTGATTCATCCAATTTTTGGGCTCCTGAAGCCAACCCCAGGGTCTCTTTAAAGTAATGTTTGGGCTCCTGCTGCTGCCAACTTCTGCCAACTCCAGGGTGTGATTCATCCAATTTTTGGGCTCCTGAAGCCAACTCCAGTGTATATTTGGGCTCCTGCTGCTGCTGCTGCCAACTCCAGGGTGTGATTCATCCAATTTTTGGGCTCCTGAAGCCAACCCCAGTGTCTCTTTAAAGTAATATTTGGGCTCCTGCTGCTGCCAACTCTAGGGTGTGATTCATCCAATTTTTGGGCTCCTGAAGCCAACCCCAGGGTCTCTTTAAAGTAATGTTTGGGCTCCTGCTGCTGCCAACTTCTGCCAACTCCAGGGTGTGATTCATCCAATTTTTGGGCTCCTGAAGCCAACTCCAGTGTATATTTGGGCTCCTGCTGCTGCTGCTGCCAACTCCAGGGTGTGATTCATCCAATTTTTGGGCTCCTGAAGCCAACCCCAGTGTCTCTTTAAAGTAATATTTGGGCTCCTGCTGCTGCCAACTCCAGGGTGTGATTCATCCAATTTTTGGGCTCCTGAAGCCAACCCCAGGGTCTCTTTAAAGTAATGTTTGGGCTCCTGCTGCTGCTGCTGCTGCCAACTTCTGCCAACTCCAGGGTGTGATTCATCCAATTTTTGGGCTCCTGAAGCCAACTCCAGTGTATATTTGGGCTCCTGCTGCTGCTGCTGCCAACTCCAGGGTGTGATTCATCCAATTTTTGGGCTCCTGAAGCCAACCCCAGGGTCTCTTTAAAGTAATGTTTGGGCTCCTGCTGCTGCCAACTTCTGCCAACTTCAGGGTGTGATTCATCCAATTTTTGGGCTCCTGAAGCCAACTCCAGTGTATATTTGGGCTCCTGCTGTTGCCAACTCCAGGGTGTGATTCATCCAATTTTTGGGCTCCTGAAGCCAACCCCAGGGTCTCTTTAAAGTAATGTTTGGGCTCCTGCTGCTGCCAACTTCTGCCAACTCCAGGGTGTGATTCATCCAATTTTTGGGCTCCTGAAGCCAACTCCAGTGTATATTTGGGCTCCTGCTGCTGCTGCTGCCAACTCCAGGGTGTGAATCATCCAATTTTTGGGCTCCTGAAGCCAACCCCAGTGTCTCTTTAACCCTTTTGTTGCCAAGCACGTAACACCTACGTGCTGGCTTGGCTGGGCCTTAAGTGCCAAGCCCGTAGGTGTTACGTGCTTGACTTTGATCGCTTCTAGTTTAAAAAATAAAAATAAAAAATACTCACCTGACCCCTTGTTGGATCCGGCCGGGTCTCCTCTTTAATTTGGTGCCATCCGATCCCCCGTGGGGGGTCGGATGGCTCCAGGAGAGCCCCCGGAATAGGCCGCCCCCCCCCCCGCTTCTGCAGCAGCAGCTGCTAACTGTAAAAAAAAAAAAAAAATAAAAATGACATTCACTTACCTCCATGTGCGCTGGCTCCCGCTGTCCCTCCTCTTCACCTGGGGGGCCTCCGATCCCCCCCCAGGACTTACCGATCTTCAGGAGGGAGCCTGGGAGGCTCTCTCCTCTCTTCTTCAAGATGGCGACCGCCATCTTGCCTCTAAGCCCCGCCCCCTTGGGGGCGGGGCTTATGACGTCATCCCGGTCCCGATCACCGGCTTCAGCTTTCTCAGCTTCTCAGATGCCGGTGATCGGTGCCCTGGAAGGAGGTGACAGGAGATCCTCTGATCTCCTGCCTTCTCCTTCTCTGGATGCCGATCACAGGCATCTGTCAGCTGAGCGGCGAGGGACAAGAGCTTGCAATCGAAGGTAAGTACAGTAAAAAAAAATTATTTTTTTTTAATAAAATACTTTTTTTTATTGTGTGGTGTTTTTTTTTTTACAGTTAACCCTTTGTGAGCTGGTAAGGGGTCCATGAGACCCCTTATACCAGTTCACATGGCTGGGGGGGTGGCATTGCCATTAACCCCCGCACCCCCATTACCTGCCTCCCCAAAGGCCAGGGGGGGGCAGAAGAGCCCGGGCCCACATAGGCTATGTGGGCTCGTAGGCTGCAGGGTGGGGGGGCCACCAAAGCTGGCCCCCCCACTCTGTGCCTACAAGCCCCCATAGCTGGTCCCGGGCTGGTTACTTTGGGTAAGGGGGACCCCACGTCATTTTTTTTTTTTGATTTTTAAGGGTTTTTAACCCTTAAAAATCCAAAAAAAAATGGGGTCCCCCTCCCCGGGAAGGGGGACCCTATGTCATTTTTTTTTTTTAATTAACCATTTGTCATCCAGCAGCTATAAAAGACTTCTGGGCAGGAAAGGGTGTCTACCTATACATATGTGGTATCGCTGTAAGCGGGAGAAATTGGGGTTTCTCACGCAATAAGATTTTATTGACAAACTTACATTTTTTATTACAAAAAAACTCTACAAATTGTAAAAAAATATATTTTTTTTATTTTTTTTCACACATTTCACCCAAAAATGTTGAGAATACACCTAAAAAACACAAACAAGACATTTCATGTTAAAGCCCAGACTCTGTTGAAAAAAACAATATATAATTTTCCTGGGAAATCCCTGGAAATCCCTTCGAAAATGACAGTTGAACATGTGTAGCGCAAAACAGTCAAACTCAGTCTGGCAACAGGGAGTGGCAAATGCTGCAGGTAGGCTGGCAGCGAAAGGGTTAAAGTAATGTTTGGGCTCCTGCTGCTGCTGCTGCCAACTTCTGCCAACTCCAGGGTGTGATTCATCCAATTTTTGGGCTCCTGAAGCCAACTCCAGTGTATATTTGGGCTCCTGCTGCTGCTGCTGCCAACTCCAGGGTGTGATTCATCCAATTTTTTGGGCTCCTGAAGCCAACCCCAGTGTCTCTTTAAAGTAATATTTGGGCTCCTGCTGCTGCCAACTCCAGGGTGTGATTCATCCAATTTTTGGGCTCCTGAAGCCAACCCCAGGGTCTCTTTAAAGTAATGTTTGGGCTCCTGCTGCTGCTGCTGCCAACTCCAGGGTGTGATTCATCCAATTTTTGGGCTCCTGAAGCCAACTCCAGTGTATATTTGGGCTCCTGCTGCTGCTGCCAACTCCAGGGTGTGAATCATCCAATTTTTGGGCTCCTGAAGCCAACCGCAGTGTCTCTTTAAAGTAATATTTGGGCTCCTGCTGCTGCCAACTCCAGGGTGTGATTCATCCAATTTTTGGGCTCCTGAAGCCAACCCCAGTGTCTCTTTAAAGTAATGTTTGGGCTCCTGCTGCTGCTGCTGCCAACTTCTGCCAACTCCAGGGTGTGATTCATCCAATTTTTGGGCTCCTGAAGCCAACCCCAGTGTCTCTTTAAAGTAATGTTTGGGCTCCTGCTGCTGCTGCTGCCAACTTCTGCCAACTCCAGGGTGTGATTCATCCAATTTTTGGGCTCCTGAAGCCAACCCCAGTGTCTCTTTAAAGTAATGTTTGGGCTCCTGCTGCTGCTGCTGCCAACTTCTGCCAACTCCAGGGTGTGATTCATCCAATTTTTGGGCTCCTGAAGCCAACTCCAGTGTATATTTGGGCTCCTGCTGCTGCTGCTGCCAACTCCAGGGTGTGAATCATCCAATTTTTGGGCTCTTGAAGCCAACCCCAGTGTCTCTTTAAAGTAATGTTTGGGCTCCTGCTGCTGCTGCTGCCAACTCCAGGGTGTGATTCATCCAATTTTTGGGCTCCTGAAGCCAACCCCAGTGTCTCTTTAAAGTAATGTTTGGGCTCCTGCTGCTGCTGCTGCCAACTCCTGCCAACTCCAGGGTGTGATTCATCCAATTTTTGGGCTCCTGAAGCCAACTCCAGTGTATATTTGGGCTCCTGCTGCTGCTGCTGCCAACTCCAGGGTGTGATTCATCCAATTTTTGGGCTCCTGAAGCCAACCCCAGTGTCTCTTTAAAGTAATTTTTGGGCTCCTGCTGCTGCCAACTCCAGGGTGTGATTCATCCAATTTTGGGCTCCTGAAGCCAACCCCAGTGTCTCTTTAAAGTTATATTTGGGCTCCTGCTGCTGCCAACTCCAGGGTGTGATTCATCCAATTTTTGGGCTCCTGAAGCCAACCCCAGTGTCTCTTTAAAGTAATGTTTGGGCTCCTGCTGCTGCCAACTTCTGCCAACTCCAGGGTGTGATTCATCCAATTTTTGGGCTCCTGAAGCCCACTCCAGTGTATATTTGGGCTCCTGCTGCTGCTGCTGCCAACTCCAGGGTGTGATTCATCCAATTTTTGGGCTCCTGAAGCCAACCCCAGTGTCTCTTTAAAGTAATATTTGGGCTCCTGCTGCTGCTGCCAACTCCAGGGTGTGATTCATCCAATTTTTGGGCTCCTGAAGCCCACTCCAGTGTCTCTTTAAAGTAATATTTGGGCTCCTGCTGCTGCTGCTGCCAACTCCAGGGTGTGATTCATCCAATTTTTGGGCTCCTGAAGCCAACCCCAGGGTCTCTTTAAAGTAATATTTGGGCTCCTGCTGCTGCTGCTGTCAACTCCTGCCAACTCCAGGGTGTGATTCATCCAATTTTTGGGCTCCTGAAGCCAACTTCAGTGTCTCTATAAAGTAATCTTTGGGCTCCTGCTGCTGCTGCTGCTGCTGCCAACTCCAGGGTGTGATTCATCCAATTTTTGGGCTCCTGAAGCCAACTCCAGTGTCTCTTTAAAGTAATATTTGGGCTCCTGCTGCTGCTTGCAACTCCAGGGTGTGATTCATCCAATTTTTGGGCTCCTGAAGCCAACCCCAGTGTCTCTTTCAGCCAATGTTTGGGCTCCTGCTGCTGCTTGCAACTCCAGGGTGTGATTCATCCAATTTTTGGGCTCCTGCTGCTGCCAACTCCAGTGTCTCTTTAAAGCAATGTTTGGGCTCCTGCCCCTCATAGTGATGCCACTTCAACTCTCTTGAATTCAATTGCGCCGCTCTGCGATTCTATTAGCGATGCCTTTGATCTGCATGTGATATTTATTCAAAGTATTATTTAACTAACCCAGCACGCATCATGTGCGTGTTACAGCAAGGCAGAATGGTTTACAACCCTATTGAGGCTCTAGGAGGCTCAGAAATAGCCGTTTTTAATAGCGATTCGTCGCGAATTTATTCGGGTCGAAACGATTTTTGTCGGAAAATTCAGCGAATCAGTCGAATCGAATTTTTTAAAAGTTCGCTCATCTCTAATGCAGAGGAGCCTGGTGTGCATCAGCATCCCTGGACCTGCTCCAAAAGGACTGGTAAATCACCAGGGCCGGTGACTCCATGCCTTGTCTTGCTGGCCCCTATGACTTGTGCACTGGGTTGGTTGGCTCAGGTTGTTTTGATAAATAAAAACATAAAAAATAAGGAAAATTAACTCACATTAACAATTACATACATTTAGAAACGTGCTGTGTACCTTTTAACTTGCTTCAAAGTGTATTCACACAAAACACACAAAAAGCCCACTGCTGATTCACCGCACATTATACTCATGAAAGTCTTTCCAGTGCCCTTGTTATATTTTTGTGCATTTTTTTCGCCTATGCTAATTGTAAAACCACAAAAATATGTAAAAAATGCATGGCTGGATTGCGTGAACCTGAAGAGAAACAATCAAACACAGGCATTAATGATGGCAGCACAATGCCAGCTCTTCAGCCTTCCTCTGATGTTACATCACAGAAGTCGCGGTCTAGGCTGACTCCATATGTTATATCTGTGAAGATCAGAGCCTAGAAATTCATATGCAGCTGTCCTCACACTGGGGCACTTTCCAAAGAATTTGGACATATTCAAAGGCACTTGCAAAATACATCATCCAACATCTGTTTTTTGAAGAAATCTGTTAAAAAATAACAAGCTCAGTTCCAAGTGATCTAAGAGAAAAGTTGGGTTACAACAAAATCAGCTTGCTCAAGTTATTAGTTATTAAACCCCCCAAAATAAAAAAAAGTGTCTGTGCATAGCAGGTAGTAGGTTTTCAACTGTTAAATAATCAAGAGATTGGTCTGCTCTGCGAAAAAAACTGGTGCTGAATTACCCCCTTTGATTCAGCACCAGATACAAAAACTGCACTACGTTATTTTTGGAGGAAAACCTATCATAGCATTCAGGTGTTGATTCAGCTCCAGATGTGCACCTGGTACTAAATAGAAGGCTAGTTTTGGAGTGGCGTTTGGAATTTTGAGAGTAAAAAGTATCATCCTCTTTCATTTGTGCACATTTTATGTGACAGGCCTCTGCCAATGCTGTCCTAAAATGACATCATAGGCAGCACTCCTGTGACTGTTAGCAGATTGTGAGCCCAACACACCATCAATCCTGACCCCATGTTTGGTCCCTGGAGTGATATAGGAACCATTGGCTTTGGCGTAGGCTCAGATCCAGCAATCTGGTGAGTTGCTGATCACTGGACTAGCACTGATTATCTGCGAGTGACAAAAGGTAAGTAAATCCTTTAATAATGTTTTTCTGTCCCATTCCTCCCACTTCCCCTAAACCTAACTGGGTCTCAAAATAAGACAAATAGTGTATAGTGAAAGGTCCATTTCTCATTTCTTTCTGCCTATGAAGCTGACCTCACAAAATCTGACAATTTTATCTTAAAAACAAACATGTTTATTGAGATTCATATCATTAAAATTATTCACAGTGTTCCACAAAAAATACATAAAAAATACCATTCATCTTAATTTGCTTAACTCATTGTATACATTCTTACACATGTTTATATATTACTAGATGGTAGATCTAAATTGCTGTTATTCTTCCATCTGCATTTGATGCATAAATGTAGTCCTCAAATAGTGCCAGAATTGGGGCTTACTAGTTTCGCCTATGTGGCTTCCTCAGCAACCTCCAATTATTCTCATTCAAAGTACATATGATTCATGTAATTCTATCAAAGAGGCACTCTGTGGGGTAACTGCTGTCTAGCGTTTTTTCATTTCTATGTGCATGCTCAGTGGTGGAAGGACTCCACTGTGACCCAAAGAACGTGGCCAAGCTCTCTTGCAGCCTAGATTTGAGACCAGCTAAGGTTGGGTCACACTTTAGTTGGTGTCACTTTATGGGCCAACAATACTGGGTCTCAAAATAGTTTGCTGCTCTATAAGTGCTACGTCAGAGTCCTAATCTGCATCACAGATCACATGGAGCGGAATCTCCAAAGGGCATGCCTCTGGAGTATTTAAGCTTCATTCCCCAGCAGCAGGGAATTCCCACTGGTGGGATACCAGGGTGTACAGATTTGAAGCCCAAATGCTATTAGATTGGTCACTATGACCGCTTCTGTCTGCGGAAGTGCAGTCGTCTTAGGAAGTGGAAACCGTCTTAAGATTCACAGGAGCAGTCAGAGTATGGCATCCATCACTGGATGAAGTGGTGCTAGGGGTATGTATAATTTGGGTCCCATGAAGAGAATAATACCCAACAGGCATAGGTTCTTTTAACCCAGGCATAGGTTCTTTTAACCCTTCTGTCTGCCTACTTGAGATGTTGTCACGCTCTACAAACCATTTTGCATTATGTTTTACTGTGTTATTCTAAGTATGCAGCACGTCCTGCTCCAGATAGTATTCATAACAGCTGGGATATAGTCCACAAGAGGGCGCTTTACTGCAGAGATTGCAAAAAAGAGGCCCCTCCCGGTCCATATATACCCGGAACCTCCCACTAATTCCCCAGTTCCTTCTCTGCAGTGGGCTGCGAAGGTCAAGATGATGGCTTCTCTCCTCGCAGGTAAGCTGGGCTTCACAGCCCCTGGCCCTATTCCCACCCGTTCCACCTTTACTTGCCTCCCAGCCTTGGCTGCATGGTCGGGTGATGGTAGGCAGCACCTATTAGAGGTGCTTTACTGAAGATTGCTCCCCCGCAAATCCCCCACCAAAGGGTAGACGGCACAGGTTTGGTGAGCCTGTATTTGGAATGCCCCGTCCGCTTTAGCCCTCCCTTACATGTCCCAAATGTAATCAAGGGTTTCTACTTCCCCCTTCTCCCGTTTGCCCTGTTCGTCGGGGGGGCTGTCAGTGTCCGTGTATACTGTATAAATCGCGCTGGCATTGTGCTCAGCGTTCCTCCTCTCCTCCTGTTCTTTCTTGTTTGAAAGACCCGCGCGCGCGCGCGCCGGCGTCCGCGGGGCGGTGTCATCACACCGGGGCCGGCTGCACGCTGATTGGCTGCGGGGCGGCCTGCCTCAACAGCGAGGTCTCCCTATCCCTTTATCATCTGTGGGGGAGGCCAGACGTGGATCTGTTAGCTTCTCGCCAAAATCACAAGCTGCCAGCATTTGTTTCCCTGTCCCAGGATCCCCTGGCTCTGGCGGTGGATGCTCTGTCCTGGCAGGGTCTAGGTCTCCTGTACCTCTTCCCTCCGTTTCCTCTTCTGAGCAAGGTTCTGCGCAAGTTGGTTCAGGAGCAGGTGCCAGCCATTCTGGTGGCCCCCAGGTGTGGTTAGCCGACGTCGTGCGGCTGGCAGTGGATCAGTACGCTCTACCCTTGGTTCTGGACCTTCTCACTCAAGGACGGCTCTGTTATCTCAATTTACAAATGCTGGCTTTGACGGCCTGGCTGCTGAAACCGCCATTCTGAAGGAGGAAGGTTTGTCTGTTTCGGTGGTTCCTACTCTTGTCAGTGCTAGGAAGAAGTCCTCCTCCACTATTTACTATATTATTATTATTATTATTATTAATATTTACTATAGGACCTGGTGGACCTACATTGACTGGTGTGAGTCTAGGGCCTTTCCCTGTCGTGTGTTCTCCATTCCTAGGATCCTGGAGTTCCTGCAACATTTGGATATGGGTTTTCAGCTCAGCACCTTGAAGGGTCATGTGTCCGCCTTGGCTGTTTTCTTCCAGAGGTCCTTTGCTCTACATCCTCTGGTCAAGACCTTCTTCCAGGGGGTCACTCATGTGCGCCCCTGCAAACCCATGGTACCGGTCTGGGATTTGAATTTGGTTTTGTCCATCCTTTAGGGTCCTCCTTTTGAACCTGTGCATGAGGCTGCCTTGTCTCTCCTTACCCTGAAGGTTGCCTTTTTGGTGGCTATTACCTCTGTCCGGCGTGTTTCTGAGTTGGCGGCTTCCTTCTTTGTGCCCTAATCCTGGTAATCCCGAGAGGGCCTTGCACTCTCTGGATGTTGTCAGGAATTTGAAATACTACCTGGTGGCTACTGCTCCTTTCAGGAAGACGGACGCCTTGTTTGTGGTTCCATCGGGTCCCAAGAAGGGGCTGGCTCCTGCTAAATCTACTATTAGCAAATGGATCCGTCAGGCCATTGTTAGGGCCTATTCTACTAGGGAAAAGGATCCTCCTTTCCATGTTACTGCTCATTTTACCTGTACTGTTGGGGCTTCCTGGGCCTTCCAGCACCAGGCTTCTGTTGAACAAGTTTGTAAGGCTGCTACGTGGTCTTCTGTTCATACCTTTTCCAAGTTTTACAAGGTTGATGTTCGGGTCTCAGCGGATGCTGTTTTTGGCCGTAAGGTTCTGCAGGCAGCAGTGAACTGCGCGTTGTTGCTTTTTTGGGATCCCCACCCATTTATGGACACTGCTATTGGATGTCCCATCTGTTATGAATACTATCTGGAGCAGGACGTGCTGCATACTTAGAATAATACAATTCTGTGATTACTCACCTTGTAGAATTGGTATTATAAGTATGCAGCACGTCCTGCTCCATCCCACCCTGATTACTTTATTCTTGGATCCTCTTTATAGTGATTTGTTCCTTATTAACATGGTTAAATTTGTTATTGGCTTCTCCTGGTTCCCTTACTGCTTTGTTATACTGGGGAATTAGTGGGAGGTCCCGGGTATATATGGAACGGGAGGGGCCTCTTTTTTGCCATCTCTGCAGTAAAGCGCCCTCTTGTGGACTATATCCCAGCTGTTATGAATCATTATCTGGAGCAGGACGTGCTGCATACTTATAATAACAATTCTACAAGGTGAGAAATCACACAATTGTATTTTTTGCAGGAATTTCCAGAGATTTCCAGGAAAATTTTATATTTTCTTTTTGGCCAGAGTCTGGGCTTTAGCAAGAAATGTCTAGTTTGTAATTTTTTTGTGATTTCATAATATTTTTTAAATAAAAAAAAAATTCAAGAAAACTGTATAGCATGTGGAAGCCCCATTCCGCACAATTGCAACGGTACCACATATGTATAGTCAGCCCCCTATTCCTGACCAGAAGACCCCCCCAAACCGAATGGAGCGCTTTATGACATTGTTAAATGAAATACAACTACTGTCCAGACTATCAAGGGCTACATTTTAAATAAAAATTGGCATAGGGCCTGAGGATAGAATTACTCTCTGGGGGGGGGGGGGGGGTCCACTCTTCCTTGTAATAACAGCCCCAGCACAAGCTATGTGGGCTTATAGACCAGGGTGCTGGGGCCAATCTGGGTGGCCCACAGCCCTGAGGACTACAAGCCCCCATAGCTCTCATGGCCTATGGGCTCTTCTTCTCCCCCCCCCCCTTTAATTTAATAAAAGGACATTTTTCCCTTTACTTACCTCCGATCCAGCGCCAGTCACATTTCCCGCATCAATCATAGCTGCGCCGGCTGCTGATGGGTGGAATTGGAGTCCCCTGCTCCCGCACCCACCCTCCATCGATCACTGACCAGCTTCTGACAGCTTGCCCGCTGCCAGAGGCGGCCTTTTATACTCGAAGACATCATCCCCCTCCTCCTATAAAGGACCCTCCCTGTGGTGACCAGCCAGATGCTGGGAGCTGGCACACAGGGCAGATAATGGGTGTGAAGACCTGTAAAGACCCCAGAGGAGGGGAACATATGCCCCCCAGGGGGGAAGAGGAGGCCTCCAGCTTTGGATCCATGCTGAAGTTGAGCGTAGAATCTACAGGCTTGGCATTTAATGGGTTAAAGTAATGGCAATAAAAGGACAGCAAGGAGCTCACATGAAGCCTGAACCCTGTGTGTCTCCCCCATTTTTGCAGCGCGCTGCAGATGCTGTAACAGGTCTCCAAAGTTGGCCCTCCTTTCCATTCCTCCATGACCACTCTTGCTTGGCTCTCTTACATTTAGTGCTGAGGGAAAGGAGTGGTATTTCTACCAAATTTGGTGAATGATAATTGAGAAATGGAAAGCAAAAGAGGGAAACATTGACATTGAGACCTACTACAGTGCACTACCAGAAATACAGTAGAGTCAGAGTAGAGTCACATGGAACAAGTTACAGAAGAGCTGCTTGCTTCCTTATTATTGCCATTACCTGGACTGTCCCTTTATAACATTCAATGCTTGTAGGGGTAGGAGGGCTGGAAAGCACTTTCTGGCAGTGGCAGGTGACAATGATGCCCCCCGTCTAATTACATGCACCCTCACCAACCAGGGGATATGAATAGCCCAGTGCCCATTGACATTGAATTCCAGCAGGGCCTGTGCTGAAAGGCTTAGTGGCTGGTGTCCTAACATGACCAAAATCTTTCTGTAAATGGTTGACAAAACATACTCATGTATGACCTGTATAATAATTTCTGAAATAGCTAGAAATGTATTTTTCTTTATGGCAACCACACATATCTAAGCACATAACAAATCTGGTCTTATGCATTTCTGGTTTTATAAGGGCAGCTGGTTGTTGAGCTACATTTCTGCTGCTGCTTATATTTTCCTGGACTCTCTCCCTTTGCCCAGATGTTCAAAGTGTGTCTGTCGCTGCAGAATGTCCCTTCATATCATGGCCACATGTACACAGCATGACTGTGTGTGGTGGTGGGGGTGGGCGGTGGCAGCTTGGCTTGATATAGACATCTAATTATAGAGAGATGAAGATGTGTGTACCTTGGGTAACAAAAAAGTTGTGGATTGTATCTTGCCATTGTGTTATACATAACTTGCAATTTCCAAAGGCCGCTGTTGCTCAGTGAAACAATGCACACCCTCTCCTCACATCTGCTTTTGCTGTGTAGCTTTTGGCTCTTTCCAGCATTTCCCTCAGACATATGGATACAATCCCAAACCCGATTTGTCTGCTGAGAATCAACCCAAGACCTATAAAGTAAAATTACATCTTACCCACTCCCAACCTGCAACTGTGCACACACACTGATTACCAGATACACAAAGTTCCGGTTGAGCAAGCAAATTTGGCTTTGGCTTTTGTTGGGTCTGCAGTGCCTGAAGATAGAATTACCTCAATTAATATTCACTTTTATCCCGAAATCCAAAATCTAACTAGTGGTTCCAAAAGCTTGGAGTAATGGAATCTGTTTTGGCTTTTCAAACAGAGCAAAACATTTAGAAAATGTGCAAAGTGCAGCAACACATGACTGTTCAAATGTCTTATAGTAATATAGTAATAAGATCAGTAACAAAATATGTTAGTTTGGCTGCTATTTATTACTCCTGTGTGTGACATTCTAATTTCCTATTTTATGATATGCATAGATCACTTCTCCGCTTTTTTTATTGGTAAAATAAACATGGCTTGAGTCAGGGAGTTATAAAGACCTTGCACTCATGAGTAGTGGTAGGTGAACCCAAACCACAAAGTTCGGGTTTGTACCAAACTTTTCCAGTTCACAAACACGGACTTCAGCCAGAAGTCCATGTTCGAGTTCTGCATCCAGCCCGAACACAGAAAAGCTGGTTGATGGGCTGCTGTAAAACTTACTTGAACCCCATGATCCTGATGGCAGTGGCATTCCTTTGAAATGGTCCACAACCGGGGCCACAGAAAAATGGACGGCGCTCCCCATGATTGAGGATTGAGCAATGCCAGCTAGCACTAGGAATGTCCTCACTCATGGGGAGCGGCGGACATTTTTCTGTGGCCCCGGCCAGGGACCATTTTTAAAGGAACACTTTCTGACAGAAAGGGGGTTGTGGGTTTCAGTCCCTAAACCCAAACTTTTAATCAAAGTTTGGCTGAACTTTGGGGGGTTCACTCATCCCTACTCATGAGCCAACATTTACAACCAAATAGCATGTGGCTTGTAGCTTAAGTCTTTAAAAAAAAAAATATGGTGCCAAGTTCATTTTCCTCATGACTCACATAGAAGCCTTACTGTTACTCAGACCCCAAATATTCTGTGGTTCCAGCCAGGCATATCACAGAAATGCAGAGCCATTGCTTTAGTTATCTTTCATAAATCGGCCATTAAATCTCACTCCCTGGGGCATAAAAACTTAACAGAATTAGTATGGATTGCCTGTACCCAGCTTGTACTACATGCAGAAAGAGTTTTTCACATGTATTCTGACTTTTATGATTGCTCACAAGCAGAGTTTGATCGGCCAGTTACTGAGGTTCATTCATTTAAAATGTGGTGGTGGCAGCTAGTCATGCAAGTGTGTGGGTTTGCTCTGGATTGATTGCATACCAGTTCTGTTTTGATCAATCAGATGTGAACAATTGACTTGTGAAACTGTGATGACTTGGCGTATGGTGTACACCAATGGTGTACTTATTAGTAATGATGGGCTTCTGATATGGGCCAAAGCTAAATTCTGTTAAATTATCCGGCATGCCCCCCACTGATGCTGGCTATTGGCATGCTGGTCATCACTACACTCCCACTTTCCTTGGACTCCCTACCAGTTCACAAACAGTGAAAAAAATACAGTTTTAAAATATAAAAAGAAATGTCCCCTGCCAGGCAACGTCCTTTTGGCCAGTAGGCACTGGTCTGCTGCTGGCACAGACATCTGTAGGGGCAGGGGGGCTCCTCCTTCCTTGGTGTCAGACACCCCCAACTGCACACACAGTGACAATACCATCTGGCATAATGAATCTGTGCATGGGCCCTAAATTTGAGTCATTCATACTTGCATCTAAATGTGGGGTGGGCAATGAGTCAGTTCTTCTGGTGGGCCATTGACACCCCAGTCTGTCACTGCTTGGCATCCATACCAAGCTAATGTCCGACAAGGGAGACTTCTATTCCAGAGGCTCCCTGTTCCAGCAGCCACAGCATTAGCGAATGCCAAGGAAGGAGGATGGGGTACATGCTGGACCAGGAGAAAGCCCCCTACCTGGGGGATGGACACCAACAGTCAGGGTGCAGATGAAGGAAGACACTGCCAAGGTGAGTTTCTTTTTTTATTTTAAACGTGTTTTCCTTGTGTTTTTTTAAACTGTTTGTGAACTGGCAAGGGGTCCAAGGAACCCCTATATCAGTTCACACATTGTGGTGACCAGAACTATCCAGCACTCTGGAGTACTGAATGCCTGATACAAAGAGCTTCCAAACCAGATTATCCCCACTTTGGCTCATCAGTACTAATCAATACTGCCTGCCAGTACTTTTTGGGTTGGTGTTTAGCAGCATTGGCATTTTGGGAGTTGACTGCACTGGCAATCACAATATAATGTACAATAACACAATGGCCATTTGCCCTGATATTATAAAAGACATGGCAGGATTTGCATCCCTTCCTCGTATCACACCTTAAAGGAAAACTCCCTTTTTTCAGGTTTTTGGTGTTCTGCCATTTTTCCTCCTCTGAGATGTAAAATAAACCTGTGTGTTAGGATTGTGCCCCCATACCAGTGATATACTTATCAGCATGCTTTGTCCATGTTTCTTATAATCCGGTTGATCTGACGGGTTGGTAAAGCAGGAGTGGCTTTCTTGCCGTTCATTAAAGCTCCTAGCATCCCTATCTCACTATCCCAGAATCCTTCATTGGTAGGATTATTAGCAGCTTAGGCTAAACAGCAATCACCCGTTTCACCTGAGAACACTGCTAGTAACATACTTAGGCCCTTATTCATGAAGGGATAGCGTCAGGTAGTGGCTGGTTAATGAGAAGTAGCGACATGTAGCGACTGGTGAACGCCGGACACGGCACGCAATTACACATTTATCAAGCAGAATCTGTGATAGCGCCATGTAGCGTCTGATTCATCATTCTCACAGCCTCAGCGAACAGCGCCTGCGTTCAGTCTGGCACAGCGCCAGGTATTACCTCTCGCTACCTGACGCTCTCCCATACATTTGAATGGACGATCCTTTCCTTCTCTTTAAACTGTTTTTTTTTTTAAATCTCAGATAATTCTGTGACCTCTCCTGGCATTGAATAAGCAGTTTTTTCACCATTTTTTTATTTTTTATATATTTCTTCAGAAATGACATTACAGGTCTGGCATTAAAGTGTTCATGTTACAATGTTGTTCCAATGTAATTCCATATGTTTTCGCTTTGTTACTAGTGGATAGATACTGGAAAACAGACTTTAAACACACCGCCTCCTGCGCTCTGGGCTTCAAACAAGTATTTTTCAGTGCCAGAGATTTGTGAGGCTGTTTTTTTGCTGAATATGGTGTGAGTCGGTCGCTATGAGCAGTCGCTAACATGCGCTCCCATACAGAGCTGTACTGGTCAAATAGCGACTCCTCACAATGTATTCAACATTACTGAACACCGACTGAGTCGCTATAAACTAGCGACTCACGGCCGAGCACTGCGACTTCTAGCGGGCGCTCTGAAAATGCCTGCTACAGACGCTCATCTGTCGCTACCTGGCGTTAGTGATGAATCAGCCTGCCCGTATGTAAGGCTGAATAAAGACTTTAGTCCATTCAATTCAGCTTGTAACCCTTTAGCTTCTTGAACACGAATGATTTCCCCTATCTGAAGAGAAATTGAAATAATGCAGATGGGGTTAAATTTGTCATGTCTGCCTTGGCCACAGATGATTAGCAAGTCAGAGTGAGGAAGCTTCTAAAATGTACATCTGAAGACCACTTTGATTTTAAGGTAAAGACATTTACATTTTACATTTACATTTTGCTATGGAGAACTGTTTTCTTCTACAACATGGCGTTGCAATAAATTGATAAAAAATATTAAAACATTATAGATAAAGCACCTTGAGAACATCATATTGGCACATTAGATTGGAAACTTTTAGAATTGTTATTGAAAGTGGAATTGCCATTTAAACAGCACCTTGGGTTATTTCTGATTTCTGACCACTCTTTTTGTGAACTGGTGAATATCTCTATTAGGATCTCAGTGCATTGTAACCAGGAATTCATCAATTGCTCAAATAGTGTAAGGCTTATTTGTGGAATTCTTCCCATTAATTCAGTTTAAATGCACCAAAGCACCATGTGACTGTAACCTAAATGAATTATCCTGCCAGAAATGGCCTTACTGTTGTGTTACTGCTGTTGTGTGTCGATTGTGCCAAACAGAAAATCTGGCTCTAATGAAAGGATTGTAGTGGACCATGGCTCTGTCATGATTTTTATATGAAGCTGAGCCAGGAAGCATCTCTGATGTGGCCTGGCCTTGCCCAGCCGCTCATGTTCCAATTATGTGTATTCATATTTATAATGTTGTCACTTAGCATGACTGGCAGCCAGATCTATCTGTCTAACACCCAGAGAACCAGGGCTGGGGAGTCGGAATTGGGGAGTCATGGCTAGTTTTGGTTGGAGTCGGAGTTGTAGCTAATTTTGGCTGGAGTCGGAGTTGGAAAAAATGTCCCTACTCCGACTCCATCTTAAAAAAGAAAAGCTCTTACTAATATTGTATAATTAATGTAACTTTCATGGGAAGTTTAGAAACATCAAAATATATTTTATGTCCTTTCAGTCTAGGGCCCCTATATATAACAATGGTGGTGATAGATAATGAGTTCTCCAATCTCTGTGCTGTCTTAAAATGGACCAAAACCCAAGATTTTGACTATCCTGGGTTGTGGTCCTTGCCCTCGGGGCACCATGTGAAACCCTGCAAGTCGCTGAAGCCAACTCACCTCTTCACGGTCCTACGGCTCATGTGCGGCCGCTCGACCAATCATCGGCTCCGAGCATGCTGACGGCCACACCCCCCGCTATCCTCTGAAAGGGAGCGTGCCTGCGCCAGCCATTCACAAATGCCTGGCGCGGGCATGCCCCCTGCTAGAGGGATAGCCGGGATGTGGCCGCAGCTCGTGCATGTGCCATTGGACTGGGAAAGAAGGTAAGTGTACGGGGCGACCTGGGGGGTTTCACACAGCAGGGCATCCCGATTTGGGATGCCACTGGGGGAGGGAATCAATCAGCCACAGAATCATATAGATTCCTGGGCCAATTGCTGTGGGTTTTGGTCCACTTTAATGCTGCCACAACACTCTTAGTTACAGTGTCTCAAACTAGGTATTTTCCTGTGCAGGGTTTTTGCTGCTTTAAAGTGGGGAAGGACCAAAACCCAGGATAGTCAAAATCCTGGGTTTTGGTCCTTCCCCCCGGGGCACCCCGATCACGGGGGGCCCTGCTATGTGAAACCCCCCAGATCGCCCGAGGAAACTCACCGCGGTCCTACGGCGCATGTGCAGCCGCTCGTCCAATTAGCGCACTTGGAAACGCTGAGCTATGCACGTCTGAGCCATGCTAGAGGGATAGCGTGAATGCCCGCGCATGTATCGTTGGACTGGGAAGTAAGGTAAGTGTAGCGGGCGTCCTGGGGGGTTTTGGATGCCCAGGGGGAGGAAATGGATCAGCTCGGGAATCTTATAAATTCCAGGGCTCGGTTTCAGTCCATTTTGAAGACTGTCATCTGCCCATTCCTTCTTTATTACAGTATTTGTTATGTTGTGTTGCTATATAAAACAGTGTGGTTCTTTTTTTTGCAAACTCACTTTACAAAGTTTCATGTTACCTCTCATGTCGCATACTGTAGTTACATAGAGCAGAAGTTTCCAGTAATAGCAGCCAACTCCATCTAATGGGGCTGGCTGCTTGCTTTATTGGAGATTCTATGGCATTACACCTGCATATATAAAAGAGGGCTTGTCTAATTATATTTGGCAGCCACAGCAATAGACTATGGAAGTTATTACTTGTATTGGATCTTTATGTGGCCAAAATATATATTAGAAAAGATCTGTTAGCAAGACAGACGATAATCCAATCACTGTACAATAATGTACTGATTCCGACTATTCACCCACTGGAGATTTGTCTATGGAGAGTATTTAAAAATAGCCTTAAAATCTATAGTTGAAAAATTATGATAACATGTGATGCATATAAAGTACTCGCCTTTGCAGGTGGTCTAACTTGCATAACTCTGCCAGTTCAAAGGAGCAACACAAGAAAGACTTAGAAGGACATTTCGCAACAGAAAAATCAAAGATGGATACTATTGTTTAAAGAGGAACATCAGACTTTTTCTGATGTTCCTCTCAGATAATTCCTCCACCCTCCCGCACTGTGTTTTGAGTGTCAGTGCTGTCTTAAACGCTGACATCCTGCTGAATTCCACCCCCTCCGTCCCTTAGCCATCCCTTAGTCGTCATTGAATGATGGTAGAATACTCATTTCTTCGCCGGCCGCTGTTCGAATCCCGTGTGCTGCTCCTCAAATCTCGCATGCGTCTGTGCCCAGTGTCATTGTAGCCTATGCAATGACACGGCACCCTTGGGCTTCCAAGATGGCGCTCCCCTATGGAGGATGGCAAGGGAGCGAATGGTTGCTGAGCGCAATGTGACTGGAGAGGTAATTTTGTAACAGTTAAGTGCTAAACCAGAGGGCCAGAGGGCCGGAGAAGCCTTTTTATTAAACCTGTAATGTTCCTCTTTAATACCTTGTGTTACAGTTTCCCTGCATAGTCTGGGAACAAAAAAAACATTTACCAGGCATATCATAAATGTATATGAGCCCTCTGTTGAATATAGTAATGCTTTTGCCATCACTGTACAACAATAGAAGGCAGAAACCTGGAAAAATGGATGTAGAAGTTTTCCTTGCTCCTGTTGCCAACCCAAGCTTGAACTAGCCACAGCTCCATTAAAAGGCTGCTCTAATCTACACTGGCATTTAAAAAACATCTAAACTAAATATGAATAATGTTACATGCACATGAACATATAGAACGAAATTGCATTAGTTCTACAGCCCAGTTTTCATTATTAAATACACACGGCAAACTGTATTAATGATAGTTGATTGGTGCACGGCAAAGAAAGGACTGATATTTAATAGGAGATTGCAGTATTAATGTCTATACTGCAGATGCATTTGTTTAACATCTATTATAAGACAGCTTCCTGAGGCAATATACAGCATGGTTCATGCAGACAAATGGATCATGTGAAAAAGTGGTAAGCAGACTCCTAGACAGGAAGTTGGCCAATGACCTACAGTAGTACTGGGTTTCCCACTCATTTTTCATTTTATGGGACATAGATGGCCATTGTATGCTTGCACACACATAGGAATTCTTCCTGTGCAAGCCCTGAGTGGTGGGCTTCCCTAATTACGGCATCCAGAGAATAAAGTCCCATCTTCCAATTATCTCAAGTGCCGCCTACCACCAATACAAATGCCCAGGAGAGTGAAGATCTGCTTTAGAATGATATTCTCCTGTATGTACACCACATGTCCTAACTGCACAAGCTATATTACAGGCATTATCCCTAGATGCTCTATTCCTGAAGCTTGTTGTCTTAGCCACCCAACACACCCTATTGGGGCCATATTTTGCCTGCAAAGCTCACCACTTTTTACTAACAGTAGCCTTGAACATCTCCAGAGGATAGCTTGAGTACCACCAGTGATAATAATACCACTGTTTGGGAAAACCTGGACTAGTGGTTCTTGGTTGCTAAGGTGCTGGTCACTGTACAACATAGACAACTTATCTACAGATTATAGTCTAGTGATATGTATATTTTTAAATGAAATGGTTTAAAGACCTGTGTCCAAAAAGCAACAATCAATTTCTTCTGTTCTCAATGGTTTAAATCAGGGTACCTCTGGTTTTCAGGTCATTCTTGCTTAATATGTTTATAAATGATGAAGAGTAACAGATTTTGAAGTCCAATTTTTGACACAAAGCATGATCAGATAATACAGTTCAAGGAAGATTTCTCATACCTAACTTAGAGATTGTCACGCTCTGGTAACTCCAGCCCTCTAGGTAAGCCCTCAACCCCCAATCTCCGCAGCCAGCTTCACCTGTAGGAGCCCCCGCTTGCCGGGATGCAGAATACGCCTGCCCGGGATCGGTTGCCCCCAGGACTTCAATGGCTCAAAGGATGAGAGCTTACAGGTATAGAGGTCTGAAGAACCAATGGCTAAGAGCGAGTGTAGCGGAAGTCCAGAGACAGGCCAGAGGTTAACACGGGGAGTCAGAGTTCGCAGCGGTACAGAGGGGTGAGACAGCTCGAGGTCTAGGTACAAGGCAGAGGTCGGCAACAGAGATCAGATCGAGATTGGTCGGTTCAAGCAGAGGTCGGCAACGGAGATCAGAATAGTTGGTTCAGGCAGAGGTCGGCAACGGAGATCAGATCAATGAATAACACGAGTCAAAGCAAGGTACAAGGCGCTATCACAGGCACTGAACAACTGACAGAGTGAAACCTTTATATGGACAGGTATGATGGGAGGTGAGTGTGTGATTGGTGCAACTATGAACCAGGCCAGGATTGGCCTGACTAGACTCTAGCTGGGCTCATTGGCCCAAGGAACAATACGAGGTCTCATTGGCCCTGTCCCTACAGGGCATTCCCCCCACCCCACCTGAGCGAATTACTTTCCCCCGGTGGCCGCGCTGAGAGCAGCGCCGCCGGAGGACATAAACAGAACGTGCTCGCGCGGGTGCGCGAGCACGTGTACGGGAGCCGGGGCCGCCGGCCGGAACAGCAGGGGGCGCGCGCGCACCGGCAGAAGCAGCCGCTGCCCGGCGCGGCCGCCGAGCAGGCACAGCCGCCGCAGCCTGTCGCCCACGACCAGCGCTGGAAGGGGGCCCAGGTAAGCGACGATTTCTGACATTGATATCGAGGAGTAAGCCACCAAGTAGCATATTATGTTCTACAGTATGTAGTTAAATGTGAGGTTATCGACTAACATGCAGTATATATATATATATATATATATATATATATATATATAGGGAGAACCTTGAGGAGCACTGATGGAGATTAATCCATGGGTCCTTTCAGTGCCTGCTCACATAAGTTCTACCTAGACATTGTATGATAATACAACCCCTGGAAAAATTATGGAATCACCAGTCTCTGAGGATGTTCCTTCAGTTTTTGTTTTTTGTTGAAAAAAAGCAGATCACAGACATGACAAAGAACTAAAGACATTTCAAATGGCAACTTTCTTATTTTCTGGAAAAATAATTGTGGTAGCCAGTAACAGTTGCATTTTTTGAACAAGCACAGGGAATAAATTATGGAATCACTCAATTTTGAGGAAATAAATATGGAATCACCCTGCAAATTTTCATCACAGACAATAACACCTGCATCACATTAAATCTGCTTGTTAGTGTCCAGGTAAAAAGGAGTGGTCACACCTTGGAGAGCTGCTGCAACAAGAGGACTGACATGAATCATGGCTCCAACACCAGAGATGTCACTTGATAAAAAGAAGAGGATTATCAAACTCCTTAAAGAGGATGTTGGTTGTTCACATTCAGCTGTGTCTAAAACCTGGACCAAGTCCAAACAACATGGGAAGGTGGAAAGGCAAGCATACTGGCAGACCAAGGAAGACATCAAAGCGTCAAGACAGAAAACAAGCAATATGCCTTGAAAACAGAAAATGTACAACAAAACAAATGGGAGGAAACTGGAGTCAACGTCTGTGACCGAACTGTAACAAACCGCCTAAAGGAAATGGGATTTGCATACAGAAAAGCTAAAAGAAAGCCATCACTAACACCTAAACAGAAAAAGACAAGGTTACCATGGGCTAATTGAAAGGCAATTGTGGACTGTGGATGACTGGATGAAAGTCATATTCAGGGATGAATCTCGAATCTGCATTGGGCAAGGTGATGATGCTGGAACTTTTGTTTGGTGCCGTTCCAAAGAGATTTATGCAGACGACTGTCTGAAGAAAACATGCAAATTTCCAGTCGATGATATGGGGCTGCATTTCAAGTAAAAGCACTGGGGAGATGGCTGTCATTACATCTTCAATAAATGCACAGGTTTACATTGACATTTTGGACACTTTTCTTATCCCATCTATCGAAAGGATGTTTGGGGATGATGACATCATTTTTCAAGATGATAATGCATTTTGCCATAGAGCAAAAACTGCGAAAACATTCCTTGAAGAAAGACACATAAGGTCAATGTCATAGTCTGCAAACAGTCCGGATCTCAATCCAATTGAAAATCTGTGGTGGAAGTTAAAGAAAATGGTCCATGACAAGGCTCCAACCTGCAAAGCTGATCTGGCAACAGCAATCAGAGAAAGCTGGAGCCAGATTGGTGAAGAGTACTGTTTGTCACTCAATCCCCTCGATTCAAAGAGAAAAAGTTAATTGATTTCGGATCGAGAATCGTAAGTTTGGGTGGGTGTTAGTCATTTTTTCCTGTTTTTTTGGCCATTTACGACTCGCACGAGCCTACGTACGAATGCGTATATGCTCTTACGATCATCGGAAGTTCGTTCCTAAATTTTAGGATCAAAACGTAAAACTTAGGATCAAATCCTAAAACTTAGGATCAAATCCTAAAACTTAGGATCAAAACGTAAAACTTAGGATAATCGGGTGTGTTTAGGTGTGATTCAGAGAACAGTTTTCAAACCTCTAAATACGTTTTAAAAGAAAGCCACTGCCGACACCTTTTAGCAGTCGGATTGCTGTTCGTGAACAGGTTTTTTGGCTATGTGGAGGAGTCTGCGCGTCTTGAGCTCCAATGAACTGCATGTATCAGCATGGCCGAGGCCATAAATTGTATGGCAATGCATACCTGATTCATGTATGCCTTATAAAAGCATTTTAATGTGGACCTTAATTAGTCCTTTGCATGTAAACCTTTATTTTGCAATATATTTGCGTTAATTAAAGAAACTTATGTCCTTTGTTATTTATTTTTAAATTGATGTACTAGAATAATATTTTTAGATTGCATTTATTGGTGTAGTTGTTTACCTTTGCTTTGTTTAATTATTTAAGCACATCTTTGGTCAGATGCATCACACTTACTGAGGAGAGGAGAGCGGGATAAAGTGCAGGATGTGGGTTACTGCTGTATTTTGCACAGACACAGCAGAGCTGGGGGCACGGAAAGGTCAGAAATCAAAGAATGCAGAGCAACACAGTCACAAGGCCCTTTCTGTTTGCAGGCTGCCCGAGAATACCTGAGCCGCCATCTTGGCTGTTTCTAGGCTCATAACATGCTGAAGTTGCTGGGTGTTTTTTAATTTTGGAGAGAAAATCTGTATGTAGAGGGTGTGGGTAACCACACAAAAAATTTTAAGTTGTACCATTTGAAGCCAAAATATTAAAATTAAATCCACAAGTAAAAAATGCAAGTTAACAAAAAATTAAACAAAGTAAGATTTACTTATGCAAATGCATTCATTAATGGTTGGTTACTACAAAATGAATGAAATAAAGAAAAATAAAAGACCAAATATTTAGAATGCACTTTAATGAGGTAAGTTTGTAGTGCGGAGCCGCAAGATCAGAAGGATTTACGTCCAGACAAAAAAGGGAAAAGGGCAAAACCAATGTTGCAACCTGAGAAATGAAACGGAAAATTCAGGATGGAAACTGACATAGGTCTGATTCCCGAACTGCCATACGAACGGACGTACATTTTAGGATAGAAACGTATTTGCTTATAGAATCACTCGCAAGTTCATACGAACGCACGAGCGGACGGGAAAAATAGGATGATCGGCACCAAAATCAAAGCTGTTACATGTTTCTTTGAATCGACCCTATTAAGTCAATACCTCAGAGACTGCAAGCAGTTATTTCAACAAAATTCAACAACTGAAGGAACATCCTCAGAGACTGGTGATTCCATAATTTTTGTCAGGGGTTGTATGTGGGCTGCAAGACATGACTATAGAATTTCTTGGCCCTTTGTGTGCTAGCCAACAATCCTTTTAATGTGTTACTATACTCACCCTTGGAAGATCTTGAAAATCCCCACATCTTTCCATGGTAATACTTTCTGTTAAGCTAAACATGAACTCGATCAATAAGAAACTCATTAGCATTCTCTTAGATGGGTAGACCTGGCTACCATACAGTAACTTATATACCCTGAAGATAGGGCTCTGAGGGTTGAAGCATAGGCCTGGTATGGAGTGGCACCCAAGACACATCTTTATTCTTTCTTTCCACTTGTTTTTTATTTTGTAGTTTGAGTTTTTCTCTTGAATGTTCATTGTATGCTTTGTTGATTGCCTTAATTACATTACTATTATTGAATTAGAGATGGCAGAAAGCTTTACGTTTCTATACTGCATCTTAGGGGGTCATGCTAATTATTTGGTGCAGCCAGTGTGACTTGCAGTGCGGTGAGCTTTTTAGCGTTTAGACCAAAAAATGCCAAAAAGTTTGTTCTACCTTTTCCCCCAAATTATCTGTACCCACTATGGGGCATGTTTACAGGTCTTTTTTTCCAATAAAGTAAGGATATTTGTTTTTACGTTTTGAAACAACAGCACCGTATGGGCTATGCAGAAAAAATTGGTGAAATCTTTATTTATCTTTTGCCCTTTTTTGTGTGTTATCACTAATCAGTAACTCACACTGGCTTCACCAAATATTTATGACCCCCAGTGTCATATCTGGTGGGCCTTGGGACCATGAAGATTTTCTAATCCAAGTAAAAGAAACCTGTTTTGTGAAAGGAATAATTGTGTGTGAATATTTACATCAGGAACTGAGGCTTGTTCACTTAACTTTTTTCTTTATGGAAGTTTATTGATAACAAAGACATCAGGAGCAGATGAATGCAACTGTCGAATGATATGGAAACATGATGTTACGTTTGTATTGTACTGAGCCTTATATGGTTCCACAATAAAAATGATTGAAATATAAAGTGAAAATATACTGCTCTCGCTACATGTATTTTGTAATGTACAGAGAAAATAATTTTTACTTCTCCCCATATAGCAATGTCCAACCAGAGATAGGTACTTGCTTATTCCGATTACAGGGAGATTCTTGTCCAGCTACACCAAAATACAAAGCATCAGCATTGACCATGGGAAGGTCTTGTATTTTAAACTATAGTTCTCCTTTAATGGCTCTCACCTCACTGATACTGATACACTGATACTCATTTCCCATGTTAACATATCTGCATTCACAATAACCTGTAAATATTGTATAGGAACTTGATACTTGGCTTCATCTGTTAAACTACTCACTCTGATTCAGCCGCTAACCTCTGTATAAGCCACAAGCAGCTTCTGCCTGTCACTTGTGGGTTTTCTTGATCTTCTGAATTTTGCAAACTACTTTCATAGCATACCCCAAATGTGCCTGTCATTCCATTAGTCACTAAACATTTTCCCAACTCATGGGAAATTGGTGATATCTTGAGACAGAAAAGTTCTGAGGCCCTGCTCACACTTAAATTATGTTATATGAGCACTAAACCACATCTTGAAATGATGACATTTTATCAATGGCTCAGACGTCATATGTTCGTTTTGGGAAAAATATTCCCTGGAAATCAGTGGTAGCACAAGTTAAAATGCACCTTATTCTTGATATTGCCATAGATTCATCCTATATACAGAAAGGAAGTTTATATTGTCCCCTTCTAATCCCAAGCCAGTGTCAGTCTCTTTTTTTACTTTTTTGCTAAAGCCAAACCAGTCAACTGTTCAAATGGTCGGCCATATTGTATCCTTTCAGCTGCAGTGAAGCTACAGTCAGTTAAACACTGCTCATCATTGTGTGTCAGACTTATCAGTTATAATAACTACAATGAATCTGAAAGCACTACAGACTAACACTGTGGCTGTTCAGCTTGTAACTGAATGAATTAGCATTGGTCTGCCATTCGGATATCATACTGCTTCCTGTTAGCATTTTTATGAATATTGGGCAAAGAGAATTGCAGGCTGTTATGGGACAGCCTGCCGACACCACAGCCTCTGAAATGGTGCAAAATCGTAAATACCATTCCGTTAAGCAGCCCAGCAGCCTATAATTTAGCCCAGGGGAACAGACACACTAATTTTGGTTAAGGCAAAAAAAGTCAGCTCAAGTTAATTATATATTTTAATGTGACAAGTGCAGATTTAGGCAGGAGATACAAAGATTACATATACAGGTCTGAGAACAGAGTACAGGTTACAGGAGAGTAATTTACAACAGAAAGTCAGGTTACCTTAGCCAAACAGAACATTAAGTTTAGTGATGTAGAGCACCCCAGGAAATCATGGATGGGGACAGCTTGCAGCCTGCAGACACTCTGGTCCAGTGTCCAGCCTCAAGCTGCTTTTATGTTGAGGTCCCTCACGTTCTTCTCTCCTTAAGAGAGGATGTCTCCCCCCCCCCCCCCCCATCTTGCTTGCATCTCGGGGACTGCCAGAACCATTTTTGGATGATAGATTTTCATTGGAAGCTCACGCGATCCTTGTCTTGGTGCAAAGCGATTGGGCTAGATGCCGCAAATGGATTAGAACTGGAGATCTCCATTTTTTTCAGGTTCTGGGTACCAGAGAGTGAATATAGTATGTGTGGATTCAGCTTTTCAGGTTCTCGGTACCAGAGTGAATACAGTATGTGTGGATTCAGCTTTGTGACCTGGTTCTGATTATGTATCTGGCTTGGGGCTAGGATGTATCACGATCCAGTCATCCAAGGTTCTGTTTCAGAACCAAAATGTCTGGGCTGTCTGTGTGAAGCTGCTTGGCTACCAGAGCCTTCACAGTCAGGGGTCTGTTGTGGTCAGCCAAAGATGTGAGGAAACCAGCAAAGTGTCTGTGAACTGCCTGGGCTTGCTCCTTTCATAGAGCAGTGTTAATTCCCCTTCTGCACATATATGGGCTTCCAAGAAAGGTTTTTATCAGTAGTGTTGCTGGAGGATAAGACGACATTTGCTATTAACATGGAAGGGGGACCTGGCATCAGAAAATAACATATATCATTGATCATCATTTTCCTTAGAAACATAAACTTCTGTGTATAGGATCGCTTTAATCTGTTGAACTACTCATTCTGACTGATACAGCCGCAAACCTCAAACTTCTATATAAGTGACATGTAGCTTCTGCATGTCACATGTGTGATTTTAACAAACTGCTTTCATAGCATATCTCAAATGTGCCTGTCATTCTATTAGTCACACAAAGTCATGGGAATTTGGTGATATCTTGGGCAAGATAGAAAAGTTCTAAGGCCCTGCTCACACCTTGTGGTTATGAGCGCTAAAACGAATCTTTAAACTATAACATTTTATCAATGGCTCTGGTGTCATCCGAAATCTTTTCCTGGAAATAAGTGGGAGCACATGTAAAAAACACACCTTACTTATTATACTGCCTAATCTATTCAACTACTCATTCTGACTGATGCAGCCGCTAACCTCAAACTTCTATAGCCCAAATCCGTCTGTCATTTTGTTAGTTACAAAATTCTTCATGGGAATTTGGTGATATTTTGGATGAGACAGAGAGTATCTGAGGCCTTTTACACACATTTGTGGTTATAAGCATGCTTTTATCAATGGCTCAAACCTTATCTGTGTGTTTTGAAAAATCCCAGGAAATCAGTGGTAGTACGTTACAATTACCTGAATATGGTTCTCTTAAACCAGACAAATGCCCATATTTAAAAAAATAGGTGTTGGTCTGCTCCGAATGCCACTCCCCCCATTACCCTCTAAACCTTACTGTCACCTCCCTCCTCTGCAAAATGTGACCAAGTGATTGACCGTCATGTGTCCCGTTCTCAGGCTTCCGATTTGCTGGCTACTGGCCAAGAACGGGGCACGTGACTAATGCACCCGCATTTAGCCAGGGAACGAGGTGACAGGTAAGATTTAAGGGGTTTATAGGGGTGATCAATGGGGAGTACCCGAAACTACCATTTTTTTTGTAAAATGTGTGTTGGTCCGGTTTAAACTTATGGTAACAATAACATATCAATGAGGTAGTTCTTATGGGGGACTTTAACTACCCAGATATAGATTGGGAAACTAAACCCTGTGGATCTCATAAAGGTAAAAGATTTTTGTCAATAATAAAAGATGACTACCTTTCTCAATAAGTGCAAGCTCTAACTTAGGGGGAAGGCCATCTAGGACTTAATTCTAACCAATATGCCAGACAATGTAACGGAGGTACGGGTCAGGGGGGCACCTTGGAAAAGCGATCTTAATATTTGTAATTATCCACCAGGGATTTGATCAGTTTAGAGATGCCTTAAGTGGACCAAAACCCAGCTCAATCAGTCTGGGAATCTATAAGATTCCTAGGCCGATTGATTCCCCCTGGGGCATCCATTCACTTACCTTGTTTCCCGGTCCCACGGCACGCGGCCGCATCCCGCTCTCCCTCTAGCAGGGGGCACGCAGGCACGGTCCCTGTTAGAGGGAAGCGGAGGATGCGGCAGTCAGAACGCATGGGACCGAGGAGAGGTGAGCTGGTCTCGGCGTCCTGGGGGGTTTCACACAGCGGGGTACTAGTGATCGGGGGCCCCCGGAGAAAGGACCAAAACCAAGGATAGTCAAAATCCTGGGTTTTGGTCCACTTTAACCTACATTGACTGGGAAAATGCCATCAAAAACAAATGCATGGACAATAAATGAGATACTTTTAAAGAAATACTTAATAGCTAGGTAACCAGTAAAAGATACAAACCTGAAGGTGTGGGCCCCCTGAAAAGCAGGGGTGGGGGCACAACTATAGATGAGAATGTGGAAAAGCCAATTTACTAGACCTCTCCATTGCTTCTGTATTCAAAGAGGTACGTAATATGCTAGATGAAATACAGAGAAATATCCCAAACTCTCCATTGGGAGCCTGATTTATCAAGCAGCAGCGCCTGTTAATACAACTACGCCAATATTTTCGCCCTATCCGCACTCAGTGTGCGAAAAACAGGCAGCATCAATGCGGCTGCCAGTCTGCGTCTAATTTATCACTAGCGCCATATAGTTTGCAGTGCTGGATACTCTTGTTTATGCTGCCCCTGTTTATAGTGGTGCTGTAGATCACATAGAGCAAAATGGGCAGGACTGTATTGAACTGCTTTATGCTTATGAATATCACACACATTTTTTGGTACAGAACTTGCATTGTGACTTGTCAATAATGTAAACGCAGGACCTAAATGTTGCCAAATGTAATTTCTTTTTTTTCTTTTAAAATGTTTTTTTATTGCTTCTTTTGTTTACCAGTGTGTAAAATACAGCTGAAAAGCACTGTAAAATGTATCTCCAGCAGTGATATTCTGTAAATGATGAAACGTCTACCAGTGCCGGAATCTGGGCTATGGGACATGACTGAAGTGCTCTGGAGCAAGGCACCTAACCCTCCATCTGCTACCCGGGTGCCGTAGTTTGGGCAGCCCACCGCTCTGGGCATGTGTGCAATAACTGCGTGGATGGGTTAAATGCTGAGGAAGAATTTCTATGCGTGAGCAAGCATACAATGTCCATCTATTTTCCAACCCCCCCCCCCCCCCCAAAAAAAAAATAATGAATAAATATTCTGTGCAGCACCTATAAGACAGCGATACAGAGTGGCACTCCCTGGTGCACTAACACAGGCTGGCCAATACCTAGTGATACAATTAAAGCTAATGAATTAACATCAGGCTTTGTGACTTCCAGTGCCTTTCTTTCTAAGAGCAGCACCAAAAAAGAGAGGGCGGAACAAAAAAATTGGCACTGTGTCAGCAAAATGACGCACTTTCCCATATAAGGCCCTAAATGTCACCTGTATGACCAAAGAAGACGTGCAGCACTGCCACAAACAGATCAAAATAGACAAATCCCTGGAAGGTATTATTCCCATGTCTTAAGGGAATTATATACAGTAATTGACAGGCCATTATTTTTAATATTTAAACCGGACTTATACCCATTTAACAAAACGTGGGTGTTGGTCCTCTGCCGGGGGGCACCCCAATTTCTGGGGTCCCCCCTCAATCGACCACTGGTAAAGTCTGTAAACCTTATCTGACAGCTCACTCCCTTGGGGAAATGCACCCCGTGATTGGGCAATGGCTGTCACATTTTCAGCTGGTGGCCGGGAAAGCGGAAGCCTGTGCAAAAGACGTGACCGCCACCAGCCAAACACTAGGCTGTATTTCCCCGGGGAAGCAAGGTGTCAGGTAAGAATCATGAGCTTTAACATCGCTTAATCGAGGGGGGGCCTCTGCAATTAGGGTCCCCCCCACAGCAAACCATCACCTGCGCTTTGTTAAATTGGTGTTTGTCCGGTTTAAAGATCCCTTAAAGAGGAACAACACACATGAATTTGACTTTCCTGTGTGTTGTTCCTCTCTGCGGTGGCATCCTGAGTTGGGATGCCCCGCTGTGTGTAACACCCCAGGTCGCCCATTTTCACTCACTTTCCCTCCGCTCCCACGGCGCAGACTCGCACGGCTCGCTCAGCTAATCAGCGCGCTTGCTATCACTCGGCTCTTTTCAGTGCGGAGGAACCGAGCGGTGCCAAAGGAAGTTGAGCAGCGCCGCCAGCCACATGCTCCACCCACCTTGCAGCCGTGGCGTGATTGTGCCTAACCTTCGTGAATGGGAGGTCACGCCACGGTTGCCAGGTGGGCGGGGGATGCGGCCAGAACGAAGAGAGATGCAGTGAGGGCTCCGGTTGAGGGTGAGTGTTCTGTGGGGTTCATGGGGTTTCACACAGTGGGGCATCCCAATTTGGGATGCCCTAGGACTGGAACTCGGGAGGCCTCCGAAGTTCCTCTTTAATGATGGGGGCTGTTTCACAGGATCCGCGCATAGCAGGTGTGGTGCCAGTTTACAAAAAGGAGTCTAAATGGAAACTTGCGAACTACAAAACTGTAAGTTTAATATCTGCAGTGAGCAAGCTGTATGAAGGTTTAATAAGTGATGCCATCCTGGAGTATCCTGTCCCTATTATGAGCTTTATGAGAAATTGATCGTGCCAGAAAAACCTGAACAGCTTTTATGGTGGATCACGGTGATGTCATATATCTTGACTTTTCTAAACCATTTGATACAGTGCTACATAAAAGATAGTTAAATACTTCTGCCAAGTAAGTACAGGATACATACAAGGAATGATTTTTGGCAAGGAGATACACCAGTGCAAAAAGGTTAGGTATAGTGCAATTTAAGTAGATAAGCAGTACGTGTTGTAGAGTTCAATACTGTCCTAACCAATCTGGATAAAAAAATAATATTATTAACAGCAAATGCATATGCAGGATTGATTTAAGGGGACCAAAACCCATGTTTTTCACTATTCTTGGTTTTGGTCCAAGGTGGGTTATGGTCCACTTTAAGTTTAAGAACCTCTCACATGGGTTTTGTTTAGAACCATAATGGCCAAGGGAATGCAAAAGATTGGTAAAAAAAAAACTGAGAATGCTTGGATGGGGGAAGACGTGTATACATGGGTTCCACTTGGAGACAGTCCATGCAAGGAGCTGAGAAATTTTCTCTTTAAGTCCTCTGCAGGTCTTTGTAAATCATTAGCTTGGGATATTTAGATGGAAATGTAGTTACTTGGTTAAGAAATCTGTGTTATATGATGGGAAGCTGGGACAGGATTTGTAAGGGCTGCTAGTTTCTAGAAGTTTCTGTTTAATGGTTTGATCCAAGTGCGTATAAAACATGGTCTTTGGGGGCTTGTTCTGATGCATCTGAACCTAGGGGGTCATTATCTGGTTTCACCTATCCAAGAGTATCCTCAGGAGTTAAGGATAATAAGGCAGATGGGCAGAATCAACTCAGCATTTGCAGTGCAGAGATACTGAGAAGAATAACCCGTAAGCCTGAGCCCAGTTTGAGAAGGTAAAAAGAACTTTACTGTATGACATACCTCACAACTGTGCGTGATTCGGAGGGACTATCCCTCTTTTGAGTCCGTGTCCCACTGTCCCTTGTTGTTCTTCTTTCCCTACTTTGAGGTGTAACATGCAGATCTGCTCAATAAATTATTAATTTGCCTATTTAAACTGTTTATATTGTTTTAACTGTCACACTCTATCTCCTATTCATCCCTCAATGAGGGTGTGTGGCTTAATTTAACAAATGTCCCTCTTTCCCACCCACACCAAATTTGGTGGGTATGCTGTGATGAGTCTGCGAGACCATTGTGGAACTGTACGGCTATCAATGCTTTTGCTACTGATTATAATTCTGCTAATACTGTCTACAATAAAGCTTGGAAACCCTTAAAAGAAAGTGACCGGTGCCCATCTTTTCTTCTGACTCTGACATTGGCTGAACCCTGAGTAACTACTACCTCTAAATCATATTTTATTTAGGCTTACATATTTCCCGAGGCATTCCACAAGGCTGCAGTGCATGTGTGGTATCCTATCCTAGCAGGGGCATCCCACAATACCGTTACACTGGCATTCATTCGTTACACCGGCTTCATTCCGCACTGTGTAAGAATGCATTTTCATTTTTTTTTCATGTGAAAAATTGTCAACTGTCTCTCAGTCTATCAGACTTATTTACTTAGGGCCTTATTTATCAAGGGCTAGCGCCAGGTAGTGTCTGATGAGCGCCAGGTACCGCCAGCTATCGGCGGCTACCGACTCAAGTACGCCCGGCGGCGGTCACAATGACGCATTTATCAAGCTAAATGAGGCTAGCGCCGGCGAGAGCGACGGCTAGCGCGGGATTCATCATGAAGCCGCCTGGAACGAACAGTGCCGCTGTAAATTCCTTCACAGCGCCAGGTATGACCTGTCGCTCCCTGGCATTGTCCAATGCATTTCAATGGAGCAATGTTTAATTAATCATAATTAATTGGTATTATTATTATTTTTTTTTTTAATGTCAAAAATTCTGAGACCACTTCTGCAATGTTAGGTTTTTTTTTAAAGTAAAAAAAAATAAAAAAAAAATTTGTGCAGAAATGATCTTACAGGTCTGATATTAATATATGCATATTACAAAATGATTCCAAAAACATGTATAACGTTACACTGGGGTTTAAACAAGGAATGGACAGCGCCAGCAAATTCGGAGCGTCATTTTTTAATGAATATGAAGCAAGCCGTTCGCTATGGCCATTCGTTGTCAGGCGCTCACATACAACGCTGAACCTGTGAAACAGCGACCCCTAAGCCCGTATTCAACATTACCGCACACCGACTGAGTCGCTGTCATCAAGCAAACGCCGGCCAAGCACAGCGAATACTGGCTGGCGCTGTAAAAATCACGCTACAGTCGCTCATCTGTCGCTACCTGGCGCTATTAATGAATCGGCCTCCCCGGTGTCCTGTACCAATTCAGTGGGTAGGGGGCCAGCATGTTACCTGCCAGGACTGGTGGATGGCATGACGGTACTGCCACACGATTATCTGCACCATCTCTTGGGGCACCAGGGGATGTGGAAGAGCTCCGTTCCCAGTCCCCCCGGCAGCAGTGAGTATACGGCTGATCTCCCTCCCCAAATGACCAGACCCATGTCCAGGCTACATACAAACCTAAAGGTGAGAATGAGCATGGCATTCTGATATCAGATGTCATTGCCAAACTTTCAGATCCACACATTCTATTTGCTGCCTATTTCCATATGAAAGTAAATGTCAGCATAAGTGAAAATAATTATCTCCTGGACACAGTGCAGGAAGTTACCATGCTGCCAAAACATTTTCCAGCAGTTATCTATTTTACTGCAACTCATAAAAGTATAATTTGGAAGCTCCCTTATCCAATATATCTTCTTCTGTATATCAGCTACCCATACTTATTTCTCTGGGAGACTCTCCAATCCAATTCCACTATTATCACATAAAGTGGAAGAGCAATCTGGTGATTTTATATCTTAAGAGAAAACTCCAGACAAAGGAAAAAAACTCCCGTATAGTTCATGTCATAAATACAGTATTTTCCACACCCTAAGACGCACCAAATACAGACAGCGTGTGTGGCATCCCAAATACAGGCAGTGTGAGGCATACCAAACACAGGCAGTGTGCAGGCATACCAAACACAGGCAGTGTGCAGGCATACCAAATACAGGCAGTGTGAGACATACAAAACACAGGCAGTGTAAGACATCCCAAATGCAGGTAGCGTGAGGCATCCCAAATACAAGCAGCGTGAGGCATCCCAAATACAAGCAGCGTGAGGCATCCCAAATACAGGCAGTGTGAGGCATCCCAAATACAAGCAGTATAAGGCATTCCGAATACTGGCAGCGTGTGGCATCCCAAATACAAGCAGCGTGAGGCATCCCAAATACAGGCAGTGTAAGGCATCCCAAATACAAGCAGCGTGAGGCATTCCGAATACAGGCAGCGCGTGGCATCCCAAATACAAGCAGCGTGAGGCATCCCAAATACAGGCAGTATGAGGCATCCCAAATACAGACAGCGTGTGTGACATCCCAAATACAGGCAGTGTGTGACATCCCAAATACAGGCAGTGTGAGGCATCCCTAACACTGGCAGCGTGAGGCATTCCAAATACAGGCAGCGCAAGGCATCCCAAATACAGGCAGCGTGAGGCATCCCAAATACAGGCAGCATGAGACATCCCAAACACAGGCAGTGTGAGGCATACCAAACACAGGCAGTGTGAGAAATAACAAACACAGGCACTGTGTGGCATCCCAAATACAGGCAGCGTGAGGCATCCCAAATTCAGGCAGCGTGGGACATCCCAAACACAGGCAGCGTGAGGCATACCAAACACAGGCAGTGTGAGAAATAACAAACACAGGCACTGTGTGGCATCCCAAACACAGGCAGCGTGAGGCATATCAAACACAGTCAGCGTGAGAAATAACAAACACAGGCAGTGTGAGAAATAACAAACACAGGCAGTGTGAGAAATAACAAACACAGGCAGCGTGAGGCATCCCAAATACAGGCAGCGTGAGGCATCCCAAATACAGACAGCGTGAGAAATACCAAACAGAGGCAGCGTGAGAAATAACAAACACGGGCAGTGTGAGAAATAACAAACACAGGCAGTGTGAGAAATAACAAACACAGGCAGCGTGAGGCATCCCAAATACAGGCAGCGTGAGGCATCCCAAATACAGACAGCGTGAGAAATAACAAACACAGGCAGCGTGAGAAATAACAAACACAGGCAGCGTGAGAAATAACAAACACAGGCAGTGTGAGAAATAACAAACACAGGCAGCGTGAGAAATAACAAACACAGGCAGCGTGAGAAATAACAAATACAGGCAGCGTGAGAAATAACAAACACAGGCAGCGTGAGAAATAACAAATACAGGCAGCGTGAGGCATATCAAACACAGGCAGCGTGAGGCATCCCAAATACAGGCAGCATGAGGCATACCAAACACAGGCAGTGTGAGAAATAACAAACACAGGCAGCGTGAGGCATCCCAAATACAGGCAGCGTGAGGCATCCCAAATACAGGCAGCGTGAGGCATACCAAACACAGGCAGCGTGAGAAATAACAAACACAGGCAGCATGAGAAATAACAAACACAGGCAGCGTGAGGCATCCCAAATACAGGCAGCGTGAGGCATCCCAAATACAGGCAGCGTGAGGCATACCAAACACAGGCAGCGTGAGAAATAACAAACACAGGCAGCGTGAGAAATAACAAACACAGGGGTGTGAGAAATAAACACAGACAGCGTGAGAAATAACAAACACAGACAGCGTGAGGCATCCCAAATACAGGCAGTGTGAGAAATAACAAACACAGGCAGCGTGAGAAATAACAAACACAGGCAGCATGAGAAATAACAAACACAGGCAGCGTGAGAAATAACAAACACAGGCAGCGTGAGGCATCCCAAATACAGGCAGCGTGAGGCATCCCAAATACAGAAATTGTGAAATATCCCAAATATAGGCAGCGTGCAACATGCCCCCCTCCAGAAAAAAAACATTCTCACACTCCTACATCGCAGCAATCGTCTGTCACCAACATAAACAAACACAGAAACACACATAAACACAAACATACATTACCATGATCCACCATGGCCCACTGCCATCGTCGTCCCCTCCCCTGCAGCCCACCGCCTCCACACATACATGCTCACAGGGTGCTGCTTCAGGCAATCGGATGGACATGGTCTGTGACATGTGCCAGCGTCCAGTGACGCAGGTGCGAGTCACAGGTCAAGCCCACCCGGAAGCTGGAACCGGCGCCCTGCGAACTTGTATTTGGGAACGTGGCGCACTGCAGCAGAGGCGGCACCGGAGAAGGGGATGGGCCTGAAGCTGAGATGATGGGCTACAGGTGAAGGCAGCGAGGGCAGCGGGCCAGTGATGTATGGTTGTGTGTGTGTCTGTATGTGTATTTGTCGGTGGGAGGCGGCTGATGTGGCACGGGAGCATGAGAATGCACGTTGTTTGCTTTCGCCACTTTTGGGGGTGTGTCTTATAAGGTGAAAAATAAGGTACATAGTACATTCTTGAAAGTATATTTATTGATACATTAGTAGTAACTCCATGGTCCGCCAACTATATTATAGTCAGATGCAAATTGAAAATTACTTAGATGCTTTTTTAGAAGATAATAACATTAACAGTAAATACGAAAAATAACTTTTCCCAACCCCAACCCTTGGTTGAACTTATGGGACGTATGTCTTTTTTCAACCACATTAACTATATGCAACTATATATGTAACTTACAATAAACAGTTAACAGGCTAATTGTAAATCACTTGCTCTTACCAAATTGTTGGAGTTTTTTTTGTTTTTTTTTATGATGTTTATTGGTTTGTGTGGATAAAGTATGAGTGACTTTTCTGTGCTCCCCGTAGCTTTTAATGTTTGTCCTCCAGGGGCCTTCTGGCTATGGCTTGATTATTATGTGTGGTGATTATGGCCTTGCTTGCTGAGAAGTTCCTGGATCTGTGTTTCTTTCCTTGACTCTTAAACCGGACCTTCAGCGTGATTTAATGAAAAGCCCAAACTTTTAAAAAACGGTTCCCCAGCATCTAAAATTAATATATTTTACGTTTTTAGTCACTAACTTATTATTCTTTCCCCCACTGGGCTGCAAATCTGTTCAGGAATTTAGGATATGGGCGCCGCCATGTCCGCTTTAAAGCGATCCTATACCCATGTGTTAACCACTTCCTTTTACGAGTGGCTGGCAATCAAGTGGCTGCCGGTGACTAATCTAGATTTACCATTGGGCTCGCACATCAAACCTAAATGGTTTCTGTTTGTTACCAGATAATCTGCCATTTGGTGCCATACACCATGAATGAGGAAGTGGTGACTTTTGAGTATAGTTTTGCTATCATGGCTCCTAGCTCCTTCTCTTCTTCTCTGCCAACACCTTTCATCTTGTATGTTTGGACTTCCTTTCCTACAGCAGGAGTTAGAAAAAGGAAAATGTAAGTTTTATATGCAGCAATCTGAATTGCCCTGGGTCCTGAGGGTGCATATGAGCACTGTTTGCTTAGCTGATCTGGTTTAAGTCATTTTTGACTGTTGGTCCACTTTAACTATGCATTCAAATTCACTAGAAATATTTGATCTCAAGTTACAGTACTTAGTGTCTCACTAAGCAATAAAAATGCACTATTACTCTGCTAAAACTGTTTTGGCAGTTTTACCTTTTATACGATTATGATCTCATACATTCGCAACCATCTTTCTTTCTAACATGTAATTATGTTTTGACTTTTGGCTGTATGGTGCCAGTATAAAAAAAGGTTATGCGTTGCTATAACAGTGAGAAACACACCCCGCCAATGTGTTCTAAGGCCTAATTCTCCCAATGTTGAGACCAACAAGACCTTCAAGCCAAGAGAATCCACTAGTTGCACTCTATACTAATAAATCCGTGCAAAGCCAGGTGGGAGGGGGGGTACAAATACTGAGAACCAAGAAAGCCGCCCTTGGGACACATGTTCCCCAAAGAACCGCAAGAACCCCACATACACAGGTGGCTGAAAATGAATATGTGGCCATAGGTTACATCAGTATTGCCACATATCCATATAAATATACACCAAAAAATGTTATTGATAATAATCTCAAGAAAAATACCCTAGCATTCAAGTGCAAGTGCTTATCACAGTGTACATGAAATTCATAAAACAAAAAAAAATCATAAAGTGTCTAAGAAACCATCCTATAAAAAGAAGAACATGGAGATGTGGCAAGATAACAGCAATACTTAGGCCACAAGAATGCACAAAGGGTAGGGGGCTCCCAAAACTCCACTGCACGCGCTCCGTCGGGTGACCACTTTACGGAGTCAACAAGACCTTCATATATACTTCCAATGAGACCAACAAAAAGAATATTTGTAGAGGTGCTACTTTAGCCGAATTGTTCAGTCATACCAGTACCAGTACCTCATTGGGATCTTATGTCATGTAATGTGAATCTATGGGATTCCTTAACCTGATTGTGGGATGTCATTATGAATCCCATAACTGGCAAAGCCATCATGCTAACCAGGTGCAGAATACAGCTGAGCCACAGATCAGACATTTAAAGCCAGTTGTGGTTTAGAGACATGGAAAGCATCTCTCTCCATCCTGTGGCCAGCAATTAAGTGTTAACATGAAGGGACCAAGTGCTATCCATATTAGTCTTGTAAATCTCAGCCTGCATTTACCCACATGGCTCCTAAAGGTTAGTCTTCTTATTGAATTGGCTATAGAAAAAGCTGTTTTAACACTTTCCGTGTGGCAGGGTCACAAATTATGCTGCACAGACAAGAGGAACTGTTGCACTGACTTGCTATGGTTGCACTTTTTAGGCTGGTGGTGGGAGCCCCCTTTGATCAAAATGGAGCGCAGAAAACTGGCGATATATATAAATGTTCCATAACCAACGACACAACAAATGACTGCAATAAGCTTGGAATTGGTAAGTAACAGCATCAGTAAGTTATTGTGCAGTGTTAGCCACCGATATAAGCAGGAAATCCAAGGGTAATACCTTTTATTCCCTAACCCAATAAGATTGAAAATGCGAGCTTTCAAAGCGATTCAAGCTTCTTCTTCAGGAATAACCATGCTTGCATTTTCAATTTTACTGAGTTAGCCAATAAATGGTATTACATTAACTTAGGATTTCCTAATAAACATCATGCAATTTAATTCTAGGAGCTTCTAAATAAAGGGCATACATGCTAGCTGACCTCAGAACCGACAAATACATACTTCTGTGGCACATATCCACATTGTTAAGGCTCCAGTGGCTCAAGTAACAAACACATTCACATAAAACATTCCTTAAAGCATTCCTAAAATGCGAGTGTTGCAGGATTAAAACAACATGTAAAATAAAAAATGTATAATTGATAAGCATGCCAACCATATCAATGATCATCTCCTTACTCACCTGTCTAGCCACTCTGGGAATCCGCCACCTCCGCTGCCATCTTGCTGTACCCGTGAGGGTGTACACATTCCATTATCCTTTCAGATGCCTGAATCAAATCTCACGCCTGTGCACTGGCCAATTAAGTTTCATTCAGGCCAGTACAGTGTAGGATTTGAAAGCTGGGAACTGTTAAAAGGTGACTTCAGTCACTAGCCAAAAGTCTGCAACTTCCTGTTGGTTTATGTAGCGCAGAATTCCGAGCAGTGCCGAACATTTTTTTAGGGCTCACAGTGTGATTAAACGATTACATGGTGACCCCTTATAATGTCCATGAATAGTGTTGGAGGTGAGGGGGCAACAATGTTCCCCTAAGCAGAAGCCTGAAACTAGTGCTTGCAGTATACCATACCTTCAATAAAAATGGCACCTTCATGAAAAGCGCTTTGTCTAGCAAGGAGCGTGCCCACACCGGCCATTCACAAAGGGGGATAGCGGGGATACGGCCGCTGCTTGCGCAAGTTTATGGATGACCTGGGGGGGGTTCACACCCGATTTTGGATGCCCCGGGAGGAGGGAATCAATCGGCCCAGGAATCTTATAGATTCCTGGGCTAGTCTCCATGGGTTTTGGTCCACTCTAAGGAGCATTTTACTGGGCTTTTTCATGTTGGATTTTTTGTACAAAGAAGTATAGTGCTAGTATGTTATCTTTAACAAAAAAAATACAGACCAGAAATGGCATTGTGTGGTCGTGACCTGAGATTGTGCTGTCCCGACTACTGACACTACAGAAGCAGACGCTACCACAATTCTCTGGTCCACTAACCAACGATGATGTCAGTGAAACCACTATGTTTTTTTACTCTGTAGCCAACTAGTGTTGGTAAGCGTAGATACATTTCAGCCTCTGAAATACGGAGAAGTTTGGTTGGTCTTTCTGGTAACTCAGAGGTTTCTCAGGTTTCAATGAAGGTCTCAGAGGTCTTTGTCTCTGGTAACTGGAAGTCTCTCAGGCAGGGTGACGTTGTCCAACATCTCGGAGCGAAAGGATAACATGCGTTTGGGAATGAGCTTAGTCACAAACCCTAAAGATAATAGCTTTGTGGTAAGATATTAAATATTGTATAATAAGTCTTGTTTTTCTCTCTGTCCTGTCTGAATCCTTCTTTGCTTCCATTGTCTACAGCAGCTACAGCTTTTTAAGACAGCAAGTGCTCCCCCTTGGCCTCTCACCATTCTTGTAGCATGACTCTTTCTCTAAATTGTCTTGTCTTCACTAAAACCTAAATGCATCCTGGGCCAGAGCTTCCTTCTCTCATGTTAACATACATCTGAGTTACTATTATTAATAATTATTTCCATACCCAGTGTCTTAATATGTTCTGTAAAGATGTTACCATATTTTAGGCCTGCAGCCCACTGTGGTCTCATGAGTGTGGAAGCTCCTATTACACAACAGGGATGTGTTCAAGAGTCAACGCCAACTTCCGTTTCTCCCGAATTGTCGCCCCTGCTCTGCAGAGTAAGATCATTACTTTTATGCACTCCATTGTTATTATTTAGCCCATACTTTCTTAGTCAATAAATTCTTTCCAGGAATATGCGTGTTGTACATATGTTCAGTGGTTGTGCTATTCATTAATATTATTTATTTCATTTTTTTGGTTTAAAAATAAGGTGAAAGCTTACAACATGAATATCCAATTCATTCAGATAAATGTGTAGATGAAATATCTCCCCTTTCCCTGGAAAAAGCATCACTTGCCTAACACCCAAAGATGAGGTGACAGCAGGCTGTTAAATGTACCCTGGCATGTAAAGGTGCCAGGTTACATTATGGGCACCCAGCAGCATTGCAGATTGATGTGATCACGCTGTTACTATACAGCTGCAAGTGGTTCCCGAGATTTTAAAATGATCGATGCTAAAAAAAAACTGACTTCTAAAGAAAGGCTATGAGACATCTCTCTTTGCACAGATCCTTTCAGTTCTTTGTGAGAGAAAGTCTCCTCTAGTTGCAAAGTTACTTCAAGACAGAGCAGAAACTGTATTAGTGTTGTAATAGTAGTTTAACCCCTTCTTGTCCTAACTGAGTGCAATATACACACACTTTTTCTCCACAACTTTTCTCTTTAGAAAATAACTGGAAACTAGAACTAGAAAAAAAAAAGCTTATAATGTCCAAATCTCCAAATCCCCAAATATCTCCAAAATACATAAGGGAGTCAACATTTAAAAAAACAGTCCCTTTCTAGGTGTTTCTGGTGTTTTGGGACTTTGCATCTATTCTGGCAGCATAATTCTATAAAACCAGCAATAGAAAAATAGGCCTCCAAAATCTATATAAATAACAAAAAAGATGACAGCATGCAGCTACAAACATATTTAGATAACTTGGAGATCTGGGTAGAAAAAATGGCAAATGAAGTTTAATAGAGATAAGCGTAAGGTTATGCACATGAGGAGAAAATGTCAGGCAACAGCTGCCAAGGCAAACAGGATCATAGGGTGCATTAAGAAGGGCATATGTGCCAGAAATTCTACACCAGTGCATAAGGACGACATATCAGAACTCAAAGGCAGGCAACTAAATTAATACATGGAATGCAGGAACTAGAGTACCCTGAAAGATTGTCAAAGTTAGGTTTATTTAGTTTGGAAAAGAGATGCCTGAGGGGAGACCTAATAACTATGTATAAATATGTATAAATATATCCATGTCAATACAAAGATCTGTCCCACGATTTATTTAAGGCCAGGACTCAGGGCATTCACTAAGACTGGAGGAAAGATGCTTCTTGCACTGGCATAGGGGGGATTCTTTACTGTAAGAGCAGTGAGACTAGAACTCTGTCAGAGGAGGTAGTCATGAAGAATACACTTAAAAGATTTTAAAAGCGGCCTGGATACCTTCCTTGCATGTAATAACATTATCAGATATGGCTACTAGACGACTAATAAACAGGCTGAACTGGATGGACTGAAATCTTTTTTGTGTCTTTTATGTTACTATGCCTTGTCTTCAAAGAAGAAAAAAAGGATCTTTCTTTTTATCATTTAGCTTTTTCTTCATTTTTTATTATAATATCTGTCATCAGTTACACAAAAGGTTTAAGGTGTCCCGTGAAATATAATATCAAATACATGGCTCAGAAATGAAAAAGTTATTTTCAATTAGATAGGACCACCATTATTCAAAATCCAGTTAGAGATCCAGTGCTGCTAAAAATGTCAGGATGGCATTGTTTGCAAGCAAATAGATGGCACCTAGAATAAATGACATGTTTGTGCACCCTGTGTGATCTGATGTCCCAGGGGTACGTTTTGAGCATTCAAATACCCAAGACAGCTGCTGCAGGGTATTGAAGGTGATTATAAGAAACATTTTACAGTGAGGTAAAGATTTTTTTTTTACAAATTTGGAAAGAATTGTCTCTACCATGACTCAGTTTGATAAACAACTGTTTCTTGCTTTTAGGGTGTCCAACTTTCATGGACATTGTTATTGTTCTGGATGGCTCAAACAGCATCTATCCATGGACAGAGGTTCAGAGCTTTCTCATCAGTGTCCTGCAGAAATTCTACATTGCACCCGGTCAAATCCAGGTAATATATCAAATGAAGTAGAATACATTGTATCACCGTATCCAGATAATCCTACTAATGATCTCTCCTGTTGACAGGTGGGAGTATTGCAGTATGGGGAAGAGGTGGTCCATGAGTTTCATCTAAATGATTTTCGCTCAGTGAATGAGGTGGTGGAGGCAGCAAAACGCATTGAACAGAGGGGAGGCACAGAGACTCGCACTGCACTCGGAATTGAAAAAGCTTGGTAAAGCAAGGGAAATACATATAATAAAATGGCTGTAGAAGGCATCATGGTAGTGGTTAAAGCGGACCAAACTTCCCCCCCAGTCCCTGTCCACCACCTGAATATCTGGGGCTCTATGGCACATCCAAAGCCACCCCCATCTCAAAACTGCTGGGTGACTTGACAAGGCCACTGGCCACATACCTGGCTTCCCTCTAGTCTGAAGCTCGCTTCTGCCCTTAGCCTATCTGAATGGCGAGGAGCTGGAGTATCCTTCAGCTAAAGGGAAGCCAGGGGTGTGTCTGCAATCCATGAAAACTCAGTGGAAGCCCTAGAAATGGTGAGTTGTTTGGCAAGCGGCTTTCAAAAAATGAGGCAGGTGACTTCTAGACTCCAGGGCAGTGCCGTGAGGGTTTGGGGCCATTTTAATGATTAGCACTTTACTTTTAGTTTGGTTGTCAAGTCTCTCCAATTTGTATTATATATCTGAGAACTGAGAGATGTCTCTTAACAATCTAATAAGTTACCCCCTCTGTGTGTTTTGAATTATTGGGCCCTCTTTGTCACCAGTTTTAGAAGGAACAAGATGGCTGGAGTCCAAAATGCATCTGTGTGCCTAATAGTCTAGGTCTACAAGTACCCACCTACTGCTACTACCAGAGCCCTGGATTTAAGACAAGGGTGCTCAACCTTTTACAGGGTGAGGACGACTTGAATGTGTTAAGCGGTTTCAGGCCAAAAAGAAATGAAATGGTTCAAGACACTTAGGGCCTGATTTACAAAGTTCACCACTTTCCCCTAGTTCACATACAGGTGGCAGCGCTGCTGAAGTTCTGGCGGTCATTTTGGTGGTCACACCAAGCACACTTTGAGCTAATGAGTGTTACAATAAATATGATATTTGCTTAGTTTTGACACATGTTCCACCCAGGCACATATAAGCTGAATATCACTAACTACGCTGCTTATACTTTTGCCAAAAATAAACTCAGTACATTACTTGGTCATGATGACCGCATTACTTTGGGCTCAAGTAATCATAGGTTGCACGTAGCTATGCTGCAGAGGGTTGTGGAATCATGCCTGTGAAAAAATAGCAAAATATATAAAATCATTTAAATGTCTGGATAGGTCCCTACACCATGAAAATCAGACTCTATCACCAGTTTCTGCCACACTGGGCTAAATTGAGCTAAAGCTGGGAGAAACAGGAGAAAGTTGGCAGATGGGCCTCTTTTAGGTTGATAAATATAACATGCACCCGCAGAGGCTTGCATACAGTGTTCCTGTTCGTAAATAAGACCCTTAATGTTGCTATGGTCAGTGTACCATTGGACACCACACTGTGGGCCCTCTGCATGAGAAAAATACCTAGCTATAGCGTAAAACAACACCCCCCCCCATGACACAAATATGTCCATTTACCTGCTCCAAACCTGGTCGCTCTGAGTGGGGGGACTGGAAGTTGCAGCATACACACTGCAGAAGCCAGTGTTTTTGCGCTGTGGCTTCCTGTCTCCATGTCCTGGAGACTTGCCTTGGACCTGGTAAGTGACCATGTGGTGGAGGGATGCGCATTAAGTAAAAGCACCACAAACACCGCTCCGGCCACCCCAAGCCTGATAGTCAACCATACTAACCAGAGACCGCGACACACTGTTCGGTACTCTGAGACCTGTATTGGAGGAGGCACCGAGCGCTGCTGTTTCCAGTCTCCTGGAGACCTGGACCAATTAAATATGGCTAACTGCAAAGTACTACATTAAGTACATTCTTACTTTGATCTGGTTGTGAAACAAATATTTGTTAGAGGTTACTTTAGAGGTTACTTTTGGGCTAAAACTGACCTGGGGCTGCCTGGTTAGCAGCATTGGCAACACTCCTGTTGGATAATGGAGAAAATGTTCTGTATGTCCTAAGTTCCTATGATGGTAAAACATTGGAATTTGAATAGCAAGGTCCTGATTATTTTCTGAGGATTCTTGCACTTGAATGTATTTTTGCCATGACACAGAATAATCTATTTGTCTCTGTGCAGCACAGAGGCGTTCCAGCGCGGTGGTAGGAAAGGAGCCAAGAAAGTGATGATCGTGATCACTGATGGAGAATCTCATGACAGTCCAGACCTAGAGAGGGTAATAGAGACCAGCGAGAAAGAGAACATAACACGCTACGCTGTGGCTGTAAGTACTTTCATTTAGAGGGTGATTTACTATGTTCCCTACCGTTTGGTGCTTTACACAAAAGTGTATTCGCCAGACGCATAAGGCACGCGTGACAGACCAGCGGTGCATGTGTGACAGGCCTGCGAGTAAGCAAAACTTACTGCAGTGAAAACCAATGAGCACAGCTGTGCATTCTTCGCTGCAGTTCGCCGGTCAAAGTGTGTGGTATTTACTAGCAACCAGGGTGCTCTTGACAGCGGGCGAACTGCGGCGGCGCAATTTGCTGTAAGAAAAACAGAAATCATGCTGGAAATCCACTTAACATCTTATAGTAGCATAGAATTTACCTCAGAATGTATGTGTTGAGGTTCTAGAGAGTGTGTTTTTGAAAAATAGTAAAAAAAAATCATGTGAAAACCATTTTATTAGTTGTTTCTCCAATACTAGTTATCTATCTGATCTTTACACTTGATGTATTAGTGACAGATGTACAAATCACATAAACAGCCATTCTCGACGAACATAAGATTGATTCCTATGTGGTTCGCCACTAAAAGCTGGCACACTAAAAAGCCATTCACCAGCATTTGCCCAGTGAAGACGAATGGACATAAGTACAGCAGACACAACCTTGGCCATTTTCAGCATAGTAAATTAGATAAACTAGATAATGCATGGCTAACGGCCGGTGAACATTTTGTAAATGACCCCCTTAATGTACTTTACCCCAATGATTAACTAGAAAACTATGGGACCTTGTGTTTTATTATAGCAGATTTTCCCTGTTTTTTTTTGCTGTTTTTTGTACAAATCACAGCTGAACTACAATAGGATCAAAGAAACCATCAGTTGGTTCTAGTTATTTGTAGCTCTCTTAACCTGTTATTATTTGTGGTGGGGTTTGCTCCATTTGACTATACTCCACTTAATAAAAAAGTCGCCCAAGTTTTGGTGTGTCAGCAATAATCTACAGCTGGACTGTATTCTCAGATGTTAATATACCCTTTATACCCTTTTTTCCCACACGGAGCACTATGCAATAGCAATGCTTACACTGCTCATTTCACTGAAAAGGTAATGCTGAGTTTCTCATTACTTCACCAGCTTATCCACATGCTTATTGTGCTAGTGAGAGAGAACAGAGTAAAATGTGTAAATGTTATAATATTATTTAGGCACATTAGGGTCGATTCAAAGAAACATGTAACAGCTTGGATTTTGGTGCCGATCATCCTATTTTTCCCGTACGCTCGTGCGTTCGTATGAACTTGCGAGTGATTCTATAAGCAAATACGTTTCTATCCTAAAATGTACGTCCGTTCGTATGGCAGTTCGGGAATCAGACCTATGTCAGTTTCCATCCTGAATTTTCCGTTTCATTTCTCAGGTTGCAACATTGGTTTTGTCCTTTTTCCTTTTTTGTCTGGACGTAAATCCTTCTGATCTTGCGGCTGCGCACTACAAACTTACCTCATTAAAGTGCATTCTAAATATTTGGTCTTTTATTTTTCTTTATTTCTTTCATTTTGTAGTAACCAACCATTAATGAATGCATTTGCATAAGTAAATCTTACTTTGTTTAATTTTTAGTTAACTTGCATTTTTTACTTGTGGATTTAATTTTAATATTTTGGCTTCAAATGGTACAACTTAAAATTTTGTGTGTGGTTACCCACACCCTCTCCATACAGATTGCTCTCAAATATAAAAAAACACCCAGCAACTTCTGCATGTTATGAGTCTAGAAACAGCCAAGATGGCGGGTCAGGTATTATCGGGCAGCCTGCAAACAGAAAGGGCCTTGTGACTGTGTTGCTCTGCATTCTTTGATTTCTGACCTTTCCGTGCCCCCAGCTCTGCTGTGTCTGTGCAAAATACAGCAGTAACCCACATCCTGCACTTTATCCCGCTCTCCTCTCCTCAGTAAGTGTGATGCATCTGACCAAAGATGAGCTTAAATAATTAAACAAAGCAAAGGTAAACAACTACACCAATAAATTCAATCTAAAAATATTATTCTAGTACATCAATTTAAAAATAAATAACAAAGGACATAAGTTTCTTTAATTAACGCAAATATATGGATGTATTGCAAAATAAAGGTTTACATGCAAAGGACTAATTAAGGTCCACATTAAAATGCTTTTATAAGGCATACATGAATCAGGTATGCATTGCCATACAATTTATGGCTTCGGCCATGCTGATACATGCAGTTCATTGGAGCTCAAGACGCGCAGACTCCTCCACATAGCCAAAAAACCTGTTCAAGAACAGCAATCCGACTGCTAAAAGGTGTCGGCAGTGGCTTTCTTTTAAAACGTATTTAGAGGTTGGAAAACTGTTCTCTGAATCACACCTAAACACATCCAATTATCCTAAGTTTTACGTTTTGATCCTAAGTTTTAGGATTTGAGCCTAAGTTTTACGTTTTGATCCTAAAATTTAGGAACGAACTTGCGATGATCGTAAGAGCATATACGAATTCGTACGTAGGCTCGTGCGAGTCGGAAATGGCCAAAAAAACAGGAAAAAATGACTAACACCCACCCAAACTTACGATTCTCGATCCGAAATCAATTAACTTTTGCTCTTTGAATCGAGGGGATTGTATAGCTTATTTGTAGCTTCCCAAGTGTGAGCACATACACAATACAGTTGGCATAGTTGTCATTTATGGACATAGTATTTATCCTCATTTTTCCATCAGTGCACTTCCATGAACACACCAGTGAATAAACACTATGGCCTTGATTCACTAAGAGTTGAAAAAAATTCTCATGGCAGTGAAAAATACAATTCATGAGAAAAAAGCCTGAGAATTTCACTGTTAGTGAATCACCAGATAGGAAGACAATGAAAGTCAATAACACTTTTTTACTCCTGAAAAAAGTATTGAACTTTTTACCCTGTTTGACCTGTAGTAAAAAGTGCCATTGACTTTCATTGTCTTCCTATCTAGATTTTTTACTACCATGACAGTTTATTTCAACTCTTGTGAATCGAGGCCTATATTAGTGACTACACGCTAATGGACAGTGAATTGGCCATGTGCAAAGAGCGGTGGGATGGCCCAATTTCAGTACCCAGGTAGCAGTTGGGGCAAGGGCTCTTCAGTCATATCCCATGCAGTAATCAATCTTCTCGAGTCACCATTAAGCCATGATGTGCTGCTCCAGGGATTGGCTCACTGACCCAACTCACAGATTATGTGCAAAGGGACCGTCCTCTCTCCCACTGGCATCGCAGGAGGATTCCAGCAATTGGATGGGTGGATCTTTTATTTTGATGCCCATATGGGACTTAGCATAGGGTCAGGAAGGGCTGGGAGGAAAATACTTCAATTATTTGAAGTGAAAAAAAACCCGGGATTTTGACTATCATGGGTCTTATTCCTTGCCCCTGGAGCATTGGGATTCCCCCCAGGTAAAAGCCCCCAGATCACCCAATACAAACTCATCTTTCCTCAGCCCTATGGTGCATCCTCTCATTCTTGTCCAATCAGAGCCATTTGCCATGCCTGTTAATGCTCAGCAAACCACTCTGCACTTGGCAATCAGGAGAGAAAGTGGCCAGATCCCCCCTGTGCCCCCCCCCCCCCACATAATATGTTAAATTGCAGGTAGGTGCCCCCCACATAATATGTTAAATTGCAGGTAGGTGATGAATAAAGGTGGTTTATTTATATTTATTTATAGAGGTGCCAATTTTTGTCAATCAGCAGCAGTGAGCCAGGGTGTGGGCCATGGCCTAGGTAACAATTGATCTCTAATCCTTTAGGTGACCATGAGGAATAAGTATGCCAGGTAAGTTATCATCAGTTTTAACATTTGTCTGTAGATAAGCTTTAATAAATGATGTTACTGTCAGCCTTCTTGGCATTTTGTAAGGTAGATGTAAACCAGTAAACCAGCATTTAACTTTGGACTCTACTTCTATGCCAGGTTCTTGGACATTACAACAGATTAGGGACTAGTCCTGAAGCCTTCCTGAATGAGATCAAATATATTGCCAGCGACCCGGATGAAAAGCATTTCTTTAATGTGACAGATGAGGCCGCACTGAAGGACATTGTAGATGCACTTGGAGAAAGGATTTTCAGTCTGGAAGGAGGTATGATTGTATAAAAACTTTTTATATTTAATGAATTATTACAAGCTATTCCCAACAATTTATCCCCAAAAAGTAGTATGCCTTTTTTGCTATTTGGTTAATTAATGGAGATCCTGGCTCAAGCCAAACTTTTTTTTGGGATACAATAAGGAAGGGGGGCCATTTTGCATTTTGTGCCTGCAGGGCTGTCTCCAGTCTCCAAGGTAGTGTGGGCCCCTGGGTAATCTCAGTCTGCCTTATATGGTTTCAACATTTATATTGTCAATATTGTCACCTACCTATCGAATAAGTCATTGATGTGAATCAGCCATTGTCACGTTGTCTTTTGTCATTCATTCCCTAAGTTCTAATCAGCATTCTATTTTAAGGTAAAAAGAGCAACAGACACCAAATACTACCCAAAAATAAGCATTACCCCTGCCCCAGCCCTAAAATGACTAAGCAAGGAATATACAGAATCTCCTGCCAAACTCCATTATTGATTTGCAGACTGTGAATGGATCCCCTGAGTGCAGAGTGCAAGTGAGTCCAATTTGAAGGGCAGAGTATGGGCTGGAAAGTGCCTGAGCTAAGTCATACTTATCAGGCTTCTGTAGACAGAACCAACTTTGTCAGACTCCATCCTCCTTGTGGCATTAGCTTACGCCACTACTCTGCATTACTGTACATTTCAACCTTACATACCCCCCCCCCACCCCCTGTGCTGGCACTGGGCACTAAAAATAAATTAACCATGTGGGCCCTCTCAGATTTGCCTGTATTGCAGAGATTTCACTTCCTATCTAAAGTGACCAAAAATTTCACTAAATGCCCCTGGGGCATCCTGATTCGGGATTCCCCACTGTGTGAACTCCCTCTTTTACCTTTCTGGCCACACACACCACAGGGAAACTGGGGATGTGGCCATTTCCTCTCCCTATGCCGGGGCTCTGTACAAAGTTTTGTGCTGCACACAACATAAAGCGATGATGGGACAAGAGCATGCAAGTTGTCAGGGAGATCTGGGGAGTTTGACATTGTGCTACATCCCAAATCGGGATGTCCCAGGAAAACTGACCTATCACCAGAATAGTGAAAAGCTTGGTGATAGGTCCACTTTAAAAGGGTGTCACTGACAGAGAATCCTGGCAGAGAAAGTGTGGATCTGTTTTCACACACATCACAGGCAGCAAAATGTGTTTAAAATTAGTTGTAACTACAAAACTGTCCATAAAAAAAAGAAAAAAAAGTTGTCCTTTAAACGGAAGTCTATTCTGACCAGACTCCACTGCCAGCCACTCCAACAAAAGCCTGCCTCCCCACCTGGTGCTGACATGATTTTGGGATATTATCTTAAAAAAAGAGGAATACCATAATCAGTGTGGAGAAATCAAGGCTGGGGTGGTCAGTCTACCTTCTAGGGCAGGTGCTCCCTGGAAAATACATTTAACAAAACAACTAATAAACCAGCAGTTACAGCCTACAGCTTTTAGTCAGTCAAGTCATCATTTGAATATGGAGAGGGTTTATGTAAAAAAGAAGAGTTGCCATATGTATTATTATCTGATAGATATATGTAGAAGCTAACAGTTTCAGTTTGAATACCTGGTATAAATTGCATATTCCAGGGTGAGGCCTTGTAGTTTATGGAAGGGATTGTAGGTTTCTTAGCCACCGTGGCCAGGACAGAGCCATGTGGCACACCACTTGTAACTTGCCTTTGTTCAGATTGCACACCATTAACAACAACACTCTGATACCGATCCCTCAGCCAACTGGAAATCCACTGAACTATCCAGGGATTGAGTCCTACCTTCAATAACTTATCTATGAGCTCTTTTTGTGGTACAGTGTTGTTGCCAGGCCTAGTTCCTAAAAATTAACATACTGAGAGCACCTCCTCAGATTAACTTCTAGACCCCAAAAGTTAAACAGAAGTGTATGTGCAGAGAGCCCCCCCCCCACCAATGTTAACATGCAAGTGCACTTGTGCTCCCCCCTCCCTTACCAATAATTATGCTGAGAACACTAGCGGACCCTTCTTCCCCCCTATTAAAGTCCCCTATCCAGTCTAAAAAACAGACGCACATACTCACATACTCCCATACTCCCCCCTTCTTTCAATCTTCATCATTTCAATAGAACTTACCAGCTTCAGAGTTCCATCATGTCTCCTGCTCTTGGTGATCCACGTGTTACATGGCTTCCCCCGCTGTGTCACTCCCAGTAACTGACCACACCCACTCCATTCAATGTCTCCATTGAAGTGAATGGGGAGGGCGTGACCAGTCACTGTGATTGATCCCGACCCCCGCCGCGGCCAGGCAACACGCAGAGGAGAAAAGCCCAGTATGGAAGTGGTAGGCTAGGTGACATTTATCACACTCCAGCCTGCCTGTTGCCAGCTGTTAAACATACAATACACTGTAGGGACTGTTTTTTCTGCTGTCAAGGGGTCCTACTTTTTTATTTCTAAAGTAGAATGCAGACGTAGTTGTGACAGACTCTCTGCCCTTTGGACTTTACACAGGTTCATTACTTTCCTTTTCTTAAGCATGTACAGACTGCCATTGTGTTGATTGATTACGTTATTCATTGTTCTGATTGATTGTGTTAGACTGCCATTGTCCTGATTGATTGTGTTACAGACGTCTATTGTGTTGCTTATTGCGTCACCGGCAGAGTTGAGGGATTGTGTGCCCTGCTCCCATTGGTCCGTGTATTTGCCATGCAGTCCTCCATCAGGTCCACGGGGGAGGTTCCCTTGCATGAAGCCTTGCATATAAGGCACAGTGTGGCACTAATAAAGTTCACTTCACCTTCACCCTCAATACTGAAGTTCTGTCTCTTATTGGGGGAAACGCTATATTACAATTCACTAGCCCTTGTAAGGGCTGTTCCTGTTTCCTCACGGACGACTCTGGAATTCCAGCAGCACCTCTTACGATTGGGAAAAGGACGTCTCGGGCGGTGAAGCCCTCCGGCGATAAGGGTTATCGCTACAATTGGTGGCAGCGGTGGGATGGTCCTTTCTACCCAGAGAGAGTGCTACCCTGATGGAGAGTCAGTAGGACAAGTTGAAAAGGCTGACCCTGAAGGATCTACTCGAGAGCCGGGGAAGGTCAGCTAGCAACCGCCCACGTCGGGAACTGATAGCCGAGCTGATCGAAATGGATCGTGCAGCAGTGAGGACCGAAACCAATATAGAGATCGATGAAGACACTGCTCTTGTTCAAGCGGTTCGGAACAGATTGTCGGTCTATGGCCCGAATCCATCACAGGAACTGATCGACCGAGTCTTTGCCGCAGCGGAGGCAGAGGCCAGTAAGCGAAGGGAAGATCGGCGACTTTCAACCCAGCAGCCTCTCAGCCTCAGTTACACTGGGGGGAGAAAGATTCCATTTGCAGCATTTAAGTCCTTCCTGGAAAGTGACGGCGAGATTGACGGATTTTTGGCCGATTTTGAACGGCAGTGCGCTTTACACCGGATACCCACGGAGGAATGGGTCACCATATTATCAGGGAAACTATCTGGGAAAGCTTCCGATGCTTTCCGGGCCATCCCTGATGCGGACTTACCACACTACCATCTGGTAAAGGAGGCTTTGTTAGCCCGGTACGCTGTCACCCCGGAAGCCTACAGGCGACGATTTCGGGAATCCCGAAAGAAGGGAGGGGATTCTTACACGGAGTGGGCATGTCGCCTCCATCGTACAGCATCACACTGGGTCACTGGATGCAAAGCCACGACCGCTGAGGATGTACTACAGTTGTTTTTACTAGAACATTTTCTCAATGCCCTTCAACCAGAGCTAAGAGAGTGGGTACGTGACCGGAGGCCTCTAACGCTACCTGAGGCTGCTCGTCTAGCCGACGAGTACACCGATGCGCGCCGGACAGAACAGTCCGCTCCAAAACCACCACCTCCCATCAAATTTCAAGCACCCGTGGCATGAGCGCCAACTCGTGACTCTGGGCCACATAGGCCAGCGCAGCAACCGAACCTCTCCACAGTTCAGTGCCATCGTTGCAAACAATGGGGACATTATCGCAGTGATTGCGCCCTAGAGCGTCCCCGAAACACGTGGGGGCAAAAGCAACCTTCCACCTCCCGTACTCCTGTGGCACACTGTTTGGAAGCTGAGAGCAGTTCGGAAGAGTATCTGGGGGTACTGTTTGAAGCTGATCCCGTACAAGCGGCCATCCAAGACAACCGACAGCACCATTGCCAGGAGGTACGAGTCAATGGGCGCACCGCGCAAGGATTACGCGACACCGGAGCCACACTTACCTTGCTCCAACCTCATTTGGTCAAGAACAAAGACCGCACTGGACACACCGTTGCAGTAAGGGTGGCGGGGGGAGCTGTGTTTCGACTCCCCACCGCCCGAGTACATCTTGACTGGGGCGCTGGATCCGGCAGGGTACAGGTGGGACTTATGGACAACTTACCAGCAGAAGTACTATTGGGAAATGATCTAGGACCAATGACTTCTGCCTACGCTACCTCTGGGCCAGCCAGCGTCAACCCTGTTACAACCCGGTCTCCAGCCCGAGCTGCCGACTCCAGCCCACTGGTCGGGGAGACCCAGGGGTTTCGTCTGCATCACGTCATGTCTGTTACACGAAGTCAAGAAGAGGATCAGCCATCAGGTTACGTCCTTCCAGAGGGGAAACTTATGCCAAACACTATTTTTGTTGGGGGCATTGACCGTCGGATTAATCAGCCTGAAATTAAGGATGTTTTTTCAAAGTATGGCGCTGTAAAGAATGTCAAAATTATTAGGGATGCCTCTGGCGTTTCTAAGGGTTATGGTTTTGTCTACTTTTACGATGATGTAGATGTGCAGAAGATTGTGGATTCTCCGATCAGCTTCCATGGAAAGAGATTGAAACTTGGGCCAGCTATAAGAAAGCAAAGCACCTGTGCACACATCCAACCAAGGACTTTGGTGCTGAACTCACCAACGCCACAATATACCAGTGTTTGGACCCCACCCATGACCGATTCCTATGTACAGCCCACGCCAATGTTTAGTCCAGTTACTCACTATTTGCAGACTTGTCCTTACACAGAACTCTGCCCATAACAGGAGTCCGGACAGCCCCACGTTAACCCGAACAGGGTCAATCCGGGTCTGCCGGGTGTTCCACAAAAAGGGGGCATTGTGACAGACTCTCTGCCCTTTGGACTTTACACAGGTTCATTACTTTCCTTTTCTTAAGCATGTACAGACTGCCATTGTGTTGATTGATTACGTTATTCATTGTTCTGATTGATTGTGTTAGACTGCCATTGTTCTGATTGATTGTGTTACAGACGTCTATTGTGTTGCTTATTGCGTCACCGGCAGAGTTGAGGGATTGTGTGCCCTGCTCCCATTGGTCCGTGTATTTGTCATGCAGTCCTCCATCAGGTCCACGGGGGAGGTCCCCTTGCATGGAGCCTTGCATATAAGGCACAGTGTGGCACTAATAAAGTTCACTTCACCTTCACCCTCAATACTGAAGTTCTGTCTCTTATTGGGGGAAACGCTATATTACAATTCACTAGCCCTTGTAAGGGCTGTTCCTGTTTCCTCACGGACGACTCTGGAATTCCAGCAGCACCTCTTATGATTGGGAAAAGGACGTCTCGGGCGGTGAAGCCCTCCGGCGATAAGGGTTATCGCTACAGTAGTTTTAGCAGGTTGAGGGTAGTGAAAGATGGTATTGTGGCTATGCTATAACGATTAAGGTTAAATGATAGATATATTGTGAAACACATTTACGTGTTTTACAAAAAGTTTAAGTTTAGTATTAAATAAAGCACATCAAAGTGTGTATGAAAAAATGTATAACACATTCACTCACGGTCATATTGTTACAGGAACCAATAAAAATGAGACATCATTTGGGCTTGAGATGTCCCAAGCTGGGTTTTCCTCTCATGTTGTAGAGGTGAGTACTGGGGCAGTTTTTTTTAAGTCTGGTAGCTGGGTAATCCCCCCGCCCCTGTCACCCTCCCATGGTGCTGAGGCAGTGCGGGGGGTTACAATTAAAAAAAAAACTCTTTTTAGACATAAGTTATCTTATGGAGGTGAGCACAAGGATGTTTAAATAAAACATCACATTTACTCATATTGATATTGATATTGTTGAAGGCAAATACAGCCATTAGCTGAATGCAGTAGATTCAGACAGGGGAGAATTGTTATATATTATAGGTTGCTGTTTAGGACTATTGCCCAAGATAACCTCGGCTTAGACTCAGCAGCAGCATCCACAAATCCTCTAAGTTACAGTGGTCGTTACCACAGAGACATTCACCGATTTTAGTATGAAAAATTGAATGTTCTCTTGTTTTAATAGATTGGTCTGCACTGACCTTGTTTCATGTGGCTTAAGCCTTTAGGCTAAATTTTGTTTTGCTTCCTTTAGACGCCACCTTTCTCCAGCTCTCAAGTTACTAAAATTGTTTCCCCACATTAAAAAGTTGTGATTTTTGGTTGTCATAGACCTAATTTAATGCAGTACTGGTCATTTCTTTAGACAGTCACGTAAAGGTCTTGGCAACACAGCCAAATTTACACCTGTAGGCCCTTATCTTGAGTAGCGGGTTATGGAGGGGGGCCTGGCACTATATCCACCACAGAGGGCAGATCCCCCCTCTCCCCTAGCCAAACAATATTGTTGGTTCTGGTCTTTCAAAATACATATGTTCCTTCTGGAAAGTTACTGTAAAAGTTGAGTTTGGGTACGTGTAGTTAAGCGTTTCTCCTGGCCAAAGATACAGCTTTTCAGTGCTGCAAGTAATGAAAAGTTATTTATCATACTACATATTTCACCGTTATAAATTGTTGTCCTTTTGACAGCTAAGATAAAAAAGGGCACCACAAGGCTTTCATAGTGATAACCACTATACTGAACTACATGTCCACATTATCTGATCCAGGCCTGCTGCTCTGAACCTACGAACAGCTCCAGGTGCTGTTCCTCCTGCTGGTCATGTGCCCACATGGACAAGGAGTTACCAGTAGTTTCTTCCCCAGCTGCAACGAAGTAGGCAATGCAGTCAGAATGAGGCTAGGAGAGCATTTTATGTATTTTATCCTGGCTGTCTATATGATCTCCATTATAAGGTTCTGGTGTCTACTTGACATTTACCAAAACTGTAACCTAAAAACTGTTCCAAATCATCTGTAATGAAAGTCTTGTATGAAGCATTCTCTATTTAGTTCATGATACCATCTTACCATTTTTTTGCCTTCTTCCTTAGGATGGGATATTGCTGGGAGCTGTTGGGGCATATGACTGGAATGGAGCTGTTCTGAAAGAGACCAGCAGTGGAAAAGTGATACCTCGAAGGGAATCCTACCTGAAAGAATTCCCAGATGAGCTTAAGAACCATGGAGCATACCTTGGTAATTAGAAATATCAAACAATATTTAGAGTTGTTCATAGTTATCCTGGCCGTAACACATTTTAACATTTGACTTAAAGTGGTACAATCTAAAAGATTCCAGGGCCGCCACTGGCTTTACTAAGATCGGGGTAAACCATGGGCTGTTCTCACCAAGTGTAACCCACCAGTTTGCCCATAAACACTCACATTTCCATGCTCCGACGCATGTGCGGGCTCTCGGTTAATGACAAACATCCGCTATGACTAAATAATTCGTAGGTAGACGGCTCTCATTGTTTTCAATCCAGGGTGCATGCTGCCACATCCCCTGCATCTCCTGCCTCAGCCATTCGGATAAGCTGGGATGGGATCGCGCACACAGCTGGGGATACTGGGCTCGGCAGCGTGTGCCCCCCATTAAAGTCAATGAGAGCCATTTGCTAAGAGCCTGGGCATGCACCATTGGAACATGGAAGAGGTGAGTTGTTTAGGGCTTTCAGGGGGGTTTCACACAGTGGGGCATCCTCAATCGGGATGCCTCCAGGGAACGTAACAAAACCGATGAAAGTCAAATTACCGGGTTTGGTCAGCTTTAAAGCGGCTGTATTGTGAAATTGTGTAATATTAAAAATCCATATAAACACAGCGGCTAATAAGAGGAGGATGAACTTATACATCCAAACTGAATAAAACTCCCAGCAAGCTTGTGGTTTTATTCTCCTGGCAGGAATAAAATCCAGGGATGACAAGTTTCTGAGTGTATCAGGGGAGACAGAGCCTGCCACCCCTGACTAAACCTGGTACCTGGATTTTATTCCTAACATGGGAGAATACACCACAAGCTTGGCAGGAATTTTACTCAATTCATTTTTTTATTGATATTTACCGTAATATTACAAAGTGTAGCAGTACTGAGCAAAGCTGTGTCCTGACCCAAGCAATACAGTTTTGCTGTGTGCAGTGCAAAGATGTGTCTGGACAAAAAGAAATCATGATTCAATTGCTAGGATGCCTTTAAAAAGTTGCTTCATATTGCCAGAGCAATCCTGATTTAAAATCGCATTCTCAGAAAACCTCTCTGATCCACCATAATGCAGCTTAAGAGAAAATGACATTGGCAGGAATTCATTCAGATGGAAAGTAAAGTGTTCTGTTTTAGGCCAAAATGTATTACCTGGTAAATCAAATTCCAAATCATCCATGTCTGTGTCCTTTGGAAACCAAAATGGAAGCAATCGCTAAATAAGATTTACTTATTATAATAAAGTTTACTGACCCAAATCCTTATTAATAACAGAAACGCTTTTCCCTGCCCAGATCTTGCCTCTTTTAAATGTATTCATAAGCCCATAAGACTGACCTACATTTCCAGTATTGTATCCTTACTTCTGGAAAATCAGTTCTTAGTATTAAACGCTGGTATTTGTAGTTTCCCAAGATGCTTCTGCTAACATTTTACAATTAAAATACAATAATATTTTTTGTGAGAAATGCTCAAATACAACATTGTTCTTATTGCAATTAGTAAGGAATTGTATTTGCTATTGACTTGTAACGCTGGGCCAAGTAAACGTAATCATGGGAAGCTTGCGGGTTAATGCCCTGCTTACATGCGCTGGACGATCTTTTGGAAAAATTGTGGAGGGAAAATAAGTGTTATATATCCACAAGGCCCAGGATGGATCTTATTGCCTTAGGTCCTGTGGAAAAGAGGCCTGGCCGGCAGCCCAGAGCTGCTCACCACACCACAGACCCGATACTAGCTGGTGATGGGGGTTGTGAGAGCTTCTGCCGCTGCATTAGAATGCCTTACGCTCATACTTCAGACTTGTACAATAATGTTATGGGAGGCAGACAGCCAGTAGTCCTCAGCCAAACTATGTGTAGTCCTTAGCCGGCTCCCACATCCCATCCCAAGGATTCCTCTTCTTTAAATATTAACTCTTCTGGGTGTTAGTGGTTTTGGCTCCGCCGATAATCAAGACAGCAGTTAGGGCCTTAGTTAATAATATAGTACAAATATTAATTGATGTGCTGCTACACTAGAAAGGCACGTTCAGCAGTTTAGTGTAGTTACTGTATGGTTGTGACTTATGTTCTTCATGGGCTTTTCTCATATACTTCCTTTAAAGCGGAACAAAACCCAGATTTTGACTTTTCCAGGTTTTGTTCCGTTCCCCGGGGGTATCCTGATTCGCTGTGTGAAACCCCCCAGTTTGCCCAGTTAATCCCACCTCGCTTCAGTCCAACGGTGCATGCATAGGCTTCTGTACATGAAGCAGCAGGTAGGATCCTATTGAAATTTATAGGCTACTCTAGTCTTTTTCCCAAAGAGCGTTCATGCAAATTCATACAGAGGTGGCGCTTCATCAGAAAATGTATACTTGTGGCCTTGTTTGGGTTTGCAAGAAAGCACGCACTGCAATAAAGTAATCTACTAAAAAAAATCTAGTTTTCTCATTTTAAATCTTATGGCCAAATTGGTTCTAATGCACCGTTGGTTTTATTTCCTTCTAATGACCCCCCCTATCAGTAAATTTGCACAAATGCCCCACCATTTGTAGGAAAAAGTCAAACTGATTCTAATAGGGGCCTACATGTTTCCACAAGTCATCCTTAGCCTTCATGGTGACAGATTTACTTTGAAAATAGAGTTATCAACTATCTACAGAAGCCTCTTAAACACTGATTGCTTTAAATATGTTCTAGATTATATTTATCTACATTCTTTATCACTGGCAATGCAATTCTGTTTCTACTTTTGAACAGGTTACACTGTAACTTCTGTGATAACACCCCAGCATGTCAGACTGTATGTATCAGGAGCTCCGCGATTTAATCACACAGGGAAAGTAATCATCTTTAGTATGCAAGGCATAGACAGTCTCGTCATCCACCAGTCTCTTCGAGGGGAACAGGTAAAAATAAATTATTATAAATTATTGTATCACACTCTGTTCATTCTCCAACTTGTGAATTTAACTGCTGGTTACTAACATTTGGGGAACGTTTCCAACTATAAACCAGACCAACACCAGTTTTTTCTTTAAGGGGTGCTGGCCCCGCAGTCAGCTAATTTAAACAAGCTACGGGGGCATCCAGAATGCTGGAGTTCCCCCTATGCACATAACCGCAGAACACCTGTAAGTCTCACCTGCACTACAAGCCAGCTCCGGGAAAGAAGTCCCGCGATTGGCCGCCGGCATTCATGTGGACTATGGTCACGCCCACGGCACCGGCCGCCGGAACAACCTGCCCTATGGCCACCCACCAACCAGTTGCGGGACTTTTGCTGGCTCGTAGTGAAGGTGAGGATTATGGACCTTCTGGGGGGTTATGTGCGGGGGGGGGGGGAGACTCCAGCATTCTGTATGCCTCCTCCCAAGCTTGTTTTAATTAGCTGACTGTGGTACCAGCACCCCTTAGAGAAAAAACAGGTGTTGGTCTGGTTTAACACACAACCAAGTGCCGATCTATTTCCTAAATACAATATTCACCTATGTTTTTAGAAGAACCCTTCTATGAGGATGATGGAATGCCCTACGCAATTCGCCCTTAAGAGTGCCCTTAAAACCCACCTATTCAGGCGAGCCTATCATTTGGCCTAAATAATCAACAGCCCAAACCACTTCAGATCACTTGCCATCATACCAAGTATATATTTCTTGTGACCTACCTTTTGTCTCCACACCTTATCCTTTAGATTGTAAGCCCGGGCCAGGGCCATCTCTCCTAGTGAATTTCAGTATGACTATGTACTTGTGCATTTCTGTCACAGAAATGACTAATAATTCTCATGTATTGTAGTTACTTGTTTTACCCTGTTTGTAATTCCACATTGTACAGCTCCATGGAGGATGATGGTGCTTTATAAATAAACAATAATAATAATAATAGCTTGATAAGGCTTTGATAAGACAAGAACTTTTATTCTTTTTTTATTCTCTTCGTTAGATTGGATCATATTTCGGAAGTGAAATCAGCTCTGTAGACGTGGATGGTGATGGAGTAACAGATGTTCTGTTGGTTGGAGCACCAATGTTCTTTAGCAATGCTCGAGAGCGTGGCCGTGTCTATGTCTATGTTATGAGAGAGGTAAGTCATACAAGAGGCCTCTAATATGAATGTGGATTAATCACTGACTCCTGACCCCATAGCAATATTTCATGGAGGCTAGGCCAGCCTTGGTTTCAATGGTGCTCTGTGCAAAGCTGCAGGATGGTGCCCCTTAGGAAATAGATTGTCAGCCTTCCCCCCCTCTAATCGACTCAGTCATCTCTGGAAAATTTTTATGGCAAAGGCAGGGCGAGTAGGTGGAAAGCAAGCAGATGCTGCCCCAAATGTGTGCAGATTGTACTCTGTTCCTGCCCAACCAAACAAAACAGATGAACCCCAACCCCCCCCCCTCCGCAAAACAGAGCCTGAGGAAATGAGGCCATAGTGTCACCCAGCTTCTTGTCTGCAGATCGCAATGTGAGCTGCTCCCCATGAATGAATAAAAATGTTTGGCATCCCAGTGGTGCCCCCTATCATGTGGCGCCCTGATGAAGTCGCACACCTTGCACAATCCAAAGGCTGGCCTTCCATGCATGGAGGCATTTTCTTTTTAATCAAATTTCCAATTCTACAACAGTACACGCAATTTGTTTTTAGTGAGGTATGAAGCGGATCAATAACTTGATGTTCCCGTATATTCACCAATGTTTGTCATTAGAGGTCATATTTAGTTTTCTACAAAATCAGCCTTCCTCTGACCTTTTAACATTATACTTTCCCTTGCCCCCAGCAACTTCCCTTCTACCCCAATAGCTATAAGATGTTCAATTTAGGGTTCAATCATTCATACAAATATTGCAATACTTTGGCCCTCAATCTACCATACAACATTGTTTTACATTTGCTGGTGCAGCAGTTATAGATCCAAGAGTATATATTTAATCTATACTCTAAGCAGCCCATCCTCCATTCCACATGCCAGTGTTTAATCAGCCACCTAAAATTTCCTTCGTCAGCAGACGTGTTTTTTGGTCAACATTCACAGTGATATCAGTTTGACCAGCAAGTTCAGGTAGGTAATAGTGCTCACCAGGTGGTATATGCTGGAATCTTTGTTGGCCCTGGAAAATGCTGTAAAATCTAGCAAAGCTTGTACCTTGGCATAGGCAGAAAAAGCATTTATCATGGCCTTAATGTGTGAAATGAACTGTCCTACATCCATAAACACAAAGACAGGAACATGGCTGCCCAGAGCAGGGGTGCACAACCTGCTGGTCTAAGGGCTGCATTGTCTAAGGGGCTGCGATAATATGAAGTTATCTGAAAGCTTTAACCATATAGCATTATATAAGCTTTTCTATATATAGAAAGGTGAGCATTAATGAGATGGGTAAATGGAAAGGGGATAAGTTGGCTGAGGTGAGGAGTACAAAGTGGAGACAGGAAGAGCTAATGGGTAAAGAAGTGGGCAGGGATAAGGTTAGAGAAGGTGAGATGGGCTGAGGTGTGGTGGGAAGAGGTGAGATAAGTGAGATAAGAGATGATGTGAGCATAGATGAGGTGGGAAGAAATAGGAATAGGTAAGGTAGGCTGAGGTGAGGAGATACAGAGGTAAGAAGTGGGCAGGGGTCAGGCAGGAAAAGGTAATGTGAGCTAAGGTGAGATGGGCTGAGGTGTGGCAGAAAGAGGTGAGGTGGGCAGAGATCAGCCGAGGTGGGTAGAAGTGCTGAGGTCTGCAACCGTTTTCGGTGTTCTTCACATCACCATAGTGGTGATTCTACTTTTAAGAATATAAAAATCTGCTGAAGCAAGAAGGAGGATGCAGATGGGGTCATGCTAATTATTTACACACAAAAAAGTGCAAAGAAATGTTTTTTCCTCCAAAATGATCTGTACCTGTGATGGGGAATTTTTACAGGTTGGGTAAATCATTTTTCCAATGAGGTAAGGGTTTTATTTTTTAAGTTATAGAACCATTTGAGCTATGCAGAAAGCTTTTGCACTTTATCGCTAAAAATCTCACTGGGATGCAGTTTGCAAGTCACACTGGCTTCACCAAATCTAATTCCAGAGATCCTTACTTATAAAATGAAAAACATTTCCATCCCAGTTGATCAATACTTTGGTTGAGAGTTGAGTAGTGAGAAAAAATTTGAATATGAAAGTCAATAAATTCACAAATATTTGAGAATGTGTAGACAGCATTCATTTCATGAATTATTTTAGCGGCTTTCGTATACTTCAATATGTGTATTTTGTATACTACTATATGTGTTTCTTTACCTTAATAAGTTGTGATCTCATCAGCCCACTTTGTGAAAATTGGGTTAGACTTTAGACTATATATATATATATATATATATATATATATATATATATATATATATATATATATTTCTCATTAGATACAGATTATGTGTCTTTAAATATAGTAGATATGTGTTTCTTTTTTTCCTGAGCCATAGTAGAAGCATGCCATACATAATATACACACTTACACAATGTACTGCATTGCACTGGTCTTGTTACAGAAACGCTTTGTTCCAGATGGATCGCTGCGTGACTTGGACAGCTCACAAAATTCCCGCTTTGGATATGCCATCTCCACAGTGCCTGATCTTAACCAGGACTCTTACAATGATGTGGTAATCGGGGCTCCTCTAGAGGATGGCCATAAAGGGGCCATCTATATCTTCCATGGTTTTAAGAGGAACATAATAAAAAAGTACAAACAGGTAATTTGTCATTTAGACTGTAGATGATAAAATGATTTACTTAATTTCAAAATACCCTTTGAAGCACAACCTGCAGCCCGGGGGGCACATGTGGCCCTCAGAGTCATCTGATGTGGCCCCCTGAATTGCTGTTGGGAAAGTGAGGGAAACTCCCCAGGTCACCCATAAACGTACCTACTGTTCCGGTCCAATGGCGCATGCGTGAGCCGCGGCCGCATCCCCACTACACCTCTAGCAAGACCAGTGCCCACACCAGGCATTTGTGAATGGCCGACACAGGCACGCTCCCAGTTAGAGGGCAGCGGGGAATGCGGCCGCCAGCGTATTCTGATCCGCTCTTATTAGATGAGTCCCTGGACGAAGGGGCTCGAGCATATTGTTCGGTCGATCTAGGGCTTTCACACAGCTGGGCATCCCCGATCAGGGTGCCCCGGGGCAAGGACTAAAACCCAGAATAGTCAAAATCCTGGGTTTTGGTCCACTTTAATTGCATTTTATGCTTTGGAATACTTATGTTGATTCTTACCTTCCCCATAATTTCTGCTTCTGTGTACCTTCTCTTTCCAGCGTATAGCTGCAGCAGACTTGTCTCCCACATTGACTTTTTTTGGCTGTAATATTCATGGAGACATGGACATGAATGAGGATGGCCTGGTGGATCTGGCAGTGGGCTCTATGGGGAATGCTGTTCTCTTGTGGTAGGTGAATGAGATAGATATATATAAAGTATATAGTATAAGGAGTATGTAATGGGTTAGCAAGTAACCTGCACTGTTTACCTTTCAACAATACACTACAATGGTAACTATACGGAATAGGATATAAAAAAACATACTTGTGTAACATAGATTGGTGCGGACACCTGCATGTATGAAAGTTCAAGATGTTTAGGCTGTTTAGGCTTTTTGGGTTTTTTTTTGGCCTGATTTACTAGTGGGAATCGACATAGCGGGACATCCCAGTCCTTTAGACTCCAGGATTGGCCGATATGGGTTTTTAGTGGAACAAAGCCCCAAGTGGCCATGCATGGAATCTGAAAGACTCCAGATCCAGCCACTGGCCTTTCACTGGGACATCCCAAATCAGAATGCTCTGCTATGTGACCCCCCCCCCAGTTGCCACAAAGCTTACCTTTGACCTTGCTCCCGCTGTGATGTAAGCAACACCAGTCACATCCCCAGCATCTCTGGACTGAGGGTGGGGTTGTGCGCACATTTCGAGAGAATTGGCAATGCAGCCACTGTCACCCCTGATTGCTGAGCTCTCGTCTAATCAGAGCTGTATTGCCGATCATTAATATGCACAGCACATGGATCTGATTTCAATGAGAGACTGCACATGCACTGCTAGATCAGCCATTCTAGAAAGGCTGGGGATGGGAAAGTGCACAGTTTAAAGAGAATTGTGGATGGGCCGCTCTCACTCTGGATACTAAACAGAACCACATTGCCAGTAATTAGCATGCACAGCATGAAGCTCTGATTGAATGACAGCCTGCACAGTGTCGTTGGATTGGTGATCAGGTAAGATCTACTGGGATCTGGGGATCCCCGGTTTCCATTCGGGGGACTCCCAGGTCAAGGAATGAAACCCAGGATATTATTTTTTAAAGGGACACTATAGCAAGTTATAACTTCCTTTATTCACAGGTTTGACAGCAAATGTCAGCTAATTATGTAACCACCAGCAACCATTCAGGTTTGATGGGCAAGCCTTATCGGCTAACCCGCTTGGTTACCAGCAGTCACGTGGTTTGCAGCCATACAATAAATAAAAAAGTTAGCTGGCATACTACTGCTTTAAGATTTACCCCAAAAAGTGGAGGAAATAGGTTATGTTGTTCTAGTAAAATTGTAGCTATAATTCCCATAACCTACTCGCAAATGTAATCTAAATGAAACCACTTTCTTGGCTTTAATTTCTGGGTCATGACTAAGCTGGGAAGGGCATGTTATGGCAGAGATTTATTAATCATGACCATGCTCTGCCATGGTCAGAGACAGCTGTGTGTGCTTTGCCTGCCCGTGCCTTCACCATTCACTAAAATCTGGATCTCCATTGATGATGCATTTCAAAATACCTGTATAGGGCCAATCAGTTGTTTGGAACTATTGGTGAATATCTTTACTTTATTTATTATTGCCCAGGCAATTCCGTTTTACTGATCTCACGCCTTATTCTGAAATAGAAAAGTTTTTAAAACTGCACTCTAGTGCAGTCCGCCAACTTCCTCAATCATTGTAAGGCTACCAATCACATGATTGTGGCAACCAAGCAGGTTTGCCAAGAGGGCAAATTAAACTTGAATGGTAGCTGGTAGTTAGCTGCCATTTGCTGCCGAACATGTGAACTGGAATGTGATAATTTGACTAACTAATGTAATAACCTGGGATGGTCCATGCACTTATTGTAAAGAGCCACTCATCTCCCTGCCTTGTGTTACGTAGTAAATAGCTAGACTTGCAGCTGCTATACATTGTAACAAGAGCAGCGCCCTGCTGTGACACTTTATATAGCAGCACAATGTCTCCTGTTATAATGGACCAGTTTTTATGCCCTTAGAGGGCCATTCCAGTCAGAATGGTGCTTTTTTTATGTAAACCCCCGCCCTTCTTTTTAAAAAAAACCTGGCCTGATATCCAGCAGCGATGATTCCCTGATCAGAGCGCCGGGCGATGCCATCTACCTTTTCCCGTCCAGTGCCAGCTGCATGCATGGGTGGGCGACCACTGGCTTTCCCCCAGGGCATTCCAGATCGAGATGCCCTGCTGTGTGAATCCCCCTAGGGTGTCTGTACACACTCACCTTTCCCCAGTCCAATGAGACTTGCTCGCTGAACTGACGTAATTCAGCACACGGCTCTCATTGTTGTCAGTGGGCCCCGTCCCAAGCAATACAGTCAATGAGAGACGTTTGCCAAAAGGACTAAATACAGCAAACGGCTGAGCACCCACACATGCGCCGTTGGACCGAGGAGTGGGGTTTAACTGGCTGAACTGGGGGATTTCACACAGATGCCCTGGAAACAGAACAAAACACAGGAAATTAAAAATCCCTTTCAATGTTCCCCCTGTCCTGCCACCCTAGCGCTATCCTGCCCCTAGCACTAAAGCTGGGCATTGAAAAGGACCATGCTGGCTGGAATGGCCCTTTAATTGCAACTACTGTATATAAATCAGTACCAATATCATGCACGCCAAAATGCTAAACGAAATCAATGTAATGTGCTCCTCTATTAGTAAGAGCATACAGTATATTTATTAAATTAATGTTTTGTATAACAGCTACTAACAACTACATGTTTTTTTCTGTTGATGGCAGGACTCGCAGTATTGTCCAAATCAATGCCACCATCCGATTCGAGCCACCAAAGATTAATATTTTTACTAAAGAATGCCGCAGGAATGGAAGGGAGGCCACTTGCATGGCAGCTTTCATCTGTTTCTCACCCATATTTAAAGCCCCCCAGTTCCATGGACAAAGTGTGGGTAGGTGTGAAAAAATGATGTACTGTACATAAGTTTAAACTCAACAAGCTTTACTCTCTCTGCAAATAAAAGGAAACAGGCCCTTATTTTTTAGGTAGACTTTCCTACAGTGTGACTCAAAAATGCCCCATCACAGGTACAGGTAATTGTGGGGGGAAAAGGGATAGAAAAAGCTCACCGTGATGCAGGTTGCAATCCACACCGCACACTGCAAGTCACACTGGCTTCACCAAATATTTAGCACAACCCCCAATGATAGAACAAGGGGGCACAACCTTAAGCTAGTTGGAGGGAAGATCAGGAGCTACTGAAAGAGTAGTAGATGCTTGGAACAAACTTCCAGCACAAGTAGTAGAAAAATCAACAGTAAGTGAATGTAAATATGTCTGGGGTAAGGATACATCTATCCTAAGATAAAGAGTACATATACACATAACGGCAGACTAGAATGGACCATATGGTCTCCTTTTTCAATCAACATTCTATGTAAACATTTCAGTAAACTAAGCCATGCAAATAATCTCTTTATGTCTCTCAAAGAGGAACTCCGGTCAGAAATGACCAGACTCCCTCTTTAATATGCAGCAAATCGGGCTCTCCCACTGTACATCGACAACACTAAACTAGAGAACGGGGCCATCCGGATACTCACCTCTTCTTGGATCCTTCCCCAGTGGCCATGGAGCAGCCTCTCAGCTCACACTGCTGGTGGTTGCACAGTAATGTACTTGGCCACCGGCTGCCATGATAGGCTACTCACTATCACGTAGAATACGAAGAGTTAATTATCCAGACAGTTCTGTTCTCTAGTTTATGCCCCGCTGCTGCATATTAAAGAGGGAGTGTGGTCATTTTTTTATCACAATTACTGTTTAAGCTATTCCCAAAACTATTCCCCCCTGGGACTGCCAAAGGGCATAATGCTTAGGTATAGCAAAAAATAATAACACAGCTCTAAAGTGGCTTCTAACTATGTTCGTGTAAATACTTTCTTTTTTAGCAAAGAATCAAGGGTATTTTGAACTCTTGAATCCCATTATATGGCTTAACATGTGCCTCTCCCTAAAGTGGCTTCTGGTTATAATATTAGTTTATAAAACAAAAAATGAATAATAGTTTCTATTTATTCCCATATTAAAGATTAGGGGTTATTAGCCCACATATCTATCATATTGAAAAAAAATAGTCCTACCTAGCAGTTCCATAGAAGGCTTTTCCGTTTATACGGGTTATAGATATGTGAAGAGCTATATCTATTTTTAAGTATTAAATAAGGTCTTTTTCGATCCTTCATGGAATATTTGGGAAAAGTGAATTTTTCAGCCATTTTTTCCAGCCCTCCTTTGAAGTAACACAATATGTGGAAACTTCCAGAAAAGAGTTCAAGTTGAGTAGAATACAATATTAGTATTTTGCAGCTCTTTTGTATGATGGGAATGCAAAATCACTTAGGCAAATACGGTCTCAATTATGGCATTCAGGCAAGTGTCATCAAAAACATTTGATAATGGCTAAAATATGGCACAGCAGCTGCCATCTCTTATTTCTTGGACATATTCCTTGTCCAAGACTGGGAAAGATCAATTTCAATGGAAAGTGTGAAGCTAACAGTGTTCTATAAATATAATTAAATAAATGTTTAGAGTGCGCTTTACCCTTATTTATTTGTTTGTAGAAGCTTTCACTAGTGATGGGCTCCTAGTCAATGGCAAATTTGACCCTGATCTTAATCAACTGATCCAGACCAGCCAGACAAGGAGAGTGTCAAGATCTGTGTCAAATTTCGAGTTTTCAATTTTTTTTTTAAATGTGCTCCCCTCCTCCTCTGAGGATACTATCCCAGTGCACCAGGTGTGGAGGCTGGCAGTTTATAAGGACAAGATACATATTAAAAGCGGGGGCCTTTAAACAAAACTGAACTTAACTCAAGGAGCGGGTGACATGTGTACAAAGGCACCTTACTGCGTGTCAATCAATTGTCAAAAAGCATGTATTTTAATGTCATAGATGCGAATAATGTTATTACCGACATAAAAGTATTACAAAATCTAATTTGATAATATTGACAACCGTGAACATTATTTTGTTCACTGAACCTGTTTCTTCAACCTTGGAACAAAGGAAATGCTCTTACAAGTTTCACTGTCTGTCAGCTTCTTCAGAGGAGCTTGTTGTGAGACATCAGTGTGTTTAAATGGTAGGTCCCTGGTACGTGCCACAGAAGTGAACATGTGCAGCACTTTGGGCTCCAGCAGGAGGATTGTTGAATGATTTCACAGTAAACCAGAACCCTAGATGTGTGTCAGGGATTTCTCAGCGGAGAGATCCCGATTGTAATAAGTGACCAGAAATTGAGACTGAGAGACAGAGATGGATATGTAGCAAACCGTGTTTAATAGTGATAAACAGTGATAAGCACACTTCAATCAGACTGCTGTACAGATTACAAGTGGAACATATAACATATGTGTAAGGGAACTATACAAGTATACACGCTCTGAAGCTATGGAGGAACTTCATCCCTGACATTATCCCCCCTCACAAAAGTGGGCACCAAACACTTTTGAGTAACAGCTCCACTGGAGATGCTTCAATCAACATACAAGAAAAAATCCAAAAAGGTAGAATGGGACCAGACATATGATCTGGATGGGTAAAACTGGCAGACGTCTCATGAGAGGCAGGCCGGACAGGAACCAAGCAGGCAGAAATCCAGACAGGGGCGATGCAGGCAGAAAACCAGACAGGAGCGATGCAGGCGACTCACACCCGGTGAGCTGACAGATGGGAAGCTCACACCCGGGGAGCTGGCAGGCGGGAAGCTCACACCCAGGGAGCTGGCAGGCGGGAAGCTCACACCCAGGGGGCTGGCAGGCGGGAAGCTCACACCTGGGGAGCTGGCAGGCGGGAAGCTCACACCCGGGGAGCTGGCAGGCGGGAAGCTCACACCCGGGGAGCTGGCAGGTGGGAAGCTCACACCCGGGGAGCTGGCAGGCGGGCCCCGAAGCAGGCAAAGACTCGGCAGGTGCGGGACCCAAAGCAGGCGAAGAATCGGCAGGTGCAGGACCCGAAGCCGGCGAAGACTCAGCAGGTGCGGGACCCGAAGCAGGCGAAGACTCGGCAGGTGCGGGACTCGGCAGGTGCGGGACCCGAAGCAGGCGAAGACTCGGCAGGTGCGGGACCCGAAGCAGGCGAAGACTCGGCAGGTGCGGCAGTCCCTCCAGGGTCAAAATCTAGAAAACAATGGCCAGGCAGAGCAGGACCTTTGTAGCAATGCCCAGGGGGACCAGGACCTTCACAGCAGCGCCCAGGGGGACCGGGACCTTCACGGCAGCACCCAAGGGGACTGGAACCTTCACGGCAGCGCCCAGGGGGACAAGGACCTTCACGGCAGTGCCCAGGGGGACCGAAACCTTCACGGCAGCACCCAGGGGGACCAGGACCTTCACGGCAGCGCCCAGGGGGACCGGGACCCTTCACGGCAGCGCCCAGGGGGACCGGGACCCTTCACGGTAGCGCCCAGGGGGACCGGGACCCTTTACAGCAGCGCCCAGGGGGACCGGGACCCTTCACGGTAGCGCCCAGGGGGACCGGGACCCTTCACAGCAGCGCCCAGGGGGACCGGGACCCTTCACGGCAGCGCCCAGGGGGACCGGGACCCTTCACGGCAGCGCCCAGGGGGACCGGGACCTTCACGGCAGCGCCCAGGGGGACCGGGACCTTCACGGCAGCGCCCAGGGGGACCCTTCACGGCAGCGCCCAGGGTGACCGGGACCCTTCACGAGCACTTGGGGAATCTTCATGGCCTTCTCTAAGATTACCCGAAAGAGGGTGATTAGGTTCAGGCTTAGGGAAGATCTTACTGGAGCCCTCAGGAGGGCATGCAAGGGCGCACCGGTACGGAGGCAACAACTGGGCACGCCGGTGCGGAGGCAACAACTGGGCACGCCGGTACGGAGGCAACAACTGGGCACGCTGGTCCGGAGGCAAAAACTGGACCGGGCAAGGCAGGCTTTGGCATCAAAGGTTTGGGCAAGGCAGGCACTGGCATCAGAGGCTCGGGCAAGGCAGGTGAACCAACCTCAGGCGCTCATACCTCAGGTGAACTAGGAGATAACTCGACAGGAGGAGATAACTCGACAGGAGGAGATAACTTGACAGAATATTTAGATTGACAAGCAGACATTAAGCCGGGATCACAAACAGGTACAGGATCAAACTCATAGGCAGAGAATGAGTCAGGCTCAAAGACAGACATTGGGTCAGGGTCACAGACCGACACTGAGTTAAGTTCAAAGCTAAACATGGAGTCGGGGTAGAAGACAGGCATAGCATCTAGCTCGAGGGCAGACACTGGATCACAGACAGACTTAGAAGCAGACTCACAGACAGGTTCAGGCATGGGCTCACAGTGAGGTTCAGGTTCAATCACTAGAGTTACAGGCTCGGGTTGAGTCATTGGGGTCACCGGCATGGACTGATGACAAACAGCAGACTGAGGCACTCTAGTGGACTGGACAGAGGACAGAACAGATGGATGGTGGTCATCCTCTGAATCAGATATATCAATCCCCAGATTAGATGGGGTTTCTGATTTCTGGGCTGAACAAACTGCAGTCAGATTCAGGTCAGCCTCAGGAATAAATAAATAAGATGTGGCTATGAATTTAAGGAACTCTAAAAAATTCCCACTGAGGTATTTGCTATGATTCAGCCACACTTCAGCCCAGAAAAACAAATGACCTTCCAAAAGAAAATAAGCCACCTGACGACTCCAGGTTGTCATGGGAGACTGCTGAATGTAAGGCTCCTGTATTAACTTTAAAGCAGCCTGGAGAAACTGGAGGTAGGTAGCCAGAGTAAGCTCCTTATAATGAGGAGGAAGAACAAAGATACACCTGTGGGACTGTCAGTGTCAATAGCAACTGATGTCCTTGTGGACATCTTGGAACTTATACTAGACTTGCTTACGCTAGGAATCCCAATATGGATAGATTGAATCATTCTGACCTACCCAGGCGAAAAATTTCCCTGGGTATTCAGGGTGGTGAACTGATCAAAAACAAATAGACAAGGACAGACAACCCGCTTGTGCCACCAAGGAGGCAAACTGCCGACCACGAGAGCATAGGTGATCCGGTACTTGAGTAGCCCGTAATCCACCCACTTCTTCGACAGAGCTTCTAAAGGTGAAGTTGCACAGGCCCCAGGTAATCCCGTGGTGGTCACAGACTTGGGGAAGGGAAACACAGGAGAGACATATACAAGACAGACAAAGAACTGGGCCCCAGTACAGACCAAGACAGGCCTGAGCCCCAATACAGACCAAGACAGGGCTGGGCCCCAATACAGACCAAGACAGGGCTGGGCCCCAATACAGACCAAGACAGGAAGGCCCGATGGCCCAACTAGGACTGGAAGGCAGTAAGCCCAAATTCCAAGACAAGAAGGCCGAAGACCCAACTACGACTAGAAGGCATTAAGCCCAAATTTCAAAACAAGAAGGCCGAAGGCCCAACTAAGACTAGAGGAACTACAAGACCCAGGACAGACAGCATTACAGACACTATGAAAAGCTTAAATAGGCTGATCAGCTTAAATAGGCTGAGAAGTCACAGGTGCTGACTGATTACCAGCACCTCTGCAGGACAGAGCCATCTCCTGGTGGAGCAGCATATTGCAGGGGAAAGTTCCAGAGAAGGAGCCAGCCAGAAGCAGTATTAACCAGAGGCACGCTCTGAAGCTATGGAGGAACTCCATGCCTGACAATGGGATCACAGGTTTAAAATGTGTAGCTTACAGGTTGCAGCTAGGTAGTTGCCTGGGAGGAATACTGATCTTGCACATCTCTCATGTACGTGCAGCGCAGAGATGTGCATGCTGCAATTATGTGTTGCGCAACCCAGCAAGGGGTGCTTGGTTGTGGGTAGATATAGTACAGGGGTCGGGATATGCAATGGTCCCGACTGAGTGTTCCGAGAGATTCACTATGAACAATAGGGGCTGGTGACCCAGGGCATAGAGGGTGAGCTGCCAGCCTCCGTTCCAGCAAGTATACCAGTCCTTATGCCCTTCATCACAGGTCTGGTGCTCTTCCAGGGGTGCTGATGATTCCTAAGAAACCATGGCCTCAAAGTATCGAAGACTCTGCCAGTGGCAGGTACTTCATTACTCCAGAAATAAAGAAAAAAAACGGTGACAGGGCACAGCAAAAAACATGGGAAGGGCAACATAGTTCCTGCCCAGGTCTAGAAAACCTGGTGCCCATTACCATGTGTTCAATGTTCTAGTAAAAGCACTGGTTTTGTCCCAATTTAAATAGGGGCCTTAGAACCCTGGGTTAACAGTCCCTATGCCTGAGCAAGCTAGTAGTTTAAAAAAAACATTTGCTCCACTAGACTGACAACAAACAGTGTTTCTGTACTACTGACCCTTTGCATCTTTGTTGTTGTTGTTAATCATTTAACATGTTATTAATGTTGCTATTATAATTGGATATATTGTGTAGTTGACTACTGCTGACTAATGTTCTGCCTGTGTCCTCAGCCATTAAATACAACGTAACTATTGATGAACGCCGATACACCCCTCGTGCTGTTATTGATGACATTGGAGGAGAGAAACACTTTGTTAAAACCATCCGGGCCACTAGTGGGCACAGCCAATGCCAACAGCTCAATTTCCATGTGCTGGTAGGTGAACAAATGCTTTTAGATTTCTCTGGAGAGGCAAGCGTTTATATCTGTATTTGTATTGTACTGTATTTGAAAATGCAACATTAAGCCTTTAAAACTGTGGATATTGTAATACAGCTCCCAAGACTATCACACAATCATCCTGACCCCTCCCCAGAGCAACAGCCTCCAACATTTTTTTACGAAATCTGACTTCACGCTTATGCAGAATTGAGGTTAAGTGTTCGAATAACAATTTTCTTTTAACATTCCCAATCAAACATAGCTGACCATAAATAATAAGGGAAAGCCAAGTATAAACTCAAAGGAAATCTAGTAGGATGATAGTCCAACATTTAAATGCTGTATAAGCCTGCTAGATGGAAGGAGGAGGGCTTACAATACAACCTGAATTAGGAGGAAAAATAAACACGGCTGTCAGGTTTTTTTTAACTTATCATTATACTTCATAGAAGAGAAATGCTAATCTCTAACAGCCTGTTCCATGAGCTAGTCTGTAGGAAAATGTTCAGACTTAGTGGCTGCGCCAATGGGGATCTAGACGTTTTCTTATTTGGCAAGGGTTTTTTTTTTCTTTTAAAGTGAACCAAAACCCATATTGGGCAGCTCTGGAATCTACTAGACTCCTGGGCTGCCTGATATCCTCTCCCAGGGGCATTCTGATTGGGGTTTGCCCGCTGTGTGAAACCCCCGAGTACCCAGTAAAGCCTACCTTTTTGCCGATCTGGCGGCCTATGCGTAGGCTGAAGCCGCACTGCTCTGTACCTTTAGCCGGGCGCGTGCCCCCTGCTAGAGGCAAGCACAGATGTGCCCGTCAACATGCTTAGCATATTCAGTTCCATCTGGCATTTAGCCGATCCTTAGCCGAAAATGATGAATGGAGCGGAGCAACCTTATTGTCCGTACATCTACGCTGGAGGACCGAGTAAAGGTTTTTTGCCATCATGCATAATTATGCAGCTTTTACATATTAGGCTATTTTTGGCCACATAACTCCTTAACCTGTAAGAATCTCTTGAAAAATAAAGAACAACATTTTGGCTTCCTTGTTTAAAAAGCAAAATAAATGATATGGACCAACAGGACAGCTACAATAAAGTTAAAATAAAGAATTCAATAAAAAGACAGGTGAACATACATCACATTTACCTTCAACCCCTCCACAGATCACAGATATTGTAGTTGGAAATATGTTTTGTCACAAGACAACAGACAATCAGTATGGTATCTGTCTTCATATATATGTTGTCTTTTCTCTAGGACACAGCTGACTATGTGAAGCCAATCACCTTTTCAATGGAGTATGAGCTGGCATATCCTGATGAGGGGCCGGTTTTGGATGAGGGTTGGCCAACATCTCTTAAAGTATCAGTAAGTACTAAAACAGAAATGAAAAGAAAACCATACATTAATATATACAAATTTACAGAAAGCTGAAAAATCTTGGTATGTCGTGTTTCCTGCATACAGTATGTATGCAGTACTGGGTTAGGGCCCCTTCAGCTCACAAGAGAAAATCCTTTCTGGGGCCCACCAGAGGAAATACTATTTGGGGGGCACCAGAGGAAATTATTCATGGGGCCTTTAAAGGGTAAAATCACTTTAGTTAGACTTTCCGGTCAGACCTCAGATCGGGGTTGCCCTTGGGCATGAGACACCCAGCTTACCTTCCACACGCGCTACATAACTCTCTCCTGAATTGCTGATATGAGAACCTGCCATGGCTGGTGGGTATAGCCTTAGGACTTCGTACAGTGCGCATTTAGATCAATAGTCACCTCCATACATGGAAGTTCCTTGTATACGGAGGTGGCTATTGAGATCAATAGGAGCGCACCATACTGAGGCCACACTGGTGAGTGGGTGGGAGGTAAGTGGGATGTCTTGTTCTCTACGGCACCCCTCATCTGAGGTCTGACAAGAAAATGGCCTTTCCTTTAAGACATGGCATTTAGGATGGTAAAACGTACCAAGCACTCAAGGAGTACATTGCATTTTCACAAAATGAGTGTTGCATCCTGATTGTATATGCTCCCCTGCACATTACCTGCGACAAATGCAAGAACTCTTACCTTTCTCCTCAGTCCACGTCTGAGCGCCGTCAACCTTGTGACCGTGATGTCCAGTCACCAGTGGATTTCTCTGGGGGAGCAAGGTAACATTTCTCAGGTTTGTTAGTGCGCAGGGGCACATTGGCAATCAGGATGCCTCCCTGCACCCGGAACAACAGCCATTTTGTGAAAAATTTCTGCTGAGCATAGTGTCATAGTGTATCCTGTTATACACATATATTGGTATTAGCCCAACTCCAGCTAAAACATTTGGCTGATTTAAGACTAGTGCCATGTATTGCCATTTGAGCATCTATTTAGCAGCGCTTAGAGCGTCCACAAGAGTACGCTGTAAATGGGTGTCTGGCGCTTTAACTTAGCTTTGGCGTTGAACAAGTGACGCTGTAGTATTCTGTCTAGCAGTGATAAATGTGATGTCTGGAGGGCGTTGTAGAAGAGTTCTCTCTCAATCACTGCATATGTAGTGCCCCGAATTAAAGCCACTCAAGGCAACGCTACATCTAACAGGACACCGCTGCAGCGAACGATAGGTAGCGCCAGTAAAGTGCGTCCAATGCTTGGCGCTGAAGCCTATATTTAAGAAAAAAAATCACAAAACCAGTGTTGCTCTATAACTGGGCGCTCTAGCGTTGAGCGCCAGACACTATATGAAAAAAGTCTGTTTCTGAACACATATAAACCAGCACCAGAGCGAAAACATGGAATGACATGTGTTTCAACACTGTAACACTGCAATGACACTGCAATGGCAGACCTGCACATATAATTCTGCATAAAAAAGACAAAATATAACAATATAAATGTTTGGTTGCTGGGCAGAAGAAGTCAATGATTTGATCCTAAAATTGAGAAAAATTGTTTATTAAAACTCTATTATACACAACCAAATAAAACTCCATTGAAATGTATGGGATAACTTTACTGAGCGACAGGTGCTACATGAACATACTGAACATACAGCGCCGGTGCTTTACACTGACCCGCAGCTAGTAATAACATTCGATGCTACATGACGCTATTAGAGGCGCTCACTAGATTGACTTTTATATATATGGTTTTCACATACTGCGCCTGGTGTTCACCTGATGCTATGTGGTACTACCTGGCGTTAGTGCTTCTTAAATTAGGCTCTAAATGTGAGAACATCTATTAGAAGAACTTTCTATTAAATTCCTGCATACAGGAAGCAAAGCTCTATCATCCTAATGGGGTCACCGACAATAAAAAAAATATGAAATTAGTTCAAACTCTTTCCCGTCCAAAAGTGCAGCCACAGCATTTCTCCCCCAGCTCTTACTGCAGAGCACAAGGAAAGGCCAAAGGAGGCCGGCTGGGTTGACCCACCTGCTCTCTCCATTGAAGTTCCAGCCCTGCCAGAAGCATCACTTCTATGGCGGCGCCCCCCCAAGGCTGTACATGATGCCGCCCACCCCTGCACTGGACACAGCTGCCAGAAGCAGAACCGTCCATCATCTAAAAAGAATGTAAAGGAATGGCCACATGCTCAAAGCCAGCCCTGTACACACAGCAGGCCATTGCTAACGATATCTGCTGCCTCTGGCAAGTGGCCATTGCAGGTGACCAATAAGGATGGGAGTACCCCGGGACTAAAAAAATTGAATTAAAAAAAACACTTGCAGCGACAGTGCAGCAACACTATACCTCTGTCAGTTATATAAATTATTTTTATGGACAAAGTTGGAAAATGTGATTTGGTGCTAGTCTCCCCAACACATACAGGACTGCAAGGTTTATATATTCCAGTATCAACAGATGAGCAGTTTATACATAGATAGGGCTTGAAAATAGCTAACCAACAGCTTTCTTCATTCACACGCCTCAGGTATCTAGTCTGCTTTGCTAATTTTCATTGTCTCATTAGGCTCGATTCAGAGAGACAAAAAAAAACTTCCGTTTTAGTTCTGATCTGTTTTTTTTTTTGGAAATGTTTCTGTTCTCGTATGAGCGTACAAGCGATTCTGTGCATGCATTGAAAACCTTCTGTAAAGTTTCCGTCCGTTCGTACAGCAGATTACGAATACGAGGATGTCATTTTCCATCCAGACTTTTCCGTTTCATTTTCACATGTTACAACGTAGGCTTTTTGCCCTTTTCCTATCGCATCCTCCAACGAATCCTTTACGTTTCCCGTTAGTTTCTGTTTCCCTTTTTCAATAAATAATCGTCCAGACAGAAGTCCTTATGATCTTGCGCCTGCGCACTACAAACTTCACTCATTAAAGTGCTCGCCTACATATTTGACACCCTCACTTCTACTACAATGTTTAGCTAAATCACTTAGCACTGTCCTCCATCTTCCCTTTTGGACCCTTAAAGCTCACCCAAACCACTTAGCACTATCCTCCATCTTCCCTTTTGGACCCTTAAAGCTCACCCAAACCACTTCTCGGTTAGGTTCTTCTTCCATTTTAGCCCCCTAAAAATTACCCAAATCACTTCTCGGTCATGTGAATATTCATCTTTAAATTTTTTGGGGCCCATTAGTTTTGTGTTAATGTATTTTGTAAATGAAATGACAATGTAACATTTTTTTTTAAATACCATCATCAAATATAAAATTTTTTAAAATTATGAAAATTTCAAATTTTTACAACTATAAAAAACAAAATACATAGCAATGGCAGGCCACTGAACATTATTTTTCATCTGTGGTCCCCAACGAGTTGCGCAGCTCCTGCATCTCGCTCACCAACTGAAGGACCCTGAGACTGAGTTGTGCCACTCTGGCACGTGTGGTTAAAAAACGTAAATTAAAATATTGGGATAACCTTGTTGGGGTCATACTGCAGTGCCCCCCCCCCCCCCGTATGGTCCAAACACCTAAATCTGGACTTCAAAAGCCAGAGGGCCCTCGCCACCACGGGCCGGGTTTTGCATAGTGCCCGATTAGAGAACCCCTGGCCCGCATTCTGCAGGCAAAGAACGGGCATCAGGAGCAAGGGCGAGTGGCACATCTTGCAGTTCCTGCAACCAAATATAAAATAATTACACAATACAAAGGTAACCAACTAAAACAATAACTCTTACAATGCTAAGGACTAGTTTAGGTCAGCATTAAAATGCATCTATAAGGCATACATGAAATGTATTGATTCAGGTATGCATTGCTAGACAATTTATGGCCTCGGCCATGCTGATACATGCAATGCCTTGGTGCTAAAGGCGCGCAGACTCCTCCACATAGCCGCAAAACATGTTCAACAATAGCAATCCGAGCCCTAAAAGGTCCCATAAGTGGATCGGAAATTAAACGGATTTATAGGGTGGTGGTCCGTCGGAAATCAGCTCTCTGAATCAGACGGAAACCCATCCCAACAACGGAAGTTATCTGAACGAACGAAAAATTTCCGATTTTGTTTGGAAAATGATCCGAACTAACGGAAATGTTTCCGATTTGCTTCCGTTCATCGAAAGCGCATTCCCGAACGTTCATACGAATGAAAAATGAACGAAAAAAAGCAAAAAAATGACAAACACCCACCAAAACTTTCACAGACAGCTACGGAAGTCCGGACGAATGTGTCTCTGAATCGAGCCTATTGTGCTTGCGCACAAAACATTTTGCTATAAAACCCGGCTTCTGCAAATGTTTTCCCAAATTGAATTTGGATCCTTTATTCTAGTGTTGCATAATCCTGGCAGATGTGGCTGTTTTCACTAACGGAAGAAAAAAAAGTTAACCCTTAAGTACAAGTGTCATGACGACAGCTAGGAAAATAAAGTAGACTATTAATTAATAATAATAATTAATACAAATGGACCAAATATCTAGGTTATCTTGGCTGCATTTGCTGCTTTATGAGGGCATGTATATTGGACATTTGAGAATGACGTTATTTACAAATTTACATATTATTTTCCATATTCTCACATTTCTCATGCTCTTATACTTAGACATGGATAACCTAACTTCAGCTGCAGCTATAAGTTAAGAAACATTGGTTAACTAATCTAAGATAGGCAGATTGAGTTGCTCATGAACTGTTAATTCTGATCTTTTCTTTTCATCTGGTGGTGCTAATTAGGTGGTAGGTAATGATGATGGAAGGTGACAAGATTGTGGTGAATGGGGTTGGCTGATAGTAGTGACAAGGCAATGGTTGCTGTTGGTTGTTGACTGTGACAAGATGATGGTGGCAGCTGGTGACAGAATGAAATCCAAGTGGCAAATAGTGTAAGATTGTGGTATAAGATGGAATCAAGATAGTGGCAGATGGAATATGATGATGGCAGATGGTATATGATGGTGACTTCTAGATGGAATATATGTGGTAGATGGAACATAGCGGGGGGAATAGTGCAGCGGAGGAAGATAGTAGCAGATGGAATCACAATGTTTTTTTTATAGAATAAGGACAGATGCCATCAATATTGCATACAAGATTGTGGCATCAGTAGCGTTAGTCATTTATTATTAATCTGTACTGGGGATAATAGCATTTCAGGGTAATCGATGGGGGAGTGACTGACCTTGGGGTTGTCTTTCTTATTATATGTGGTGGTTGTGGTATATCAGTCATTGCTTGGGGATAGTCTGGTATGGGGAAGGGTCCTTCCTGGTGTAGTGGCTTCTCGGTAAAGCCATGGTTGGAGAATTGTCTGACATTGAAGATGGTCCTCCTTGCTCTAACTGTTGGTGGTATAACCACAAGCAGCATTGTTGGTGGAAGCTTGAATATATTATGTTTTGTGTTTCTTGGTGGTTACAGCAGGCAGGAGCCTAAAAGTGTAGTTTCCAAATGTTCAAAAATTATCTCTACCTCATTGGAAAAATGATGAACCTAACCAGTAAAAGTGCCCTATCGCAGGTATAGGGGATTTTTGTGAAAAAATTAGAACAGAAACGTTTTGTGTGTGTTATGAGATACGGGTTGCAATTCACACCCAAGTGGGTACCCAGAGCTACTACAAACTTCAATAAATAATTAGCATTATCCCCATTAGTAGTGTCTCTCCAGTATATGGTTGGCCAAATTGTTCTAGGCATCATGGATGCATGGCAAGTAAGTGGTATTTCTAATTCTGAAAATACTTGTCAGCTCTTACCTGCAGTGTCTTTGGCATTTAGAATATCATACTTGGTGCCTCTCTTTCATGTCATGACTCTTCCCTTTTCTGGGGTCTTTCTGGTCACCGTTTGGAAGTGGTATTTCTTAATTTGTAGGATATTGCATCCGTTTTAGTATGGGTCTGTTATTTGGTGGTTGTCTTGGGTGGAATATTGGAAATTATGTTTTTATTGGAGCCTTTCTTTGGTGGTCTTGGTCTTCTGGGTGGATGCTGGACCCTCTGACTATTATTTGCACCAATATTCCTTTTTGGACTAATGCCTCTGTAAAATAACCCTCTGTGGTGAATTCATTAAAATGTGAAGAGCCCCATGGAAAAAAACCTGCACCTTTCCTGGGGAACTTCTTTATCACATACCTCATATCACATACCTATATCACATAGCAAGTCTGGCTTCACATCAAGGTGATGCGCGGTGATAGCACTTATCGCTAACCCAATGTATTCACCCGTGCACCTGTAATTTTTTGGCCGTTTTTGCTACAATTGCGCTTGCTATTTCCTATTGAGCCATCGAAATTGAGATTGCGGCAAAAACTCTGCTTGCAGGGCTTTGGTGAGCCAATCCCAATCACCCCGTAATTGCCAAACGCGGATATGAATGGGCCTAAAGGTAGCTATGGGCAGTGCTTTGATGGCAATTGAGCAGCCAATCACTCAGGTGTGAAGGGGGCCTCAGTCAGTGCCATGTTTATTTATTTTTATTTTAGTTTTTGCTGTTTATTCTGTGTTGGGTAGATTAGGCTTTTTAACCAATGCAGTTGTGTTGAGATCGCAGAAGCTCCCAAAACAATTAGAGACCCACATAGTCAGGGGTTTGCTTTTTATTACAGTATGCTATTTGCATGTCTGGCCTGAGTTCAGTTTCATTGTACTTTTGTTGTTACATGATGTTTTAGAGGAAGCAAAGGGTTGCTTTAAATTGTAAAGTTATGTATTGATTATACCATTTCTTTCCATTAGGTTCCATTCTGGAATGGTTGCAATCAGGATGAGCGATGTGTCCCTGACCTGTTCTTGGATGTGAGACATGATATACCAACTGCACTGTGAGTGTATGCATGAATCCATTTTGGGTCATTAGCTATAAAATGATCTACACTTGTAAAACATTCATTAATTTATAATATTACCACATTATAAATTGCAGAAATATTTGTGGCGCATTTTTCTGGTATGTATTAGAACCATCTGCCTACTCAGCTCAGCGTGTCCCCTCCAAGCCCCCAAAGGCTGCCATTTAGACCCAGAGCCGTAAGACTGCCATTTGTCGTTCAGGGCAAATACACCAAAGAGTTCACATTAAAAAGTCTTAATTCACTAGAGGGTCAATAACTAGTGTAGCAGATGGATAGCCCTGAAGATCGGCGTGGGACAGAAGACAATCCAGCATGGGACAAAAGTAAGAAAACGCAGACTGATTAATTAGTGAAATTTAGAACAATACTTTTTTGTGTTTTTTGCCATTTAGGGTGAACTGGTAAGGGGTCCATACCAGTTCACTGGGTAGCGGGCCACCCTGTCACCTGCCAGCATTGGCTCTTAGGAACATAGTAAATACCTCCACCTTGATAGCATGCAGTATTTTCAAAGCAACAGAGATGCAATGTTACACAAGTAGAACAGTTTTCTGCCACACTGCCTATTATGGGGGGATATTCTGCCACACTCACTATAAAGGGAGAGGTTTGGGATATTCTGTCACACTGCCTATATTGGGTGGATTTGGGAGTTTCTCTGCCACACTGCCTATATCGAGGGTGGGGATTTGGGGTTATTCTGCAACACTGCCTAGCATGGGGGGATTTGGGGATACTCTGTACACTGCCTATTGTGGGGTGATTGGGGGGGATTCTGCACACTGCCTGGTATAAGAGGTTATTTTAGCACACCATTTGTTTGAGAATATTTTTTTTTATTTCCCTTCTCTAACCCGTCTTATGATGCGTCTTATAGTGCAAAACATATAAAGAAGGTCAGATTTCTTCTAAATCTAGATGGTTCAATAGCAATTTTTGGGTGAGAGTCAAAAGAAGGCAAGAGGAAGGTTACAAAAAAAGAAAAATAAGGGGGTAATTTAATCTCAGAACAGGTTTGTGTAAAAATCTGGTAACAAAACTAAACTTTCAGTGATCAATCGTGTATAGGTTTGAAGAAATAATTTTTAAGGGGGCGGCTAATAAACTACTACAAACAATGATTAGAACTAGGGATGAGCAAACCCCCCTGAGTTTGAAGACCCGAACCTGGTCACTATTGAAATCAATGGGGACCCAAACTTTGGGGGGATGGGGTGGCGGGGGGGGGGGGCGCAGAGTATGCAGCTGGAAAACTTACCTCAGACCAATCTGGTCCCTTGTCAGCGGCTCCATTTCTTTGAAATGGTGCACGGCAGGGGCCACAGAAAGATGGCCGTCTCTCCCATGAGTGAGGACACTCCTAGTGCCAGCTGGCAGTGCTGTGGATCAGGGCTCAGATGAGTTACAGCAGCTTCCTGCTGCTGCACCCTTAGTGTAGCGGGTTGATGGGCTGCTCAGAAGCTTCTAGCTGAAGTCCGTCTTCAGGTTTAGGAACCTAAACCCGCAAATTTTACTACAAACCTGGTTCGAGTTCGCCCATCACTAGAACCGTAAAACCAAGATGACAGCAGTTGTGTTAAGAGAAAAGACAATATTTTTTACTGTGAAAAGGAATGCAAAAGAGATGTGCAATGCCCACCGCCATTAAAATTTTCTTTTACATATAGTCTAACTAAAGACATCTTTGTTCTAATAAGCATTAGAAATAAGAAATTGATTGAACTTTCTTCATGGGGTCACACTTGTTTTTCATAAAAGGCACAGTTTGCACATTTTTTAGTGTCTGGGACTGATAAATGTGTCCCTTTTGATGCTGCACCTACGTGTAACTATATAATTCTCCCAAATCTTTTGTTTTTGATTGCTCTCAGTAAAGAGCTTCCTTTATGCCTATGGATTGTCTAATCTGCTTTGTCTGAGTATTCTGTAAAACGAGGTGGGGAATTTATTAAAAACACATGTTATAGTAATATAAATGTTTCCATCAGTCCATCTGCACGCTACCAACATGCAATAGCCAAGGCCAGCTGTAAATGTATAGCTGTGCCGATCAAACAAAGGCCCCCAAGAGGCACTGAAATGTTATTAGTAAATGGGCCACTGAAATCGGCTCAGAAGGATTCAGGGTGACTTTCATAGAGCATCACATGGCTCAGCAAAAAAATATTCTAGCATCTGTATATACACTAATGTACCTTGGAAAATCACTCTCTCAGCTATTGTACCTCGATGATTATATTTTACATCTGCTCTTCATTAATAGATGCTTATAATAAAAAAGATTCAAGTTAAGTCAACAAAATTTCCCACTTATGCGGCTATTACGAGGCGTCCAATGGTGGCATTTAACTCAGGCTGTCTGCTCCTTTCCCAGAATGGTGATTTGCAAATATTAGGAAAGCAGAAAATTGTAAATAGGGCACATTCTTTTTCTTTTAAAAGAAAAATCCCAGCATGATGCCAAACTTGAGGAGCAAGAAATGAACCCACAGAAAACATTGCTGTATTTATCATTACCTGGGGAGGGAGAAGAATTGAGATGCTGTGGGAAAAATATACCCATAGACTATAAAATAAAGAGATGGCATTTAAAGTTGAGCGAAACCCCAGCAGCGGCTGGGCCCTGGAATCTAAAAAGTTCCGGGCCCAGCCGCTAGCCTGCCCCCAGGGCATCCTATAGCAAGATGCCCCGCTGTGTGAACCCCCCCGGGGCTCTGGTGAACTCACCATTCCCAGCGGCTCCCACGAAGATGTAAATGCGACAGCCACATCCCCGGCTTCCCTATAGCTGTTCGCACCCCCCTCTCAGCCTATATGAATAGCTGGGCGCATGCACGCCCAAACAGTGAAAACCAGGCCACCGCCGAGCCAGCTGCATCGTCTGGCAGCTCAGGCAGAGAGGTCCCCGATGGATAAGCGGAGGACACAGAAATGGGTTTCCATTTGCTTTAAAGGACCAAGCCTTCATCTTTTGCCTTCATTAATATTAAAATCTTTGTAGGTATGGCAGGGTTCAATAGAACAGAACAATGTAACAATTATATTGAAAAAAAGTGTAATAACAGGAGAACACAGACATGTTCTGGATTTACTCTAGTTGAAAGAGGAATCAGATAATAAAGGGAACTAAGCTATGTATCTACAGCAGGTAGCAAAACCAGCCCTAGAGTCTTACAGAACAGTAGGCTGCTGCTGTGTGCCACCACACAAGGCCAATCTAAATGGCTGGTGTAGTTACACATGGCTGTGGCTAGCATTCATTCAGTTTTCCTTGCTGCGTATATATATGCACAGCTAAGAACACTGAGTCCGTGCATGTGGGGAGTGATCACCAGCGAGGGAAGTAAACAGGGTAAACCTAGGGATTCACACAGCAGGGGCATCCCAAATGCCGGTGCCCGAGACTTTGAATCCCGAGGTTTAGTCCATTTTAAATGACTGCCTGTACCAGGAGTAGGTGAGGGACATGCTGTCACCATCATCACTCTGCAGAGAAGCTACGAGAGCTGCAACCACGTTGGTTGATGTTTCCTATCCAAACATTTTGGACATATATATATATATATATATATATACACATTGTATGTTTGCATTTTATACTTGTGTACACATGGGAATTTTTCATACATTAGGCACATTAGACACAGCAGGCAGAAATGTTTGTTTTTTTTTTTGAATAGCACAAAAGTTGATGGATCCGCACTCCTTAAAAATTAGACTCTTTATTTCTTTATTTCTTAATCTATGATTAAGGGCCGTTGAAGGACCCGAAACGCGTCAGAGGGCCCCACTTCTTTCTTCTGCCCGAACCCATATTGATTTTATCTGACTTGGAGTATTTTGACTTGTTTGGAGACATTGATGCTTTTAAGTATTTTTGAAATAAAGAGTCTAATTTTTAAGGAGTGCGGATCCATCAACTTTTGTGCTATTCTGGACCATTGGGGTTTGGGACCACCCCGGATCAGGCACCCACGTCTTGGAGTGCGGAAACTATTCCTTTCTTTGCAGATATATGTTTTTTTTTTTTGGCAAATTTGATCTAAATTTCATAGTTAAGACTTCTTTTTGTAGACACGTGACACAAGTTGCAGTGCTAGCGAAACACTGAGATGTATGTATGGTTTTATTGTTAATGAAATCATTATAATTTTCCTTTTGTTCACATACCCTTTGTTTTCAGGGAGTACTGCCAGCATTCTCTCCGGAGATCTCCACTGGACTGCACCACATTTACTCAGTCCTTTGACAATTCTGTCTTCATCATTGAAGGAAGCAGAAGGCGAGTGCCCCTGGAAGTGATGCTTGAAAACAGAGGGGAGAATGCATACAGCACTGTGCTTAATATCTCTTACTCCAAGAACCTTCAATTTGCCAGCCTGATCACCAAGGTGAATACACAAAAGCCACAAGAAAGCCTAAGAGCAATGGTTAAAGTATCCGACAATAATAATAAGCCATCATCTTTGTTTAGGGCCAACAGCAAGTACTCAGGACACCATACAGCTTCAACATTTCATTACATTCATCCCCATTCCCACAGAGAGAACCATGTTAGACTAAATATAGAGGGCTTAAATTGAATTTATTATTAGCTATTAGCATTGCATCCTTCACAGTCTCTGGCAGCTTGGGAAATAGCCCAAGAGACATAAAGAGATGACTTGCTCCACCTACTCAACATTTTCTTTCTCTGGTTCTTAGGCCCTTATTTAAGAAGGGATAGCGTCAGGTAGTGGCTGGTTAATGAGAGGTAGCGACAGGTAGAGACAGGTGAACGCCGGACACGGCACGCAATTACACATTTATCAAGCAGAATCTGTTTAGCGACTGGGATAGCGCCATGTAGCGTCTAATTCATCATTTTCACAGCCTCAGCGAACAGCGCCAGCGTTCAGCCTTGCACAGCGCCAGGTATGACCTCTCGCTACCTGGCGCTCTCCCATACATTTCAATGGACAATCCTTTTCTTCTCTTTAAATGGGTTATTTTTATTTATTTTTTTTTTCTAAAAAAATCACAAATAATTCTGTGACCTCTTCTGGCATTGAAATAGCAGTGTTTTCATAATTTTTTCATTTTTTATATATTTCCTCAGAAATGACATTACAGGTCTGGCATTAAAGTGTTCATGTTACAATGTTGTTACAATGTAATTCCATATGTTTTCGCTTTGTTACTAGTTGATAGATGCTTGAAAACACACTTTAAACACACCGCCTCCTGCGCTCTGGGCTTCAAACAAATATTTTTCAGCGCCAGAGATTTGTGAGGCTGTTTTTTTGCTGAATATGGTGTGAGTCGGTCGCTATGAGCAGTCGCTAACATGCGCTCCCATACAGCGCTGTACTGGTCAAATAGCGACTCCTCACAATGTATTCAACATTACCGAACAGCGACTGAGTCGCTATAAAGTAGCGACTCACGAGCGAGCACTGCGACTACTAGCGGGCGCTCTGAAAATGCCTGCTACAGACGCTCATCTGTTGCTACCTGCAGCTAATGATGAATCAGCCTCCCCGTCTCGGCACTCATTTTGAAATCCAGCCGCTCCGTACCTATGCTGTCAGAATATATTCATAAAACCATGGATCTAGAAGGACATTATGTTTTAGTGATCTTGGAGGGCTGTCCTGTTTGGGAGGTGGGCTTGACTTATACTACTGGGTGCAGCCCCTATCAACTATAGTGAAATAAGTGAACTATTTAAATTGATACCTGTGCAGTTGTTCAATATTTGTTGATTGACTATATTTTCCCCTTCAATATTATTCAGTTTCACATTTAAAGTGGAACAAAACCCTTCCTAACCCCTCTCACATCACCCGCCCAAATACCTCGGGCGATGCAGCCAGCTCGGCAGTGGCCCAGTTTGAAAAAAAGAAAGCTGCCAAGAACTCGCTGTCTATGGTGGTGTCTTCCACACCTGTCCTCAGGTACCACCAGCAGGTCCCAGGTAGCTCTATAGCACTACAATAAATCAGCAATGAGGGTTATGGCCTTGTGTGTTCATAAAAGGGGTCAAAAATAGTATTTACAGAAAAGATCATTTATTTGCTGTGCTGTTATAATGTCAGAAAAAGTTGATGGAGTAATATGAACTACAAGGTCTTTGATATGCTTAAGTATAATATATTCTGTATGTACTGCCAATGGATCTGTTGGGAATTGGGAGTTCTACCAAGTGTTTTATGTTACTGTATTCTCATTCCATTATGAGCAGGGTCAAATGTTTGGTCTATATATACAGCATATGCCAACAGTATTCATTGTGCCTAAACCGCTGTGTTTTCAATATATATGTTTAGCAAATAACAAAATGGATGATCTGGTATTTTTAGGGTCACAGAGCCTAGATTGTATATTCCTAACTAAACATCATTTCTGATATAAAGAGGAACAAAACCCCTGATTTTCACTATCCAGGGCTTTGTATCTCCAAATGGGATGTCCTGCTGTGCATATTCCCCAGATACCCCAGATTACCCATAAACTCACTTTTTCTTAGATCCCATGGCCCGTGCGTGGACCACCAGCCAATCACTGACTTTTGTTCCATTCAGTATTGTGCATTACTGGCTAAACCCCTGCTTCTCTGTGTACCCATGGCAGCCATTCAGAAAGGCCTGTATGTGCTTCACAGAGAGCTAGATGTGACCATGGGCTGCACATGCATTGTGGGATTGCCTGGCCTGCCTGCCATGCCTGCTAAGGTGAACTTATGAGCAATTCCAGGGATTTCACACATTTGGCATTCCCAAATCAGGATGCCCCACAAAGAGGAATACCAGTGGCCCTAGAGTCTTATAGACTCTAGGAGAATGGTTGCTCCTCTTTCATTTTAAGGTAAAGATATTAAAGAAATAAACAATTCACCCCCTATATTAGCCCTCTCCCAGTGCCAAGCCTAATTTCCAAGGCACTGCTGCCCAATGATTGGCTGACTAAGCAGTCAATCACTGTCACTGTGGTAAGGACCTCCATCGGAATAGCAAGAAGAAGTGGGGCTCTATGTGCCATGGGATTGGGTGGCAGGAACCGAGCAGGTGAACCATATTTTCTTTTAAACCCCTAAATCAGGCTTTAGCAATTGGGGAGTGTGGTAGGAGGCCAGAGGAGTTTTGGCTGGACTGCTAACATAAAAGTTTAGTCATAGGTCTAGGCAACTAACGAGTACATTTTATTTCTACCAAGAACTATAAAAAATAGTCAACAAATACAAAAAATTGACATCAAATTTAGGTAGACTAATTGACCTTGAAAAACAATAATAATAAGGGACTGGCTTAATTCCCAACATAAATTATTGGTTTGTTTGATATGGGTGACCCTAGGTCATCTGTTACAACAATTTGTGACCTATTGACACATGACTGCTGGTTGGTACAATCAATATAGCAACTATTACAAAAGGGCTAATGACCTTATGGGCAGGCTGAGTCATTACTAGCGCCAGGTACCGGCAGATGAGCATCTGTAGCGAGGCGCTCAGAGCGACCGCTAGTAGACGCTGTGATCGGCTATGAGTCGCTGTTACAGAGCACCTCAGTCGCTGGTCGCCATTGATGAATTTGATGTGTGAGTCGCTATAAAACCAGTACAGAGCTATATGGAAGTGAATGGTAGCGACAGTGTGAGCGACTCAAACCATATTCATAAAAAAACCAGCCTCACACAGCGCTGGCGTTCAAAATTGGGTCACTGTAGCCCAGAGCGCCAGAAGCTGTGTGATTAAAGTCAGTTTTTGAACACATATCCACGAAAACATATGGAATTACATTGTTATTACATTGTAACATGAACACTTTAATACCAGACGTCCATTGAAATGTATGGGAGAGCGACAGATAATACCAGGCACTCTGGAAGCCAGAGCGCTGGGCTGGCGGTATACGCTGAGCCATCTGTGATGATGAATCGGACGCTACATGGCGCTGTTATAGTCGCTCACCGGAATCGCTTTGATAAATGTGGTATTGCGTACATCGCTCACCGTTCGCTACCTGTTGCTACAAGACACTACCTGCCGCTATCACTTGATGAATAAACCCCTAAGTGCTTTTTATTTGTAAATGTGTTTATAAACCAATAGATAGAAATATGCCAAAGATGAAAGTAGATATTTCGTTTGGTCTGTAGGATGAATCCGATGTGAAGATTGAATGCAAGAATGATGATCGGATCCCACACTGCAAGATCTGTAATGTCAGTTTCCCATTCTTCAGAGCCAAGGCCAAGGTAAGCAAACTGCCATCAGACACTTGGACAGTCCAATAGGCACCGTCATTCCAGCTACCAGATGCAAATAAAGTTAAATGTTTTCTATTTTGTGTATAGTAAAGAGAAAATACTCTTTATTTATTTATTTTTTTTTTACATATTTTAGCTGCATTTCTCACTAGGGAGAACCTTACTTTATGCCATGTTCAGGCAGGAGCATACATAGGATTCCAGGATCCCATCAAAAGGGACCACTCAAAATAAAGACTAAGCCGCAAGCATTAAATGAAAACTATAATTTGCCATCTCTCTGGTGATGGGCTGAATATATTTTCATCACACAGTTCTATGCCTCAAAACTGATTCAATTTGTTACATTTTCTGCTGCAGCGCTGGTTGACTGGACAATACATTGTGTTACATTGTATGATAAAAAATCATCACAGTTTATCATGTAATGGTCAGTCAGCTGTGTTTACCCTGCAGGAGTAAATGTAACAAATGTATCAGCTGAGACACAGGGAACCTGTCAGTGATGAAAATATATGTTGCCTGCCACCAAATTTCTGGCAAATGATAGTTGTCCTTTAAAGCGGAATAAAACACACTAATGTGAAGATTTCAAGACCAACCCCCGGCTTTCCCCTGGGACATCCCAAATTGAGATGCCCTGCTTTGTGAACCCCCCCCCCCAACCCCCTGTAAACTCACCTTCTTCCTAGCTCCCTCGGGTATGTAAAAATCAATTAGCCGCATCCCCTGCATCTTTTAGCTGTGATCACACTCCAGGGGATGCGGCTGTTTGAGCTCACGGCTCCAAACGAGTCGTTTGCCAAGCATATGCATGGCTAATGGCTCTGCCCATGCATGCACTGACCAAGGAAAGGTGAGTTTCTACAGGTGAACTGGGGGTTTTACATAGCAGGGCATCACAATTCAGGGTGCCCCATGGCACAAAACAAAACCTAAAATAGTCAAAATCCTGGGTTTTGTAAGTAAGTTACCAGCAATTATGTGTGGGGACTGCAGCCTTCATTTGTGAGCAGATAGGTCATAGGTTGTCGTCTGATTGGAGTTCTAGGCAATGTTAATATACTCCTTGGTGCCAAGATTGGCCAGAGTGGGGACTGGTGAGGTCAAAGCTTCCCAGGGTTCCAGTGTAGATGCACTGTTTGCATGGAGATTATGAGGGCCAGAATAGTTAAAGTGGACCAACACCCAGGATTTTGACTATCCTGGGTTTTGGTCCACTTCGGGGGGGCACCCCGATTGGGGGTGCCCCGCTGTGTGAAACCCCCCATCACAGAACTTTCCAATAATGTATTCATTTGACCTAAACATTGTTTATCTGTCATACAGGTTGCATTTCGGCTAGACTTTGAATTTAGCAAATCAGTGTTTCTTCCTTCCCTGCAAATCTATTTAGCTGCTAACAGGTAAGTTATTATTTCTCCTACAGTTTGTCCTTAACATTTCTGAGCTGTCATGTGTGCCTGTGCCAAGTACTGGGACTAGCGGAAACTATGGCGGTTTATAGTCATTATTTATTGTTCTGTTCCTTTTTCAAATGCTGAAAGCTTTTTAAACTATTGCTTTATGTGAGTTTACAATTACATGATACTTTTCAAATGATATTTAATACAATGTGCCTGTGAATTGCTAGCTCTGCTATGCTGAGGTTATATATATATAAACACTAGAGACACTTACCAAGAACCAGATGCAAGGAGCGATAGCGAGACTGATGGTGAATTAAGAACAAACAGATTTTTATTTGCTTTTAGGTTTAGTACTGGATCTAATATATACAAATAAAATGTCATAATCACACCACATTTCTGTGGCTTAACTTATACTAGGCCTGGATGGCCCAAAGAAAGTGACTCTTCATATTAATATTTATTACAACAGGTCAATGTTAATGGAAAGGAATGGACTAGAGCAGAAAATCAGCTGGGTTTTTATTGGCCTCCAGGTAGCCTATGATATTCCCAATGAACCCTAAACCCCTAATATCCTAACTGGTCAAAGAGTGTGCTCCGTACCTGCGAATATAGCATTGCAGGAACCAAGGCAGGGGTGAATATGGCCAATCTTGAAGCAATGGCACTGAAGCTTTTTTTATTGTAGGGCCAACAGAATGGAGTGAATTCTGGAACGGGCTCAAGGTGAGGTGGGTTCAATGCTGGGGACTATAGCCAGCCCACCTAGGCTAGGGCCAAAAATAATTATGGAATTTTATTGGCCTCCAGGCAGAAATATAGGCTGATTATCTCAGTGGGGGCTATAAGTTCCTGATATGCATGAGACAACATGTATGGCCCAGTAATTGGTGTTTTGTAGCAGCTTACAATTAAAAAACAGTTCAAAATGACTTTGCCTCCTAACTTGAATATACTGTTGCTGATACTTCCATGAGACTTCTCAGGTTGGACAGTTAAAAATACTGGTAAATTATAATTTACTCCTATGTTCCATGTTTTTACTTAACTGTGTGTTGCTTTAACAGTGACAGTGAGGAAATGGAGAGTACGATTGCTGACAATGAGGTTCTGCTGGACTTCAACCTGAAGTATGAATCCGATCTTCTTTTTACCAGGTACATATATTGCCACCCCTTCTTGTTTTATATACTGTGAAAAGAATTACATTTTAAAACCAGATTTCTATGAGAATCAAAACCGTATGTTCCTAGGCCTAGAGTCTGAAAGACTTCAGAGCTAGGTGATTTCCTGTCCTAGGAGCATCCCACATCAGGACACCCAGTAAAACCCCCAAAGATGCACATTGTAAAAACCCTTAGTGTCCCTGTATTTGGGATCCCACAGCAGTGCAGACAGAACACCTAGCAGACTTAAAGGCAATGCCCAGGTGAAAGCAAAAATAATACTTACACCTGTATCTTCATAATTAGCGGGGTGGGGATCCAGCGATTCCATCTGCCAGCGCTGTGAGCCTTGCGTGGCAGCGTCCGTGGGGCCTTGTTTACACCCCAACTTATCTACTCCATTCATGCTTCTATCCTCCCTAAATTTATATCGTACTGTCCCAACTACACATTTAAGTAAATGGGGGTGGGCAGCAGATCCAGGATGTGTGCACTCTGTGTAACCCCCCTCCCCCCCATCTGCCTCAGCTGCCTCAGCGCTAGTGAGACATGTGTAACTGTAGGGGGTGCAACCACACCAGGGCCAAGAAGATCAGGGGGCCCCATCATTGTTGCACATTATTTATCATTTTTATGCTCACCTGGCATCATTTAGAGAGAGGAAGCACTATTTATCTCTGCTGTTTCTTTTTTTAATTTTCTGTGTTGCAGCCACTTGAGTTAAAAGACAAAAAACACATGGTGTCCCTAGAAGCAGCAGTACAGCTTATGTTGATCTCCCAGCATCTAAATACACAGGCATTATAGTATGCCCATGACACCTGTATTCTTTTACAAATATTGTATTGCCTTTTACAATGTTTTTTATAATGATACAGTATTATATTTTACCATATAACACCAACAGCTTCCAGAGTATGTGTTACACTTTGTAAATGTGTTCTGTCTGTTAAGATTCAATACGAATAAGACACCTGTATTCTAAATTCAATTTAGAGCCTAATATATCAAGCGTTGGTGCCAATCAATGCCACTCTGCTCTAATATGTTAGCCTCAGCGCCAACAAAAAACAGTTAGTACCAATGCGGCCACCAGCCTTTGTTGAATTTATCACTAGCGCCATATAGTTCACAGTGCCGGGCGCTCTTGTTTATGTTATGCCAGTTTATAGTAGTGCTGTAGATTACGATCCCATAGAAATTATCTCTTTTTGCCTTAGCAATGTGTAATTTGGAACTCAACAACTAAATGCACTGTAAAGCTTGTCTCCTTTGTCCCTAGCAGTAATATCCTATAACTGTAAAGAAGAAATGCTGATCAGCACCAGTTAAATCCAAACTTTTCAGCATGCCATAAATGTACAAATGTGGTGTGCAGCGCCTAAGAGATGGCGGTACAGAATGGCACTCACTGGCGCTGTTATAATCAGAATAAGGGTCCAACAGGCGCTGACGCAGGCCAGCCAATACCTAGTGCACCAATCTAAACTGATTTTTTTACTTTGAGTGTGTTACGCCATTCTGTACAAATAGCAGGGCCGAAATAGACGCCGGCGTTCAAAAATAGTCTGTATTCCAGCAAAATGACGCTAAGCAGTGAACTTCATAAATAAGGCCCTTAGTGGAGGTGCCCTTTTAAAAAGTCTACAGTAGCTACAGAGTTGTCTGCTCACACTTTAAATTGTAGGATCTATCATTATGGACAAATGCTCCTGTTTTCTCCAAATTCACTTTGCTTTTTGGAAAAACAGTTCACTGTTCACTGATATCGCACATGAAGCCAACTAGTTTTTTCATGTGGATTCTGTTCCAAGTATTATGCAGAGAATCAGACATTCAGAAACTTTGGGTGACCCCCAAGTACACAAGAGACTGGGAATGTGTAAAGTGCAGGAATGAGCGATGCTTGCTTTAATCTGGGGCCAGAGCGAGCTGTGTCAGTGAGAAGCCTGGCTGGTTACGCGACAAATGTGTCATATTAATTGTCACTTTTATTACCTGCACACATTGCAGGCCGGAAATATGGAGGAGCTTCCAGTGATTCCAGCGAGTTCTATTTTGATAAATCCCAGAGCATGGAACCTGCTCCATGAATTGTGACATATGGAGGTGGTTAGGGAAATATTTAAGACACCAATAATAGTTGGAACAGAATAGCGTCCCTTCTGTCAGAGTATTTTCTAGTTAGGTGCTTGCCACCCACAAAGATTCAGTGTAAACCTATAAAGAAGAAAGATATATATATATATATATATATATATATATATATATATATATATATATTTTTTTTTTTACTATCTGAATATTTTCTAACCTTCCCATTTCTGTTGCAGATATTCAAGTTTAGAGCAATATGAGGTCACATCCCAAGCACCGTCTGATAGATACAATGCTATAGGGCCTCCATTCAACTGCACCTTTAAGGTAAGTTAAAACAAGTAATAAAATTGTCTTCTTGGCATCTGCTTAAAGCAAAACAAAACCTTTTTTCACTAACACAATTTTTTTTCCTTGGCCCGAGGGCATCCCGACCAGGGCTGTATTTACCATTAGGCAACCCTAGGCACGTGCCTAGGGTGGCAACCTGAAAGGGGGGGGGGAGGGCACTGCCCTTACTACTGTAGTAAAGAGAAGAAATTAAAACTCCTATAGCCAGAACATTAATGCCTCATGACAAGCACCCCCCAGCCACAGAAGGATGCAGAGTGTATGTGAGTGAAGGGGGTGGGGATGCAATGGGTTGAACACAGACCAGAGTATCTCCCCTCCACTGGTGTGGTCATGTGACTCCTGTATGTCAGAATGCAGTAAAAGATGGAACATGTTTGCTGCCTTCTCTGCATTTCCCCCTTTGTGCCCTCCTCGACCCACACACATACTCTGCATCTAGCCCATCGTACCCTTTCCCCCTACACACTGGACCGTAACCTAACTTAAAAAAAGGGGGCGCAGGCACTTAAAGTGCCTAGGGCACCATGAACACCAAATACAGCCCTGATCCCGACCCTCTATGTGAAATCCCCAAGATCGCCCATACAAACTTACCCTTCCCCATTGCATGGAAGGGTTCTCGTCCAGTCAGTGTCGTATGGCGTGCATATTCATGAGTTTGCACTCAGAGCTCGGCAATCGGGCACAAGAGTGCCCGCATCCCAAGGTATTCTTAGATTTGGGCTCTCTGAATGTGGATGCACCCCCATAGATATATATCATTGAGGGAGCTGCAGGAAAAGGTGTGCTTTCAGCAAGAGAGCAAGAGCAAGAGAGATTTCCTGGACAACTGGACTAGCCCTCCCCCACACACCCAGAATCTAAATCCAAAGCTGCCATTTTACATAATCTAATATCCCTCCTTAGAGGTTCCATGCCCCTTCCCTTACCGGACCACCACCAGGTAAACTTCCTAGGTGCTCCAACCTGTACCAGAAAGAGGAGACAAATGAGCTCTCTTGAAGTCTGCCTCATCTATTTCCTGCAGTGTGATGTAGAAGGTCTCCATATTTGCCTTCCTTTCCTCAGGCATCTTCGACAAGCCCAGCAAGCCACAATGGTTGATCGCGCTGAGCCTGATCCCAGCCTGAGGGACGGGGCAAGCGTGCGACTACAAAATTGTAAGGCCTGCTGTAACATCTACAGTGCACTGCAGGTAATGGAGGAGTGGCACATGAGACAGGCTTAATGTGAGCTTCTTGCTGCCTTATTATTGCCATTGCCTGGACTGTGCCATTTTCATAGCTAAATAAAAAAATACTGTAATTGCAATAATATTTAGAATGAGTTTGTTTTCACATTGTTCTCTGCCCTGGACAATACTGAGAACTCCATTTGTTCAGCATAGCAGTCTATAATATTGTGCATCACTTGTATTTATCTATTTTATTTAAATTGCCGCACCACTGGAACACACCTGTATTTTTACAGATACAGAACTTGGGCTTCTTCCCTGAGGATGTGACAATCAAGATCACAATTCCTGTGGCCACTCGTGGGGGCAACCGCCTGCTTCTTTTACATCAGCTAACCAGTGACCAGGTCTGTGTGTGGTTGGGGAAGGTATTATAACCTGCCCAGTTAATCATGTCTGTAAGATTATTCTTAAACTGCATTTTCATTGCAACCTTTGTCATATAATTAAGTCAGTTTATATTTCAAAAAAATGCTTTTGAAGCCCAGGAACATTTCACCATAGACAATGACTATAAACCGGTGAATTTTTAAAATGCTAAATGATGTAATCGTTTGTATTTTGGATCTGTATTTTGTATTTTAGGGAAATGAAACATGCAATATTTGGGGGAATAGCACAGATTACCGCAGGAAGCCATCAGAAGAAGACATCAGTCACATACCTCAACTGGTAATTTTCAGTTATCTAATGGCTTTTCTAAAATGACACAACATAGAAAGACCCTTCATCTTACTCAAACTGGTCCCAGGTGTGGCCTGACCCCCAGGAGGCTCTCCTACCTTTGTCACCCTAGTTGCCATTGCAAGTTATGCTCTGTTCATGCCTGTACAGCCCTAGTACTCAACTGATATTTAAAGTGGACCAACCATTAAAAAATGAATTAAATCAGACCAACGCAACAAACGGTGTTCAACAGTGGGACCAAGAAGACACACCATGCAGGGTTAAAAAACATATACACATAGCTCAAGGGAAACCCAAGACCAAAAAAGGCTCTTAGTAATGCATTAAATCATGTTACCCTATATCATACAATCCTATAAGTAGAGACCAAAAGGAAATATTATGTATACATATATATGCAATCTGTGATATAACCTGAAAAATTACCCAAAAAATTCCAGGCTTTAAGTGAAGGTAAATGACAATCAATACAAAGTGCTCGTGCCTATGTAAACAATTATACAATATACAGTCTGCCCTGGTGGTTGGTTTTGGTCCACGCAACGCATCGGCTGGTTGTCGCCCGGGGGGACCCAATGGCTTGCATTTAAGGGTGATGTACAATTATTATTTTTTTGATTTGTGTGGACCTTACTAGCAGGCGCCTGTTGTAAAGCAGGCTGTTTTATCATCACTGTTGTTCAATTCACTTATTTTACTCTATCTATCATAGCATGTGTCACTTTATAATATTTTCATCAACTGTATATTGTTTAATTGTTAATTAAGTGCAAGTTTAGTGGAAGCCCCTGGGCAGAATGTGCAGTGGAGCTCCCCTATAAGTTATTTTAGATCAATTGCTACCCTTGGTGGTGGTGGCAACCTTGGAAGCCTTGGTTCAACTTTAATCAGGCCAGCGCAGGGCATGGAAGTCTTGGCTGTGTGGTATAGGGCTTGGATCTTGTGCTTCTGGGAGGCTTGGAACGATAGGTAAGCAAATTATTCTTTTTTGCTTTAAAGTGGACGTGGGTTTGGCCCTTGCCCCGGAGGCACCCTGATCGGGGGTGCCCCCCCTGTGTAAAACCACACAGGTCACCAAAACAAACTCACCTCTTCCCAGTGCTCCAGCGCATGCACAGCCGTTCATCCAACCAGCGCGCCCAGATCTTCTCCCGAGTGTGCGTCTAAGCCTTTATCTAAGCCAAACGGCTGCAAACAGGCTGACGGCTGCATCCCCCCCTACCTTCTAACAGCCATTCACAATTAACACAAACATGCCTGGTTCTGCCACGCGCCCTGCTAGAGGGATAACAGGAATGCGGATGCGGCTCCCACATGCGCCGTTGGAGTGGAAAAGAACGTAAGTGTATGGGCGAACTGGGGGGTTTCACACAGCGAGGGGAGGGAATTGATTGTCCTGGGAATCTATATCGTCGTGGGTTTTGGTCCTCTTTAAAGCGGACTTCCAGTCAAAAAAAGAAAGTTTAGTAAATTTCTTTCCCTCTTATGATCAGTGGCATAAGCAGTTTGAGAGGGCTTAACCCCATGCAGATGTTGTGGAATGGCATAACGTTTAATCACTCTTAAATTACATGGGGGTGGCTATCTTGCTGCTGCTTACACAGGGCTCACACACACAAACACTGAAGAAAAAGCTGATTTAGCAAAGGAAATCTGTGTGAGGAAGGCTATTACAATGTATCCCTATGGCGGCGGTCATCGCAAGAGCATTCTGTCAGTGGATACAGTATATTTAGAAGATTTCATCAATGATGAGTCATTCCAGCTGAAGGTTTTTCAAAGCATTATGTTATTCCATTATTATTAAGCTTATGTCACTGATTGCCGGGGGGGGGGGGGGACTTTAGGGGAGCTGTTTACTAAGCTTTCATTTTTTTGACTGGAGGTTCCCTTTAAGGAGGCTCTCACGATTTTTTGGAGGTGGTGGATTTTTTTGGTTGACGTCACCAAAGCCTAACCGGGTTTGCTATCCCTGATAAACTTCTGCTGTATATTCGACATGCAGATTGTTCCTTTCTGTGTAGTTACTTCTCACCATTGTATATACAAATGTATAAACTGCAATAATAGACATTTAATGAATACATATTGTTTATGATTCCTTTCAGAATCACAGTAATTCAGATGTTGTGACAATTGACTGCAAAGTATCCCTGGCATCTAATCAAGAAGCAACACTCATTCTGGATGGAAAGCTATGGATCAGGACATTCAGGACGGTAAGGTCACCTTACGTGCTTCACCTGTGACACCTGGCCTCATGGGCAGAAGAAATGTAGAAAACACTGTTGATATATTGATGGATGTTTGGATGGGAAAACCTTGTATATAGAAAACAAACAGGCGTGTTGCCTGTGTGTTGTACCTTTGCACTAGGCAGAAACTCTCCAGCCTTGCTAACCTTTGAGCCTTCACCTCCCACAAGGAATAAAGCAGAACTCCAGTGTGTATTCCTATGCCAGCCACCAACTGCCAGATGCTGATATGTACTTGGGCTATCAAAACAAGCCATGGCCACCTATTGTCCAGCCAGAGCACTTCCGCATTTTATGCTGCCATCCTGGCTGTGAATGTGGCGGAGACTATACCCTAGTTTGGTGGATGGAGGGCTTAAGCTACCTTATATGGAGGCCTGGGACAGGGATTTTGAAGAAGGCCATACTCGTGAATAGTGGGGAAGGATTAGTTAAAGAGCGGATAAACGTTCGATAAATATCACGCTAATTGAAACTAGCATTAAAGTTGTAACAAGGTGGTATATGGTCCTGAGTAGGGTGACTAAAATAAGTGTGGGGACCTCCCCTAACTGTTTTTCGGGGTTGTGAAATGCTTGGGGACTTTTGGCACATATGGTGGTTATGCCCAATCATACATTTGGTGCATTTTTTTAACATCAAAACCCATAGGTCTATCATACAATCCAAAAGCCGCCTTACTGGGAGAGATCACGACAGGGACTGGGAACATTACCTCAAAACCAATAACCTTTGTATTTATGGCTGCACGAATTACTATAGCTGTTTCGTGGTAAAGGAAAAGCGTATCGTATAAGAGGGTGAAACAGAAATTGAATTGGATAATGATAAACAAGCAAATTTCTAGTATCTTGCAGAACCCACATCAGAAATTCCAGAATGTCTAGTGCCCGAGGATGGAGTATGGGAAGAGGGACGGGTGAATGGGGGGGAGAGAGGAAAAACACATTTTCCTTTTTCTTGTCTCTTTCTGTTTCTTTTTATCCCTTTGCTTTTTCTTTCTTTCGTGCTCTTAGGTTGCTTAGGATGTGGTATGGTTTGGGGATACAATAAGATCATGAACTATCATGAAATTTAGCCTGGGATTGGTGGAATGATTACTGTGGGAATTATCACAAGGATTTTCACTATCTTGGTGATAGGTATATCTTCCTGGATCATCCCTATTTGGGATGCCCCACTGTGTGAAACCTCCCAGATCGCCCACACAACTCTTCCAAGATGCATGCACAGGCACTCGTCCAATCAGCACTTTATGCTGTGCATACTAATTTGAACAGAGTGCTGGCATAGGGATTGGGAGAAGCCGCATCTCCAGTCACCCTGCAGTCTGTTGTGCATTCTCGCCCCCAGCTTCTCTGAATGACTGGGAGCAGGAGCAGGGATGTCGGGGATGCAGCTGTGAGCACGTGCCTATTAGGCTTGCGGAGTGTGTGTCCGCCAGCCCGACGAGCCTCAACCTGATGGACTGTCTACTAACACCATTGAATGATGCAGGAGGAGGTACCGGTGTCCTCTTCCCAGGCTTAGATCAATCATTTTTTACAGACTTCCTCCTTAAAGCTACAACTTCCTTATATATTATATAGCTGCCAATCACGTAACCAATAACCGAGTGAGCTTGCGCATCAATGGTTGCTGGTGGTGGCCATTTGCTGCCAAACATGTGAATGAGGAAGTGATGACTATAGTGTATCTATAAATACTATATGTTCTCCTAATAATGTGATTCAGTAGGGTGGGGGAGAGGTGTTTGTTGGTACCTAATTTACTTCCAAATTTAGGACACACATTGATAAAGTGTTACTTTAAATAAAATAATGTTAATTGTGTACTGAGGAGTACCAAAGAGAAAAAAGGTTTAGAACTACTGTAAGAAATAATTTAACTGAGAAACTATTTCTAAATAATGTAATGTGTGGGCAGACTTAGCCTAAGATACAGTATTAATTACAATTTTTAACTTTTTCTTTTAGATTAAATTCCGCTCAGTGAATCTGGTAACTTTAGCAGTCTTACAAAGAAAATTTCAAAGTCCATTTATATTCCGAGAGGAAGCACCAAGCCGCCAGGTAATAAGAAACGGGCATATCTTGAATTTCAGCAGTAAATATCCAGAGGTTTCACCTTCAGCCACTCTTACACAGATTGCATCTTAGAATCACATTCAGGTTCTGATAATAAAACACTCTAGTCTCTGTAGACCAGCGTTTTAAAGTCACTGCATTTTCACCCCATAAGACGCACCATACCCCCAAAGGTTGGGGGGGTTGTCTGTGTGTCTTATGGAGCAAATGTGAGGCTTGGAAAAGAAACGTCCACTCATCCTACTGACACTCCCACATTGTTGATCATCCTCCTGGATCTAATCCCCACTTGAAAGGGTGGCCAGGCATGCGCACAGACTTGGGGAAGCCACTCTGTGCAGCTACCCAAGCACCACTGGCATTGACCAATCGCGGGCGAGGTTTTTGTTTTTTTGAAACACCGCTGCCTTTCCCCAGGGCAGTGATCAGAGGGAGATTCTGCCACACTGCCTGTTATTGATTGAGGGGGAATATTTTGCCACTCTGCCTGCTATAGGGGGTTGGGGGATTCTGCCACACTGCCTATTATAGGAGGATTAGGAGAGAGGAGGCTTGTTCAAGAAGTGACTGAGTAAAGCACAAAAGAAGTAGACCAATGCTGGAGGTTTAGGGTCAGGATCACTGTCAAGGATAGAGAAGGGATTGCAAGTATATAATCAGTATATTCACTTCCATTGGTCATCTAGGTAAGTTGTCGCTATTTATTGAACAGGCAACTTTAAAGTGGACCAAAACCCTGGTTTTGGTCTTTCCCCTTGGCACATCCCAGTTTGGGATTCCCCGCTGTGTGAAACTCCTCAGAATGCCCAGTTTCCTTACCTGTTCAATGAGCCTGTGGTGCAGACGCAGCTCTCCTCCAATCAGCTTCTCCGACGTGCATATTAATGTACAGCTGGAAAAGCTACATGTAATGCGTGCACGTACAGCCCTTCAGTTATGGTGGGTGTGCCACGCAGATCCAGAAAGAAATGCAGGTAATACCACCTCCGTGGGATTGTTTGACAGGCAAAAGAAACAGGGGAATAGCTGGGTTTTACACAGAGGGGCATCCCAGTTTAGGATGCCCTGGGGAGAGGGAATCAGCCAGCCCTGGAGTCCATGAGAGAGATAGTTTTGGTTTGCTTTAAGGCTTCCAGTTGTTAAGGCAGGTGTGTTAGAGGGAGGGTCAGGCATCCACTTGGAACCATATTGGGAGGGTGGATGCAAGTTCCCACAATGCAAATTTCAACCTTCCACCACCAAGGTTGGGGATAGATTTGTGGGTGCTGGATGGATGCCATCATGTGGAGGCTGGGACATGTGAGAGTAAGAGAGGAAAGGAGAGGGCTGAGATATGTGGAAGAAGAGAAACACAGGGCCGGCGTTAGGGCCAGGCATCACAGGCAAATGGCTGGGGCCCCAGGATGTGTCTGCCACCTACACGATCGATCGTACTGAGCCGATATCGATCGGGGCCCCAATGATCCCCCCCCTCCAGAGCCCCATCCCGGCCCTATCCGCTCATTGGTTGTGCTGCTCTGTACCAAGTAAATTTCAGACGACGGGCTGGGAGTAAATAACATCACTCCCAGCACCACGTGCCTCCCTGCAATCAATAAAGGGCGTGTTGGCTTACACACGCGCGGGAGCGCTGTTAGAGACTCAGAGCTGCATCCATGGAGGGGAGAGAGGGGGGATGCACTGCCAGTGACCAGCATCCTCAGCACTAAGTTGCTAATAGCAAAACATGATTTTACCACTAAAGAGATTAATGCGAAGATCTGAAAGGTATAAACCAAAGTTCAGGCTAGGGGCACTTGGGTTTTTTTTATGCATTGGCCATACAACTACACAATAAATTACCACTGAAAACAGAATCCTCTTTAATGTCTAGAAAAAGCTTTGAATAGGATTACAAGGTTACAAGTTCATGACATCACACAGTTCATCACATGTTTTAAAGGACAGGTTCCAGTGTGTTTGCAAGAATTTAAATTCTTTTATTAATTGGGCATTTTTTCAAAATGTCTGTTAAAGTGGACCAATCACGGGCCGGCCAGCCTTGGTGTCTGAAAATGAGCCGGGCAACTATGTGCCCCTGGGGCATCCTAATTTGGCATGTGTTAACCCCTCAGCTTGCACCACAAACTCCTGCCTTTCTGCCAGTCACTCACGAGGATTGCAGGACACATCCGCATCCATGGCATCCCTGTAACTGTGTTTGTTACATCATAGACCGTTGATTGGATGAGAACCAGCGCGTGCACCATGGGAATGGCAGAAAGGTGAGTTGAGTGGGCCATTTGGAGGATTTCACACAGCGGTGCATCCCAAATCAAGAAGCCCCAGGTAAGAGGACCAATCACCAAGATAGTCAAAATGCCAGTGATTGGTCCATTTTAAGTTCAAAAGTAAGTGGCCTTGCTGCCTTTGTTCTCAAGGATACCCAGCAAGTCCGGTTCTGACTAAATTCTAAAATTCCTCCTTCACTATAAAGGTTAGTATTTACTGTATGGATTGCCCCCCTTATTTCTAACTAAGGTTTAAAGTGGCACAAACCCCTCATGGCACACCCCTGGAGTCTCCGCGACGGAGCAAGAAAGGGGTTTTGTTCCTCTTTAAGTTTGGGCAATTGCATATAACTTTAATTAAAGAGGAATAAAATCCTCTAAAGTCCCCCATTCAAGTACCTTGGGTGATGCTGCAGATGCAGATGATGTTTTTAATTTCATTTAAATGAAAAACACAGTTTGTTTCTATTCCACAGCCCTGGAGTTTTAAAACTATGTTTATGATGATAAGGTTTAATGTATTGCTACAAACAGAGCTCTGCTGCTCCCTCCTGGTCAGATAGATTTTATTTTCAGATCATGTTCCTTTATATCAACATTTCTCAAACGTCTCTTATATTCTACATTGTTTATATTTTAGATCACATTTGAGCTCTCCAAGCAGGAGGAATGGGAAGTTCCTATATGGATAATAATTAGCAGCACATTAGGTGGACTTTTGCTACTGGCACTTTTAGTGCTTGCTCTGTGGAAGGTAAGCATACATGATATACAATGCCTTAAATACCGTATTTTCGCCATATAAGACGCACCTAGGATTTGGGGAAGGAAAACTAGAAAAAAAATATTCTAAGCCAAATGTTGTGCTAAAACACCCAATTACAGACAGTGTGGCATTCCCCCATCCCATTCCCATAGGCAGTGTGGGATGTCCCCCTCCTATAGGCAGTGCGGCATTCCCCCCTTCCTACTCCCCATAGGCAGTGTGGCATCCCCCCATCCCATTCCCCATATAGTGTGGCATCTCCCCTCCCATATAGGCAGTGTGGTATTCCCCCATCCCATTCCCATATAGGCAGTGTGGCATCCCCCCTCCCATTGCCATATAGGCAGTGTGGCATTCCCCTATAAGTAGTGTGGCATTCTCCCCCCTCCATTCCCCATATAGGCAGTGTGGCACCCCCTCCATTCCCCATATAGGCAGTGTGGCACCCCTCCCTCCCATTCCCCAGTTAGGCAGTGTGACATCCCCCCTCCCATTCCCTGTATAGGTAGTGTTATATCTCCCCCTCTTCCATTCCCTCTATAGGTAGTGTGGCATCCCCCCTCTTCCATCAGCCTATAGGTAGTGTGGCATCCCCCCTCTTCCATCCCCTTATAGGTAGTGTGGCATCCCCCCCTCTTCCATCCCTGTATAGGTAGTGTGGCATCCCCCCCCTTCCATCCCTGTATAGGTAGTGTGGCATCCCCCCCTTCCATCCCCGTATAGGTAGTGTGGCATCCCCCCCTTCCATCCCCGTATAGGTAGTGTGGCATCCCCCCCTTCCATCCCCGTATAGGTAGTGTGGCATCCACCCCTCTTCCATCCCCTTATAGGTAGTGTGGCATCCCCCCCTCTTCCATCCCCGTATAGGTAGTGTGGCATCCCCCCCTTCCATCCCCGTATAGGTAGTGTGGTGTCCACCCCTCTTCCATCCCCTTATAGGTAGTGTGGCATCCCCCCCTCTTCCATCCCCGTATAGGTAGTGTGGCATCCCCCCCTTCCATCCCTGTATAGGTAGTGTGGCATCCCCCCCCTTCCATCCCCGTATAGGTAGTGTGGCATCCCCCCCTTCCATCCCCGTATAGGTAGTGTGGCATCCCCCCCTTCCATCCCCGTATAGGTAGTGTGGCATCCCCCCTTCCATCCCTGTATAGGTAGTGTGGCATCCCCCCCTTCCATCCCCATATAGGTAGTGTGGCATCCCCCCCTCTTCCATCCCTGTATAGGTAGTGTGGCATCCCCCCTCTTCCATCCCCTTATAGGTAGTGTGGCATCCCCCCCTCTTCCATCCCTGTATAGGTAGTGTGGCATCCCCCCCCTTCCATCCCTGTATAGGTAGTGTGGCATCCCCCCCTTCCATCCCCGTATAGGTAGTGTGGCATCCCCCCCTTCCATCCCCGTATAGGTAGTGTGGCATCCCCCCCTTCCATCCCCGTATAGGTAGTGTGGCGTCCACCCCTCTTCCATCCCCATATAGGTAGTGTGGCATCCCCCCCTCTTCCATCCCCGTATAGGTAGTGTGGCATCCCCCCCTTCCATCCCCGTATAGGTAGTGTGGCGTCCACCCCTCTTCCATCCCCTTATAGGTAGTGTGGCATCCCCCCCTCTTCCATCCCCGTATAGGTAGTGTGGCATCCCCCCCTTCCATCCCTGTATAGGTAGTGTGGCATCCCCCCCCTTCCATCCCCGTATAGGTAGTGTGGCATCCCCCCTTCCATCCCCGTATAGGTAGTGTGGCATCCCCCCCTTCCATCCCCGTATAGGTAGTGTGGCATCCCCCCTTCCATCCCTGTATAGGCAGTGTGGCATCCCCCCTTCCATCCCTGTATAGGCAGTGTGGCATCCCCCCTTCCATCCCTGTATAGGCAGTGTGGCATCCCCCCCTTCCATCCCCGTATAGGCAGTGTGGCATCCCCCCTTCCATCCCTGTATAGGCAGTGTGGTATTCCCCCATCCCATTCCCATATAGGCAGTGTGGCATCCCCCCTCCCATTGCCATATAGGCAGTGTGGCATTCCCCTATAAGTAGTGTGGCATTCTCCCCCCTCCATTCCCCATATAGGCAGTGTGGCACCCCCCTCCATTCCCCATATAGGCAGTGTGGCACCCCTCCCTCCCATTCCCCAGTTAGGCAGTGTGACATCCCCCCTCCCATTCCCTGTATAGGTAGTGTTATATCTCCCCCTCTTCCATTCCCTCTATAGGTAGTGTGGCATCCCCCCTCTTCCATCAGCCTATAGGTAGTGTGGCATCCCCCCTCTTCCATCCCCTTATAGGTAGTGTGGCATCCCCCCCTCTTCCATCCCTGTATAGGTAGTGTGGCATCCCCCCCCCCTTCCATCCCTGTATAGGTAGTGTGGCATCCCCCCCTTCCATCCCCGTATAGGTAGTGTGGCATCCCCCCCTTCCATCCCCGTATAGGTAGTGTGGCATCCCCCCCTTCCATCCCCGTATAGGTAGTGTGGCATCCACCCCTCTTCCATCCCCTTATAGGTAGTGTGGCATCCCCCCCTCTTCCATCCCCGTATAGGTAGTGTGGCATCCCCCCCTTCCATCCCCGTATAGGTAGTGTGGCGTCCACCCCTCTTCCATCCCCTTATAGGTAGTGTGGCATCCCCCCCTCTTCCATCCCCGTATAGGTAGTGTGGCATCCCCCCCTTCCATCCCTGTATAGGTAGTGTGGCATCCCCCCCCTTCCATCCCCGTATAGGTAGTGTGGCATCCCCCCCTTCCATCCCCGTATAGGTAGTGTGGCATCCCCCCTTCCATCCCCATATAGGTAGTGTGGCATCCCCCCTTCCATCCCTGTATAGGTAGTGTGGCATCCCCCCCTTCCATCCCCATATAGGTAGTGTGGCATCCCCCCCTCTTCCATCCCTGTATAGGTAGTGTGGCATCCCCCCTCTTCCATCCCCTTATAGGTAGTGTGGCATCCCCCCCTCTTCCATCCCTGTATAGGTAGTGTGGCATCCCCCCCTTCCATCCCTGTATAGGTAGTGTGGCATCCCCCCCTTCCATCCCCGTATAGGTAGTGTGGCATCCCCCCCTTCCATCCCCGTATAGGTAGTGTGGCATCCCCCCCTTCCATCCCCGTATAGGTAGTGTGGCATCCACCCCTCTTCCATCCCCTTATAGGTAGTGTGGCATCCCCCCCTCTTCCATCCCCGTATAGGTAGTGTGGCATCCCCCCCTTCCATCCCCGTATAGGTAGTGTGGCGTCCACCCCTCTTCCATCCCCTTATAGGTAGTGTGGCATCCCCCCCTCTTCCATCCCCGTATAGGTAGTGTGGCATCCCCCCCTTCCATCCCTGTATAGGTAGTGTGGCATCCCCCCCTTTCCATCCCCGTATAGGTAGTGTGGCATCCCCCCTTCCATCCCCATATAGGTAGTGTGGCATCCCCCCCTTCCATCCCCGTATAGGTAGTGTGGCATCCCCCCTTCCATCCCTGTATAGGTAGTGTGGCATCCCCCCCTTCCATCCCCGTATAGGTAGTGTGGCATCCCCCCTTCCATCCCCGTATAGGTAGTGTGGCATCCCCCCCTTCCATCCCTGTATAGGTAGTGTGGTATCCCCCCCTTCCATCCCTGTATAGGTAGTGTGGCATCCCCCCCTTCCATCCCTGTATAGGTAGTGTGGCATCCACCCCCCTTTCATTCTCCTTATAGGCAATAGCAAAAAAAAAGTAAACTCACCTTTAAATCCTTCCCGCTGTCCCCGCCGTCTTCACACACAGACACACACAGCGGTGGGCGTGGCCGACGCTCGAGCAAGTGACAAGGGACAGTGCGAGCGGCAGAGGTATCGCCGCTCGCACTGTCCCTGTCACTTCTCCACGGCCCCAGCAGATAGACACCCGGACTATACAGCGGTGGGCGTGGCCGATGCTCGAGCGTCGGCCACGCCCACCGCTGCATAAAGCCGTGTGTCAGAGAGGAAGCGATGGAGGTAGCTGTACCTGCCGCCTCCTCCGCAGCGCCAGCACATACAGTGAACACCCGGCCTTGGTATAGTGGTGGGCGTGGCCAATGCTCGAGCATCGGCCACACCCACCACTATAACAGGCCGGTGTCTGTGTGTGCTGGCGCCGCTGCCTCCACCGCTTCCGGGACAGCGCGAGCAATGGAGAGGTGATTAAACTTTTCCCTTTTTATTTATTTTTTTTCCAGCATTCGCCCGATAAGACGCACTGACATTTTCCCCCCACTTTTGGGGGAAAATAAGTGCGTCATATAGGGCGAAAAATACGGTAATCATTCAGAACTCCACCCGTCTTCCACATCTCTAAACATTACAGCCACAAAACTTTATTTGATTTACTTTATTTAGAATAAGCGCGTGATTAACTAAACTATTTGAAAAAGATTTTCATGGTAGTAAAAAAGTATGAGAATTTCACTGTTAGTGAATCATCAGATAGGAAGACTGTGAATGTCAATTGCACTTTTTTACTCCTGAGAAATATAATAACCTTTTTACTCCTTTTTACTTGTAGTAAATGTGCCATTGACTTTCAATGTCTTCTTATCTGGTGATTCACTAACAGTGACATTCTCAGGCTTTTTTCTCATGAAATGAATTTTTTACTACCATGATTTTTTTTTCAACTCTAAGGCCCTTATTTAAGAAGGGATAGCGTCAGGTAGTGGCTGGTTAATGACAGGTAGCGACTGGTGAACGCCGGACACGGCACGCAATTACACATTTATCAAGCAGAATCTGTTTAGCGACTGGGATAGCGCCATGTAGCGTCTGATTCATCATTTTCACAGCCTCAGCGAACAGCGCCAGCGTTCAGCCTTGCACAGCGCCAGGTATGACCTCTCGCTACCTGTCGCTCTCCTATACATTTTAATGGACGATCCTTTTCTTCTCTTTAAACAGGGTTTTTGTTTTTTTAATTTTTTTCCAAAAAAATCACAAATAATTCTGTGGCCTCTTCTGGCATTGAAATAGCATTTTTTTCACTGACATTACAGGTCTGCTATTAAAGTGTTCATGTTACAATGTTGCTACAATGTAATTCCATATGTTTTTGCTTTGTTACTAGTTGATAGATGCTGAAAAACAGACTTTAAACACACCGCCTCCTGCGCTCTGGGCTTCAAACAAGCATGTTTCAGCGCCAGAGTTTTTTTAGGCTGTTTTTTTCCTGAATATTGTGTGAGTCGGCCGCAATGAGCAGTCGCTAACATGCGTTCCCATACAGCGCTGTACTGGTCAAATAGCGACTCCTCACAATGTATTCAACATTACTGAACACCGACTGAGTCGCTATGAAGTAGCGACCCACGGCCGAGCACAGCGACTACTAGCAGGCGCTCTGAAAATGCCTGCTACAGACGCTCATCTGTCGCTACCTGGCGTTAGTGATGAATCAGCCTGCCTGTGAATCAAGGCCATTGTCTTTATATCTGGTGATTCATCAACATTGAAATTCTCAGGCATTTTTCTCTTGAAATGAATTTTTCAATAACATGAGAATTTTTTTCAACTCTTGACAAATCAAGGCCAATGAAGGTGAATGGCAGTTCTCTCCCCTAAAACAGAGTTTTCTCACCTGGCTCACCCCTATATTGGACACTTTCAAAAATGACATTGAAAGTTGACTTTTCCTTTAAAGCTTAATCCTTGTTTCTGTACACACAAACAAGAACCAAAACCCTTTTTAGTCCCTGGTTATATATACAACCCAACCTGAACCAGTGCTGAAATGTACCCTAAAAGCAGGAACAGACTTGCCATAGGCTTGCATCAAGTACAGCTCCCCCTAGAGTGTGTACTAGAAGTTACTCTCGGCATCATGGCTTTGTGGACATAGCCAACCCTGCCACGTTATCTGTCTCTTGATTACTAAAGCTTTAGTAACATCACTGTAAAAGTGGCCATCATTGCCCATGATTTGTCCCTGCAATGGCACAGCCTCAGCCATGGAGGACAGATAAGCACATTGGCATGTCATGGGCTGGTGTGGGGGTCAGTGAGATCCGGCTCCAATAATCAACCACAATCTCTAATCAAATGTCACTCCTATGACATGTATTATAACCTCAGAAAACTGAAGTCGACCCTTTCTACTGAGTCAGGCAGTGGTTGTATTTTCTAATGATAAACTAAATAAACCTTTCCTTTTTTGAGGTGTAGCAGTATTTTTCTACCAGGGGTTCTTGATATCATTGTCTCTCACCTTAAAACAATAGTGTGATCCTAGAGTAATGATATAATCAGAAATGGGTCTGGTTCACTACTGCCAATCAAACAGAATAATACAGAGCAATAAACCAATGTTTTAGGTAACAAAAACCTCAGAACACAGGATTCCCCCTTTTGTCTATGCAGGAGCATGTAGAGATAAGCGTATACATTTAAGGAAGGTTTCATTAAAAAAAAAAAGAAGTCCTATAATAATGAAAACAAAATCGGTGCGATCTAACGCCTGTCCAATTTGGCCTGTGGCACCTTGGGAACCATAATAAGCTGCTTCAGTCTCACCCTCTGGTTCCAGGGACTATTAATTTAATATCAGTATCCCCTATAGGTGGGAAAGCCGTGTGGGTCTGACTGCTGCATGAAAACAACTGACATGACAGCACATGTGGGCTATACATCTGCCAGAAGGTTCATTTTTATCTGACTATTTTAAAAAGTTGAGCTTAGATCACTAGAGACAGGGTTTGCACCTTTGTGAAACGCTTACTTGGCTTTCTTCATGGCAGAAAGCTTTCAGCCAACCTCTCAAATTAGGCAGACAGTGAGTGAGGTGAAGCATAGGCCCTTATTTATGAAGGAATAGCGACAGGTAGTGACTGGTGAGCGGCCGGTAATGACGGGCCCCGCCACGAGAACGCCAGCTCCCCACCACAATCACACATTTATCAAGCCGATCCTGCTTAGCGACTGAGATAGCGCCATATAGCCACTCATTCATCATTATTCCAGCCTCAGCCCATAGCGCCAGCGTCCGACCTTGAACAGCGACAGGTATGACCTCTCGCTACCTGGCGCGCTCCAATGCATTTCAATGGAACAATCTTTAAATATTTATAATTAATTGTTATTAATTTTTTTTTTTTTTTTTGAATGTGAAAAATTCTGTGACCACTTCTGCCATTTTAGATCATTTTTTTAAGGGGAAAAAAAAATGTACAGAATTGATATTACAGGTCTGATATTAATGTATTCATATTACCAAATTATTTAAAAAAACTTGTTTTTTTTGGTTTCCAAAAATATGGTTGTTTGGGGGTTAAAAAGCTACTTTTAACCCATCGCCGCCAGCGCTCTGGGGTTTAAACATGCATTTTACAGCGCGAGAATTTTTTGAGCGTGATTTTTTAATGAATATGGTGGAAGCCGGTCGCTAGGGCCAGTCGCTATCATGCGCTCCCATACAGCGCGGAACCTGTCAAATAGCGACTCCTCACCCAATATTCAACATTACGGCAAACCGACTGAGTCGCTATCAACTACAGAACAACGGCCAAGCACAGCGACTACTAGCGGGCGCTCTGAAAATGCCGCTACAGTCGCTCAACTGTCGCTACCTGGCGCTATTAATGAATCGGCCTCTTAGTTTATTAACTCCATGAGAGATGTGTGAAGCTAAGCGTGACAGATCTGTTTTTTTACCTAATAAACATTCTAGGAGGGAGGGTGAGTAAATAGCAAGGATATGGCTACAGTAGAAGATACCTCTACTGGGGATTGCTGTTGCAGTTTCATGTTGTATCTACGACTGCTGCACCACTGATGACATCGAGATTCTCTGATGGGAAATGTTGGCACAACTGCTGAAGTGAGAGGTCTATGTAGGTCACTTTGAATTGCTGTGCTGCATAGACTGCTTCTATAAGTAACTGTCTTCTCATGTTTTTTTTAGCTGGGCTTCTTTAAGCGCAGTCACCACGAGAGAGAGGAAGAGGACAAAGTCCTGGAGTGACGTTCCAGCCACTGCCATTGCACATACCTATATATTCCAACCAATAGGAGGCCAGAGGGAAAAGCTGGCTACAAACCCGACAACAGAAGACAAATGAACAGATGCCTTTTGCACAGGATTAGGCCGGCAGCTCTGACTTTACTGCCAGATGCTGCTTCAGGGACTGGGATGATTGAGCTCCCAATTCCACCTTGGCTTCTATTTATTTGTATTAATATTGATCGGATGTTCACTGAATATTCAGCCAAAGACTGGATTTGCAAGCTCTGACAGGTTCTGCTCAGGGATCAACCAACTCGTCACTACCAATAGGTGGAGACCACTGTCTGCTTCCCTGGACTTGCTCCTACATGCTGCGCGCCCGGAAGTATTCTTTATATTGTATTGTTTTTTTTTTTCCAATGGCTTCAATATAAAATGCCACTGCCAGGAAACTGTATGAATTAATATTTTCTTTCTAGTGGGATATGACAACAAATGGTGTCTGGTTTTACCATTCTAGGTGCATACAAATCATGCTTAGTCCTTATTTCTAATAATTTAGTGGAAACTAGAACTTTTTACAAGAACCTGTCAAAGGCGCACTGAGCTGCACTTTTTAACTGTTATGTTTTTTTTTGGGGGGGGGGGATGACCTTTTATCATTCTTTATTTTATTCATTGCATGTCAGGCAAACTCTGCAAAAGAGTAATGTGCCCTATGGAGCCAGGAAGCACAGAGGGCCCTGCCATGCGGTATACTCATCTATGATGTAATATACTTTCACTGTATACAGTTAGGAAGTAAAAGGAGCAGAAGTAGAAGCCACAAAAAACAAAAAAAAACAAGTTTGTAATTTACTGTAAATAAATACTGAAATATACAGAAGCGGCTTGGTCAGACATGCCATATAATTTGTCATTATTGGGACATGATCGTATTTGAAACAATCAATGGAAACTGCAGATTTGCACATTAATATTACCTAAAGTTCACCTTATGGCACTGCTTCTAGGCAGTTACATAGTTAAACTGGACCAACAGCCTGGCACAGTTGGAAAAGAAAAGTAGCAGCCATTTTGTCCCAACTGACAATGCACAGTAACAGGAAGCTCAGCAGCACTTCCTGTTTACAGGTGGCCTGCAAATGCATGAACTGGCATCTTGTTTTTAAAATTTACCACAACATGAGTTAGAAAATAAATTATATTTTATGTGCAGCAATCTAAATTGCCCTGGGGAGGGATGCATATGAGCAATGTTTGCTATGTTGGTCTGGTTTAAGTCATTTTTTGACTGTTGGTTCACTTTAATACAACTGAAAAAAAGACATATGTCCATCAAGTTCATCCAAGGGATGGGGTTGAGGAAAATGATTATTTTTATGATTTACAGTTAACAGCTTATAGTATTGTGTTGTCCATTTATATATTTATACAAGTTAATCATGCCCCCCTCCAGACATCTCCTTCCAAGACTAAATAAGATTCATTGCCCTAATCTTTCTTCAAAACTAAGATCTCATATTTCTATCAGTTTCATGGCTCTCCTCAATCAGGGCCCAGAACTGGACAGCATATTACAGATGAGGGTGCCATTACCTATCCCATGATTCCATGCCTCTTTCAATGCATGATCAGGTATTGGTGGCCTTGGAAGCAGCTGCTTAACATTACATACTGTTAGTTAGCCTGTGGTCTACCAGTACCCCCAGATACTTCCAAACATGTGACTTACTCCCCGATGACATAGGTGCTCTGCAGATTATTACACCCCAAGTGCTTGAGTTTACATTTATACACATTGAACTTCATTTGCCAGGTGGATGTCAGGCAGTCAAATTGTCCAAGTCAGCCTGAAGCTATTGAACATCTGCAATAGACTGCACTGTGCTACATATCTTGGTGTCTTCTGCACTGAACCCTGAACTCACGCACTGCACCCCCACCTGTCCCTGGAAGCTTGAGTAATAGCCCAAGAGACATAAAGAGATTATTTGCATGGGTCTGCCTACTGCTAAGGATCAAATACAAATCCTGGTATTCTTGGTCTGTATGCACCATGTAAATACTTTCTGTTTTAAGAAAGCCTTCTTTGCCTTGTACCCTTTAATGAGGGGCATATTGGTCTCCTTTAGCCTAACATGGGTCTTTTCCTAAAGTGGCTCATGGCTGAAACCAATACAACATCGAACAAATAAAATACTTGTTACCTAATTGCCTAATGACTTGTATCAATGTTTCTCGCTACAACTTGCATGTTTCATTTCTCAGTATTTAAAAACCATCCTTACCTCTTTTTCTTCACTTTATTTTGCTCCTACACAACTTTTATTTTGCTTGCCACTTTTCTGCGACGAATTGTTGGCATTTTAGAATATAGCAGATGGCTGTTTAATTTGCCTGTTTTGCTAAATTCAAACTGGTGAACACAATACACTTCAATTGGAGAAATTAAATCTGTTATTTTTTATTTATTTTATGGTACTTTTCAGAGAGTTTTTTTCCAATCTTGATGACTTTTGGATGCCATTATTTGAAATATCTGTTGAACTAAATGCAGTTAGCACAAGTGAAAATTGCAAGAGCAAAACAGACCACTATTATGAATGCAGGCAATCACCCCGCATAAAAATGAAAGTATTTTCATAGACTTTTGAAACAGACCTTAGGCAAGAACTGCCATTGCTAACCAGGACTACCCTAATCACCTGCCGTCTCTCGTTGCCACCTGTTGCTACCCTGAGCGGCAGCAGCTCAGTGATCTTCATGGAGGTCTAGAACTTCTTGCTCCCAGTCTTAAAGTGGACCAACACCCAGGGGGGATCGGCCCGGAAATCTATAAGATTCCCGGACCGATCAGATCCCTCCCCGCGGGGCATCCGAAATCGGGATGTCCCGCGGGGAGGAACCCCCCAGGAGGCCCACAATCCTCACCTTACCGGCGATCCAACGGCGCATGCGCGAGACGCGGCCGCGTCTCTCGCTTCCCTCTAGCAGGGCGCGCTCCCGCGCCGGCCGTTTTGTGAATGGCCGGCGCAGGCGCGCTCCCTGTTAGAGGGAAGCGAGAGACGCAGCCAATGACAGCGCTCTGGTATGCGCGTCCAAGCGGCTTTGGACGCGCATACCAGAGCTGCTCTGAGTGCTGTCATTGGCCGGACGAGGTCACGTGGGAGCGGGGAGAGGTGAGTTTTTGCGGCGATCGGGGGGGTTTCAGACAGCGGGGCACCCCCGATCGGGGTGCCCCACCTAAGTGGATCAACACCCAGGATAGTCAAAATCCTGGGTGTTGGTCCACTTTAAAGGGCCACTCCAGCCCTAGTGTAAAATATTAAAATGCCCCCTCCTATTAACGCTAAAGCACTTGTAATAGAGGAAATAAGAAAAGACTCTCACCTTCACCCAAAACCCAGCAGCGAAGTTCCGCCTGGCTATTGGGTGTTGGCGCACTCTGCATCACGCATGGTCCCACCCAGGGTTTTGTTGGCGCACTCTGCATCACGCATGGTCCCACCCAGGGTTTTGTTGGCGCACTCTGCATCACGCATGGTCCCACCCAGGGTTTTTTAAAGTGGACCAAGTACCACTGAACTTGTAAAATACATTTGGCCAATACCCCTGCCGATACTCTCTTCTTAGGGTGTAGAACTAGAAATAGATATTTTATTTGACCTGGAACACTTTTCTTTTGCTGTCCCTCTCTGTAAGATGGCAGGCGATCAGTCATAGAAAAGGTGTGGCAATTACATTTACAGCTAAAGCAGATGGCATTATCTAGGATTAGAGTGAAGCAGGAGTGGTGAAAGTTGGCAAAAGGTGCTCTTCATGGGGGAGCAATTCAAGGGACACTAGTTAAAAATGTGGGTTTTGGTCCACTTTAATTTACACTGGGGCTGGAGTGGCCCTTGAAGGCATGTGTGTGTACGTGGAGCACAAGATCCAACAAAGGTGCTCATTACCCTCTATGGCAAGCACAGCAAGATAGGCGATAAGCTGACCCCAGGAACACAAAAGAGAGCACAGGCACAGCAGACTTCAGTAGGTGATTCTTGTCTGGGGCCTGTTTCAAAAATCGGTGGTCTTTCCTTATATAATCAGGGTAACCGACTAATTTTTCTATACATTTTAATGTGACATGAATGTGCTAAATCTGCCCTAAAATCTTTAGTATTTTGTGCTATTTAAGTCTCCAAATAAATGCTATTTAAAAAAATATTTGTTTTGAGTTTTCTTCGACAAGCAGTGCTTTTTTGTAGAAAAGTAAATACAGTGCACTTAAAACATATGCACCACCTTCAGATGCCATGCTAATGCATATTTATTCGGAATATACTTGTTAACCAGGACCAACAGCCTGGCACAGTTGGAAAAGAAAGGTAGCAGCCATTTTGGAGCTTCCTTTTCCAGCATCTCAGCCATGCTGCTGCCTGAATTCATCTGACAATGCACAGTAACAGAAAGCCCAGCAGCACTTCCTGTTTGCAGGCGGCCATCTTGTTTTTAAAATTTACCACAGCAATAGTTAGAAAAGGGTAAATTAATATTTGTTTGCAGCAATCTAAATTGCCCTGGGGAGGGATGCCTATGAGCATGTTGTGTTGGTCTGGCTTAAGTCATTTTTGACTGTTGGTCCACTTTAAATACTTTAACACGCATCCACAAGACCTCAATGCACAGGGCTACTCCTCCAATCACATGTATCTACTTCTCTTCTTTGAGCACAGCTGGTATTTCTCTCAGGAAGCATATGTAACAATTTGAGCTAAAGTAAAGGACCTCATAATGTAACATTCAGAGGCACAAATTGTTACATATCTTGAGGAGAGAGAAAATCAGCTGTGGCAGAGAAAAATACAATTCTGTGATTACTCACCTGTAGAATTGGTATTATGAGTATACAGTACGTCCTGCTCCAAATCTAATACTTAAAGTTGGGATATACTCCGCCAGATGGCGCTGGACTGCAGAGACATCGAAAATAGGCTCCTCCCGGCCCCTCAAATACCCAGGGACCTCCCACCAATCCCCAGCATTGAAAAGCAGTTAACAAGAAGCCGAGAGAATTAACAACCCAACTATCAACTATAACAATGATAACAATCACCATACAGGGGATCCAAGAAAATGCAAACCAAGGGTGGGTTGGAGCAGGACGTACTGTATACTCATAATACCAATTCTACAGGTGAGTAATCACAGAATTGTATTTTTCTTAGTATACAGTACGTCCTGCTCCAAATCTAATACTTACAGTTAGGACATACAATAGCAGTGTCCATAAAGTAGGGTGGGATCCCCAAGAAAAATCAGTTTAAACCATTGCCGCCTGCAGAACCTTTCGGCCAAAAGCAGCATCAGCTGAGGCCCTAACATCAACCTTGTAAAACTTTGAAAAGGTATGAACAGAAGACCAAGTAGCAGCCTTGCAAACTTGTTCAACAGAAGCTTGGTGCTGAAAAGCCCAAGAGGCACCAATAGCACGAGTGGAATGAGCAGTAAGGCGGAAGGGAAGATTCTTCCCCTTAGCAGAGTAGGCCTGAATCACAGCCTGACGAATCCACTTGCTGATAGTAGACTTGGCAGGAGCCAAACCCTTCCTTGGACCAGAAGGGACCACAAAAAGAGCATCAGTCTTCCTGAAAGGTGCAGTAGCCACCAGATAGTACTTCAGACACCTAACCACATCCAAAGAATGCAAGACCCTCTCCTTAGCATTGCTAGGATTAGGGCACAAATAAGGAAGAACAATATCCTGATTCAAATGAAAAGCAGAGACTACCTTAGGCAGAAAATCAGGTTTGAAACGAAACACCACCTTGTCCTGGTGTCTCTCATAGTAGGGGGGCTGAATGGACAGCGCCGCCAACTCAGACACACGCCTGACAGAAGTGATAGCCACCAGAAACACAACCTTGAGCGTAAGAATGGCCAAGGCAGCATCCTGCACAGGTTCAAAAGGAGCACCCTGCAAGGCTGACAGAACCAAGATCAAATCCCAAACAGGCACCATAGGTTTATGTGGGGGACGCACATGAGTGACCCCCTGGAAAAAAGTCCTGAGCAGAGGGTGCTGCGCAAAGGACTTCTGGAAAAAAATAGCCAAGGCAGAAACCTGACCCTTCAGAGTACTGAGCTGGAGTCCCATCTCCAACCCATGCTGCAGGAACTCCAGAATCCTGGGAATAGAGAAGACACAACAGGGAAGAGACCTAGACTCACTCCAGTCAATGTAGGCACGCCAAACCCTGTAATAAATGGAAGAGGAAGACTTCTTTCTAGCTTTAATCAAAGTATCCACAACTGAGGAAGACAGCCCCTTCTCCATCAAGATGGAGGTTTCAGCAGGCCAGCAATAGCGATGACGCGGAATGCGCCAAAGACGGGCCCCACCCCCCCCGAAGAGCGCGAAGCCAGAAGGCCAACAGCCAATGATGGCGCACCAGCAGCTGAGGTAATGCCGCCGCCAAGCGCGGAACCAAGTCAGCGCGTGGCGGCGGCAAATTTAAAAGCAATACAGACAAGTCAGCGCGGCGGCTGACACAAGAATAAAGAAATGTAAAAAGTGAAAGCACAGACTGCATAACATATATATCTATACACATACACCCCCCTTTCCCCCGAAGACTACAAGGCGGATGAGGGGGGACAGCGGCCACTTAAATAGGGCCCACCGATAGGCAGGGGCAATAGTGCGGGAGGGGCATCCCATAGAGGCTCACCATAAGCCTGAACCGCCTACCCTTTGGTGGGGGATTGCGGTGGAGCAGCGCTCCTAGGCACCAACGGCGGTGCTGCCTACCTTCACCCGACCAGCGCAGCCAAGGCTGGGAGGCATATTATTAGTGGAACGGGTGGGAATAGTCCTACAGGGCCGCAGGTTAATAACCCCGCTCACCTGCGAGTAGAGAGCCAATTTCTCGTCCTTTGCAGCCAGACTGCAGAGAAATTCTGGGGATTGGTGGGAGGTCCCTGGGTATTTGAGGGGCCGGGAGGAGCCTATTTTCAATGTCTCTGCAGTCCAGCGCCATCTGGCGGAGTATATCCCAACTGTAAGTATTAGATTTGGAGCAGGACGTACTGTATACTAAGAATATAATATAAATACCTTCTAACATGAACTCTGCAGACACGGTGCCTGTTTTTTTTTGTAGAGAGCTTTTATATACATAGGCAAGGTGTAAATGGAAAGCTTGGAGAAGGATGAAAAGTACAGGGGGCAGGGCAGAGCTGGGGTTCAGGAAAAGGACAGCAATCCCAGAATGCAGAGCAGAACAGGCAGAAGACACTTCCTGTTTGCAGGCTGCCAAAAACTCCATGGGCCGTCGTCTTGGATGTTTAAAGGCTCAGAAAATGCAGTAGGTGCAGGCAGGATGATTTTTAATGTGAGCAATTTGTATGTAAAGGTTGGGGGAAACATATACAATGTGCTCTTATTTGGGGTTAAGGTCCGGCTTAAGAACATAATATCTGACTATAAAGAGATTATACAGTATAAGTCTCTATACAGTCAGACATCAGGTAGAGTAATTTAGCAACACCCCTCCTCTGCATAAACAAACCATGAGCACAGATATCAAGTCTTTTTATAGGCTGTATATATATATTTCATTCAGGTATAAACTTCAAAGAGCTTTCCAGCGACACCCATCTTCTACTAAAACCTGGATGCAGTTGAGCTTTTGGGGGGGGGCTTTAAATGGAGGACAATGTCAGCCACACAGAATCTACAGGACTTGCACTTAATGGTCAGAGAAGCACTTAACGTGCACCTATGCTCAGAGGGAAGTATATATAGTCACCTTCTATCCCCAGTCCAGTGCCCCAAAACAGCCTGTGTTTCTTTTTTTTACCTTAGCCTTTGCCCAATATTCAGAACAACATGAACTGGATGCAGTCAGTCATATTGCTCCATGGATGAGTAGCCCCACATGAGTACGTAAGCATGGAGCAAAAAAGTCTTAGGCCACTTCCACCACATTTGGTGGCGGTGGCTCTAGTTAGAGGATGAGGCTCCAGGAGAGGAAGAGGTAGAAGTGCCAGCAGATCAGGAGGTGGTATGTCCCTTCACCGCAGGTAAAGCGCATGGGGGGCATTGCAGTTGCGGGCAAATTGCTGCATGCAGAATTTTGCAAAACACAGCACACGGATTTGAAATGGCCCATTAATTTTAATAGGCTGCATTCTTTTGCCTTTTTGACATGTTGGGAGTATTTTTACTACAATGCGAAAGGCCACAAAACTGCCAGGTGTGAAAGGGGCCTTAGATGTCTTTCAACCAGCCCATTAGATTGAAATTGCTAGAAATATTACTCTCAGCCTTTTGGCCGGACACCCATACTGAGCGATCTCAAACGAATGGACTGGTTGAAAGAAGTCCTATAGAGACTTTTTTACACCATGCTTATATATTGTATTTGTTTTTACTATTGTGAGCCTGGGATACTTGGGATTATATTTTTGCATATTTTGAACATTGTAGATAAGATTGGTTAGTAGCAGTTTGGACCATCTTTTCTTCTATTTCTGCAATAGACAAATTGGTCTTTTGTCTGACGCATGATGATTGTAAGCCACTAGCTGATAGGGTGAAGATCGACAGAAGAGAATTACTGATATGTTCTCATCATTGTAATTTCTCATTCACTATTGTATACAATTGTTGTGCCAATTTCAGTTTATAATCACTTTTTTGTGCCATTTTTGGTGTATACACCTCTCACTACTCTTTTTCATCAGTTATATTTTCATATTCAACTTTTAGAACTGGAAATAAAAAATATTTTGGAGCACAAGAAAAAATGCAGTGGGCATTGAAGTAACAGTAATAAAACTAACACAGATTAAAAAATAAATTTATTGTGAAAATCTCCAATAATTTTCTGTCTAGAGATTTGTACAAACAGGCTATTTAGCTAAATTACATTACTGTACAATACACCTTTTGGCCATATAACAGAGAAATGACTGATGAAGGGAGAGATAGGCAGAAGGCCAATAGTGGATATGGTTATTCTTTATCCACACACCCAGACACGACAACATAGAAGGATGGAGTCCAGAAGGAATCCGCAGCACCTATAAGCCAAGAAGCAAATGATAACCGAATTGTCAGTGTATTACCGTTGCTTCTAGCCACCATGAGGCAGAAAACTAATGATGCTGGAGTGACGATGGGTAGGTAGAGCTAGCTTGGCTTTCCCTCTGCTGGATTTGGAACCCAATCAATGCCTTCGCACACAGCACTCTTCACTAGGTTTTGATGCAAAGTATTTGCTGGGTTTGAGAAAATACAATGGGTCACTAAATAATTTGTTCACTATGCTTTCTAAATCTAAAACAGTTGACCGATATCCCATATACCTGAGAAAATAAAACATTCCAGGATTTAGGAAATACACTAACAAATAAGATGTGCACATAAAGACAAGCAGGTGAAGAAGTCAGTTTGCATCGTAAATCCCTATAAAACAAGTAAGGCACTCGGCTTCCTCCCACTCAAATGATGCCAAAGATGATTGCCTATATATCAACAATCTAATACAATGGGCTCGATTCAACAAAGCTAGAAATAAATTAGTGTTGCTCGAAAAAAATCGTATCGCATGCATAAATTTGTAACTTTTTTGCGTGATTCAGAAAAGGGGTTGAATTAAATACGTGCACTCGAAAATGCAATCGGAAAATTTTCGAATCACTCGTAAAATGTTCAAAATGCTCGTAAAAAGGCTGTCGCAAGCGAAAATTATTGGAAAATGTACTCTAATTTTTTTTCTATTGTTTAGTATTGTTTTCTGACTGCTGCATTGTGTTGTAAGGTTTTTTAATGGGTAAATGTAAATGCATATTTTTTTCAACTTTTTAAGTTGCCTGTGTAGCTGTATGTACATAGCTAACATGTGGATACATGTAATAAAGAGGCAAGGTATGCTGTAGTGGAAGTACTAATTAAACAATGATATTTGTAAGAGGCATGTGTGTTTTTTTTTTTGGGGGGGGGGTTTGGTTGGAACCTGTATTAAAATGGTTTCCTTTAAAGCAGAAATGTGGCCATTGTTTTCTATACAAAGCTTGCTCACATAGCACCACAAGTCCTTGGGTGCAGGGTGCAGCTCTTTGCTAGCTTTAACCTCATGGTACACCATTCTTATGCTTACACTATAACGTAGACCAAAAGCCAGGATTTTGACTATTCTGGGTTTTGGTGCCCCGCAGTGTAAAAACCCAAAGGTAGACCGCTCCCATGTACCTTCCCTTGTTCTTATAGAACTTTTTACTACTAGTAAAAAGGGGTAAAAAGTTCAATTTTTTTTGTCTTCCTAACTAGTGATTCACAATCAGTGGAATTCTCAGGCTTTTTTCTTATGAATTGAATTTTTTACTACCATTAGAGTTTACTACCATTGCAAAGAAAGTAGAAGGGCTCCATTGTGAGAAAGAGCAAAATGAGTTTTCTCCTGCTGAAAGCTGCATCAAAAAACTAGTGTGAAACACTCTAAATTTATATCGTGTGTGGCTCATCAAATGCAGTAGTAAATTTTTCGATCCACTAATTTATTTCGCACTTTTACAATTGCAATCAAATTTAATTCGGGTGACTCGTGTTTTACAATGGTTCCAGGTTGCTGAATCACTTGTAAAAATAACTATCGCAAAATCGCAACTTTTTAAGCACAAAACATATGAAAAATCCATTTTCTACCTTTGTTGAATCGAGCCCATTGAGGCTAACATAAAGCCTATCTGGACATGGTAAAACAAGGGACATTTTCAAATATAATATGGCTTGTGTGTAGAGAGAGACGTTATATATTTATTACATTTCACATTGTATTGTATTGTAGACCCGACCACTACAGTATTGATTTCCCCAATTCCACAACATAAAATCTAAAGTAAATTGGTGAAAAAAAATGGCTGAAACAAAGTTATATCTGTAAAGCTCCAAAGCAAGGTGACTGCACCACAACAATAAGTAATCAAAATAAACATTTTACTGTGATTCATCAAATCAGTATAAAAACTTCACAAATACCACAAAAACAAAGCTGGGGGCATAAACCTGCCTGAACTACAACTGGGTACAGATGAAAACTCCCACATGAATACTTAAGCAACAAAGTGTAATGCAAAACATTAACTGTACAAACTCCGCTAAAATAATCAAATAATGATTCTCTGAGGAAGTAGCAAGGTGCATTACAGAACACGTGGGTTTGTACTCTGGGGGACTCCACCTTTTATATACCATCCTTATACGCCAAGTATCCCATTTATTAGTTTTGTTATTCTTTGCACTCGGCACTTTACACTTGTGTTTAATATGATCTTTATAATGCACTGATAATTTGAAAAGCTTGTCAATCCTTGTATTGCACTTTGCTAGATTATTTATCTGCGTTTGTTAGCACAGTTATTGTTTTGCATTGCACTTTGTCATTTTAGTATTCATGTGGGAGTTTCCATCTGTACTCAGTTGCGGTTCAGATCGATGAATTACAATAAAATGTGTTTTGATTACTTATTGTTCTGGTGCAGCCACCTTGCTTTGGCGCTTTACGGCTGTAACTTTTTTTCAGCCATTTTTTCTTTACTTATTAAGCTTTAGCCAGAGCAGGCTTGCACACCATTACTCATTCAGGTAACGCTCAGTTTTTCTTGTTGTCTAAAGTAAAATCGGTGGATACTGGTGGCCTAGGTTCATATTTACAGTACTACACCGGCTTTCAAACTGAAATAAGCCTGCTTTTGCCAAGGGATTCTTGATGCTTCTTCAAGCATTTTAAGAACCAGGCCAACCTACAGACTCCATAAATAGCAACAGGGACATTAATTATACACAAGACCATTCACTTTAAAGTTACTACAAATGGGTGTCACATGGGCTACATTAATGCTTTTAGACATACGTGTAGTAAAACAAGAACAATGTACAATGTAATTTGTATATGACGGCAGCCCTAGCAATCAGGTTAAGAAAGCCCTGAAGGATGTGTGTAAAATCAAAGCATACTTACCTTCATGGCAGCAGATTACACCCTGCTACTGGAGCAGGCCAAAAACAGTTATTGACGCCGTTCCTTCTAGTTTTTTTCTCTAGCCCTGCTTGTGGACTAAGGAATTACAATCAGCATGTGCAGTGGGAGATCTTTCCTTCTGCTGGTCTGCTTTATTAAAGGACACAGTCCCACCCTCACAGGCCAACTTTTCTCATAGCAAATGCGGTCAGACAAAAGCATGGGGTGTGGCTATAGAAAGAGAGAAATCAGCAGAAGCATATTAGGAGAAATCTACCTGGGAGCTATGTTTAGCCATTTAACTTAGCATCCCAAGCCATTTCATTTATTTGCCTAGGAAAATGACCTTTCCTCCATTTAAGAAGGAAAGAGTCACAGCAAAGATAAACATTTAGCAGAACGTCTGTGGTGGATTAAAAAAAAAAAAAAAGCAGTAAGTCAAATACTTATGCACACAGCTTGAAGTGGCAACCTGCACCTCCCTACCTTGCCAAGCAGTTTGATTTGGGCATTTATTATAGAAACACTCCCCAGTGGACCATGGTGGCTGCCACTCGAACCATGATTGTCTACTTAATCAGCCGGCTGACAAAAGTCAGAGCAGAAGCTGGAAAAGTCGTCAGAAGTCGTCTTTTTTGGTAAACCCCTAGAAATGGGCTTAACGTGGTGGGAAGGGTGGACGTGGGGTGCAGAGTTTTTATTTTTTAAGTTGTTGGGCTTTACTGCCGCTTTAATGTGAGCGATTCCTTTACTAGTTTGAGCAGATTCACATTATTACAAATGCCTATTTCTAGCTGGTTCTTATAACAGCACCATTTTGGCAGATCTACTACATATTTTACAGTTGCATTGTTGGTGAAAGCCATTATCTATCTGGCAGGGGTTACTGCTGGATGTTGAGGGTCATTCATTATTGGCTAGCTGGATGGTTAGCATGAACAAGCATTTAGACTGACTGGCCAGGACAGAAAAATAAAAAACGTATATTGTGATCAGCTGATCGTGCCCAGATCAAGTGCCATCCAGGCCCAATCTCTGGTCGTCAAACAAGCCCCACCATCAATAACAGGAACACTGGTACACCCACTGCAAATGGAGGGGTACTAAGGGCTGGGGACTTGTTTTTACAATCAGCCATTTTTTGGTTGCCTGAACAGTGCCCTTAAACCGGACCAGCCGCCTGGCACAGCTGGAAAAGAAAACTCCCCAAAATTTGCCCCACCTGAATGCATGATACTGAAGTATTGTCAGCACTTGTTCCTCCATCCACTCAATGCAGCCATTTTGGAGCTTTCTTACACAGCATCTCGGCCATGCTGTTGCCTGGATTCGACTGACATAACTAACAATGCACAGTAACAGGAAACCCACCAGCACTTCCTGTTCGCAGGCAGCCTGAAGATCCATGAGCCGCCATTTTGTTTTTAAACTGTACCATAGAAGGAGAAAAAGGCAAATACATTTTTATGTGCAGCAATCTAAATTGACCTGGGGAGGGATGCATACGAGCACTGTTTGTTGTGTTGGTCCGATGTAAGTAATTTTTGACTTCCGGTTCACTTTAAGCGGCGGACCAATGACAGCGATTATCTCATTACATAATGCCTTTAAAGGAGTTAAAGGAAATTAAGGAATCATACCAAAAAATTCCCTGCGCTGTCAGCTGCTCTTTAGCAGTAATGACAAATAAGTTACTTCACTAACACATTACTCCCTGATATGGACCTGGCAAGCTTTATAAAATGTCATCATTCTGGCTCTTGATCTGGACCTTGGAAAATATCATAATTTCTGGTGATCTTAGGTGGGGTAGGAACATTACAGGATTCCTACAGAAGGCCCAGTAAAGGCTTCCTTCTTAAAGCGGAACAGAACCCACCAGCGCCAAACTAGAATCAAAGAGATTCTAGGGCCGACCACAGGCTTTCCCCTGATTCAGGATGCCCTGCTATGTGAACCCCCCCCCCCCCCCCCCAAGGCACCAGTAATAACTCACCTTTCCCTTTCCCTGGGCCAGCAGCGCATGCACAGGCTCTCATCCAATGAGAGCCACCTGCCGCGACTACGTCATTTATCAACGGCTCTCATTTTTGTGAATGGCTCCAGTATCATATAGGCTGTGGTAGGAGCACAGACGCCGCAGATGATGCAGCAGCTTGTGCTCCCCATTAAGGCAATCAGAGCCCTTTGTCAAAGGATGTAAACATGGCAACTAGCTCTGATTGGACGAGAGCCTGCGCATGCGTTGTTGGACCGAGGAGAGGCGAGTTTTACTGGGTGAACTGCCCTCTCTCCTGGAGTCATACAAGTAAGTGGTCAAAACTATCTCAGAGAGAATCTTCTTGAACCTGCAAGATCTCTAGGTCTAGAAATCGTTTTTTCCCCCTGGTCATACTTAAAGTGGACCAACACCCAGGATTTTGACTATCCTGGGTCTTGGTCCACTTCGGTGGGGCACCCCCGATCAGGGGTGCCCCGCTGTGTGAAACCCCCCCAAACAACTCACCTCTCCCCGCTCTCAGCGCTGACGGACAAGCCGCGGACAAGCGGCTCCTCCGCCCCCGCCTCCCGCGCGTCCCTCTTGACGCGCGTGTGCCCGCGCCGGCCATTCACAGACGGCCGGCGCGGGCACGTCTAGAGGGGTGCGAGGGAGGCGGCGGCGGCCCGGCCGCCGCCGAAGATAAGGTAAGGAGTTTGGGGTGTTTGGGGGGGGGGTTTCACCCCGCGGGACATCCCGATCTCGGATGTCCCGCGGGGAGGGAGGTGATCGGCCCGGGAATCTATAAGATCACCGATCGCCGATCACCCGTGGGTGTTGGTCCACTTTAAAAGAGAACCGTACCCGCAACTATTTGAATTCCTAATCAAATGCTCTGGTGTCCTAAAATGTACAGAATGCTCAGACATCGATTGTATTTTGTAGGTGTATCTTACCAGTGCCAAAACAAATTCCTTGCAGGGCTATCACAAGCATTAAAAAAAAAAAAAAAAAGGAAAAAAAAAAAAAAGGAAAAATAAAAAAAATACGTCTGCTTATCATTGCCAGACAGAATAAAACCCACCCAGCACTTTATTTCTAGAAGATTAAGACGTATAGATGACCATTTTTATTACTAAATAAACAGAAGTTATAAAGGGAAAGAAAAATAAATTCAGTGTGTATCATTTCATATGAACATGCTGCTAAGCATTCTTACATGCCCGTGAAGCATTTTTGATTATGTGCAGTTAGTGTGACCTACTTCTTTATGCAGTCAGCCATATTAAAAGCTTAGAGGATGACTAAAGTGTCCTTCAAAGTGATTGCCAAAAACTGATTGGGAATAGAGAAGTGCTTTCAGAGGATCAGACACCTGACTTATAACATCTGTGTTGAAACAGAAAGGTTTTGTTTAAGCACTGACCAGGAACATGTATATAAAATCAAAAACAAAGTCAGTTTTAATGGAACATTACTGCTCCACCAAAACCTTCAGAATCTAGCAGGAATAAACCCTTTCATTAATATTTGCCTGTTGTATGTTAATTCCAATCTGAAACTTTCACAGGGTGAATGCAGTGTAACCTAAAGAGCTGTAAATTGCAGCAACGGAGTGCAACATGTTAAAGTGGGTCAAAACCCCACGGAGCCAGGCCCTGGGAATCTAAAAGATTCCTGCTATGTGAAACCCTATGGGGTGCCGGTGATCTTACACGCAACGCGATCTCCGCCGGCTGCCGCGTCTCTGGCTTCTATGTAGCTGAGCAAGCTCCCCAACCTTCCTGAATGGCTAGAGGTGAAAGCACGTGCCCAAACCAAGTGCCAGGGATGCGGTCAGCTAGATGCACCTAGTCACGGCGCAGGGCGTGGCTTAGGGCTTAGGTGGTGGAGAACCATTCCACCACCAAGCCAACAGCAGTTCCTGTCTGCTCAGATGGGGGGGGGGGGCTGGGATTCCATCCACTTTAAAGTGTAAGCAATATATGTGACTGGTCAATTTAACATATAGCAGATCATCAATCTCTAACTGATTTGGGGGAAAAAGGTGATCATGTGAATAGGGTGATGACAAAAGGGGAGAATAGACAATAGATCCGGTAGGACGCAGTCCAAGATTTTATTTATTTTAAAAAAAAAAAAGTGCATTTAGTAATTTGATTTAAAAAAATAATCATTAGGAGTTGTAAGTAATGTAAGCATGTGACTAACTGGAAAAATCCAGTACTGATGGCACACTTTCATGGCATACCTGTGCTTATTTCTATAAAAGAAAAAAAAAAAAAAGGTAGTTTAAAAAAAATGGCACCAAAGGATAAAAACAGCATGAAATGTTAACAACTTAATTCTGCCTTCCCCAGTTTCACACACAGGTATGCTGACCAAACTCCCTGTTAGCAGTATAACCCAGGTTCAAGTTCTTATTGTCCAAGAAGGACCAAGTCCTTTAGCACTGCAATGAAACTTTGTCTCATACACAAGAAAGGTCCACTAGCAGCCCAAGTAAAATGGAAATAAAGTGGTCTCCGTCAGTTAGCCAGCTGCACAAGTATGGACATCTGTATAGTTCTGATATAATTAGAAATGGGGCAAAAAACACCAAAATATGCCTATGGTCATTGCTAGTTTTCTTGATTAGACTCCGATGGCATAAACATTGTGTTGGTAGACCAAAAAAGCTGGCTAGTCAATCTGGGATCGCAATTCCAGATATTCCATAATGTCGCTTCCAGGCAATAAGTACGCCAATAATTTGGACAAACTACAAACCAAACAATCACTCACAAGGAGGCATCAGGGTTTCAGACAATTGTTAAGGGGTGAAACATATTCAGGTTTTAACAGATGGAGAGGAAGGGCTATTGCTGGAGAAGGTAACAACACTAACAATGATCTTTAGTAAATGTAATGTGCAAAAGCATGATTTGTAATAAAAATGCCAGTGGGATTCTAAACACCCTCTGAAGCCACCTGTCCTGACAAAGAAATCCCAGTTGCACTTATTTAGGTTCAACTCCAACTTGAAAGAGCCTACAGCCAGTTTTATTACTAGACGGGAAGTTACATGTAACTTATGTGGCTTTAGAACAGTGAATCTACATATTGGAAACACCTTTGGACATTCTTGGAACATTTGCATTGAGACTAAAGGTGTGCCACTTAAGATATCTTTGTATTTAGATGATGACAACAACCGGTCACCTGATATAGCACCCTGGACTAAGGTGTCCGTTGTCAAGGTGGGCATTAGAACTATACATCTGTCCTTTCAAGTCATCCCCACACACCTAATTCAGCACCCTATCGTAAGATAATAAAACGTGTCACAGTACAGCATAGTTCTGTCAGGAGTAGGTCTCTTCGGTATGGATCAACATTACAACCCAGTAGGGCACAGGAGGACACAGGCCAAATGGATCCCAGCTGCTAGACCCAGTGGAGCCCAATGGAAATTCAGGAATGAAGTACATTCAACCCTGAGAGGTTTCCAGGCAAACCGATACGGACATTCTCCATGTTTATTCAGTGAAACTCGACAAATTCCTCAAGCGTTCTGGGAATCTGATTCTGGTATTTAATATTGTGCACTCGCACAGCTCGAGCAGCCAGGCACTTTAGGCTTAGCTTCATCTGAGTTTTCAGTAAGATTTCAGCTACACCTGTTGTGCTCCTGTCAAGGGGGGTTTTCTTCTCTTTATTAGTCATGTCTGTGTGGGCCCCAGCTTCTACTAGGCTGGTGATAATTGCATGTAAAGTCAGAAAGTCGCTGATAGGACGGTTGTATTGCACAATCAAATGAAGAGGGGTGTTTCCTGCATTGTCTGTGGCATTGACATCTGCCCCACAGTCTATGAGCAGCTTGGCAACGGGGGCACTAGGGAAGCTACAAACATCGTTGGTGTGGAAGTCATCCACAGGTGTACTGCAGTCAACTGCTAGATGGAGGAGACTGCATCCTTCCCGGATGCGCGGGTCTAAATGCACCAGGCGATAGATCTGCTTATTAATGCAGGACTGCTCTTCTTCAGAGCACCGGGTCTTGGTGGAGATACATACGAGGTAGAGAAAAGTGCAAAGATTGCATTCATAGATTTCCAGTGCAGAGTGAGCATCAGGCTCTTGGGGGTTCTGAATTCGAGTCATCCCCCGTTCAATTTCCAGGACGCTGCACCTCAACACACTCTCCACATCATGGGCCTTAACGGGTTCATTTAAATGGATCATCTGTGAGAATACCTGAGCGAACCTCAGCAAGTCTTTGTGTGTGTTGCGATTTCCCTTCTGACGTAACTGCAATGCATGCAGCCAAAGCTTAATACACTGCTCAAATTCCATATTATCAGCATACACCGCTCCTCTGTATATTATTGGGTGCGAAACATCAATGTTATCAGAGCCAAGTATCCGCTCTCGTACAATCAACCCCTCCATGTGTAATGCATCAGTGTCGTGGCGGATAGCATCTAACTCTTGTGGGGTTCGACATTCAGTTCTCATGCCATAGGCTGGAATCGGAGGAAGGACCTCCTTATGAAGAATGCTGTTTGGATCTCGAAAGCGTTCTAGCATTGCCAGGTACAAGTATTGATAAGTCTTTGTGATATTGTAATTTTCTCGATCGTTGGCAAAGGAGGCTCCGAGCAGTTCAAGTGCTTCCACGCGGCTTTGGAGATCACAATCCGAGTGGGCAAGAAGCAGCTCCACCACTTCTGCCTTACAGCTTTCTGCTGCCACCTTTAAAGGTGTCATCCCATGTCCATTCTCCACCATGGCTGCCTTCCACTTAACAAGCTCTCGCACAATGTCTAAGTGTCCCGCTTCAGCAGCAAAGTGTAAAGCTGTGGCTCCACAATGAGCCCGGGCATTTGGATCAGCATTTTGCTCCAAAAGGTAACGGACAACATCGGTGTGGCCTTTATAAGCAGCAATCATCAGGCACGTGTTGTCATATTTGTTGGCAATACTAATGTTTGCATGGTTTTCCACCAAGAAGCGAACAATGTCAAGTCTACCATCAAAGCACGCAGCTCGTAAAGGGGTGGAATTGGTCACGGTTGTGTGGTTCACATTAGCTCCATGGCAGACTAGTAGCTTGACTACTTCGTAGTGTCCTGCACCGGCAGCACACCAGAGGGCTGTGGCTCCATCAATGACATAGCTGTGGAAAACAACAAAGAAGAAGTTAAGACAAACTGAAGAATGGAAACGGAAGAACTGGGAAAACCAGTCTATCCTCAGAGATGAAGAATGACAAAAATGCAACATATATTTAACACAAATGGTAATCTACACTGCACAGAAACAGAATGTTTTTTGCTGCAATGAATCACACCATTTACCTCCTAGCTGGACAGGGAGTTGCTGCAGTATATATGGTTTCAAATGTACAAATCTCAGTCACAGGACTTTTTTAAATGTGATGTGGCATTAAAGCGCTATTATAGGCAAAGGTAATTGTTACACCATTGTGTTGGGCTACATTGGGCCCTATCGTAAACTGTTTTCTATTTTTGGAAATGGCCGAGATATCAAGGCTTAGCTTATGATTTTTCTTCTGAAACAAGTGGGTGTGGCCCTTGGATCTGTGATGCTGAATAATAATTAGGTCTCTGTGCTGACAGCAATGTGATGAACCTGGAGGCGGCGGAAGCAATCCTGCCCTATTTTGCTGAACTTGATTGGGATGAAAAAGAGAATGTAATTGGCCTGTAAACCCCAATATCTCGGCCATTTCTGCTTCAATTTAAAAATGGAAAACAGTTTAGGGCAGTGCCAAACACAGCCTAACGCAATGGGGTAAAAATTACCTTTGCCTGCAGTATCACTTGAATAAAGATTATTGAACAACTGTACAACCTTAAACCCAAAAGCAGACAAATCTCAAAAGTCAATGTGCACAGACCACTTGTGTGGGCTCTATGTCGGCTAGAGAGGCCCCACATGATCGAAAATGTGAGCAGGCATTCGATACCAAAATAGCTGCTGCCACAAAATTCTAAACATTTGGCCATAAAGTGGACCAAAACCAGACCTAGAGTATATAAGACCATGTCCAGTTAAAATGGACCAACAGCCTGGCATAGTTGGGAAAGAAAGGTAGCGACCATTTTGGAGCTTCCTCTCCCAGCATCTCAGCCATGCCGCTGACTGGATTCAACTGACAATGCACAGTAACAGGAAGCCCAGCAGCACTTCCTGTTTGCAGGTGGCTTGCAAATGCATGAGCGGCCATTTCGTTTCTAATATTTACTGCAGCAGGAGTTAGAAAAAGGTAAAGGAATTATTATGTGCAGCAATCTAAATTGCCCTGGGGAGGGATGCATATGAGCACTGTTTGTTGTGTTGGTCTGGTTTAAGTCATTTTTGACTGTTGGTCTGCTTTAAATACCTGCAGCTGGGGCAGGATGCACCGCACATAGTACATACCTTGCAGACGATACCACAATGCATGCACGGGCAGCGGCATCTCCTGAATCCCTGTAGTTTATGAGCGGTTGCGTCTTCTGTAAATGAACGCTTGGTGCAGCCGCACGCAGCCTTAGAGGTGTGTCGCCACCCAATTCAACATGCAACGTTTTTAGCCCCTCATTTATATGTATGGGCAAAAATACTACTGGAAGCAGAGCCACGCCTGTGCCATGTGGTCGCTGGCGAGGTATGTCCTACGGATGACCAGACGTGTTTCACACAGTGGGGTATCCCAAGTCACGATGCCCCAGGGAGTAGGGACAAAAACCATGCGCTGATGTAAATGAAAAAGTGCAGGTTCACTTAAACGCCAAATGAAATCAAAGACACGCAAACTGAACTGATTGGTTTAGACGCCTCAAGGTTCATGGAGACCTACACTACATACTAGAAGTGTAATATGTCTGGATACTCAATGGACCTAAACATTGGGGTCGATTTGGAGCCTAATAAGAATTCTCACTCCTTTTTTAGGAGAGAAAACTACCATTGACCTTCATTGTCTACCTTGGGGCTGATTCAAAGCCAAATGAAAATGTACACCCCGTAGAAAGTGAATGGCAGTTTTCTCTCCTTAATAAGGAGTGAAAATTCCCCCCTGGCTCTCAACCCCATTGTGTCAGGGAGGGTCTGGTCCACTAATCCACCCCTCAAGCCATCAGCAAATGCTGTGTTAGACAGGTGCTCACATTTTTCTTGCAGAGCTCCATCTAATGGCATACAAAGCTCTAAATTTGTTGTACAGGGAAGACGGGAATCTGTGTGGTTATGATCCTTACCCTACCTGCTATAGGGTTGTCAGAGATATTTATAAGGTTCCCTATACGTCAGCCACGAAAACAGATAGTCAAAAGGGGGCAGTTGTGGCCTAGAGGTAAGGGAGCGGACTTGTAACCGGAGGGTGGCAGGCTCAAATCCCGGCCCTGGGACATGACTGAAACCGGACCTTCAGCGTGATTTAATGAAAAGCCCAAACTCTTAAAAAACGGTTCCCCAGCATCTAAAATTAATATATTTTAAGTTTTTAGTCACTAACTTATTATTCTTTCCCCTACTGGGCTGCAACTCTGTTCAGCAATTTAGGATACGGGCGCCGCCATCTTGACTCAGAAGCATCACACTTACTGAGGAGAAGAGAGTGGGATAAGGTACAGGGGGGTGGGGTTATAGCTGTGCTTTGCTCAGACAGAGCAGAGCTGGGGTCAGGTAAAGGTCAGCAGTCCCAGAATGCAGAGCAGCACAGTCAGGAGGCACTTCCTGTTTGCAGGCTGCCTGATAAGATGGCGGCTTCCATAAGCCGCCATCTTGGATGTTTTAAGGCTCATAACATGCAGTAGATGCAGGTAGGATGATTTTTAATGTGAGCAATCTGTATGTACAGGGTGTGGGATACATATAAGATAGACTCTTATTCAGAGTGAAGGACCGCTTGAAGTGCTCTTGAGCAAGGCACCTAACCCCCGAACTGCTCCCCGGGCGCCGTAATTAGGGCAACCCATCGCCATGGGCATGTGTACACTAACTGCACGGATGGGTTAAATGCGGAGGACGAATCCCTATGTGTGCGCAAGCATACAATGGCGATCTATGCATTAAAAAAAAAAAAAAAAGTTTAGCAATGGCAGGTCACCCTACTGTTATGGAAGAGTTCCGTTATGTAACCTACTTTATTAAAAGCGTCAAACAGATACGGGCAACACACATACCTCTACTAGGTATGTTAGTCCAGACTTATGGTAGAAGAAATGCAAAAAAAGGTCACAAGATGAAAAAGTCTGTGACATGGTGACCTAAACTCCCACAGAGAATATGGATCAAGTTACTTTACAAATACATGTAATGACATATGGGTGGAGGTCTCTAGGGTTCAGGTGCAGTGCAATTCCAGAGCAGGTGGGATGCGCAGAGTGGCTAGTGGCTTGCAGCTTATGTAATCATGGTACCAAGGCTTTTACGCTGACTCAGCACAGGCTGCATGGAGATTGCGCTGTCAGCACCACACATGACAGAGTAAGAACAGGATCCATTCAGACAGATATGTATATGTATGTATATCATTGGACATCCATCAACACCTGTGAAAATAAATGCTATTAGATGATAAGACTACAGAAAAAAAAAAAAAAGAAAACACTAACATTCTTTATTCCAAAAAATCAGCTGATTCATTCCTCAGAAAGTGACAAGGCTGAGCAGCCTGATAGGAGGAGGAAGAAGCATGTGTCTGCTAGCATAGATTTCAAGTACAGTGCTGTCTCTTCAGATACACAAATCACAAGCCTTAACCCAACATAAGTTTCAATGTGCCAGCTTTCATTTCCTAGGCAATTGTCACAGGTTTTTGTGACAGGCACACAACAGAAACTTATGATGGGTCAGGGCTTGTGAGGTGCGTGTGCCCCTCCGAGTCCCTAAGTCAAATCCCTATGACATTGGCCCAGTAATGCCGTACTGAGATATTGCCTACAAAAGGCACACATACAGTCACAAAAAAAAAACAAAAGACTTTTCAAGTGTCTTAAAGTGGACCACCACCCAGGATTTTGACTATCCTGGGTCTTGGTCCACTTCCCCGGGGCACCCCGATCGGGGGTCCCGCTATGTGAAACCCCCCCATATCACGAGTAAAAACTCGCCTCACCCCGCTTCTACGGCGCATGCGCGGCCGCTCGTCCAATCAGCACGCTCAGAGACGCTGTGGTACGCACGTCAAAGCGCAGCGGGGCATCCCGATTTTGGATGCCCCGCGGGGAGGGATCGGCCCGGGAGCCGATCCACCTGGGTGTTGGTCCACTTTAACATCAGTAATGCGCCAGGGCCATCTACCTCAAGCCATGCACGAATCGGCAATCACGAGAATCTTCAATGCTTTCCAGGAAACAGCTGTAATTCTACAGTGTCTTAAGAGGTCCACCATTGTCCCAGTGGCGAAGAAACCATTGGCTAGTGAGGTTAACAACTTCAGACCAGCTGTGGTCATAAAGTCTTTCGAGCGGATCATGCTAGAAAGACAACCGCTGACAGGATAATGGACCCTATGCTTACAAGGCAAACAGGTCATTCAAAGATGCCCATCTTGATAACATGGGGGACATCCTGATTCAGGGAATCACTCGGACATTGAATCTTTTAGACTACAAGACCGGGTCCAATGGGTTTTTGTCAGCTTCAAGCTACAACAAACTTTCTGGTCCACTCTTACGCCTTCTCTGTCCAGCCCTGTTACTTTCTGCTGACATCTATCACTTTCTGCTGATTTGTCACTATTTCCAAACTTCAAGAGTGGGAAAAAGGGGATCAGGAGGAGAAGATTTCTTAAAGTGGACCAACACCCAGGATTTTGACTATCCTGGGTTTTGGTCCACTTCCCCGAGGCACCCTGATCGGGGGTGCCCCCCTATGTGAACCCCCCAGATCTCCGAATAAAACTCACCTCACCCCGCTCCTACAGCGCATGTGCAGCCGCTCGTCCAATCAGCGAGCTCGGAGCCGCTGAGGTATGCACGTCAAAGCGACGTCTTATCTCAGCGGCTACGAGCAAGCTGACGGACGTATCTCGCGCTTCCCTCTAACAGGCACGCGCCCTGCTAGAAAAAAGCACGAGATGCGGCTGCGGCCCGCTCATGCGCCATTGGACCAGGATTCAGGTAAGGTTTGCGAGTGTCCTGTGGGGTTTTACAGGATTTTGGATGCCCCGCTGTGAGGGATTGGATCGGCCCGGGAACCTTATAGATCCTGCTGGGTATTGGTCCACTTTAACAAAGTATATTATTCTGTAGCTTATTATGTAATAGCATTTACATTCCACAGGTGTTTACTGATCGCTGTTCATTGTTTTAGCTTCTCTCAGTTGTTTTCCTAAAAGTGGCCCCCAGGGTGTTTTGCACACTAACTCATTACAGCAATGTGCTTTGTATAAGTGCCCTCGGATTGCACAGTGTGTATAGACATTATGGAGATATATATATATATATATATATATATATATAATATCACACACACATACACACACGGGATCAGGATCAGCAGTGAGCACACGGTCTAAGCTTCAGGAAGAAGCGATCACCCCCCCTGTAGCCCCTATTCAGTCTGATCACAAGCACCGTGCCCCGCTCCCGCCCAGCCCCGGGGGCTCACCCGTCGAATCTCACGGTGCCGGTCTGCTGGGTGTCCACCCGGTAGTGCTCGAGCAGCAGTCGCACCACCTTGCTGTGCCCGTTTCGGGCGGCGATAATGAGCGGGGTGGAGCGCTGGCCGCCATGCTGGGTTACCGAGCCGAGCAGCGAGCGGATCTCAGCCTCGCTCCGGTTGAGCAGGAGGGCGGCCAGGGTCAGCACCCGGCCCTCAGCCGCCGCCTTGTACACGTAGGCCTGCAGCCCATCCAGGGCCATCCCGGGGCCGCGGCAGCAGCAACAGGAAGTCCTCTCAGGCCTCCGGAAACAACAGCCGAAGCGAAGTTCCGGGTGTAACTGGAGAGAGCTGGGCGGGGGAGGGTGTTTCCATAACACGGGGGGCGGGGTCACTAGCCCCTCCCATTGCTTCCTATATGTATAGTACAACATGTCAGGCGCTCGCTGCCCCGCCTCCGCTCACACCAGTCACATGACTCCGCCTCGCCTGGCAGGCCCCGCCCCTAGCCTCCAGTGATTGGCTGCTGGCTGTATACTCTCGGGGACCACAGTGACCGGATAACAGAACAAGTGAAGCTGAGGAAGATGCAGAACGCGATGCGGCGGCGACAGCAGCAGAGTCCCGGCTCCCCTGCCAGGTAAGTACCCGCACCTCCAGCATGGCAGAGTCCCGGCTCCCCTGCCAGGTAAGTACCCGCACCTCCAGCATGGCAGAGTCCCGGCTCCCCTGCCAGGTAAGTACCCGCACCTCCAGCATGGCAGAGTCCCGGCTCCCCTGCCAGGTAAGTACCAGCACCTCCAGCATGGCAGAGTCCCGGCTCCCCTGCCAGGTAAGTACCCGCACCTCCAGCATGGCAGAGTCCCGGCTCCCCTGCCAGGTAAGTACCCGCACCTCCAGCATGGCAGAGTCCCGGCTCCCCTGCCAGGTAAGTACCCGCACCTCCAGCATGGCAGAGTCCCGGCTCCCCTGCCAGGTAAGTACCAGCACCTCCAGCATGGCAGAGTCCCGGCTCCCCTGCCAGGTAAGTACCCGCACCTCCAGCATGGCAGAGTCCCGGCTCCCCTGCCAGGTAAGTACCCGCACCTCCAGCATGGCAGAGTCCCGGCTCCCCTGCCAGGTAAGTACCCGCACCTCCAGCATGGCAGAGTCCCGGCTCCCCTGCCAGGTAAGTACCAGCACCTCCAGCATGGCAGAGTCCCGGCTCCCCTGCCAGGTAAGTACCAGCACCTCCAGCATGGCAGAGTCCCGGCTCCCCTGCCAGGTAAGTACCAGCACCTCCAGCATGGCAGAGTCCCGGCTCCCCTGCCAGGTAAGTACCCGCACCTCCAGCATGGCAGAGTCCCGGCTCCCCTGCCAGGTAAGTACCAGCACCTCCAGCATGGCAGAGTCCCGGCTCCCCTGCCAGGTAAGTACCCGCACCTCCAGCATGGCAGAGTCCCGGCTCCCCTGCCAGGTAAGTACCCGCCCAGCATGGCAGAGTCCCGGCTCCCCTGCCAGGTAAGTACCAGCACCTCCAGCATGGCAGAGTCCCGGCTCCCCTGCCAGGTAAGTACCCGCACCTCCAGCATGGCAGAGTCCCGGCTCCCCTGCCAGGTAAGTACCCGCACCTCCAGCATGGCAGAGTCCCGGCTCCCCTGCCAGGTAAGTAGCCGCACCTCCAGCATGGCAGAGTCCCGGTTCCCCTGCCAGGTAAGTACCCACCCAGCATGGCAGAGTCCCGGCTCCCCTGCCAGGTAAGTACCAGCACCTCCAGCATGGCAGAGTCCCGGTTCCCCTGCCAGGTAAGTACCCACCCAGCATGGCAGAGTCCCGGCTCCCCTGCCAGGTAAGTACCAGCACCTCCAGCATGGCAGAGTCCCGGCTCCCCTGCCAGGTAAGTACCAGCACCTCCAGCATGGCAGAGTCCCGGCTCCCCTGCCAGGTAAGTACCCGCACCTCCAGCATGGCAGAGTCCCGGCTCCCCTGCCAGGTAAGTACCCGCACCTCCAGCATGGCAGAGTCCCGGCTCCCCTGCCAGGTAAGTACCAGCACCTCCAGCATGGCAGAGTCCCGGCTCCCCTGCCAGGTAAGTACCCGCACCTCCAGCATGGCAGAGTCCCGGCTCCCCTGCCAGGTAAGTACCCGCACCTCCAGCATGGCAGAGTCCCGGCTCCCCTGCCAGGTAAGTACCCGCACCTCCAGCATGGCAGAGTCCCGGCTCCCCTGCCAGGTAAGTACCAGCACCTCCAGCATGGCAGAGTCCCGGCTCCCCTGCCAGGTAAGTACCCGCACCTCCAGCATGGCAGAGTCCCGGCTCCCCTGCCAGGTAAGTACCCGCACCTCCAGCATGGCAGAGTCCCGGCTCCCCTGCCAGGTAAGTACCCGCACCTCCAGCATGGCAGAGTCCCGGCTCCCCTGCCAGGTAAGTACCAGCACCTCCAGCATGGCAGAGTCCCGGCTCCCCTGCCAGGTAAGTACCAGCACCTCCAGCATGGCAGAGTCCCGGCTCCCCTGCCAGGTAAGTACCAGCACCTCCAGCATGGCAGAGTCCCGGCTCCCCTGCCAGGTAAGTACCCGCACCTCCAGCATGGCAGAGTCCCGGCTCCCCTGCCAGGTAAGTACCAGCACCTCCAGCATGGCAGAGTCCCGGCTCCCCTGCCAGGTAAGTACCCGCACCTCCAGCATGGCAGAGTCCCGGCTCCCCTGCCAGGTAAGTACCCGCCCAGCATGGCAGAGTCCCGGCTCCCCTGCCAGGTAAGTACCAGCACCTCCAGCATGGCAGAGTCCCGGCTCCCCTGCCAGGTAAGTACCCGCACCTCCAGCATGGCAGAGTCCCGGCTCCCCTGCCAGGTAAGTACCCGCACCTCCAGCATGGCAGAGTCCCGGCTCCCCTGCCAGGTAAGTAGCCGCACCTCCAGCATGGCAGAGTCCCGGTTCCCCTGCCAGGTAAGTACCCACCCAGCATGGCAGAGTCCCGGCTCCCCTGCCAGGTAAGTACCCGCACCTCCAGCATGGCAGAGTCCCGGCTCCCCTGCCAGGTAAGTACCCGCACCTCCAGCATGGCCCGGCTCCAGCATGGCCCGGCTCCCCTCCAGGTAGGTACCCGTCCAGCACTTCCAGCATGGCAGAGTCCCGGTTCCCCTGCCAGGTAAGTACCCACCCAGCATGGCAGAGTCCCGGCTCCCCTGCCAGGTAAGTACCAGCACCTCCAGCATGGCAGAGTCCCGGCTCCCCTGCCAGGTAAGTACCCGCACCTCCAGCATGGCAGAGTCCCGGCTCCCCTGCCAGGTAAGTACCAGCACCTCCAGCATGGCAGAGTCCCGGCTCCCCTGCCAGGTAAGTACCAGCACCTCCAGCATGGCAGAGTCCCGGCTCCCCTGCCAGGTAAGTACCCGCACCTCCAGCATGGCAGAGTCCCGGCTCCCCTGCCAGGTAAGTACCAGCACCTCCAGCATGGCAGAGTCCCGGCTCCCCTGCCAGGTAAGTACCAGCACCTCCAGCATGGCAGAGTCCCGGCTCCCCTGCCATGTAAGTACCAGCACCTCCAGCATGGCAGAGTCCCGGCTCCCCTGCCAGGTAAGTACCAGCACCTCCAGCATGGCAGAGTCCCGGCTCCCCTGCCAGGTAAGTACCAGCACCTCCAGCATGGCAGAGTCCCGGCTCCCCTGTCAGGTAGGTACCCGTCCAGCACTTCCAGCATGGCAGAGTCCCGGCTCCCCTCCAGGTAGGTACCCGTCCAGCACTTCCAGCATGGCAGAGTCCCGGCTCCCCTGCCAGGTAAGTACCAGCACCTCCAGCATGGCAGAGTCCCGGCTCCCCTGCCAGGTAAGTACCCGCACCTCCAGCATGGCAGAGTCCCGGCTCCCCTGCCAGGTAAGTACCCACACCTCCAGCATGGCAGAGTCCCGGCTCCCCTCCAGGTAGGTACCCGTCCAGCACTTCCAGCATGGCAGCCTGGCACCCACCTCTCACCCAGAGCACCCTGCAGCTGCCCCCTCTCTGCATCCCATCGCTGCCCCCCCCCCCCCAGACACATGATACTGTATTTAGGGGCATCAGAAGCTGGGACATGGCACCGGAAGGGTGCTGGCCTGTCAGAGGGCCAATCGCGTGCTTTGTTTCTCTAGTTACTTTTAAAGGGTCAACATGGCTGATTAAGCATAACTCCAGGCAATTTATTTCAAACACGCTCCCTCCTGTCCATCAGTAACTCAGCAGAAAGCTAGCTGCTCCCATCCCTGCCAGTGCAGTACAATAGCCCCAGAGAAAAGAGGATCTAAACCCCAGATTTTTACTATTGCTGGGGTTTGTTTCTCCTGTGTGCATCTCCCCAGATAACCTGTAAAGTCATCTTTCCTCCTATGCCATGGCGCATGCGCCGGTGAAAGCTGAATAGAAGGTGTCCCTGCATCAGCCATCCTGGCTCAGGTACACACCCCGCACATGTGCAGTGGGATCACCGGGCAAGGTGCGTTTACAAGCAATTTTCAACGTTACACACAACCAAATTGGGATGCCCCACAAAGAAGCAGTTGCTCGTCTTTAAAAGACAAATGCCCAGTGAAAATAAAATGCTATTATATGGTAGGCTATAGAAAAAAAAAAGATTAATATACTTTATTTAAAATGGATCTTCCCCACTTGAATTTTGAACAAAGCGCCGAGCCAGCAGAAAATGATGGACGTCAGCAGAGAAGTAACAGGGCTGAGTCACTTGACAGGGGGAGGGGGTAGCATTTTCCTATTTGCAAAGCTTTTAAACATTTGGGTTGCCCTGCTGTGTGAAACCGCATAGTTCGCCCATAAACTCACCTTTCCAGCGATCCCACAGTGCATGTGCAGGCTTCCCAATCATTTGCTCCCGGATATGCGAGTATACCAGGTGATCCCACACAGCTGATCAGCCCAAATTGGGATGCCCCACAAAAAGAGAGAACACCGGACCTACAGTTTATTTAGACTGTAGGCTGGTGGTTGCCCCTATTAAATGGAACAAAACCCTCGGCTGATGCGCCTGTCTCAGCGGTTGCCACACTCCCACCTGGCATTTTTGATATTGCCGATTGGCTGGACTCAGGAATGGAGGCTTTCCCTGTAGTCTGGAGAGCGCTCCTGCCCCCAACCTATCTGAATTGGGGGAGGGCGCCCCGCCACAGGGAAGCCAGGAAAGCTGAGTTTACACTGTGGGCATCCCAATTCTGGATGCCCTGGGAGCAGCAGCAGGCCCTGGAGTTGTTTAGTCCTCGACATGCAGCTTTAGAATTTTTAAAATAGAAAATAAAAATACCACCTGATATGCTTGCAAACCACTTCATGCTTATTAATGACCTACTCATCTTACCTGGTCACCTCCTGCTGCACTCGGGAAGTGTATGTATCCCACAATCCCTCCAGGTCCTGAATCTATGTGGCAGGGCAGGAGTAGCACTGGGACTGGGTGATATTCGTTACCCGAATGTCCACAGCTTATTGGGCACTGAACGTTTGTTTTACATTGCAAAATTGTGGAAGTAAAGGTCCTGACCGTTGGGACTTCACTTCACTCTATAGCCTCTGCTATATGGCAGTCTAGGGGAGGGGACATCTAGAATGCTGGAGCCCCCCCCCCCCCCCCCCCCCAATAACTCTACAGAAATATAAATCAGGCTGTATAATAGCTGGATGAAAGATGCTGCCCTGGAAGCCAACATGGGGAGAGCAAAAAGCAGGACTGTTCAACCTGCCTGTCTGAAATGTCCCTTTAAAGCTGACCCACAGCCCAAATTGCTCATGCCTAATTGTATCTGTGTTGCCTTGCCAGCAGCCTCCCTGTCCCCCCACTGGCTCACCATGCAAGATAGCAGCTGTACTGGTATGATATGGAGGTGGGGTGAAATCTTGCTGCCTCTGGCTGTCCAGCCTCATGCTGAAGCTTCTCCAGTAGCATACACTGGACAGCAGAAGCCAGCACATCCTATATGAGCAGCCCCAGCCATTGGACTGTGTACCTCCATCTTGTCATACAAATACAGCTGATACCCCAGAAAGGGAGTTGGTGGGGGTGCAGGGAGGTTGCTGGCGGGATACAGAAGTTATCCCTTTCAGCTTCTGTGTACTAAGACTAATTGTATTGTCTTTAGGTTTGGAGCAGTACAGCAAGATGACAGCTCGCGAAATTCCCGCTTTCACCTGGATCTGTGGTTCTACTTTACACTACAGAATTGGCTTCTGGATTTTGGACGCCCCATCGTAATGGTAAATAAAAGTGAATTGCTTTATAGCCATGCCTATAAATTGAAACTGTCCTGCAATCTTTCTGTATAGACTTAAAAAGGAATAAAAACAATAGTATTTTACTTTGGTTTTGTTCCTTCCTGGCGGGCATATACTCTCCTTTAGGTGTGGATGTGCCCGCACCTGGCATGGTATGCTGGGAAGACGTGGCAAGGGCTACAAGTAAAGGTGAATGGATCCATGGGCGGGGGGTTTACACAGCAGGGCATCCCAATTCTGAGTGGGAGACCACCACAATTAGAGGAGGGTGGTGGCTCTTTAAAGTGGAACAAAACCCATGCCGATGCCCCAGGGGGAGGGAATTGTGTGAAACCCCCCAGGTCACCCCATACACTTACCTTGTTTTTCCCGGCCCAACAGTGCATGCCCGAGCCGTGGCTGCATCCCCGGTATCCCTCTAGCTGGGGATGCGGCCACCAGCACGCTCCGAGCGTGCTGATTGGACGAGCGGCCACACATGCGCCGTAGGACCGAGAAGAGGTGAGTTGGCATTGGTGATCTGGGGGGTTTCACACAGCGGGGCATCCCGATTGGAGTGCCCCGGGGGATAGGACCAAAACCCAGTATAGTCAAATTCCTGGGTTTTGGTCCACTTTAAAGAGAAACATTGGATAATATTCCTGTCCCTGGGGCAACCCGAATTATGATGCACCTCTGTGTAAAAAAACCCAAATCTCCTACAGTATTGCTGGTGTTTCCACTATGTATGTGCAGACCATGGGCACAACCCCTGGGGTCTCTCAGCTGGTGCGCGTACTCACACTAGGCATTTGTCAATGGCTGGCCTAGTTTACAATTGGTTTTACTACGCTGCCGTGATGTCAGAGAGACTAATAAAAGCTGAATAGAGTGCAAGCCACTGATGGTAGCCTGTGCATGCTCCACTGGATCTCTGGGGAGGTGCATTTTGTAGGCGATCTGGGGGATTTTATACAGGGGGGCATCCCAAATCAGGTTGTTACTTTTTAAAGTGGGTCCACATCCATTAAAATGCCTGAATGCCTATGCCCCCTCCACTTACACCCCTGCAATCCTGCACTCCTTACATGCACGGCAATCCCCCAAGATTGGATGTTAGCAGTCGCATGCTCCAGATTATTGTGTGGGAATGTGTGCGTCATAACCAATCAGAGTTATCTATCATTTACCCATTTTGCAATGGAAACAATTTCTTTGTAGTTTCTCTATGGGGTCGATTCAGAGCCAGTTGAGAATTCTCACTCCTTTTTTAGGAGAGAAAACTGCCATTGGCTGTCATTGTCTACCTTGGGGCTAATTCAGAGCCAGGAAAAAAAGGAACACCCAGTAGTCAATGAAAGTGAATGGTGGTTTTCTCTCCTAAAAAAAGGAGTAAAAATTCTCACCTGGCTCTGAATCGACCCCTATGTCTACTACCCTGCTGAGAGAGTTGTGGGAGCCTGCTAAGGGTCTTGACACTCCTTATCATAAGAGTATGTGGATTTATCTATATATAATTTCCAGAATCCCTATAAAATACTATCCAGTATCATACTCTCCCAGTAGGGGAGAAGTGTGCTCCTACTCTGACAAACTAAGGCCCTTATTTAACAAGGGATAGCGCCAGGTAGCGAATGGTGAGCGAACGGTAATGACGCTCACCGCCACGAGAACGCCGGCTCCCCTCCGCAATCACACATTTATCAAGCCGATCCTGCTTAGCGACTGACAGAGCGCCAGATAGCGAATCATTCATCATTATTCCAGCATCACCCCACAGCGCCAGCGAGCGACCTTGAACAGCGACAGGTATGACCTCTCGCTACCTGGCGCTCTCCAATGCATTTCAATGGAACAATCTTTAAATATTCATAATTAATTGCTATTAATGTTTTTTTTTTTTTTTTTTTTTAAATGTCAAAAATTCTGTGACCACTTCTGCAATGTTAGATATTTTTTTAAGGTTAAAAAAAATTAAAAAAAAATTTGTGCAGAATTGATATTACAGGTCTGATATTAATGTATTCATATTACAAAATGTTTTGAAAAACATGTTTTTTTTTTTTTTTCAAAAATATGGTTGTTTGGGGGTTAAAAAACTACTTTTAACCCATCGCCGCCAGCGCTCTGGGGTTTAAACAAGCATTTCACAGCGCGAGGATTTTTTGAGCGTGATTTGTTAATGAATATGCTGGGAGCCGTTCGCTATGGCCATTCGCTGTCATGCGCTCCCATACAGCACTGAACCTGTCAAACAGCGACTCCTAACCCCTTACTCAACATTACCACACACCGACTGAGTCGCTGTCAACAGCCGAACAACGGCCAAGCACAGCGAATACTAGCGTGCGCTGTGAAAATAACGCTACTGTCGCTCATCTGTCGCTACCTGGCGCTATTAATGAATCGGCCTCCCCGTATGGTGGCTACAGTCATGTAGCTTGGCATACAGGTATGACAATTACACTGCTACACATGCGAGGGGAGGATATTCTGGTCATGAATCTTAGTAGGCCATGGTCCAAACTTACAGGAAAGCCTGGGGATTGAGAAAACATCCGTTAAATGGTGGAAAGGACCTTGTTGTCAATAATGTTGTACTGCTCCTTGTATGTCAAGTGAAGCTTCCAGCTTTTTTACATAATGTTCAGCTTTAAAGGGGAGCAACCACCAGCTTAGATTCTATAAGAATCCCTCTTTTTGGAGCATCCTGATTTGGGATGCCCCAATGTGTAAGAACCCAAGGATCACAGTGAAACTAGCTTTTCTGGTGATCCCAAATTGTGCTGCCTCACTGGAGAAGAGGAATGAGAATGAAGTCTTGTTTAATATTCATTTTCTGTTGGCGATGCCACTGGGAGATTCTTACTCCCTGTTTGATCACTGGATACAGGAAGTTCAACCAACCAGAAAGCAGAAAGACCTTGGTGTCATCGACAACCTGAAGGTGTTTTTGTCATTGAACCCATATGTGTTACCACATTTTTGTTCTGATATCACCAGTGGACCTAAATATTAGATCATCATCAGTATTGGTCCTTGTCCCCAGGGCATTCCCATAAACTTACCTTGAGGTGGCAATCCCACGGCACATGCCTCGTTCAATAAGCATTGTTATCTATGCATATAATGTTTATTAGTGGCTATGCAGTGTGCCTCCCACCCCCAGCCATTCAGATATTACCCGGGCATGTGCAGCAGATGGACAGATACCGGGAATATGGCCATTGCAAGTAGGGGAACAAGGCCCAAAATGACCCCCCCCCCCCGACACAATTTCTGATGCCTGTAGGTATGGCCCTGGAGTTTTTTAGACTCTAGGGCTGTTTGTGAAGGGCTTTGGTCTCGTTTAAAGCAGAACAAAACCCTGGCATTTGGGCGCTGGCCTTCCCCCTGGGACATCCCAAATCAGGATGCCCTACTGTGTGAACCACCCCTCCCCCGGTTAATCCAAACTCACCTTTTCCAGGTCCTCAGTGGTGAGTGGTAGCTGCATCCCCAGCATCTGAGCTGAGTCGCATATATGTCTCCAGCCTATCTGAATGATGTGTTCCAATAAAGAGAGAACTGGGGGGGGGGGGGGGGGGCATGGCTCTCACTATCGATTGCCAAGCACTGCATTTAAACAGCACATAGGGGGGCATCCTAAATGGGGATGCCCCCGGGGCAAGGAACAAAACCTTCCTGTCTTCAGTGTCCAGCAAAAATGTGAGACTTTATCTTGCCAATAGGGTCCATGACAACAAAAGGATTAAGTTAAAGCATCTGTATGGGCAGAATAAAACATACTTGTCAAAAGTACTCTTATAGATATGTATGTGTTCTAGTGTTTATGCTTTGTCAGCGCTATCTCACCTTATGTTCTTCCGTTCCACAAGATGAAATGATATTCTCAGCTACAGAGATTAGCCAGAGAGCTTTGTTATAAGTTCTTAGCTAGTTAGATGCATTCTAGATCTGAACACAAAGCGAAACGATTGTGACAATCGTAAATAAAATAGCAAATTACATTTAAAAAAGAGAAAAAATGTTTTTCTTAAAGCAGAACAAAACCCAACGCAACTGGCCTTCCCCTGGGGCATCCCAATTTGTAAGACTGATATCAGGAGCAGCAACATGCAGAGCACGGTCATCTCTAATGAAAGAAAATGTGTATTGAAATGGGATATTGCTATTTACAGTACATCATATACATGAGACTTCTTTAGTCAAGGGATGGCACGCTGCCATAGTGACAGTAAGCAGGTTGCAAGGCTGGAAGGAAAGTTTATTCTGTGGCCAGATGGTAATGCCAACTAGTTCAAGCTGTGAAAGGTGAACAGTCATGTCACATTATCCTGTCAGGTAACATGAGGCTACGTGTTCTGGACATCGGGTTGTTCGGTGTGTGTTACCTTCGTGTTGCCAGTTCATTTCACAGCAGATGGCTGTCACAATGATGCAGGCTTTCTTACCAACTTTCTTGGTACCCGATAAAGGTACTGTATACGGTAAACTGTCTAGCTACAGTATATTTCCTGTTTTCCCCGAAATAAGCCCTACGCCAAAAATTAACCCTAGTTACAATTTATAATCCAGCTGCCAGGCTTCAGCATAGGGACGGGAGTAGCTGTAAAGGAGGGTGAGGACACATCAAGTCACACAGGTAAGCTTGTCTGCCAGGAGTGAAATGTCTGATGCTGGCTCTACCATAGCCTGCAGCCATGCTGGGTACACTGGCGAATCCCCCCGCATCTCCCCACTACCAGCCAGGCTCTGTGCACATACTGTACTGGAACTGCTGTATCTTGCCAGCTGCCAGTCAGCTATAAGACATCCCCTAAAAGCACCTATTTTTGGATGGATTTTTGGAACCTATGACTGGGCTTCAGCTTTAAAGTGGAACAAAACCCAACACACGCTCCTGATCAGCATAAACAGAGCCATTTGTCAAGCATTTAAATGTACGGCCAACGGCTCTGATTGGACCAGAGCCTGTGCCGTAGAACTTTCTTAGATACGTTTTTATCGGCAAACTGGATGGGGGGGGGTTCACACACAATCCCTAATCGCTTTCAAGTGGAGCAAAACCCACCTAACGTGCAATCAATTTAGTCAAATCCCCTTCCCATACTCTCCTTTTAGAGTGTTGCACTGAAAACAGATATGTATGCCTATCACATTTTCCTGGGCCTACGTCCTTATTACACACCTCTCTGTATACCCGTGCTTTGCACAGGCAGAGCAGTTTAGGGGTCAGGAAAAGGACAGCAATCCCACAATGTGAAGCTGCATAGTCAGAAGACACTTCCTGTCTGCAGGCAGCCACGGGCCGCCATCTTGGGTGTTAAAAGGCTCAAAAAACACAATATGTGCAGGTAGGATGAGTTTTAATCTAGACAATCTGTATGTACAGGGTGGGGAAAACATATAAGATATGCTCTTATTCAGGGTGAAGGTCCGCTTTAAAGGCTAGGAGAGGAGTATGACCCACCACATCTAAAGGATAGATCGAGGATCATGAGAACATATTTAGAAGTTAGATCATTTATTTATTTATTTGGTGAGGGCAGTTTCAGTAAAGTGATGGGATATGATTTAGTAGGGAGTCAGTAGAGATAAGGTTTGTGTGTTCTTTTGTTTGTGCCTGGCTAGGTACAGTATTGTTTCAAGTGACTTTGATGCTTTCATTTCTTTTACAGATCATCCTACCCTTGGACTGGTTTCCACTGAATAAGCCTAGCGCTGGGGACTACTTCCACATGGCATATAACATCATCACTCCACTTCTGCTTTTAAAGGTAAAATGAGGGAAGCATTCAAAGCGATACACCATTTATAAAAACATTTTTTTTTTGCTTGCCTCAGATTTGAATAGGAAGTAGTTTCTTCATTGTGAAGGCTTTTTCTCCATTATATTATAGCAATTCACATTCCATGGTGCTTTACAGAATAGAGGGTAGTACAAACAATATATACGGTAAATACATGGCAGAAGTGTACACTTGTACTAAACCTTTTCAGAGAGTAGATAAAAGGGGCCTAATGAGGGCTAAAAGGAATGCTCAAGAGCAAGACAAATACTTGGGAGAGGTTTGCTGGATACCCAAACTGGAATGTAGTAGAGTCACATGACAAGATTTAAAAATAGAAATTGGACTAGTAAGAGAAAGAAACTTTTTAAAGTGGTCCACTTCTTTGAATAGACAGAAAGTTACAGGATTGGTAACTTAACTTTTAAGTGGGCCCAAAGTAAAATTTTCCTCCGATGCCCCTGCGTACCCCACCCAAACTGGGATGCCCCTCTGCAGACAACACTCTAGGTAAACTCAGAACATGCCAGGTCCACAATCTTGTGCCACTCACACGACTAAACGGGATTGACCACCCAAAAAAACAAACAGCAACATAAGGGTACTCACCTTTTTCCCCCCGCAACTGATCGGTCCAACTCGGCAATCGTAAACTATTCAGATAGCACAGCCATTTCTCAATTACATAGTCACGGCAAACTGCTCTGATTGGATGAGAGCTTCTGTTCCGCTTTAAGTTTACTGTAAACTAGAGGCAGATCATTTAAGAGACAGGTGTAATTCCATGTAGTCCTGCTAGCTGAGGTGGGCCACTTGCAGCGCTATCAGCTCCAAAGCTGGAGAGTGTGATGCGCCTCCTGCGGCTAATCAGCTACCAAGCCTGCTCCCTCATTTCAATACTTCAAAGATCCACTGGCACGCCTCTTGTTGTAAGCAAGTCTTTCTTTTATTTTGTCATCTCACAATGTTTTTTAATCTTGTGAGCTGCCGCCGCAGATTTGGCTATGAAAATGAATGAGGTCTTGCTGAAAACACTCCATTACAGCATATGACAGCATGGAATGGGTCGCCAAATACATGTGTGGTGTCTCAGGAGAGTCCTGGTTGTTTGGAAAGCCTTATATAATTAAAAAAAAATTAACAAAATGTTTTAATAGCTGTTTCAAACAATAGTTAACTATCTGATGTTCAAGCTCAAAATATGTGGCACAGATACAAAAATAACCAAAGATGTTGGCAATTCACCCGGGGGAACATTGCACATTTTATTTGGTAAATGGGGCAGACACATAGTAACCCTACAAATGCCCGCGAATAACAGCAAAGAGGTAAGTAAATCAGCCCCTATATGGGTAAGTAAATCAGCCCCTCTATGGGTAAGTAAATCAGCCCCTCTATGGGTAAGTAAATCAGCCCCTCTATGGGTAAGTAAATCAGCCCCTCTATGGGTAAGTAAATCAGCCCCTCTATGGGTAAGTAAATCAGCCCCTCTATGGGTAAGTAAATCAGCCCCTCTATGGGTAAGTAAATCAGCCCCTCTATGGGTAAGTAAATCAGCCCCTCTATGGGTAAGTAAATCAGTCCCTATATGGGTTGTACGATGGTATCTCTGGGTAGCACAGTCATTCCTAAACAGGGCCAGTAGCACCAGTGCTTAGTCAATGAAAAAACGTATTCAAAATGATATGGGCAGGCTGAGTCATTACTAGCGCCAGGTATCGGCAGATAAGCGTCTGTAGCGAGGCGCTCAGAGCGACCGCTAGTAGTCGCTGTCATCGGCTATGGTTCGCTGTTACCGAGCATCTCAGTCGCTGGCCGGCATTGATGAATTTGTCGCTATAACACCAGTACAGCCCTATATGGGAGCGAACGATAGCGACTGGTCAGTGTGAGCGACTCAAACCATATTCATCAAAACACACAGCGCAACGCCGGCGCTCAAAATTGGGTCGCTGTAGCCCAGAGCTCCAGAAGCTGTGTGATTAAAGTCCTTTTTTTTTACACATATCCACCAGTAACAAAGTGAAAACATATGGAATGACATTGTTATGACATTGTGACATTAACACTTTAAAGTGGACCAACACCCAGGATTTTGACTATCCTGGGTTTTGGTCCACTTCGGTGGGGCACCCCGATCGGGGGTGTCCCGCTCTCTGAAACCCCCCAGAAACCCCAAAAAACTCACCTCTCCCTGCTCCCACGTGACCGCGCCGTCCAATCCCCGCCGGCGTCCAAGACAGCGCGTCCGCCGCCGCCTCCCGTGCGTCACTCTCGGCGTGCGGGCGCCCACGCCGGCCATTCACAGATGCCCGGCGTGGGCGCGCGCATGTCTAGAGGGGCGCGCGGGAGGCGCAGGCGGATCACGTAAGGAGTTTGGGTTTTTTGGGGGGGTTTCACCCCGCGGGACATCCCGATCTCGGATGTCCCGCGGTGAGTGAGGTGATCGGCCTGGGAATCTAATAGATTCCCGGGCCGATCACCCCTGGGTGTTGGTCCACTTTAATACCAGACCTCTAAAAAGTTTTCAAAAATTACTTTTAATAGGCCAGGAGAGGTCACACGATGATTTCATTTAAAAAAAACTCTGTTTAAAGAGAAGAAAAGTAACGTCCATTGAAATATAAGGGAGAGCGATAGGTAATACCAGGCACTCTGGAAGCCAGAGCGCCGGCGGTATATGCTGAGCCATCTGTGATGATGAATGGCGTTGTTAGAGTTGCTCACCGGAATCGCTTTAATAAATGTGGTATTGCGTACAGCGCCCGGCGTTCACCACCTGTTGCTAAGAGGCGCTACCTGCCGCAATCCCTTAAATAAAATAAATCCCACAATTGTTTTGTCCTCAGGTGTATGCGTGTGGACTCATTTGGGCCTGTGTGAAGGCTCCTATTCATTTTCCTTAGTATGTAGCAAGCAAAATATGCAGAGCAGACTAATGCAAAGGAAAAACAATAGATTCTTAACTTTTTAGCTTGTCTCCAGGGATACTTCAATCACTTTGGCTTGAAAACCAGACAATAATAAGCTACTAGTAACTAAAATCTGTAAATTGCAAGCTAAACATATATTGAGTAACATTTGCACTGCTGCTATTTGCCTTTTACCACTTCATTTATGTCACATCCCTCTGCCCGCCACATGTTCTGATAAGCCATCAGAAATATGAGCAAGAAGACAAAATGTAGGAATGGGGGTGGCGGTACAAATTCCAGTGTCTCTCTGAAGATGTGTACAAGAAACACAGCATTCTTTACGGTAAGCGTTTAGGGTGTAATTGGTTGTCTGTGGTTGCTATATATTACCCTATAGGAACCACTGCAAAAATATCCAATATAATATTGAAGACATTGGTGTCAATTAAAAAATATATCTTGAGAAGAAAACATTTAATGATGCCTTGTTGCTGTACATTTTTGTTGCCTGTTTGCTGAATTCCAGGCAGTCAAGGGTATAGTTAAAGTGCATGGGTAGGTTTAAAAAAATATATAAATACACCTCCCTCCTGACTTCTAAAGACTAGAGCCCGGAACTGCTTAAAGGAGCACTATCTCGAAAAATGGGCCGATGATAAAAATTCATATAAATATGCTGGATGGCGGGAGAAGGGGTCATTTACACAACCAGCATCAAGATATATCCAGCCAGGCTTGTTTTTTTTTATTTTGATGTAAGGAAGAGGACATTTGAGGTGACAGGTGACTAAACCTGTCAGACCTGGATTTTATTCCTACCATTAGCAAATAAACCACAAGTGACCCCTCCTCTCATCAGCGACTTGTTTATTTGGATTTTTTATATTACACAATTTCGCAATAGTGCTCCTTTAACAGATATGCATTATAGAGCCAGGCTTAATTTGAAGTGCTAAAGGGGAGGTCCATTTTTTCACCCACAGCTGAAAAAGCTATCTCTCCACTCTTCAGAAATGTTAAATTGCTGTTACATACCGGTAAATTTATGCAAATACCCCAGAAGAGTCCACCAGAGAGGTGCTCTTCCCCTCCTCTTGCGAGAAACACAAACAAGAGGTTAAAGGCCCCAACCCTCCTGTATTTGACAGAGGCCTGGCACCAAGACATAAGAAAGGGAATCACACCAATGATTGTGTAATGCAGATAAATAAATGAAACTCTTTGCAGGAGGTATATTGTTGCTTGGGGAGGTAAGACACAGTGTGACTTCAGTTTGAAAGCGAGCACATATGACAGGAGTAGCAGGGGATGCTGTGATGTGCTGTGTCGGAGTGTGTGCTTGCTGGAACGTCATCCACTGCTACACCCCAGTGTATGTGCCTGTAAACATTCAATGCTCAAACAGCGAATCCCAGGGCCAAGCTATGCATGCATCGTAGGATCAAGATCTGAGGTGAGTATATTGGGGGGGGGGGGGGGGGGAATTCACCCAGCCCTAGATTCTTTTTGATTTTTATAACTGACGTTGACTTTTTTTCATTTTTTTAATTTCTTCTAGCTAATTGAACGATCTCCAAAAACTCTTCCGAACTCTGTTATTTACATAAGCATCATGACCTTTGTGATGGGTGCCAGTATCCACCTTGTGGGCGACTCTGTAAATCACAGACTGATCTTCAGTGGATACCAACTTCACCTCTCAGTGCGGGACAATCCAATCATGCAAAACCTGCAGCCACCCACCCTGGTAAGAAGGTGGGAGGATATGATAGAAATAGGGGTCCACACATATACCCAGTGTATGCATGCAGTAAGAAGTGAGAGGGTGTCTGTGTATTACATTTGAGACCTTTCTTAACTAGTGGCCTGACTATAACTACATAATCACCTAAGGCTTTTGGGGTAATGGAGAAAGGGTTTTGTTATTCTATCCTCATACACTTCCACTGTTTCTTTCCTAAATTAGTTGGATGCATGTGTATTATAAAGTTTTGTGAATCATTCTGAGTGACCACAGACAGAGCAATATATTAGCTAAAGCACTCATTTCTAATATCCGTAATAGTTCCCAGAAAAATGGGTGCACCCCTCTCTCATCATTCCTCAAATAATAAAATTATGTGGAGTTGTGGCAAAAATTTATCACACTGTGGGTCAGGTAATAATACAGATGAATGGAGCCAGTTAATTGTAAAATATGGGCCCAGTGATTTGGGCACTGGGGAATCATTTTTGTGGGTCAGATCTTCATACAGGTGACAAGGGTTGTGGACCAGGTTCTGCTACGGAAGAATTTAGCCATTCTCCAGGTTGTAGTGAAGATAAACACGGCTATAGAATGAGCTGTGGTGCAGATGTATCAGGCTTTTGGTTAGATTGCAACATAGATACGTTTGCTTAGTACAGAGGAATCTGTCCGGAGGGTAATAAAGGGCTGCTGTGGGCCCATTTTTTATTAGGAAGCCTGGACAACTGGATACAGACTTTGTTCTAAACATGACTCCATCCCATTTCAAGGTCCCTACCTCGCTAGCACAGATTTGAACGTTAAAATTGGTAGTGCCAACCAGATTTTAATTTGAGAGTCAGTGCATTAGGATGCTGGGGATTTAAAGGGAAGAATGGCACTCTACTACTCGTTAACTACCCAATGTTTCAGTTTGATTGGTTGCTGTCACAGTGAACCAATCAGGGTGTGAGGTAACTAATGAGTATCTTCCCCTTGCTTCCTTCTACTGCCGCATTCATCATTCATAGTTGTTAGCTAATTAAAGGGACTGTCCAGGCTGCTGAAACACATACCTCAATTACTTGCCAGGTCACAGACTCGATCAATGGGGAGTGCCAGAGATAACTAGAAGATCTGCTGCCCTGACCACCACTCCCGCGCCATGGACTGTCCTCCCACAGCCCTGGTTTTGTGAAGCCAGGTGCAGTTCTTCTAGGTTCTAGCCGAAGGGTGGTGGTGGCTAGCTTACAGCCAACAATGGGGGCATCAGTACATGGAAATTACTGATGTAAGGACGTCCCCATTGTCTTTAATTGGAGCTGGCCATACCCAGGGCATGCCCACCTGCCAATCCAGAAACTGGAAGCTCGGCTCCTAGCTTCAGTTACAGACTGCCAGTCACAATGTAACAGCCTCCCAAATATGATTGGCAGCAAAGGGCACATTAAGTGAGCATCCACTGCTGATATGCTATCATTGGTGGGTGTTAACTTGTCCACCTTGGAGCCAGTTGGAAGTCTGGACAGTCCCTGGAATGTGTGTTGCTTTTACAATATTGTCCTTTCTCATTTTGTTGAATTTGTTATATTTATTCCTGGCAGGTAAACTCCTTTGAGCTGTTGTATTACTATGATGAATACCTGGGTCATTCCATGTGGTAAGAATTGAGTTTTGGTGGTCAGATTGTCAAATGTTTTGAGGCACTGTTAGGGTGACGTGCCCCCTACTGCTGATCTGTGTGTACTGTAACTGAACACATAATCGCTGGAAAGCAACAGGGAGTGAGGCTGCTCAGCCAGGGAACAATATTGCTGCCCAATATATGTTTTTATGAATATTGAATAAGGCTTTGGTAAAAAAAAGAAAAAAAAAAACAGGCTGTTTTGAGGCACTGGGCTGGGGATAGGAGGTGACAACATTAACTTCCCTCTGACTATAGGTACACTTTAAAATTGACACCTTTACTCCTGAGCTTGGCAGTGGCATGGGCACCATCAGTGGATATGACTACTGGGGTCCTATATTTACAAGCTTGAGGGTTTGCTTAACCTCCCTGGCGGTTTTCCCGAGCGTGACTCGGGGTTAATTTTCACTGCAAGTAGCGGTAACCCCGAGTCACGCTCGGGGTAGATTAGGCAGAGGAGCAGAAATCTCCTTACCTTCTTCTTGCGATCCAGCGATGTCCCCGCTGTGATCGCCAGTGAGAGCCCCGGCGTATGCGTCCCTCTGACTTCCTGGTTACGTCACTGTGAGCCGCAGAGGCTCATGGGGGCGGAACTGGGCGGCAAATTCAAGTTTATAAACACAGTAAAACACACACACAAGGTGATACAGTCAAATCCTGTCAGATTACACTGTATCACCTCAGATTTGACATTGTATTTGCAATTTGATCATCCTACACTGCCCTGCCTGCCCTTTTTCTGCCCATAAAAAAAAAAAAAAAATTTATCATGGCATCAAAGCGTCACTTTTGCATCTCCAAATCGGTTTTGGATCAGATAAGTGACAGCGGCAGCGACACAGAGCCCCTCGCAGAAATGAGCGATAGCGATTCATGGCAAGATTCGTCATCTGACTCTGACACTGACCAGAGAAGCGACAGCGACGATTCTGCACCCAACCTCAGTGATGTGCGCACTTGGTGCCCAATTGATTGCGGTATGGATGAGGTACCGCCGCCAAGATTTCCTTTTACTGGATCACCTGGGATGAAGATAGACGTTGAGCACAATGATCCTTTGGCGTACCTAAAATTATTTGACGTCATTGAAAAGATTGTCACGGAGACAAATCGCTACAACGAGCAGCAATCCGCAACTCTGCGTAGCAAGTTTTCCAGGAACAGAAAATGGGAACCGGTGACTAAAGAGGACATCTGGAAGTTCCTGGGGCTAATACTTCTTACTGGGGTGGTGGGGAAACCCCTGCAGAAATGGTACTGGACTACCAATAAATTGCTGGCAACCCCATTTTTTGGCATGTCCGAGTGCCGATTTTCCCTCATAATGAAGAATTTGCACTTCACCAACAATGAGGAATTTGACGAAGCCACACATCCAGCGCCAAAACTCAAGAAGATCTGGGAAGTATATCAAATGATCCTAAAAAATTTCCAGCAGTCCTATGTGCCAGATAGAGACACCAGCATTGATGAAAGTCTGATGGCTTACAAGGGACGCCTCAGCTGGATTCAATACATCGCATCCAAGAGAGCACGGTTTGGAATAAAATCCTATATGCTCTGCGAGTCACTGGCTATATATGGAATTCCGTCATATACACCGGTAAAGGAACACAATTCAACCCCAGGTACAGCGGCTATGGGATGGCAACGTCATCAGTCCTCACACTGCTTGAGCCATTGCTGAATCAGGGGTATTGTGTGACAACGGACAACTTTTACACATCGCCTGAGCTGTACGAGTTTCTGATAAAGCACAAGACTGATGGATATGGAACCGTTAGGCCCAACCGACGTGACCTGCCATCTATGTTTGCCAAGAAAAAACTGAAAACAGGAGAAATGGTTTCCTGGTAGAAAGGAAAGATGATGGCAATGCGTTGGCGTGACAAAAAAGACATGTGCCTAATGAGTACAGTGCATAACACCTCCACTGTTATGGTCCACACAAGAGGTGGAAAAGAAGTCATGAAGCCACAACTTGTGATTGACTACAACAACACCATGGGAGGAGTCGATAGAGCTGATCAGGCGATGACATTTTATCCGGCTATGCGGAAACAACAAAAAAAAATTACAAAAAAATCTTCAGGCATCTCCTGGAACAATGCCTCTGGAATGCCTATATACTGCACAGAGGAAAGAGTGACAAGCCTCTTGTTCATTCTGACTTTATCTGGAAGGTGGCGGAGCGGATTTTTGTGACCTACCAAACGCCATCAGTGGCCATGAACAGATCTGGACGTCGTGCTGTTGACGTTGTCAACCCAGAACGCCTGACTGGTCGTCACTTTATGGATTACATCCCGCCAACCGCAAAAAAGGCAGCACCTACAAGGATGTGCGTAGTTTGCTGCTCAAAGCGAGATGGCAATGGAAAAAAAATCAGAAAGGAAACCAGGTTCCATTGCCCTGATTGTGACGTCGGTCTATGTGCAGTCCCATGTTTCAAAATTTACCACACCCAGGATGTTTACTGAATTTTCTTTGTTTGACAAATTTCATTATTTATTTCATTATTGAATACAATTATATTATTTATTAGATTATAATTCATGATTTTATGTTTCGAACTTTATCACATCTGAGAGGTCTACTAGAGTCTTCTATGGTCAGGTTTAAGTAAGTAATTACTAAGAATTGCAGGCCTACAATACATAACACCAAATTTCCATACAAAAAAATGGTAACGCTTTTGGTACAAAATTCCAGACATAATCATAACGCCAGGGAGGTTAAAGGAGCACTATTGCGAAAAATGGCCCAATGGTAAAAATCCATATAAATATGCTGGATGGTGGGGGGGCAGGTCACTTATACATCCAGCATCAAGAAATATCCAGCCAGGCTTGTTTTTCTTTCTTTTAATACAAGGAAATGGATATCCAAGGTGACAGGTTCTGTCACCCCTGATAGACTAAACCTGTCACCCCTGTATTTTATTGCTACCATGAGAGAATAAAGAGTTTTGTTCAGTTTGTGTGTATAAGTGGCCCCTCCTTCCTTTAGCTGGCGTGTTTGTATGTATTTTTAATATTACACAATTTTGTGATAGTGCTCCTTTAAGTACTAATCAGTTTAGTTGTGTTCACCTCTTGAGTTTGCACTGCTTTGAAACACTTATGGATAAGCCTGTGTCCCCAGCTGAATGAGAGAGAAACATCGATTTTAATATACTCCCCATAACATCCATATCATGTGAAGTTCACTTAGGGATGTAGATTCCACCCTTTTCTGATATGGCTGCATTGTTTTAGTGATGTACATCATTTCCAATGAGGTAAGGATGTTTTTTTTTTAAGTTAGGAAGCAACAGCACCCTATGGGCCATGCAGAAAGAAATCACCTGTTTCCAATCCTTCAACAAATATCCTGACCTTATTGTAACCCTGATGTACTTACTCTGTAAAATTGCCCCATTGCAGGCACAGTTGATTTTTTGAACACAAAAATGAAATATCATGTGTGGTAGAATAAATCATCATAATTCTTGTGATATTTTGGTTTATATACAGGAAAGTTAAACATTGACAAACAAATTCACATGTATAATATACTTTTTTTAATTTAAGTCATAAATTGACAGACTGGCTTTACAAGGGGTGATCTGTTTAGATTGCAATGTGCATGGCCAGTATAATGGCTCCTGCAGACAGGCATCTCACTAAAAAAATCAACCTTTCTCCCCTGCAGCCATTTCATACAAGTCCACTACTCAAAAATCAACGGTTTCTGAGCTGGAGTCTTGTGGCTTACACGTGCCTGGGATTCCCTGGATGTCTGACCAACATCCACCAGCAGCATGTTGGACATTATTATTATTATTATTATTGTTTAATATATAGCGCCATCATCTTCCGTAGCGCTTTACAAGGTAGTAATTACAGACGGGGTAGAAGCATACGGTACATATACTATTTCAAATGCAGTTTTACAGAGTTGACAGTGGATATTCTGAGTACAAGATACAATAGGGGAGAGAGCCCTGCCCTTGCGAGCTTACAGTCTAAAGGAAGAGGGGTGAAGACGAGGGGGAGCTTTGTGGCATGTGCCCTATAGAAAATTGGTTAGGCCAGATTATATGCTTGCTTATATGCTATATGGACATGCCAAAGGCCCTGTGTCAGTCACACTTACTGGATAGCACCTAACTCCATTCAGTGCAGTAGAGGGCTGTGTCAGACACTGCCCTGGAATGAACCCTCTGTAGGAGGCTGGAGTGCGGCAGGATACTGGGGGAGCCATTTTAGAAACCAGTACATTTCTGAACACTGGCCCGGAAAGATCAACAATTGTCTACATGAGCCCTCTGCACACTTATTATAGTATAGAAAAGTACTGCATTAATCATTTATTTACCACCTAAAGCCATTTGTTCTTTATTCTAGGTATATTCCATTTTTTCTTATTCTTTTTATTTATTTTTCTGGCTGCTTCACCACAGTGAAGGGTGAAAGTCATATGCCCCTGTCAGCCTGGTCTTTACTAGGCCCTAGCAGTCTATATTATTGGTAAGTTTTTTGCCGGTAATCTGTTTGGTATCTTAAAAAAAAAGCTGGTAATTATGTTACATTAGAGTTGCTCTCCAAGTATTTAAAGAAGTTTAAAGTAAAAATCCACAAGTGCCATAGGGAACAAGGCGACCTGCTTACCTCACTGTCGGTCTGTGGTGCCGGTCATCCTCCCACAATGCCGGTTTGTGAAGCTTTATAGGGGAACTGCTATCTGCAATCGCCTTTGTGAGGTGATGTGACCATATGCTACTATGGGCAGCGGTTTACAGGTGGGCAATCACAATCCCCCCAAAAATCCCAGGATTTTCACTATTCCAGGTTCTGGTCCTTCCTCCTGGGGCACTCCAGTTATGGGTGCCCGGCTATGTGAACCCCCCACTTATGAGTGGTGCGCCATAACTCGGTGAAAAAGGCAGATGAGTGATGCCGGCGCCGGCCACACATGCGCCATGGGCTGGGGGGGGGGGGGGGGGGGAGTAAGAATATCAGCCCTGGGGGAGTTTAACACAGTTCAGAATGCCCGGGGAGAGGGAGTAAGCCTGCCATAGAGTCCCATTGACCCCAGGGTAGATTTTGGTCCACTTTAAAAAGATTGCTATAAAATATACTTTATTGCTCAATACCCAATCTTCATGATTGCTCTCCTCCAATCAGTGCTGCAAACGTTGGTTATCTCAATGTTTGTTAGTCTAGGCTCTGTGCGCCTGCAGCCCTGGCATCAATTCTGAATTGTGGTGGGTGACCTATACTATAAGGCACATGTGCTCGACCTGTGGCCCTCAGAGCCCTCTGATGTGGCCCCTGACCTGCTGTGAGGTGAAGTGGAAGAGGTAAATAGAACTAGTTATATATGGACACAGTAAGGATGGGTGTGATATAGGTGGGGTGCATTGATAAATATAGGTAACAGTGGAGGCTTGGAGGAATGGAGTGACATTGATTAAACACCACCACCCCTGGGTTAAATATTTGGTAAAATTGTTTTTCTCTAATAATCTTATGTTTAGCATTTTTGGGGGCTTAAATGGGTTGAGTATTGGGAACACGGTTAGCATGTGGGACATGTGGGGAGGTCTATAAATAATAGACCCATATATATGTAGGGGAGTGGCGTAAAGACAAACGAGTAGGACAGTGGGTATTGTGGGAAATCTGCTATTCTAAAAATTCTGAACCTATACCTTGTGGTCCACGGCCAGGTACCAGATCATTTAAGTGGCCCATGCTCTCCATGAGGTTGAGCAGCCCTGCTTTAAGGGGGGGGGGGGGGGGGTAAGATGTCCTAAATGCAATTAAACTGAAACACACTGTGTCTTTGTTGTTCCTCATCATGGGAGAACTTTAGGCACAACATGGTTTGGAAATTAAAGGACTGTTTTAAAATAAATACTGGCCTGAAAAAAAGCAAAAATAGGACTATTCTAAGTATGCAGCACGTCCTGCTCCAGATAATAATTCATAACATCTGGGATATAGTCCACAAGAGGGCGCTTTACTGCGCTTTACATTAATGTAGATGTGTTTTGCCTGTTTGACATACTGTTATGTGTTGTGATGCCTTTTTCATGTTTTTGCTGGCACTATCCTCGGCTGTGCTCCTCTCCCCTTCAGTTTTTGAATTGCCCGTCGCTGACTCGCGCGCCCTGCAGCGTTAGCGGTCAGCGGCAACTTCACTCAGGGACCTGATGGCTGCTGATTGGCTGCGGGGTGGCTGTTTTCAGCCTGTAACCTTGCGCTTCCTGGAGGGGGCGTGGCTTAATGCTGGGTGCGCTCCGCGGTGCTTCCTCATGCGGCCAGCCCCTTCCGAGCCCTGCAGCGCCATCTTGTCTCTCCTGCCGGATCGATTGCAAGCTCTTCGGCGGTCTGTGAGTGCCCTTTTGGGCCCCCTCTTATATTTTGATTGCCTTTCACTCCTGTTTAATTAATGCGGGTATTGTATTCTTATGTCTTTCAGGCGGGAAAACTAATTATAGGTTTCTCCCGGTCCTGTGCCTTCTATTAGTCTAGTAACTATATTAGAGGCCTAAAAAACAATAAAATCCTCCCATTCACTATCCTAGCGGACAGTTAAGGGGCATCCCGGGTAGCTGCACAGCGTAATTCCCATTGGTCATTGTGACACCAAAAATCACCATATGGAGGCTTCTCAGGACATTGTGCTCGGGGTCCCATCTGGGCAAGCCCGGCTGTACGTGGTGTGTGGGGCATCCCCTGTAAATTATGATGTGCGGATCTGTGTACCCTGCGCGGCACTCTGGGTTGCACTTGTCTGGGCCTGCGCCCACCATGTCTTCTCCCACCCCCCCCCCTCGGTTGATCGTGACCCCCAGTGATTAATACTAGTGGGGAGTCTTAGCCTGATGTGTCTTCCAGGCTGGCCAACATTGAGAGGTTGATTGCTAGCTCTGTGACCCGTAAGGCCCCAGCTAGAAGACGGCACTTGGCGCCTGCTGCGTCTGCCTTCCCTATGGAGACGGAAGAATTCCTTGATTTGTCTGACTGTACCCCGCTTGAGGAGGGGGAGTTATTCTCAGATTCGCAATTTTCCGATGATCAGCATTTCCCTGGCGCTGATGCCGGCTCAGAGCATTGGAATGCTCATAGACTTTTGACTCAAACCTTTGAAGTACTTTCCAGTTCTCTCCCTGCTGCGGCACCCAGGCAACAGGGGGAATTGTTTGGTACTGCAAAGCCACGTTTGGAATTTCCAGAACAGGCTCATTTCCATAATCTGGTTCACAAGGAATGGGAGAGGCGTAGCCGGCTCCCTGGTATCCCTAAGGGATACCCCCTGCCTGCTCAGGGTCTATTTCAAGCTGTACAGAACTTATTGGGTATGGGGGTCGTCTGTCCGGTCCCTCCGGGGGAGAGAGGTCAAGGTTATTATTCCAATCTTTTCACAGTACCCAAAAGGGATGGCTCTGTCAGGCCCATCCTGGACTTAAAACTTCTCAACAGGTTCATCAGAACCAGACGCTTTCGCATGGAAACCCTGCGCTCCGCGATCAGCTCCTTGCACCCGGGGGACTTCATGACCTCCATAGACATCAAGGATGCTTACCTTCATCTGCCAGTCTTCCCAGGGCATCAGCGGTTCCTCAGGTTCGCCCTGGAGGACCAGCACTACCAATTTGTGGCACTTCCCTTTGGTCTCACCTCAGCCCCCAGAGTGTTCACCAAGGTACTGGCGGGAGTGATGGCCATCCTCAGAGCCTGGCGCATTCTCCCTTATCTGTAGTTGGATACCCAGATGGTGGTAACGGCCCTGGAAACATTCGGATGGGTGATCAATTATCCCAAGTCCTCCCTCTCCCCGTCCCGGGTGACCCCCTTTCTGGGCATGAATCTGGATACCATTCAGGCCAAGATTTTTCTTCCTCAGCAGAAGGGGGATTCTCTTTAAGCTCTGGTTCATTCCATGCTGTCCAGCCCTCGCCCTTCCATCAGGCAAGGGATGAAATTGGTGGGACAGATGGTGGCCTGCTTCAAAGCAGTTCCTTACGCTCAGTTTCACATGAGACCCCTTCAGCTCCATCTCCTTTCAGTCTGGGACAAGAGTCCCCTGTCTTTGGATCAGGCCTTTGTTCTCTCTCCTCTGATCCAGCGGTCCCTCCTGTGGTGGCTGGACTCGAGGAATCTTCTGGGGGGCAGATCCTTTCTGACTTCATGTTGGGAGACGGTCACTACGGATACTAGTCTGTCAGGTTGGGGGGGCTACTGGAGAGCCCTCCAATTCCTGTGGGGCCCTCAGGAGCCTCACGCTCCGATCAACGTCCTGGAGCTGAGGGCAGTTCGGTTGGTACTGGCAGAGTTGACTCCTCACCTTCAGGGTCTGCCGGTACAGGTTCGTTTCGACAATCAGACGGCGGTCGCCTATATCAATCATCAGGGAGGGACTCGGAGCAAGAGTGCCCTCAAGGAGGTGTCGTTGATTCTGTCCTGGGCCGAGAACAATGTCCCGTGCATTTCAGCAGTTTATATTCCAGGATTGGAGAATCTGGAGGCGGATTCCCTGAGCAGGGGGACCACTCACTGGGCGGAATGGTCCCTCAACAGCGAGGTCTTCCTGTCCCTTTGTCACTGGTGGGGGAGGCCAGACGTGGATCTGTTTGCTTCTCGCCACAATCACAAGCTGCCAGCATTTGTTTCCCTGTCCCAGGATCTCCTGGCTCTGGCGGTGGATGCTCTGTCTCTGTCCTGGCAGGGTCTCGGTCTCCTGTACCTCTTCCCTCCGTTTCCTCTTCTGAGCAAGGTTCTGTGCAAGTTGGTTCAGGAGCGAGTGCCTGCCATTCTGGTGGCCAAGACAGGTGTGGTTCGCCGACGTTGTGCGGCTGGCAGTGGATCAGTACGCTCTACCCTTGGTTCCGAACCTTCTCACTCAAGGACGGCTCTGTTATCCCAATTTACAAACGCTGGCTTTGACGGCCTGGCTGCTGAAACCGCCATCCTGAAGAAGGAAGGTCTGTCTGATTCTGTGGTTCGTACTCTTATCAGTGCTAGGAAGAAGTCCTCCTCCACTATTTACTATAGGACCTGGCGGACCTACATTGACTGGTGTGAGTCTAGGGCCTTTCCCTGTCATGTGTTCTCCATTCCTAGGATCCTGGAGTTCCTGCAACATGGTTTGGATATGGGCTTTCAGCTCAGCACTTTGAAGGGTCACATGTCCGCCTTGGCTGTTTTCTTCCAGAGGTCCTTCGCTCTACATCCTCTGGTCAAGACCTTCTTCCAGGGGGTCACTCAAACCCATGGTACCGGTCTGGGATTTGAATTTGGTTTTGTCCGCCCTTCAGGGTCCTCCTTTTGAACCTGTGCATGAGGCTGCCTTGTCTCTCCTTACCCTGAAGGTTGCCTTTTTGGTGGCTATCACCTCTGTCTGGCGTGTTTCTGAGTTGGCGGCTCTGTCGATTCAGGCCCCCTACTTTGAGAGACACCAGGACAAGGTGGTTTTCCGATTTAAACCAGACTTTTTACCTAAGGTTGTCTCTGCCTTCCATCTCAATCAGGATATTGTGCTTCCTTCTTTGTGCCCTAATCCTGGTAATCCCAAGGAGAGGGCCTTGCACTCTCTGGATGTTGTCAGGAATTTGAAATACTACCTGGTGGCTACTTGTTTGTGGTTCCATCGGGTCCCAAGAAGGGGTTGGCTCCTGCTAAGTCTACTATTAGCAAATGGATTCATCAGGCTATTGTTAGGGCCTATTCTACTAGGGGGAAGGATCCTCCTTTCCGTGTTACTGCTCATTCTACCCGTGCTGTTGGGGCTTCCTGGGCCTTCCAGCACCAGGCTTCTGTTGAACAAGTTTGTAAGGCTGCTACGTGGTCTTCTGTTCATACCTTTTCCAAGTTTTACAAGGTTGATGTTCGGGCCTCAGCGGATGCTGTTTTTGGCCATAAGGTTCTGCAGGCGGCAGTGGTTTAATCGGTTTAATCTGCGCGTTGTTGCCTTTTTTTGGGATCCCCACCCTTTTTTTGTGGACACTGCTATTGGATGTCCCAGATGTTATGAATCATTATCTAGAGCAGGACGTGCTGCATACTTAGAATAATACAATTCTGTGATTACTCACCTTGTAGAATTGGTATTTTAAGTATGCAACACGTCCTGCTCCATCCCACCCTGATTACTTATTCTTGGATCCTCTTTATGGTGATTTGTTACTTGTTAACATGGTTACATTTGTTATTGGCTTCTCCTGGTTCCCTTACTGCTTTGTTATACTGGGGAATTAGTGGGAGGTCCCGGGTATATATGGACCGGGAGGGGCCTCTTTTTGCCATCTCTGCAGTAAAGCGCCCTCTTGTGGACTATATCCCAGATGTTATGAATCATTATCTGGAGCAGGACATGCTGCATACTTATAATACCAATTCTACAAGGTGAGTAATCACAGAATTGTATTTTTGTATTGGAAGGTTAGTATTAGGATATTGCTGATGTTCTTGAAGTATGTATGCTTCACCACATATGTATGTGCTGAAGCGTCCATGAGTGAAGCCTTTTTTAGTACAATACTGTGGTGTGATGAGCTTGAAAGTCATTTGCTATCAGCAAAATTCAGTTTAGTAAATCTAACCAGTAATGCTGAACAATCAGTATAGCAAAAATATAAATAAGTGAAAATACCACGCTCCAAAATCTTAATATAACAATAACTTTAAAAAAAACTTTAAATATCTTGAATATTCCAAGAATCCTAAACACTTAGAATACAGGATCCACGTGCAAACTTAAATCTCACTATTAAGCTAAAATGCAAACAAACAGCTAAGCACAGAGCTAGTGAGGTGTTTGAGTCCTCTTTAACGCCAAGATGAAATTCAATCTATAAATGGTGAAGGCAGATTCCAAGTCCGCAATAAAATTCAATCAATCAAATTCATAACCACCGTGTAGGTACAAATCCTGTGATCCCACCACCAATCAAATGCTCTTACCAGATGGTAATTGAATGCAGGCATATATATTGGGTCTCAAATTTAAATCCCAACAAATGTCAAGTGGTCTCCATGGGTCAGACAATGTATAGTCCCCTCAGATCAAGCATGAAAGGTAAAAGATAATAGATCCATAGTGCAACATTGCTTTTAAAACGATGCTTTTTAATTATTGCGCCAATAAAACACTCACATAAAAACAAGTAAAAGATGCATATCCATATGGCCACAGACCAACTCACGCTGCTTGATCACCTCCGAGTTCAAGAGGTGAAAATGTGTTCCGCCGGCTCCCAACGCGTTTCGTGGCCTCGTGCGACTTTAACCAGGTGAGCCGGCATGGCGGTAACACTTCCTTTATATGCCCGAAAAAGTGAGCGGGGACCTCTACGTCAGGTCCCCCTCCATCCGATCAGAGAGCGCTACATCTGACAATAAAAGCAGACCTCGCAAGCAAATCCACCAAACCATCGCTGGCCGCATACAGCTCCCCGCAGCGAACACAGATTGTCAGTTATTAACCAGCTCACTTCCGAGGGCAGTAGATGTTACTATTATTAGCAGCCCTTTCATTGCCCCTCAAAAGCAATGTTGCACTATGGATCTATTATCTTTTACGTTTCATGCTTGATCTGAGGGGACTATACCTTGTGTGACCCACGGAGACCACTTGACATTTGTTGGGATTTAAATTTGAGACCCAATATATATGCCTGCATTCAATTTCCATCTGGTAAGAGCATTTGATTGGTGGTGGGATCACAGGATTTGTACCTACACGGTGGTTATGAATTTGATTGATTGAATTTTATTGCGGACTTGGAATCTGCCTTCACCATTTATAGATTGAGTTTCATCTGGACGTTAAAGAGGACTCAAACACCTCACTAGCTCTGTGCTTAGCTGTTTAATCAGTTTAGCAACATGAAATCTAGAATTGTATGAATTAGGTGAACCAGTAACATCCCGTGTTGCTCTTTCCACAGATTTTGTTGTGTTTTAGCAATAGTTTATTCTTAATGTTTATCAATGTTCTGTGGTGCTCTAACTGAAATGCCTTGCAGGTACCTGGTGACTGAAGGACAAATCTTCATCATCTTCATCTTTACATTCTTTGCAATGCTGGCCCTCATTCTACATCAGAAGCGTAAGGGCTTACGTCTGGACAGTAATGGCCTCTTCCTACTCCTTTCCTTTTCAGCAACCTTGGTCTTCATTGCTATGTGGATTATATGGCTGTGGAATGATAAAATCCTGCGCAAGAAATACCCCGGAGTGATATATATTCCGGAGCCATGGGCCTTCTATACACTGCACATCAACAGTCTGCATTGAGGGCCAATGGGCTAGTGTCTGTTTCTACTGGAATTTGTTTAGTGGACCAAAATCTGGATTAATTATAGACCCCTTCTTAGTTTTATGTTAGTATAGAAGGGGTGAGTTAAAGGAAGCTGTGTTCTATTTATACCACAACACTGTTTTTTTTAATTGTTTTTCATAAGCTTAAAGGGAAAGTTCTTTTTCCCAGCTTTTCTTTTAATTAAACCTAGATCAGGCATGCCCCTATTTTACTTACCGGCACTCTTGCATTATAGATTACACACCAGGACCCCCCTATGTCTCACCACAGTTACTGCTTCTGACTTGCAGGTGGTGTACAAGGCTCAGCTGGGTTCACATGAAGAATAATGGGCACCTCAGTCTTGCCTCATACTCTGCAATCCTCCCTTGAGGCTGAAAACCAGCATCAGACACTGGGAGCACAATCTGAACCAATGGAGATAGGGGAGTCTTCTCACTGGGGGAGTCTCGTGTCTCTACGACATGCCTAATTTGTGGCTTGATTTAAAAAAAGCTTTGAAAGTGACCTTTCCTTTAAGGAATTAAACAGCACTTTTAGGTTCAGTTCCCCAGCTAGAAGGTGTCTGCTCCAAAGTCCTAAACCCCATACACTCATCATTTTAATTACGTTTCACTTTAATGATAAAGTATTAATGTACTTTAAAAACAATACTTGGCCAGTCCTGCAACCTAACCCTATACACCCACCGTTTAAATGCACCTCACTGGTAATGATACATTCTTAATGCATTTTAAAAGCAATATGAACCTAACAATTACTCAACCACTCTGAAGGCCTCAAACCCATACACCCACCATTTTAATTGCATTTTTAATTGTATTTTTAAAAGAATATAGAATCTTTTTTATTACTTGACCACAATACAGTGGTGGGGGCAACTTAGTGCTGAGAAATGTATAGGGCAATTCAAACAGTTACAGATTGCATAATAATATTTTATTAGCGAACAGTGTTTTAAGAGGTCAATTCTGTGGGATGTTTGCCGAGTTTAATCTTCTTATTCGAAGCATTTTTTAAATCAAATGCCGACTGGTTGGAGCAACCCTTTTATGAAAATGTAACTATCCATGGGGACCACACAGAAAAAAAATGGATAGCAGTTAAACTCTCTGTTCATTAGAAATTAAGGAAAACTTCATTTTGGCTAGTTCTGGTTATAAACAAGAAAAGGAAAAGGCCTTTCCCATACCTCGGTATACTGTACTAAATGAATCTTGACTAACTATGCATGCAGAAGTCTTCCAGCAGAATGGCAGCTAATGCTTTCTAACAGTATTCAATATTTGCAGTGTAAACAGATACATAATATATATATATTTGACAATATAAACTATATTTAATTTTTTGCTTGTACTTGTTTTTTTCTTTTATTATTCTGGCTTATATTTTTAGGACAAAACAAAAAGAAATACACTGGCACTCAAATCCCCACCAGCCTGCAACAAATCCTACAATCTGTCTAAATCTAATAAACAGGGAGGTTTTCGTTGCACACATTTGTAAATGTATGGGAAGCTGCAGGTCCACGTCATGGCACCTCTTTTTCCTGCAACTCCTCCAACTTTGGGACACAAGTCAGAGACCTGAACTTACCTGAGGCTGCCCAGGGCTCCAACCCTTTACTTCTGGTGATTCACATGTGGGGGGTCAACTCCACAACATGCGGCTTAAGGCCCCTCAATATTTATCCACATGCATTCACCACACTGCAACTGGTAAAAGAGAAATGGCAAGCAGCACCATCAATTTTTAGCTGCACTGGGCGGTGCACACTGGGCTAGGCAATTAGTTACAGACAAAACAAAAAGGAGTACCCCGGCACTCAGTTTCCTATTTTTAGGAACCAAAATGACTAGTCCATAAAAGAGTCACTTCCTACTCTCCACGTTAGCAGCACGAAGCTTGTGAAGAAAGTCACAACACTAGAGATGTCCAACATAGGTTGGAAGAGCATGACAAAGTACCATCCGAGTATTCTATTTCCACATACTTGGACCTAGTTGAGTATATGTTGTACCACTTTCCAGTAGCTGTGGGATGCACAGTAGTCAGCATGGCTTTAGATACCTATGACAATCTACCAAGACCATATTGAGTAACTCCCAGCCCAACTAGCTGCTGCCCATGCTAGACGTAAGGGTTGATTCAGCACCGTATTTTTTTACTTTTGTGAGCAAACACTTTTTCTCTTGAGTTTTTTCCTCGATGCAATTCCGCATCGTATTTAGTTGTGCAAACCCAGCCCCTATGCTTTGTGTGTCAGCTGGTAGCCTCAAGAAGGGGGGGTATCATATTCAGTGTGCTAACTCTTAGCTATTTGGCTATGCCTGATCAAATCATTTAAGACAGCTGCTTAAGAGTTTGTCCCCCAATTCTAATAAAATGCAGTGAAGGCTGAAAACACCCTTTTTTAGTAAAAAAAAATCTCTATATACAATATCTGCTTCTGTATCTGCAAATTCCAAACAGACAAAATAAAAACAGCTACCTAACATGTTTCCTCATTACTGTGACTTCATCAGGGGCAGCAATCGGTAATACATCCTGATGCAGTTGTTTCTGTTATGTCATACTATATTTAAAGCAGAACAAAACCCTTTGATTTCCACTTTCCTGGGTTTTGTTCCGTTCTCCGCTGTGTGAAAGCCCCAAACAACGCACCTCTTCCACGTTCCAATGGCACATGCGCAGGCGCTTAGCCAATGAGGGCTGTTTGCTCTGTTTACCTCTTTTGGCAAACTGCTCTCATTGACTTTAATGGGGAGCATGTGCTGCCGTCCCAACCTATCTGAATAGCTGCGGCGGCAGTGTGCACACGACACTGTGGATGCAGCAGTGTGCTCCTCATTGAAAACAATCAGAGCTGCCTGCTGAATGACGTAGTCATAGTAGTTCTATATTGCAGTATCAGAGACAAATTCTATATGTTTCTATATTGCAGTATCTGAGGCAACATTATATTCCTAATATCTGCTTTCAACAATAGACTACACAATTGGGTCGATTCAAAGAAACATGTAACAGCTTTGATTTTGGTGCCGATCATCCTATTTTTCCCGTACGCTCGTGCGTTCGTATGAACTTGCGAGTGATTCTATAAGCTAATACGTTTCTATCCTAAAATGTCCGTCCGTTCGTATGGCAGTTCGGGAATCAGACCTATGTCAGTTTCCATCCTGAATTTTCCGTTTCATTTCTCAGGTTGCAACATTGGTTTTGCCCTTTTTCCTTTTTTGTCTGGACGTAAATCCTTCTGATCTTGCGGCTGCGCACTACAAACTTACCTCATTAAAGTGCATTCTAAATATTTGGTCTTTTATTTTTCTTTATTTCATTCATTTTGTAGTAACCAACCATTAATGAATGCATTTGCATAAGTAAATCTTACTTTGTTTAATTTTTAGTTAACTTGCATTTTTTACTTGTGGATTTAATTTTAATATTTTGCCTTCAAATGGTACAACTTAAAATGTTGGGTGTGGTTACCCACACCCTCTACATACAGATTGCTCTCAAAAATTAAAAAACACCCAGCAACTTCTGCATGTTATGAGTCTAGAAACAGCCAAGATGGCGGCTCAGGTATTCTCGGGCAGCCTGCAAACAGAAAGGGCCTTGTGACTGTGTTGCTCTGCATTCTTTGATTTCTGACCTTTCCGTGCCCCCAGCTCTGCTGTGTCTGTGCAAAATACAGCAGTAACCCACATCCTGCACTTTATCCCGCTCTCCTCTCCTCAGTAAGTGTGATGCATCTGACCAAAGATGTGCTTAAATAATTAAACAAAGCAAAGGTAAACAACTACACCAATAAATTCAAATTAAAAATATTATTCTAGTACATCAATTTAAAAATAAATAACAAAGGACATAAGTTTCTTTAAATAACGCAAATATATGGATGTATTGCAAAATAAAGGTTTACATGCAAAGGACTAATTAAGGTCCACATTAAAATGCTTTTATAAGGCATACATGAATCAGGTATGCATTGCCATACAATTTATGGCCTCGGCCATGCTGATACATGCAGTTCATTGGAGCTCAAGACGCGCAGACTCCTCCACATAGCCAAAAAACCTGTTCAAGAACAGCAATCCGACTGCTAAAAGGTGTCGGCAGTGGCTTTCTTTTAAAACGTATTTAGAGGTTTGAAAACTGCTCTCTGAATTACACGTAAACACATCCGATTATCCTAAGTTTTAGGTTTTGATCCTAAGTTTTAGGTTTTGATCCTAAGTTTTAGGTTTTGATCCTACAATTTAGGAACGAACTTGCGATGATCGTAAGAGCATATACGCATTCGTACGTAGGCTCGTGCGAGTCGGAAATGGCCAAAAAAACAGGAAAAAATGACTAACACCCACCCAAACTTACGATTCTCGATCCGAATGTATCTTAAAACCAAGGAATCCAGGTAAGGAACCTAAAAAAAACATATGTAACATTATAATTTCAAAGACCCTTTTCAGCTTTGATTCACTTAATGATAAAGGCCACTTCATACTGTCCTAGGAATGCACAAAACATGATTACCGATTATAAAAAGTGCACACTGAATAAAGTCTGCATTCTGTTCCACTAATCTGTTATTCTAGTACCATCTTCCGGACAAAAAGGATATGGCAAACTATAATCGCGATAGTACCAGAAATGTATTGCAAATTATGCTGATAATAATAATTGATGATACAAAGCTAGTCGGAGGGAAGATCAGGATCATGGTTAAAAAAGTACCATTTTCTATATACAACATTGTACACTGTAAAAAATATTTTATTGAATCCTAAAATATGTCACTTTTCAATGTTGGCAATGCATTTGCATGTCAGTCTCACTGCTCTGGAACATCCTATGATAAGAGATTAAAAGCAAGTCCTTTTGTACAGATAGTCCTGTTGTCCCAATTACCGAATTGTATGGTTTGAAACACTGCGATACAGCTGGAAAAACTTCCTGAGGATATTAACAGGTTCCCAGCAGTGAGCTGTTCAGGATAGTTTATGACCATGGTAGGTAGAACCTATATACTTTATGTTACATCCAAAAGTGGTTATATATGCACATGAAGAGTTAAGTACCAAAGAATAGTTACCCCAAAGGGTAAATTAACCGGGTTCTGACTGCAACCCACACAAATCCAAAAATATCAAGAAAGCATGTTGATATACCAGAGTTGCTATTTAAATGCCAATAAAAAGTGTATTAATGATCACAGATTATTATGACAATACATGGGTATGGCTTCACAAGATTTTAACTGGATAAAGAATTGTACACCATATAGATGTGTAATGATACACTGCAGCCACCAGAGGTCGCCCTCCTTCTCAGTTCATAGTAATTGGTGATGCATACAGACATTTACCAGTACAATCAGTTTGTAGCAAGTAAAATATAGTAATTGTAGCATGTGAGCCTCAGGGTTAGGCTTAACTGTATATACCCTTATACATACCCATAGTAAAGGATTAAAAAAACAAATTGGCATCTCCAGTTCTACTTAAAGCAGACAAAATAAAAAAAAAGTAATTTCAGTAAGTTGCACCCCTGAAGCCCCATTCTAGCAATCAGTGACATAAACTATTTGAGAGGGCTTAACTCCATGCAGATGTTATGGAATAGCAGACAGGCTGCATAACTGCATGGGAGCTGCCATCTTGCCACATACATGAGTCCAGCTGATATAAAAACACAATCCCGCAGTAAAAATTGCCTCACATATCGGTGCAATTCTCCTTTTTCCTATTTCTAGTAGAACACCATCAGCTGTGATGACTCTGCTGCACAGCTGACATAATTGTATAATTTTAGAAGATACATATTGTTTACACTAACTGAACTGTGTGCGGTAAATCCAGAGTCCGCAGTAAACAGTAATAAAGAAACATTGTTTCATCTTTCCCTTCACACACACACACTCTCTCTAGCAGGTGGTTATTCAGTGTGTATGTGTTTATATAACATAATACAAAAGCTGTCTGCGTTTCTGAGCATTTATCTCTCAGTTTGGTGTGGGCTGATGCTGTCACAGCTCTCCCCTCATGATTATGTGTGTGACAAGATGGGCACTCCCATGCAGTTCTGCAGCAAAAAATCAGCCTGTTATTCCAGGACATCTGAATGGAGTTAAGCTCTGTCAAATAGTTTTTGCCAGGGGGGGCTTTAGTGGAGCAATTTACTAAACTTTCTTTTTTTTACTTTTGGTCCGCTTTAAAGTCATATTTCAGGCAAAGGTAATTGTTACACCATTGTTTTGGGCTATGTTTGGCACTGTCCTAAACTGTTTTCCATTTTTTATTTTGAAGTAGAAATGGCCTAGATATTGAGGATTACATTTTCATATTATGATTTCTCTTCTGAAGCAAGTGGGCGTGGCCCTTGGCTGTGTGATGCTGCATAATAATCAGCATAATGGGCGGGGTCTGTAAGATTCCCAGACCTTGCATCAAACACCCTGGCTGTGCTTCTCCCCCATGTTGCTAGACATTGGACCCCAGATCAGCAATTCCACAGATGGCCGCAATCCCAATCACACATGTATGCAGACTTCAAACGCATATGCACGCACTCCCAAAGTACATCCTAAACGAGCATGCGTGCACTTTCAAATGCACATGCACGCATTTCCAAATGCACATGTGCTGACTCCTAGATCAGTAGGTGGGTAGTTAAGTTAGGTAGCTGGGTCAGTGCGCAAATAGGTGGGTAGGTATATGGGTGGGCAAGTAGGTGGGTAGGTTGGTGAGTAAGTTAGTGGGTAGGTAGTCAAAGGGGGGCTGGGAAGCTGTCAGCAACCCCCAGTCCCCCCCCCAGCACCTTTAGCAGCAGGGGAAGGCAGTGGAGGTGCGTGTAGTCCCCCACCATGCCAACTGACAGGTTTCGGTCTCTGGCGGTGGCTCTGCTGCTCTCCCTCCAAGCACCGGCCAGGAGGAGGGAGGGGGACTCTGCTGCTCTCGCTCCTGGAACTGACCAAGAGGAGAGAAGAGGAAGGGGGCGCAGAGGATGAAGGGGGGAGCGCTTATCTTGCTCTTGGCATTGTCCAGGAGGACGGAATGGAGGGGCACTTCCTCACTGTGGCAGCGTCCGGTGCTGTTGCTGTCCCCACTCTCTGATGCCTTCTCAGCGCATCTCACATAGGCATCAGAGAGTGGGGACAACAACCAACAGTGCCGAACACAGCCATTGTGAGTAGTAGCCCCAGAGGTAGAAGTCCCATTAGGCATACAAAAATGTACATTCCTGTGCTTCTAATCCACTGGCCTGCGGCTCCTGCAGCAGCACGTCTCCCGTTGGCACATACCCTTACACGCACATGTTCCTGGCTTCCATTGAAAACAATGGACACTGACCAGTATCACCAGCCACATCCAACCACGGCCTGGAACCAGCGCGCCGGGAACTTGTGTGGCGGCAGGCATCGGTGAGATATGTGGGTTTGTGTGTGTATTAAGTCAGTCTGAGATGGGCTGCTGCTGGAGCCAAAGAACAGTGGCATGGGAGCACTGGGAATGTAAGTTTTTTTGGGGTGGCCTGCCTCAAACTGCCTGTAATTGGGATGCCACACACTGCCTATAAATGGGATCCCTCACACTGCCTGGAATTGGGATGTCACACACTGCCTGGAATTGGGATGACGCTCACTGCCTGTAATGTGTGGTCTGTAATGGGGTGATTGGGGGGATTCTGCACACTGTAATGGGGTGATTGGGAGCGGGATTTTAGCACTCCATTTGGTTCAGAATATTTTTTTCTTAAAATCCTGGGTGCATTTAATGGGGCAAAAACGGTAAGTAAGAAAACATTTTTGCTACGAGATATAGGGTGCAGCCCTGCCTGGCCTGATGGATTAAAGAGGGGCATAGCCTCCATTTTGTCTATGTTGATAGAAAATCCTGATATCAAGCCAAGCTGATAAATGAGTTCAAGAAATTTGGGGATAGCTCTCTTGGGCTAGAAACGTATAATAAAATGTTGTCTGCAAAAGCATATTAGAATGAGCTAGTTCTAATGCCTTTTAAAACCAACAGCTCCTCGAGGGATCTTCACAGGGGGTCAAGGATGATGTTCAAAAGGAGAAGAGAAAAGTGCATCCCTGTCGGGGAGCCTGGGATATTCGGAGGTCCTGTGGCAGTAGTCTATTAGTCAATCATTTGTTACTGTGTTATATATACTGTATGTATTTGATGTAGTTAATGAATGGTTCTTCAAAGCACTTTGTTTCTAAGGCCTTGAACAACCACTCCCAGTTCATCTTATGAAAAGTCTTCTCGGGGCCTGGACACAGAAGTGTGTTGTTGGGGTGGAGGAGACCATGGCCACTGTTATGGCAGAGCAAATACCTATTGAGTGTTTTTCCTCTCACAAAGCCCATATGGTGTGGTTAAAAGTGAGCGCAGTTGTTTTTTAAAGGATTTTATAGTCTTTATTTGGTTTCGGGGTCGTAACTGCTACTGGAGTAGAAATAATTTTATAGAATTCAGCTGGCAGCTCACCAGGGCCCGGAGTTTTTTTATCCGATAGATTATTGATTGTGTTTTGAACTTCCTGTACTGTGATCAGGGCATTTAAGGTCTGCATTTAGGAGTTGAATAATTTAGATAGATTTAGTTTGTATAGAATGATGTCCAAAGTAAGTGGTTGGTTGCTTGTTTGAGCTGTGTCGAGTTTCAAGAGAGCTTTGCTATTTTGTGCAAATTCCAGTGAGTGGATATTTTATCAACAATTGACGGTTTCTGGGAGAATACTTTCTGGCAAAAGGGGAGCCTGCTTTGTTACCCCAATAAAAAAGTGTATTTTGGGTTGGTATTTTTGAGATGCAGGTTGCAAAAAGTCAAACTTCAGGACCTTTTTGATTCATAAAGTGAGCACGGGTTCTCTGGATCCACTAGTTTTAAGAACTGGGTCAGATTTTTAGAGCCTTATGTTGCTCTTGAACCCACATAACAGTTTGAGTTGTAAATGTCCCCTTGCTGGTAAGATATAAAATGTTTATTTTGGCACAGTGCTGATGATGCAGGTAATTAGATTGATATGGTATTTTATCGATCTATGACCAATATTATAGATGCTATTAGAGGAGAACTATATTCCAATAGGGTCAATTCAAACAGGCAACAGCAGTCCCTGAGCTAGTTGGCAGAAATAGAGCTCTCCAATATTCTGCTTCTCTCCCCAATAGTTGGGTGTAAATTGAGACTGACTTCTTAAAGTATCAGGTACAGGTAAACATTTTGTATGCTATAGTTAGAAACCCCACTGAAATGCAGGTTGCACAACACCCCAAAGCAGAACAAAGTCAAACTTGCTTCACCAAAACGCATGACCCTCATTATGGGACACAACAAGACTTCAACCGGACCAACAGCCTGGCACAGTTGGAAAAGAAAGGTAGCTTCCATTTTGGAGCTTCCACTCCCAACTGACATAACTGATAATGCACAGTAACAGGAAGCCCGGCAGCACTTCCTGTTTGCAGGTGGCTTGCAAATAAACCGCCATCTTGTTTTTAAAATTGACCCCAGCAGGAGATAGAAAAAGGTAAGTAAATCTAAATTGCCCTGAAGAGAGATGTACCGGTATATGAGCTCTGTTTGTTGTGTTGTGTTTAAAGTGGACCAACACCCAGGATTTTCACTATTCTGGGTTTTGGTCCACTTCTGCGGGGCACCCCGATCGGGGGTGCCCCGCTGCGTGAAACCCCCCAGATCGCCCTAAAAAACTCACCTCACCCCGCTCCTACGCGAGCGGTCATCCAATCAGAGTGCTCAGAGCCGCTGTGGTATTCACGGACAAGCGACGGACAGCGGCTCTGAGCATGCTGGAGGCCGCATCTCGCGCTTCCCTCTAACAGGGAGCGCGCCCAAGCCACCCATTCACAAACGGCGAGATGCAGCCGCGGCTCGCGTATGCGCCGTTGGAAAGGTAAGGTAAGGTTTCTGGGCGTCCTGCGGGGTTTCACACAGCGGGGCATCCCGATTTCGGATGCCCCACGGGGAGGGATCTGATCTATAAGATGCCCGGGCTGATCACCCCTGGGTGTTGGTCCACTTTAAGTCATTTTTGACTGTTGTTTCGCTTTAAATAGTACTGTAAAGTCACTGAATGGTGACGGCAGAAAACCAACATCACTGAGGACTCAGGTAGGTCCTTTCATCTGCTAAACAGCCATTTCTATTTGCACAGGCCCTAAATCCTAAACTACTGTTTATCACCTTCAGCCCTCTTCTCAGGTCATCACCTCCTTTTCTTTAGATTTGCAAGTAAGTATTGAAGGTTAGGGCCTTCGTTTCTGCTATATCCAGTTATCAATGTGTTATTGTTTCTCACTTTACAAATACACAATAATAATTAAAGAAGAACGCCTTTCATAACACAAAATTCTACCCACATCTAACTAACCATGAAAATACAGGCGGAAGATTTGCAGTAGAAAGAACCATTCTCCCTCTCAGCATCATGAAAGCACAGGAGATGATATTTTCCAGCATCCCTGACACAGTCTTTTGGCTGATGTGTATATAGAAGATGTAATCCTGCATCTGTACAGCGTGAAAGGAAAAAAAGATGCTTACGCCAAGAAGAGTGGATTCCTCAACAGTGTCAAGGCGGGGAGGTATTCCTAGGCCTTGTGTTCTCATCTATGGCTTTAGTCCAGTGGAGTTAAGTGAAAGCTTAATGACAACAAAGTCTGTCACCTATAAAAATAAAATACTGTATAAATACAATTCTCAGAGCTATAATCAGGTCTGATCTTCTACACGCATGTGTATGGGCTTTCTATAATATGTTATTTTTTTATTCTCTTAGTCTAACTGTTGTTCTTTTAGACTTCAGGGACATCAAAGTGGAACAAAACCCAGGAATTTGACTTTGTTCTGTACCCCTTGGACATTCCCAATTGGTTTGTCCTGCTGTGTGAACTCCCCCCCCCCAGTGGGCGACAGTAATAGCTCACCTTTCCTTGGTCCAACGATGCATGCACATGCTCTCCTCCAACAAAAGCCATTTGCTGTGACTATGTCACTGAATTCAATGGGGAGTGCAAGCTGCCACATACCCCACATCCCCAGCAGCATGCGGGCTCCCACCCAAGCCTATCTGAATAGGAGCGCACACACAGCCCAGGGATGCGGCAGCTTTCACTCCCCAATGACAACAATGAGAGGCGTTTGCCGAATGACATATGCACGGCAAACGACTCTCATTGGACGAAAGCCTGTGCATGCGGAGTTGGACTGATTACTGGTGCCCTGGGGGGGTTCACACAGTGTGGCATCCGCCCTTCGAGGTTCGCTGGCGCCATTTTGTTGAGCTTCACACGCGCGCGTGGTGGCGGTCTCCTCCTCCTCCACTTGATCTGTAAGTGCCCTCGCGGGCGACTCCCTCTCTGTATGTTCTGTCCAGCTGCGCATGGCCCTGACATCTCTTTCCCATTTATGTCTTTCAGACGCTGAGTTCCCGGTGGCTTCTCCCGGCCTCATATATAATCATATATATATACATATAAGGATATTAGCAGGCCTTCCTACAATTCTCCCACATTAATCAGGGGGTTGTTGGGGCATCCAGGGTTGCTTATTGCATAAATCCCCACCGACATATTGTGTTTAGACAATCACCATATGGAGGCATCTCAGGATTGTGTTACCGGGGTCCCTCTGGAACAAGACCGGCTGTGTGTAGCGTGTGGTCTCCCCCATGCTGAGGCTGACGGGGCATGGGTCTGCGCGCCATGTGCCGAGCAGACGCTGGACCTGCGAGCCGCGCTGGTGGCTGCGCCTTGCTCTCTCTCCCCTCTCCCTCCTGCCTCGTTCTGGTGGCTTTAGGAGGTAGCTCCTCCGGATACGGGACAGTGTTTGCTGGGTGGTCCTTCCCTCAGTCGGTCAGGAGGACTCCGGTCTCCTGTTTTTCTTCAGGTATGGGTGCAGGCTTTCCTGGCCTGTTAGGTCTGGCTTCCTTGCCAGAACGCCCTTAACATATAGAGACTGGGGCCTCTACGCCAGTGGCTCCTCATTTCCCTTGAGGATAAGGGAAGTCTATCATTCTAACCCTTCGGGGGTTTGGCATCTGTATCCATAGGCATTTAGGCTTGGCGCCTCTGAATGGGCAGTTGGCACCCTATATACCAGGGGTCCTCTGGCCGCCCGTGGAGGGCTGAGATGTTTATTATGACTACAAGGTGTCTTCTGGACACTGAGCCCACTACAGCTGGGTATTGGCGGTTATAGCCGCCGTTTGTGGCAGTGGCTGGTTCCCTTGTTGCGTTTCATGTGCCTGCTAGGCTCAGGAGGGGTGTGATGTCTCACATGAAACCAGGTGGTAGCTACCAAGGGACCTCTCAGGTCCTCCTTCTTACTCACAAGAGGGAGTCGTTTGGATGGACCTTAGTGGACTCAGGTCCTACTCCATTCCATCCTCCACTTTCCCAGGATTGCATATGGATCCGGCTCCAGCTAGTACCCTCTTCTTGACTATAAGGGATTTTCTGGGTCAAGATCTGGCCTTTCTTCCTGTCAAGTTATTATCCCCAGGCAGAATTGCACCAGGCATGGCCGTTGGTGGCTGCTCGGCTGTTATCCCTTATTCTCTGTGCCCTTGGGCTCTGAGGCACTTTAGGTATTAGTCCTGGATAGGGGTTCAGCACCCTGGATCTAGGTCTGTGTATCTTCCTTCGAGTGGAGGCGATTACTCTTCCGCGGGTTTCTTCAAGGGATCCGTCAGGGATCATCCCCTACCTTCTTGTGTCTCCCTGTTGGTGGTCACCATGGTGCCAAATCTTGCAGGATGACAGGGGGGCTTGTTCCTTCTTAAATCCCCTGCGGTTCTTAGGTGGGGACCTTAATGGGTCCAATTACCTATTGTTTTTGTTGTCTCAACGAGCTCTCGGTGGGTTCTATCTTGCTGGGCTACTCCCTTCGGGAACTGCCCATTTGGGGACTCTTGGTCTGGTAGGACGGTGGCCTGTCCCTTGTTCCCTGTGAAAGTCCTGGACTAACTCTATTCCAGGGAAGCTCCGATTCTGATCTATGTGGGAATCATCATTCCTTGCGTTTTTATAGATATTAGCCCCGATATAGATATTAGGAGGTTCTCTATTGTTCCATTGAGTTCATACTAGTATGGACCTGTTGGACTCCATCATTATCACAGGGTTCTATTGGCCTAGATTGGTCTAACCTTTAAGTTTAGGTTAGTAGTTCTGGCTAGACATTATACCTGTACTGTCTTATTTTCTTCACCCTGCTAGGCGAAGGTTTGCGCAAGATCGCTGGCGGCGAGGAAAACCGCTATGCTGGAGGCCTGGGTGGCCCAGTGGGGTGTGGTCCGCAGAGGCTTCTGCTGAGGACAGTGGGCCTGTATGCTCTCTCATGAGGTTTATTTTGCATAGTCAGGCATTAGGCCCGTTGGAGATGACTCATCTCTGGGTGTCTTGTTCTCTTGGAGAGCTAGGACCTAGCTCCTCCTCTTCGTCTTCCTCCTTCTGCCACTCTGTGTCAGGGTATGTGGTACCCATATTGCCTTGCTGGGCCTAAGCTCTCTCCCTTGTTGGACGTTCTCTGTTCCCGGGGTCTAGGGTTCTAACAGAATTGTTGGTGTTGGCTCCCCAACTTAGTTCTGTGAAGGTTTCAGGGCTCACCCTGTTCGTCTATTGCAGAAGTATGATCCAATCTTCTGTGTGGAGCATTCATCAGGGGTTGCTCAGGTGCATTCCTTGGGAAATTCCTGGTTCCCCTTTGGGGGGATTACTTATACTGACGCCCTGCTAAGGGTTCCCTTGGGTCTTATTCAGGTTCTTGTCTGACTCGTTCCTTCCATCTTATCGCTCTTCTGGGCGGTTGTTCCAGTCAGAAGTGTGCCATAAAGGATGGCTCTGTGGGCGGTTCTAGTCATTCTATATATATATACATCGTTATATATCTGTACACCATGAGGTGAGAGTGCCGCCTTACGCCGTTCTGGGCTTCAGGTGATGTTTTTATTCTCCTTATCCCAGATTCTCTGGACTATTGGCTTGTTGCTATGAGATAGAGGGATCTGTATCTCTCTACAGGTGTTGGAGAGCTTCCTGAACGGTCTTTGGTCCCAGTAGGGATTTTGCCTTTGGGGCCTTTTGGTGTCCCCTTCTTGAAGTACCAGATCTGATTACCTCCACGGGTGAGGTGACCTTTGGATTGGTCCTACTCGGTTGGTTTTGACCTTCTGAGCCTAGAGTATACTTTCGGCTTCTGCTGAGTATTGTTGTCAGTATTCCCTGTTGGGGAGAGTTCGTAGTTGCCATGGCTGCTCTCTTACAGTAGCATGGTTAGGCTGTTTCTTCTGGCCTATTCTATCACGAGAAGATTCTCCTTCTCTATTGTTTGTTGTTCTTTTACTACTTGTGCTTGGCTTGGGCCTCTTAGCACTAAGTTCTGGCGAGCTAGCTGGCTAGTCCGCTGCTTGGGTTCAGTTCTCCCTTTACAAGGTTCAAAGGTTGAGGTTAGAGCATTGCTCTCGTTGCTCTTGGTAGCATGGTTGCGGGTGACAGCGCTTTACTGTTGGCTGTGCCCTTCTCATGGGGATCCCACCCTATTTTATGGACACTGCTATTGGATGTCCCACATGTTATTACTATATCTGGAGCAGGACGTGCTGTATGCTTAGAATAATACAACTCTGTGAAGTACTCACCTGTAGAGTTGATATTATATGCATACAGCACGTCCTGCTCCACCACACCCTGGTTTCACTTGTTCTGGATCCCCTGTATGGTGATTGTTATCAATTGATATTATTGCCAGTTTTCTGGGTGGTTTGTTTCTCCCGGCTTCTCTTCTCACTGCTTTTCAATGCTGGGGATTTGTGGGAGGTCCCTCGGTATATGTAGGGCCAGGAGGAGCTTGTTTTCTACATGTCTGCAGTGCACGACGCCCAAGGCGGAGGATTACCCACATGTTAATACTATATCTGGAGCAGGACGTGCTGTATGCGTATAATATCAACTCTACAGGTGAGTACTTCACAGAGTTGTATTTTTCCTCAGCATTTAACTCATACATGCAGTGAGTCAAACATGAGCAGTGAGTACACACATGCCTGGAGCGGCGGGCTGCACTAACCATGGCAACATGAAGCAGTTGGGGGTTATGTGTCTTGCTAAAAGTGGACCAACACCCAGGGGGGATCTATAAGATTCCCGGGCCGATCAGATCCCTCCCCGCGGGGCATCCGAAATCAGCATGCCCCGCTGTGTGAAACCCCGCAGGACGCCCAGAAACCTTACCTTATCCCCGTTCCAACGGCGCATGCACGAGCCGCGGCCGCATCTCGCGCTTCCCTCTAGCAGGGCGCGCACCTGCGCCGGCCGTTTGTGAATGGCCGGCGTGGGCGTGCTCCCTGTTAGAGGGAAGCGCGAGATGCGGCCTCCAGCGTGCTCAGAGCCGCTGTGGTTGTCCGTCGCTTGTCCGTACATACCACAGCGGCTCTGAGCGCTCTGCTTGGACGAGCGCTCTGATTGGACGAGCGCTCTGATTGGACGAGCGCTCGTGTAGGCGCGGGGTGAGGTGAGTTTTTTAGGGCGATCGGGGGTGCCCCGCGGAAGTGGACCAAAACCCAGGATAGTGAAAATCCTGGGTGTTGGTCCACTTTAAAGTGGACTAAAATGCACACTGATCGCCCCATTCACTTACCTTGTTTCCTGGTCCAACTGCGCATTTTGGTCCACTTTAAAGTGTCAGATTCCTGGGTTTTGGTCCTTGCCCCCTTGTGTGAAACCCCCAGGTCACTCGAACAAATTCACCTCTTCCCGGACCTACAGCGCATGCATTTCAAATGCCTGGTGCGGGCACGCGCCCTGCTAAAGGGATATCAGCGATGCGTCCGTGGCTCATGCGTGCTCTGTTGGACTGGGAAAGAAGGTGAGTTGCTGGGCGACCTGGGGGATTTCACACAGTGGGGCATCCAGGGGGAGGGAATCAAGCAGCCTTGGAATCTTATACATTTACGGACCGATTGCCGTGGATGTTGGTCCACTTTAAGAGCACTTCAGTCATGCCCTAGCCAGGAATCATACCAGCAACCCTCCACTTCATAATATGGCAGGCTGACACTTCCCCTCTCTTAGTGATGAGCTAGAATGGAGCCCTCTATGCTGTCACTCCAATACAATGCGCACAACGTGCTTCCCCCACTCAGGCCTTCCACTAATAATAAAGAAAAAAGAAAATATAAAAGCTTAGATTAGAACATTGCCATATGTAGCCCTGCAAGACGGGAATAATTGAGCGTGTCTGGACCATGACCTTAAAGCGGACCAACACAACAAACAGTGCTCATATGCATCTTTCACCAGGGCAATTTAGATTGCTGCACATAAAAATTGACCATTTTCTAAGTCTTGCTGTGGTAAATTTGAAACAAGATGGTGGCTCATGCATTTGCTGGTCATCTGCAAACAGATGCTGGGAGAGGAAGCTCCAAAATGGCCGCTACCTTTCTTTTCCAACTGTGCCAGGCTGTTGGTCTGGTTTAAAGTGATCCTATACCCAGAAAAGAAGTTTATGTCATCACCTTCTATCCGCAGCCCAGAGGGTGGCAGGTTCCATTCCCGACTGAGACATGACTGAAGTGCTCTTGAGCAAGGCACCTAGCCCCCCAACTGCTCCCCGGGTGCCATGGTTAGGGCAGCCCACAGCTCCAGGCATGTGTGCACTAACTGCTTTTGTGTGACTCACTGGTTCCAGCCAAGAGCAGTGAGCCTCTCTGGAATTTCTCCCATGAGACTAACATGTCACTGGAGGGAAGAGGTGTGCAGGGTGGGCATCCTGAGGAAACCCCCTCCATACCCCCCTAACCAGTGACATAGTTGGTTATGTGGGAGATCCTCCTCTTAGGTATAAAAGCATTCTTCCTGACATAAACTTCCTTTCTAGGTTTAGGATCACTTTAAAGTCCCTGTCCAGGCAACACACTAACTGCCTCCCACTGTATCCTTGGTAACGGTGTAAACTAAGCCATTTCTAAGCATCTCAAAATCTCTTGATTATATGTAAGTGTTATATATTCTAAACAAAGCTGCTAGCTTGACTTTCACTTCTGGGACATGGCTGAGCTGGGCATGTCATTGTGCAGGTTTATGCATGCTCTGCTATGATCAGGGACAGCTGTGTGACCACTTTGACTTGCCCTGAGAGCTCTAAAGGATTAGAGAACCCCCACTTTTCTGCATGGTCATGGAGGAATGAATTTCAAAGGAAGGGCAAACTTTGGAGCTTTGCTGTGGCTTTTACCTGGTGCTGCAGGGAATATAGGAGGCACAAGGCATAAGGTGTGCTGCTTGCTGCCTTATTAATGCATAGAAACATAGAAGGTTGACGGCAGAAGGAGACCATACGGTCCATCTAGTCTGTCCTTATGTGTATACTGTATGTACTCTTTATCTTAGGATAGATGAGTTCTTATCCCAGGCATGTTTAAATTCAGTGACTGTTGATTTTTCAACTACCTCTGCTGGAAGTTTGTTCCAAGCATCTACTACTCTTTCTGTAAAATAATATGCCATTGGGTTTACAGTCCCTTTAATGATTTTAAACACACATGAGAAAAAGAGGTCGTGTGCGACATATAAATACTTCATGGGGTCAGAGTGTAGAGTGACAGCTGTATGATGGGGGATCATATGACCCTGCAGAAGCGGTGCCCTGTGCTTGCTGCTGGAATCGGAGCAGGAGTTGCCATGGCGATGGAATCGTTACAATCAGGCCGGATGTCCCAGGTCTTCCTGTGTGGACTTCAGCACCTGAAACAAAGCAGGAACTAGCTGCAGCTCTAAGTGCTGACAATGGTAAGTTACTGAATATATAGAATTAGCAATGGAAAATATCATCCTAAAGCACTTTTATCAGAGCTCCGTGTCTGGCATTGGCAGAACATTAATGGTCATGTTTCTCTATAGACTAAGTTCCTGTCCCAGGATGACATTCAGAGTAAGTAAACCTATAATATCATATGTTCCAGAAAGTCTCTGTAGAGTGTGTTTATGGAATGTTTTCATATATTATAGATATTATTATTTGCTATGCATTATTTTTATTGTATTTATTATATGTACAGTACTACAAAAATATACATTGCACAGGGGTGTAGCTAGGGGGGAGCAGGGGGGCACTTGCCCCAGGTGCAGGTCAGGGGGGCCAAAGTGGGCCTGAGAACAGATGGGAGATGCCATTTTAAATCTTTGCCCCAGGTATCAGCAAGCCTAGCTACTCCTCTGCATTGTGATATGATTGTAACATTGGTAATGGCTATACCAGACATTTCCATGTAAGGCTACAGGATGTTCTGTAAGGGTGGAGGTCTGGTCTTTTCTCCTCCTGTCGCGTGTGTGATGGGGAACAGGAAGCCACAGCAAACACAGCGGGAGGGGGTGTTAAAGTGGATGTACAGTGTTGGGTAAATCTCCGCCCTGCTTCCCTCCCCTGGCACTGAGAAAGACAGGAGAGGGGGTTATGACAAAAATAACAGATTATCTCCCATGCTGTCTGTTCCTCTTGTGATTCCTGGAGAGGCAGCACCCTACACTCATAGCCCCACCCACCTATTCAATTTAAAGAGCAGGCTGCAGCACACACAGAGCAGGGAATGGCGCTGGGGGTAACTTGACACTGGACATCCGCTTTAAGTGCCGCAGGGTTTGCCACCTAGTGTAGGTCTGCATTAAACTGTAAAGATCCCCTCCACCAAAGCCTGAACCTTACCCTTTTCTAGCAGAAGTACATACAACGGAGGACAGGAAACAGCTGCCCAGGTGCAGCAGCTGCATCTTCCCCGATAGAAGATGTGCATTGCTACAGGGTTCAGCTGTTTGCTGGCCCCCCATCATACAGGGCTTCTTGAGAAAGGGTCTTCAAAATTCGGGGTTCATGAGCAGGGTCCATGTAGACTTGAGTCTTAAAGGAGCCACAGCACTCAACCCTGTTAGCTTGCAGGCCAGCCTATAATCTGTCTCTAAACTTGGTTAAAAACAGAGGACTCGGTCACACACATCTGCAGAAGTATGCTTAAGCTGCACCACCAGCGCCAAGGTGGCCCTGTGGGGTGCAATCCTAACTCTAATCTCTGAGAGCCCATCTGGGACATACAGTGCAATAGATACATTGGGAGCAGGCTTACCTGAGGTTGCCCTAAACCTCTCAAGTGCAAGCCATGGGGTGGAAGGGTCAAAGACCTTGCAATACAGCCTAGACCCCACACACCATGTGCTTGCACAAATTCAAAAGAAACAAAAGGGGGGATGGCAGCCGCTCAGACCATATTATAGCTAACCTGGGAGGTGCACGTTAGCAGGGCGATAAGGTTACTAAAGACTTAAAGGAGCCACAGCACTCAACCCTATTAGCTTGCAGACCAACCTACAATCTGTCTCTAAACTTGAACCATGTAGACTTAAACCCTACCAGGCGCAGCGTAAAATGAAAAAGTGGCACAAACTTGCCATAAGATAATCTAGGGGCTCACCAAAGAAATAATTCTTGGGGCCACCCTTTAGCTAAAACACAATTAGATTGTTACAGGAAATTTATTAACTAAGGGGGTTATTTAAGAAGGGATAGCGCCAGGTAGTGCCTCATAGCGGCAGGCAGCGTCTGGTGAACGCCGGGCTCTGTACGCAAAACCACATTTAAGAAAGAGAATCTGGGGAGCAACTCTAACAGTGTCATGTAGCGTCACATGTGTTACCAGTGTATAGCACCAGGGCTCTAGGTTCAGGAGCGCCAGGTATTACCTTTCGCTCAATGTCGCTATCCCATACATTTCAATGGGCTTTCATTAGTTGTGTATAAATAGCGTGTCTGGCAATTAATTTTTTTTTTGCTCAAATCATTGTGTGACCTCTCCTGACTGCAAACAAACACTTGTATACATATATTGTTTTTGGACTTTTAACATTTTTATGCAGGATTGTATTTACAGATCTGGCACTAAAGTGTTATTATCCCAGTGATAAAACAATCTCATTCTATCCCCTCGATTCAAAGAGCAAAAGTTAATTGATTTCGTATCGAGAATCGTAAGTTTGGGTGGGTGTTAGTCATTTTTTCCTGTTTTTTTGGCCATTTACGACTCGCACGAGCCTACGTACGAATGCGTATATGCTCTTACGATCAGCGGAAGTTCGTTCCTAAATTTTAGGATCAAAACGTAAAACTTAGGATCAAAACGTAAAACTTACGATCAAAACGTAAAACTTACGATCAAAACGTAAAACTTAGGTTAATTGGATGTGTTTAGGTGTGATTCAGAGAAACCTCTAAACGCGTTTTAAAAGAAAGCCACAGCCGACACCTTTTAGCAGCCGGATTGCTGTTCGTGAACAGGTTTTTTGGCTAAGTGGAGGAGTCTGCGCGTCTTGTGCTCCAATGAACTGCATGTATCAGCATGGCCGAGCCCATAAATTGTATGGCAATGCATACCTGATTCATGTATGCCTTATAAAAGCATTTTAATGTGGACCTTAATTAGTCCTTTGCATGTAAACCTTTATTTGGCAATATATTTGCGTTAATTAAAGAAACTTATGTCCTTTGTTATTTAATTTAAAATTGAGGTACTAGAATAATATTTTTAGATTGCATTTATTGGTGTAGTTGTTTACCTTTGCTTTGTTTAATTATTTAAGCACATCTTTGGTCAGATGCATCACACTTACTGAGGAGAGGAGAGCGGGATAAAGTGCAGGATGTGGGTTACTGCTGTATTTTGCACAGACACAGTAGAGCTGGGGGCATGGAAAGGTCAGAAATCAAAGAATCCAGAGCAACACAGTCACAAGGCCCTTTCTGTTTGCAGGCTGCCCGATAATACCTGAGCCGCCATCTTGGCTGTTTCTAGGCTCATAACATGCAGAAGTTTCTGGGTGTTTTTTAATATTTGTGAGCAATCTGTATGTAGAGGGTGTGGGTAACCACACTAAAAATTTAAAGTTGTACCATTTGAAGCATAAATATTAAAATTAAATCCACAAGTAAAAAATGCAAGTTAAGTAAAAATTAAACAAAGTAAGATTTACTTATGCAAATGCATTCATTAATGGTTGGTTACTACAAAATGAATGAAATAAAGAAAAATAAAAGACCAAATATTTAGAATGCACTTTAATGAGGTAAGTTTGTAGTGCGGAGCCGCAAGATCAGAAGGATTTACGTCCAGACCAAAAAGGAAAAAGGGCAAAACCAATGTTGCAACCTGAGAAATGAAACGGAAAATTCAGGATGGAAACTGACATAGGTCTGATTCCCGAACTGCCATACGAACGGACGTATCTTTTAGGATAGAAACGTATTTGCTTATTGAATCACTCGCAAGTTCATACGAACGCACGAGCGGACGTGAAAAATAGGATGATCGTGAGCCAAATCCAAGCTGTTACATGTTTCTTTGAATCAACCCATATATGTTTTCGCTTTGTTACTGGTGGATATGTGTTCAAAAACAGACTTTGATCACAAAGCGTCTGGTGCTTTATGCTACAGCGTTTAGAGCGCTGACGCTGTGTGTGTGTAGTTTTTTGTTAAATATGGTGTAGAGCACGGGGTGCCGGACACACTGAGCTGGCGCTACCTTTCGCTCGCTGCTTGTTAGAGCACCCAACACACATGACATCAATGCCGGCAAGGTTACTACAGCGATCACAGTGCCTGATACCCAATTACAGCGTCTACTAGCGGTCGCTCTAAGCGCTGCTATACAGACGCTCATCTGGCAATACGTGGCGCTAGTAGTTAATCAGCCTCCACATAACAAATCTAATTTACTAAGTAAATAACAGGACCCTTTTCCTACCCAATAATAGGCAGTGTGCAGAGTCCGCTCAACCACCCCATAACAGGCTGTTATGGTAACACCTTAAAAGACAGTGTGGCAGAATCCCCGCACAACAGGAAGTGTGCAGAATTTCCACATTCATCTTATAGCAGGCACTGTGTTGAATCTCCGTCACCCATCAAAAACAGACAGTGTGGCAGAATCCCCCCAATCACCCCATAACAGACAGTGTGGCAGAATCCCCCCAATCACCCCATAACAGGCAGTGTGGCAGAATCCCCCCAATCACCCCATAACAGGCAGTGTGGCAGAATCCCCCCAATCACCCCATAACAGGCAGTGTGCAGAATCCCCCCAATCACCCCATAACAGGCAGTGTGCAGAATCCCCTCTCCAATCAACACATAACACCTTAACAAGCAGTGTGCAGAACCCTGCCCCCACCATTCCCAGGCAGTTTGGTATTTGTTCATTTTAATATGCACCGCACCTGCCCCATAAGATGCACATAATTTGGAGGAGGAAAATAAGAAAAAAAATACCATTTTGTGAGTACTCACCTGAAAAATGGATATTGTTGGTGTGCCACACACCCCGCTTCACTTCTTAAATATTCATCACTTCATGGGTTAATCCTCCGCAGGTGACGTAGTGCAGAGAGGAAGTCTTGTAACGAGCCCCCTTCCGGCCTATATATACCTGGTACCTCCCTTCAATCACCAGTATATTCAAAAAGCAGTAAAACAAGGTACCAGTATTCCACCAGTAACCTCCAAAATCAATTTTGATATAAATAAAAAAGGGCTTCACCATATAAATGCTTCGGTAATACCGAAAAGGGCGGGTGTGAAGCGGGGTGTGTGGCACACCAACAATATCCATTTTTCAGGTGAGTACTCACAAAATGGTATTATTCTTGGTGTGCCACACACCCCGCTTCACTTCTTAAATATTCATCACTTCATGGGACATCCAAAAGCAGTGTCCACAAGGGAAGGGCATCTCAAGGCCAGGTGAAGCATAACTTAAATGACTGCAGTCTGCAGAACTTTGCGGCCAAAAACAGCATCCGCTGAGGCCCGCACATCAACTTTGTAAAACTTAGAAAAAGTGTGAACAGAAGACCAGGTGGCGGCCTTACAAACCTGTTCAACAGAAGCTTGGTGCTGAAAAGCCCAAGACGCCCCAACAGCGCGAGTGGAATGAGCAGTAATACGAAAAGGGGGAACTTTTCCCTTAGCAGAATAGGCCGCAGTAACGGCCTGACGTATCCACTTGCTAATGGCAGATTTGGCTGGTGCCAAACCCTTCTTAGGCCCATGGGGCACAACAAAAAAGGAATCCGTCCTACGGAAAGGAGACGTGATAATCAAGTAGTACTTAACACAGCGTACAACATCCAAACAATGCAAAACCCTCTCTTTGTCATTCTTAGGATTAGGACACAAGGAGGGAAGAACAATATCTTGGTTCAAATGAAAAGCAGAAACAACCTTAGGAAGAAAGTCTGGCTTGAACCGAAAGACCACTTTATCCCGATGCCTCTCGAAGTAGGGCGCCTGGATAGTTAAGGCCGCCAATTCTGAGACACGCCGGACAGAAGTGATCGCTACCAAGAAGACAATCTTCTGAGTCAGGGTAGACAAAGCAATATCTTGCAGAGGCTCAAAAGGAGGAGCCTGAAGAGCCGAAAGAACCAAATTCAAATCCCAAACCGGGAGTAATGGTTTCCTGGGAGGCCGCACATGCGTAACCCCCTGGAAAAAAGTTTTAACTAAAGGTTTAAGCGCAACACGCTTCTGAAAAAAAGACAGATAAGGCAGAGACCTGCCCTTTCACTGTACTTAGCTGGAGACCAGAGTCCAGCCCTGATTGTAAAAACTCCAGAATCCTGGGGACCGAAAGGATCCTACAAGGAAAAGATCTTATCTCACACCAAGTGATATAGGCTTTCCAAGTCCTATAGTAGGTGACGGAAGAAGACTTCTTCCGGGCACTGATCAGAGTCTTAATGACTGAATCAGAAAGACCCTCCTCCTTCAGGATGGAGGTTTCAGCCGCCAGGCCATCAAACCCAGCGCTGGTAAATTGAGGTAACACAATTGACCCTGAGTGAGCAGATCGGGCCGAAGAGGCAGAATGAACTGGTCCACTGCCAGCCAAACGATGTCTGCGAACCTTAATCGCTTTGGCCACCTTGGGGCCATGAGAACGGCGTACACCCTTTCCAGAGCCAACTTCTAAAGAATTCTGCCCAGCAAGGGCCACGGAGGAAACAGGTATAGAAATCCCAGAGCTCCTCAGTTCAGGGACCTGACGTCCACTGTCAGAGCCAGAGGATCCCGGGAGAGAGACACGAAGCTCGGGAGCCTGAGATAGAGATGAGAGGCCCACAGGTCCACCTCCGGAGTCTCCCATTGGAGACACAATAAGAGAACCACCCGAGGATGGAGAGCTTATTCTTCCAGACGGGGAGAGCACTTGCTCAAACGGTCCGCTACCTGTTCCATCACCTCTGGAATGTAAACCGCCGAGAGACAGGGAACATGGAACACTGCCCATGTCTGGATCAGGGACATTTCTCTGATGGGTAAGTGGGGCCTCCACTGCCCCTGAAGACGCAGCTCCTTCCAGAATCTGTCCCATCCCGACAGACCGGTGTCCGTGGTGACACCTCTCCAAGGGAGGGTCAGGAAAGACCTGCCCTATACAAGATTGGTCGAGACCAATCACCACAGGAGGAACTGCCGTACACGGGAGGACAATTGGAAGGACTGATCCAACAACAGAGGTTGCTGGACCCAACACGCTAGCAGAAATAGCTGAAGTGTTCTTGTGCGAATTTGGGCAAAAGAAAGACACACAGCGTCTTGATGAGAGTTCAGGCCGGGATGAACCGACCCCTGAATGGACCGCGAGGGAGGGTGAGACTCGAATTCCAGGTTGTGACCTGTCGACACTACCTCCTGGATCCATCTGCCTAGAACCACATGGTTCCAATGGTAGAAGTGTCGCAATAGTCCCCCCACCCGCACCCGCGGGTGAGGGCAGCCCCTCATTGCTGAGTGGGCTTATCAGCAGGCTTGGGCTTGGTGCCCCAGGACTGAGTGGGCCGGCCACGGCCCCTCCCCCGAGTCCAACCTGTGCCACTGGTAGCGGGAAAGGACATACCTTTTCCCGCTCCGAACCTTTGAAAGGAAGGCCTACCGGAACTTGTCCCCCTGAAGGGACCACGAGGCCTTTTGTGTTGTGGCATCTTACCATCTTTTGCGACTGAATCAATTTTCTTCCCAAACATACGCAACTCCAAAAAGGGGAGGGCTGGGAGTACCTTTTTGGAAGCCGTGTCTGCTGACCACTGACGCAGCCATACTGACCTGCGAATAGCCACCAGCATAGCTGCCGCCTTGCAACTCATAGTCAGCGCATCGTCCTGAGCAGCCAGGACATAAGCCACAAAAGATTCACACTGCTTAAGTGCAGTGAACTGTTTGCAAGCGGGATCAAGATCCTCATATAGCCCCTGAATCAGGGACTTAATTGCCAATAGAAGAAGGGCTGAAGCACATACCGGGTGCAATGCTGACCCGGAATAGATAAAACCATGTCGAGCGTATTGGTCAATCCTGCGATCTTCCCCATCTTTGGGGACAGTGGTCTCAGCAGATTGTACCATAGCCGAGCTGGAGAGTCCTAGTACAGGGGTATCGACGTCCGGAGGGACAGACCACAGCCTCACCAATTCTGGTGGAAAAGGATAACGCTTTTCCCAACTGGAAGGAATTCCAGATAACCGTGTGGGATGTTCCCATTCCTTAAGAACCACCCTCTCAAGTGGTGCTGTCTGGGAAAGACCAAACTCGGCTGAGGCTCTTTAAATAACTGACCCTTTGGCGGGGCGGCCGCCTCAGGCGTATCTAAACTCAAAATATTAAACATTTGAGCCAGAATGGAGGGGGTGTCAAAAACAACCCCCTCTGACCAATCGCCAATCTCATCAGCCACATGCTGACCTGTCGGCTCATCTGACTCCGACGGGAGTTCATCCTCGTCAGGGGATCCATCGGACCATTCCACAGGTTCACAAAACTGGTCCTGTGGAGCCGAAGGTACCGGAGTCAGGTGCCTTCGTTTTGTAGCGGTTTTAAACGCTGCTTTAACGGGCATCATTTTCCGGGGGCAGGGCTGTGCTGCCGCCTCGGAATGCGAATCCCCACTTTTGACAGTGTCATGCGGGGTCCGGAATAGGGATGGAGAGGTAGGAGATGATGAAGGATGCGATAGCACCGCAGCCGAAGCAACGGACTGGCGCGCAATAGTCTGTTTTGCACAAGGGATGCAAATAAAGATATCATCAGCTGGGAGTGGAACCCCACAACCTACGCACCCCCCAAACGGAACAGCAGAACCGTTTCCGGAATCTACGGAAGCCTCCATATGGTGATTTATGGTATTCGCAATAATGGGACTTTTAAGGCATAAGCCGACCCGGGATGCCCCCTTTATTTTAGTAATGTCCCGGAAGGGAGGATTTATATAAAAAAAAAAAAAAAAAAAAAATTTAAGTTTAGGTCCCCTTTAATAGAAACTATATATATATACTTATATATAGTCTATGTATATAAACATTCAAATCAATCCCAATAATTAGCCAGGCACATAGAGCCGGAGGGCTAGCATAAGCAGGGATCCCAGGATCTGCAAGGCAAGAAAACAACCATCAGATCCTTCACATGTGTATAACATATAAGTATGGCACCAAGTGCCCTTAAATGACGCCCCCTTGATAATAGTGATTTCTCACTGTATTATTAAACAATATCTCCCATTTAACGGCCCCAACGGGAGGGGCCGCTTACCTGTACAGCAATCAGCCGGTAAGCCTGCAGCCAGCAGCCATGAGCCGGCAGAAGACAAAGTGCGGCCGTGCGCCCACGTGCCTTCCTGTTTTGAAGGAAGCTGGGACGCTGGGCCCGCCGCAGACGCCGCATGACGTCGGCGCCGCGCCCCCGGCGCCGCGTCAGCGGGCCCGCCCCCCCCCCCCCCACGCTGATCAGCTGGAACACTTTACAGCTGATCCAGCACGCGCGTCCAGGCAGCGGAGGGGGGAGGGTAAAAACCGCATGTGCTGACAAAGCTCAATGAATGCCAGGCGAGGAGAGGGGAGAGGGGGGAGGGGGTAGGGGGCCACAAGCAACCAACTGCCAGAGAGGTGGCCAGCCCATACCCAGCGCAAGCTGCCCTAAAGCAGACCCAAAATATACACATGCTACAGTGAATGTATAAACATGACATATATGTTAACATGCAGTGATACAGTGAAACACACATACTAAAGCACACCCTCACCACCCCCCCAACAGGAGAGAAAGGGGCTACGGGGACCCTCGGGACAGGGGCATCCCATTTCCGGATCACCATGCCGGTTCGCCGCATTGCCCCACGCATGAGGTCGAGCGGTAGGAGATAAGCTCTTAAAAGCACTTAAGCACTTAAAATGCCATCTACCATTTGCCCGGTGAGCAGCCAAGGCTGGGAGGCTTCCTATTTCACCATAAAGGTATACAAACTCAAACCGGGCAGAAATAGACCAAAAGGGGGGTGGCGGGGTAAGAATACCCCGGCCTACCTGTAAGCAGGAGACTTCCAACTTCTGACTTGTCAGCAAGCAGAGAGAAAAAATACTGGTGATTGAAGGGAGGTACCAGGTATATATAGGCCGGAAGGGGGCTCGTTACAAGACTTCCTCTCTGCACTACGTCACCTGCGGAGGATTAACCCATGAAGTGATGAATATTTAAGAAGTGAAGCGGGGTGTGTGGCACACCAAGAATATATTCTGAAACACTGCCCCCCCAAAACCAAATAATTGGCAAGGTGCAGAATCCCCCATTACAGGCAGAGTGGCTCCCCATTATAGGCTGTGTTCCACCTCCCTATTCCCCATTAAAGGCAGTGTGGCATTCCCCCCTCCCAATCCCCATAGGCAGTGTGACATTCCCCCTCCTAATTCCCATTGGCATTGTGCCCCCCCATTCCCCATAGATAGTGTGGCACTCCCTTCCCCCCCTCCCCACACCAGGCACTGGAGGAATAAAAATCTAACTTTCATTAACTGTCGCTCCTGCGCCACAGCCAGGCGGTGGAGGAGTAGCAGGAGGGATGTGCAGGGAGAGTTCCCCCCACCACCACTGATGCTCAGGCACGTGGCACACACGCACACACACCCGGATCTATGCACCTGAGTTTTTTTGTGGGTGAGTGTGCCTGAGCTCAACAACGGCGGTGGCGTCCAGAGCGCGGACTCTCCCTGCCCGTCCTCCCGCCACTTCTACATCATCTGATTCATGGGAACTTGATCGGGCGCTGTAACAGAGCGCCTCAGGTGCTGTAGTAACCTGGCCCGCATTGATGAATGTGATGTATGTTGCAGGGAGCGAAAGGTAGAGCCAGCTCAGTGCGACCGACTCTCAGCGTTCCACACCATACTTATCAAAAAAGGACACACACCCAGCATCGGTGCTCTGGATCTGGACGCTGGCTGGAGTGCCAGACGCTGTCAGATTAACAAAGCGAAAAACACATGGAATTACATTGTTTAAACACTGTGACATTAACACTTTAGTGCCAGACCTCTAATGACAATTCTGCCTAAAAATATAAAAAGTCAAAAAAGTTTCTAAAAATGTTTGTTTGCAGCCAGGAGAGGCTATAATGTAATCTTTTTTTGTAAATCTGCACATGCTAGGGTGCCACATTACTTTGTAATCCGTGCACCACATACTGAACCCTGTGGCCCCCATTGCTTACTTTAACCCACAGTGATGCATCTAAAAATACAATTCTGTGAAGTACTCACCTGTAGAATTGATATTATACGTATACAGTACATCCTGCTCCAGATATAATACTTACACTTGGGTTATCCTCCGCCAGAGGGCGCTGTGCACTGCAGACATGCAAAAAACAGGCTCCTCCCGGCGCTTCATACACCCGGGGACCTCCCACAAATCCCCAGCATTGAAAAGCAGTGAACCAGAAGCAGGGAGAATCCAACCACCAAAAACAACTGGTAATGATAACAATAACAACAATCACCATACAGGGGATCCAGAATAATGCAAAAACCAGGGTGGGGTGGAGCAGGACGTACTGTATACCTATAATACCAATTCTACAGGTGAGTACTTCAAAGATTTGTATTATTCTAAGTATACAGTACATTCTGCTCCAGATATAATACTTACATTTGGGACATCCAATAGCATTGTCCATAAAGTAGGGTGGGATCCCCAACAAAAAGGCACAGCAGGCAGTAGAGACACTGTCACCTGCAACCTTGCCACCGAAAGCGGCAGGAGCAAAGACTCTAACGTCAACATCATAAAAACCCTTGAAAGCTATGAACCAAAAATCAAGGTAGCTGTTTAGCAAACTTGTACAACAAAACCTGGTGGCGAAAGGCCAAAGGATACCTACTCACCAGTAGAATCAGAATAAGGCGAGAGAAGCTCAGCACCTCAAGGAATAGGCCTGAGTAACAGCCTGACAAGATCAAACGCTAACAATTATTCCAGGAAGAAGCCAATCTTCCCTAGGACCAGAAGGGAAAACCATCCAAGTAAAGGCTAGGCCAAGGGCCGCGTAACCCCTGGAAGCAGACAAGATCAGGCACATACAGAGGTAAGTGCCCACAGACCCCAAAGGGCATCAGTCCCCCCGAGGGACCAGAAACAATCCAGGAAAAAGATTCCAGCACTTGGTGAGGGAAAATAAATCCCCTTGCCTCATAGTTACTAGGAATAAGGCACAACAGAAAGGCGATGTCTTGGATACGTGAGCCTAAGCCACCACCAGAGATAGAAGGTCCGGCGTAAGGTGGAGCACCACCTTATCCTGGTGCATAACAAAGAACAAGGGCTAGTGAAAAAGAGCCACCCGCGCAGACACACGTCTGACTGAGCCAGCAGACCCGAGGGACAACGATGAGGTAAAAGACAGCCAGACAGCCTCCAGAATCGGTCCAAAAGGAACGTCCCACAAGGCCAATGGAATAAAAAAATTAAATCCCAACAGGGACCGTAGAATTAAGTGGGGCGCGCAGTGAGCAACCCCCGAAAGAAAGCTTAGCCGAGGGAAATAAGCCAAAGACAGGGTAGAACCTGACCCTTCAAAGTACCGAGTTGGGGAGCCAACTCCAAGCCATGCCGTAATAAACTCTAGAGCCCTGGTGACAGAGAATGCCCAACAGGGAAGAGACCTAGACTAACACCAATCCATATGGGTAAGGCATACCTCATAAGAATGGAAGAAGAAGAAGAGCGCTGCTCTCAGACTTCCAATAGCCACAAACACAGAGGAGAGAATCCCGTCTCCATAAGGACGGAAGAACCAGCAGTCAGGCCGGCTAGGCCAGAGACTGTGGAATCGGAGTGATGTAACGGAGGCCCTGAGCGAAAACAGGGCGACACCCCTAGCAGAAGGTACAAAACTACTACCCTAAGGTATCACGTCTGCGGATCCACACTCCACTAGGCCACCAGTATCAATGGTCCCCCTACCAGAGCGATTCTGCACAGAAAACCGCCTAGCAGGGGGAAGGGAGACAAGGCATACTGGCCAGAATGTCCCGTCATAAAAATACCAAATCCTCATGACCACGGCCATAGGAGCCAGGGACAGGGAAACGAGTGGCAAGAGCTTGACAAAGTGACGGTGCACCAAACATCCATACTGGTTGAACTCATAGTGATCCAAGAATTAGCACATCCTGTCACAGAGGAACCTCCACAGGAGCGATACCAATGATAAGCAGGCAACATTATCCTCCACCCAGAACAGGAACATATACCTTCCTGGGGAACCCTCCTGCACTAGAACCCACACAGATGATTAAGGTAGGCCACAGTCGTCAGACAGACCGAGCACCGCCCAACAGGCAGGCCTGGAAGAGAAGACAGGCGAGATAGCGTCAGCCTGAAAACTCACTGTTTCAATACTAAGAGGTATAAGGGCCTCATAACAGGCCCCACCTTCCCCACACCCGCATGGGGTTACAGAAGAAAGAACCTTCCCATCACCTGATAGGTTGGCATCCACGGTCTGTGGAAGGGGCAAGAAAGGAACTGTCCCCAGACAGGTTCCTAGAGTAAACCCACTCAAAGAGGGACTCCTAACCAAGGGGAAGGGCACACATGAACCCGCTCCAGGGGTGCTGGGTCCCAGTCCAGTATTAAGAATAGAAGTTGCAGAAAAAAGCCCTGGTAGAGGAATATAAGAAACTTCAACTAAGCAAGTCACCAAACGGGCCCACCAGCTGCATTCCTGCCTAGTGAAGGGACTGGAACAGCAAGTAGGGACTGAACCCACACAACCAGATTGTCCACCTTATTGAAGAGGGAGGAAAATTCTCGCCTGAACCAAGACTAGATTCATCCCTAGGAATGGAGATACCAATCAAGAGGACAAGGAGGACTTGAGGTGAAGAAACACCCATCCAAATGACTCCCAAGGGACGCCACCAGCCGAGAAGCTAACTTGACCTAAGATAGAGATTGGGAAGCGAGAAGGACCACCTGGCAGGCCTCTCGCAGACTCCCCTTGGTCTCATCAAAGACATAGCTTCCATTAGTACCCTGGTGAACACTGTGGGGGCAGGAGAGAGGCCAGATACAAGGCCACGGGTTAGCGGTGTTGGACATCCAACACAACCAGAAGAGCCTAGGTGTCTAGAAGGCACGGGGAAGTGAACATAAGCATCCTTGATCTCCCCAGAAGGCAAGGACCTACTAGGCGCAAGGGGCTAGTGGCCCATCCCAGATTTTTCATGCAGAAACTGCCTGAATAGTAGAATTGCCAACAACCTGTGAAATCAGAAGGGCAGAAGGACTCATTCTTTTGGGAGAATGTGAGGGGGTTGGTGTAGCGGCACCTGCCTCTGCCTGATAAGGGCAAACTGCAAGTGACCTCCAACCCCGCAGGCCGTGTATGGCCTGCACCAGCACCCGAAAAGAGGCAGGGACCAGGAGTACCCTGACAATCATGGGGGAGGCCGCGCAACAAACTTTATCCTGTATCCGGAGGAAACTACCTCCAGTATCCACCAGAAAGAGGCAAAATGCCTTCTGATAAATGGGCGAGGGCGCCCCATCATGCTTGAGGGGATTTGGTGGAAGATTTAAGTTTAACCCTGCTGGAGGGCCCAGAGCTAAGACTCCGGGAGGACACCCCCGGTTCTTGTTTAATGCTATGGTATGGAGGGGGAGGTGTGTCTCTGTCCCGAGGGGGCCGAGACGGGCGCCTGCGCCGGGGTGACTTGCCCTTCTTTCCAAACAGGTCCAGACGGGCCCCAAACAGGCGATGCCCTTTAAAGGGGAACCTGGTAAGAGTCCTTTTAGCAGCATAGTCAGCACCCCACTCTCGCAGCCAGACCATACAACGCATAGCCACCACAAGGGCGGAAGTTCTCGCACACATTCTAATGGTGTCGTCCATAGCTAGAAGAATAAATCTTACAAATACATCACAACTGGAGAGTGCATTAAACACCTCCCAGGAGAGATCGTTAACGTGATGCTCAAGCCACTGCAGTGATGGCCGCGGCACAGACCGGGCGCAGCGCCGTTCCTGCACAGGAAAAGCCGTGTGAAGCCAGCTTATCCATGCACCGGTTCTCGGCGTCCCAAAGGGTACTGTAAGCAGGAGCTGCAATAAAGGGGGGATTAGGAACCCCAATGATCGGTGCGTCTACCACAGGGGGCGATGACCAACAATTAACTATCTCAGGGGGGAAAGGGTATTTCCAATCCCAGTCCCCTGGGGCCCCAAGAAGCTTACTGGGGTTTTCCCATTCCTCGAGTACTAGAGCATGGAAGTGAGCCTGCTCTAGGAATTCCAAGCGCGGTGTCGCTGTATGGAAACGCTCCCCTCTCGGCTGGGCTGCGTTAGGGAGGGAGATAGACAGGGTCTTAAAGATCTCCTCGGCTCCTCATCGGATGAGCCCGAGTCCGAGAACAACCTTCCTTCATCAGAAGTGGTGCAGGCACGCGGAGTAGCGAACTCCTCCGATCCCTTAGCAGGGGCAGAAACAGGGGGCGTAGAGGACCGCTTCTTATCAGAGCCCGAGCGTTTTGTCGACCCTGTAATAGTCTGGTCAGCCGCGGGCAGTCTAGAAGACACAGCCGGCTGTAACTCCTTACTCGTAAGCGACTCGGCAGCAGCGAGATTCAAGCCTGGGGGAATAGGAGTGTTAGGGCGAGGAACAGCCCCTGGCAGTCGGACCACTACTTGATCGGCACAGCGTGCACAGATCGGTGCGCTCTCAGCACCAAAGTGGGGGTAGCCACACGTTATGCACAGCGGGTCTTGTCCCAGAGGGACCCCAGGTACAAAATTCCGAGATGCCTCCATATGGTGATTATCAATGCAATATAAGTCGGTAGGGATATATGCAATAAGCATGTCCCAAAGGCCCGCTAGGAATGTGGGAGAATGTTTGTAAGCCTGCTACGAGTTATGTTGTTATGCCGGGAGAAGCCACCGGAGTCTTTAATGTCTGAAAGACATAAGGGGAACAATAGGTGTCAGGACCATGCGCAGCAAAAGAATTAATAAAGATGAAATCGCCAGCAAAGGCACTTACAGACTTACAGACCAGGGGAGGAGAAGGACCGCCAACACGCGCGCGCGCGAAGATCCACAAAATGGCGGCGACCGAACCTCAGAGGTCGGGTCTGATCTGGGCGTGACGCGGAGCGCGCCACGCCAGGTCCCCGCCTCCCCCAAAGAGCGCGAAGCTCTGAAGCAGCCGTTAAGGCTTGACAAGTCAATCATATAATATGAGTAAGAGCATCTGCTAGTGGATACTTGTAAAGTCCCAAGACGCCGCCACCATTCCGCCGCCCGTAGGCGTTGTACAAAGATTAGCTTCCTGCCTCAAGTTGCAGGATGATAAGGCAGCACGTGCTGTACACGATTGCATAGTAGATTGAGAAGTCAAAAACAGACGGCGGCGGCCAGAATAGACGGAGCAAGCAGCGCGGCTCTGACACCTAGATGCCGGTCAGGGGCAAAAGTACGGCCATAATCGTGACAATAGTGTACACTGAGACCGCCGCACACACACACACACCCCTCCCTTCTTTTCCCCCGAATACGGGGGAAAGCGAGGGAGGATGGCGACCCTTTAAACAGGGTCCACCTCTACACGGGGCATGGGGCAATAACGCGGGAGGGACATCCACTATGAGGCTCACCATCAGCCTAAACCGCCTACCCTATGGTGGGGGACTGCGGTGGAGCATGGCTCCGTTAAGCACCCATGGTGCTGCCTACCTTCACCCGACCAGCGCAGCCCAGGCTGGGAGGCACATCACAAGGAGGACGGGTGAGAATAGTCCAACAGGGCCGCAGGCTGTAATAGCCCCGCTCACCTGCGAGAGAGTGATACTTCATGTCTACGCAGTCAGCACTGCAGAGAAATCTGGGGGATTTGTGGGAGGTCCCTGGGTATATGAAGGGCCGGGAGGAGCCTGTTTTTGCATGTCTGCAGTGCACAGCGCCCTCTGGCGGAGGATAACACAAGTGTAAGTATTATATCTGGAGCAGGACGTACTGTATACTTCTTGCTCTGCAGTGACTTGTATATTTCTATTTCCCTAACACAGAGTACAAAGAATGTTTCTCCTTGTATGATAAGAAGAGAAAGGGAAAGATTCCTGCTGAAGATCTCCTGACTGTAATGCGCTGTCTGGGTACATGTCCCACTTTTAGTGAAGTCACTCGTCACTTGCAGGTCCACAAAATTGGTAAGAGCTAGTGAAAAAATATGCTGGACATTTTGGATCAGTTCTCTGCCTATGGTCTGGCTAAGGAGCCTGCAGTTCACCCCTTTCACTGCCAACCTGCCTATAGATTTACTCACCCTCTGTTACCAGGTCATTTTTCACTATTTTGCACTATAAAAGTTTAACTGTGATTTTTGTAGGCATTTCCATGGATTTCCAGGAACATTATATTATATTTTATATTATATTTTATATTATATTTTTTTCGGCAGAGTTTGGGGTTTAACATGAAATATTTTGGGTAAAATGTTTTACATTTTGGCACATTTCTTAAATAAAGTTTTTCAAGAAAATCATATTGTGTGTAAGAGCCCCATTCCTCCCAATTGCAACAGTACCACATGTTGTAGACACCCGTTCCTGGCCAGGAGAAACTACAAACTGAAAAGAACACTTTATGAGATTTTCAAATTTCAATTAATAAATATAATACAAATACCATATCCAGGGGGGATCCCACACTTTAATTTTAAGGGTTGATACATTTAAAAAATGGGGTGGACTCCCCCTTTCCCAGCAAAACCAGCCACAGAGGCTGACAAATCGGTACCTGGCCTTAAAGGCTACTAGCCTGCATAGCCCAGGCATTTCTGTCCCCCCCTCCGATGCAGATAATGGGGGGTTTCTTTCCCCACTAAAGGCCCGGGGGTTCGCATGCACCCTGGGTGAAGAGGCTTGGCAGTTAACAGTAGGAGAAGCAACACCATAAGAAGCTACGTGCTTGGCGTTTAATAGGTTAATGTCTCTAGTGCACACATACACACATTAGTCAAACAATCTGCCAGTATGTTTTTGCTTTCATAGAGAAAATACAAACCTTGTGGGGACAACTGGGCCTGGATTCATTTCTAGGACATAAGGTCCTCAAAATGAAAGCAGAATCATGGGATCAAAAATGATTTTGTACTGGTTTGCGTTAAGAACTTTCCAAACTTTTTTTCTTTTAATAGAAAAAATTACATGCATAAACCACTCTATCTCAGTTTGACAGTTGTTAGTGTACAATTGACCAGGGCTGGCCTCAGGTTAAAAGGGGCCCTGGGTTAGAATTTAGAAAGATCCTTCCCTCCCAACACAGACATTCCTGTAAAGGAGAGACTGAGATAATGTGAAAGACAGAGATAAGGGAGTGCTGATATGAGAGAGAAGGGAATGTAGAAAAGAAGAGGAAGAAAGTGAATTTGGAAAAGAGAAAAACATAGGAGAAAAAAGAAAGATGGAGGGAATGTGAAAAAGAGCAGAAGATAGAGAGAATGTGTGGAAAAGTAGGGTTGCAAGTAATGTCAGGAATGTAAAGTTAGGTGCAGGCCTGGCCTTTGGGGGGGGGGGGGGTAGATGGAGCATTGGCACAGGGCCAGGTGCTCTCTGTTGGAGGTAACAGAACTTTCTTTTCTCTTTTTCCCCCATTGTGCTTTCTTTTTTTGCATTCCCTCCTTGTTCTCTACTTATTACTTTCTATCTATTGTTCTCTTTCTCAGCAATCCATCCATCTTTCTCTTACTTACACATTTCCTTTTCTCCATTCTCTCCATCTTTCTTTTTGTTATGTACCCTCTATATTTCTATTCTTTCCACATTCTCTTCTTTGTTTTATCTTTTGCATTTTTCATCATCCCCCCCTTTTTTCCATCAAGCCAATATGACCTGCAGTATTTTATAAACCATGACCACACCTAAAGCATGCTTTTACTATAATGTTATGTGAAATAGCTAACCATATTTAAAAAGCATCTCCCCCTGCACACTCTGCATGTCAAGCTTGATCTTAATATTGGCCTCAGGCTGTTCTTGCTTCGACTTGCCAACCCAAAATCCAAATCCTGTCACTTTATCCACCCAATTCCTCAAACAACGTGCAGGTACCTGAACAGCTGCCTGACCTCACTAGAAATGTACTATCATTCCAAATCCTTCAGAAGCATCATTCTAAAGTGTCTATTAGCTATGTGGAAAATTAAAATAGATCTAAACCAGACCTAGTGTGTAAAAGACTCTTGGTCCTGATTAAACTCTTTCCTAGGAGGGAATGCCAAATCAGGATGCCCTGCAGTGTACTAGTCCCAGGATCCCAGTAACCAGCAGAGTTCTCTGCTGCTACATTGCCACAGCATCCCCACTCCCTCCATGTGTGCACCCACCAGCAGCCCAAGGAGTCAGAGTGCTTTGCTGATTGCCAACCACGACATCCCAAGACTCAGTGAACTTTGCAATGCAGGACATACTGTTTTGGCATGCCTCATAGGGAAGGGTTTTATCTTGGCCTAGAGTATTTTGGACTCTAGGTCTGATTTTGTGAAAAATATGAAAGCATTGTGCTGAGTTTTTTTTGCCCTCAGAACCCTTTTAAAAAGCAAACAAGGATTCCGTCCCCTCCCCCTCTTTCCCTTCCTTCCCCTCCCGCAGCCGGGTCCCCCTCCCTTTGCTTCTGGTTGGGGGGGTAGCATCCTTCTTCCCTCCCCTAGTTTTCCATCCCTTTAGCTTTAGCCTTCCCCTGTTCTATAATAAGATAAGCTTAGGGACAGAGGAGACGAGGCACATCCTTTAGCGTGGGCAAGAGAGTTAATTCAACCGGATGTAAAAGTGGGTATGAGAACGTTAAAATTACAGCTTATATATACAGGCTACATGTATTGCTCCTTGAAAAAATGTGTTAATGACTTGACTTCGCTGTGTCTTGTTGCCCTGTTCATCTCAATAAAGATTATTGTTATAAAAAAAGAGCAAGCAAGCTGACAACAAGAACCAAAAGTAAATAAATATATATATATATATATATATTTCTGGTTGGGTAAAAGTGTTCCTCCACCTTCAAAGTTTAGTTATTTCTTGTCTATAAGAGGAGTACACATAGGTGGCTACCTGGGCAATTTTCAGTGCAGTAAGGAACTGTGCACACCAATGAGTTTGAGGATTTAAGTTCATTATAAAGGTGCATCTCAATAAATTAAAATTTAATTGAACAGTGTTTTTCTTAGTAATTCCAGTTCAAAAAGTGAGACTCATATTTTCCGGATTCATTACACAGAGTGATCTATTACATGTGTTTATTTCCTTGAATGTTGATGATTATGGCTTACAGCTAAGGGAACCCCAAATGTAGAATCTCAGAAAATAAGAATATTTTATAATAACTTAAAAATTAAGCAGCTTTGACCATGTGTCATACCTATGCCCAACTTCTTGATACATTTCAAATTAAAATACAGAGATAGTAGTAATGCCCCAGAGGGAGGGAGAGAGGTAGAGAGGTAGGGAGGGAGAGAGGGAGGGAGGGAGAGAGGTTGGGAGGGAGAGAGGTAGAGAGGGAGGGAGAGAGGTAGAGAGGGTGGGAGGGAGAGAGGTAGAGAGGGTGGGAGGGAGAGAGGATGGGAGGGAGAGAGGTAGAGAGGGTGGGAGGGAGAGAGGGTGGGAGGGAGAGAGGGTGGGAGGGAGAGAGGGTGGGAGGGAGAGAGGTAGAGAGGGTGGGAGGGAGAGAGGGTGGGAGGGAGAGAGGGTGGGAGGGAGAGAGGTAGAGAGGGTGGGAGGGAGAGAGGGTGGGAGGGAGGGAGAGAGGTAGAGAGGGTGGGAGGGAGAGAGGTAGAGGTAGAGAGGGTGGGAGGGAGAGAGGGTGGGAGGGAGAGAGGTAGAGAGGGTGGGAGGGAGAGAGTTAGGGAGGGAGAGAGTTAGGGAGGGTGGGAGAGAGTTAGGGAGGGTGGGAGGGAGGGAGAGAGTTAGGGAGGGTGGGAGGGAGGGAGAGAGTTAGGGAGGGTGGGAGGGAGGGAGAGAGTTAGGGAGGGTGGGAGGGAGGGAGAGAGTTAGGGAGGGTGGGAGAGAGTTAGGGAGGGTGGGAGAGAGTTAGGGAGGGTGGGAGGGAGGGAGAGAGTTAGGGAGGGTGGGAGGGAGAGAGTTAGGGAGGGTGGGAGGGAGGGAGAGAGTTAGGGAGGGTGGGAGGGAGGGAGAGAGTTAGGGAGGGTGGGAGGGAGGGAGAGAGTTAGGGAGGGTGGGAGGGTGGGAGAGAGTTAGGGAGGGTGGGAGAGAGTTAGGGAGGGTGGGAGAGAGTTAGGGAGGGTGGGAGAGAGTTAGGGAGGGTGGGAGGGAGGGAGAGAGTTAGGGAGGGTGGGAGAGTTAGGGAGGGTGGGAGGGAGAGAGTTAGGGAGGGTGGGAGAGAGTTAGGGAGGGTGGGAGAGAGTTAGGGAGGGTGGGAGGGAGAGAGTTAGGGAGGGTGGGAGGGAGGGAGAGAGTTAGGGAGGGTGGGAGGGAGGGAGAGAGTTAGGGAGGGTGGGAGGGAGGGAGAGAGTTAGGGAGGGTGGGAGGGAGGGAGAGAGTTAGGGAGGGAGAGAGTTACGGAGGGAGGGAGAGAGTTACGGAGGGAGGGAGAGAGTTAGGGAGGGTGGGGGAGAGTTAGGGAGGGTGGGAGGGAGGGAGAGAGTTAGGGAGGGTGGGAGGGAGGGAGAGAGTTAGGGAGGGTGGGAGGGAGGGAGAGAGTTAGGGAGGGTGGGAGGGAGGGAGAGAGAGAGTTAGGGAGGGTAGGAGGGAGGGAGAGAGTTAGGGAGGGTGGGAGAGAGGTAGGGAGGGAGGGTGGGAGAGAGGTAGGGTGGGAGAGAGGTAGGGAGGGAGGGTGGGAGAGAGGTAGGGAGGGAGGGTGGGAGAGAGGTAGGGTGGGAGAGAGGTAGGGAGGGAGGGTGGGAGAGAGGTAGGGAGGGAGGGTGGGAGAGAGGTAGGGAGGGAGGGTGGGAGAGAGGTAGGGAGAGAGAGAGGTGGGGGAGAGGTAGGGAAGGAGAGCAGGAGGGAGGGAGAGCGGTAGGGAGGGAGAGCGGTAGGGAGGGAGCGCGGTAAGGAGGGAGAGAGGGAGGGAGGGAGAGCGGTATGGAGGGCGGTAGGGAGAGCGGTAGGGAGGGAGGGAGAGCAGTAGGGAGGGCGGGAGGGAGAGCGGTAGGGAGGGCGGGAGGGAGAGCGGTAGGGAGGGAGGGAGGGAGAGCGGTAGGGAGGGAGGGAGAGCGGTAGGGAGGTGGGGGGTAGGGGAGATATAAGCCACAGGACCCATGTGTTTTCAACATACACTTGATATAAGTAACCATAATAAACATGGAAAGGCAAAGATACAATGCATAATTACTGAGTGGGAAAAAAACGGAAAGTAATCATCTGCATTAATCTATAATGAAGAATCCCAAGGTATCTCCAATCAGATGATGTCTGATATCAGCCATTACTGATGATACCTATGAGTATGACACACTGATAAGACGGGGGAGATACATGGTCTGAGTGAGAAAAAAAAAAGAAAATAAGAATATTCTGTAAGACCAATTTAAAGTACATTTTCAGGCAAATAAGAAAAAAGCTATACTTACCTTTTCTTTCCCGCACACCATCGCTCCTAGTCCGGGGCAGTAGCACTCGCCTTAAAGTATGGATGTCCCTCGCCACCCAGCATCATGCGCAGCGCCGCTCTCTCCTCGGGCTTCTCTTCCTGTCTCCCTCCGATGTGGCAACACCCCCGCCATAAGTCACAGTGGGCTACTGCTGCTCCCCCCTCCGTTGCAGTAAATGGTAGGGAACGTGGTAGCTCACTGACGGAAATTTTTTATGTTCATTAGCTGATTAGAGTGGGACACGATGAGTCAACAAAATAGAACTTTTTCCCAATATTCTTATTTTCTGAGATACTATATTTGGTGTTTTCATTAGCTGTAACCCATAACCCTCAACATTCAAAGAACGAAACACATGAAATGGATTACTCTGTTATTGAATCTATAAAACAATATGACTCACACATGCATTTAATGACACTGAGCACTTTGAAGGAGTAGTAACATTTTCACAAGTGCCCAGAGAAAGATCCACACAAACAAATCATAGGCAAGCAGGAAAACAGTCTCTGTGTGTCCAGTGTAAGTGTGCTTTGCATCAGTGGTGTTAACCGATTCGCTTTTTACAGGTAAAGATGGGGAAGTGGATTTCTCTACTTTTCTGACGATAATGTACCGCCAACAGAAGCAGGAAGACCCAGAGAATGAGATCCTTGTAGCTTTGTTAATGACTGATCGCCAAAAGAAAGGAGTCATTCCATTGGCAGAACTTAAGTCCAAACTTACCAAGATGGGTGAAAAGTTAACCCCGGAGGAAGGTACAATACCATAAAACATTGCATGATCGTTTGCTTGGCTAAGAAAAACTCATAACACAGTAAATCTTTGGTGCACCTGTGCAGCTTGGAACAAGATGAATCCCCCTGGGCTCTGCTTTGATGGGCACCAAATTATCATTATTAAAGTTTATTTATAAAGCACCATCATCTTCCATGGTGGTGTACAATGTGAAATTACAAACAGGGTAAATCAACTAACTTACAACACATGACAGAAAAAGCACAAAAACACAGTCACACTGAGATACACTAGGAGAGATGGCCCTGCCTGTGTGAGCTTACAATCTAAAGGATAAGGGTGGAGACAAAAGTTAGGTCACAAGTAATATATACTTAGTATGATGGCAAGTGATTTAAAGTGGCTTGGGCTGTCTTTTATTTAGACCAAGTGATATGCTTGTCTGAATAGGTGGGAGGGCACCCTTAAAGGCTTGAAGGCTTATGAAGTTGCAGATTGTATGGGGGAGGGCATTCCAGGGTAATGGGGCGGCACGTGTATCCTGGATGCGGGAGTGGGAGGAGGTGATTAGGGTTGAGGATAGGAGTAGGTCCTGGGCAGAGCGGAGATTGCGTTTGGGTTGGTATTTGATAATAAATGATGAAATGTAGGCAGGAGCCTGATTGTAGAGAGCTCTGTATGTTAAGGTGTTAGGGAAAAATTATGCAAAGAAAGGAAAACAACGTGTAATCAGCAGGCCCAAATAAAAAAGGTTATTAATAATCAGATAAACATTACAATAAATTGACATACATGAATACACTTGCAAGCAATGAGTGAGCACGTGCTGAAATCAGCCGTGAACATAAGAATATTTACACACAAAATTTGCATGGCATAGAGCTCAGCAGGTGAAGGCATCGGGTGATTTTCTTATCATAGGACTGACCCTTCTCATGCGAGCGTCTCACATGGAGGCCCATCTCGTCTTTTCCTGCAAAATCATCCTCTTTCCAAAGACGAAGTCTCAGCACGAGGAGAATTTCTTATAAATGCTTTGGAATCTCATGTTTTTATGAAAAATTATTTTATTTCTTTAGCTAAGATTAGTATTAAATTTAATTCTCTCAGATATGGGTAGCTAGTGGAGGGACTGACATAGAGGAGCAGCACTAGAGAAGCAAGAGGAGAGATGAATGAGTTGAGCAGCAGTTGAGAATAGATTGAAAAGGTGTCAGGCTGTTTGTTGGTAGAACACAAAGGAAAGTGTTGAAGTAGTCTAGTCGGGAGATGATTAGCGCATTTTCGATTTTGGGGGTATCCGGTTAGAGGAAGGGACGAATGTGAAACAAATTTGTAAGTTAAAAAAAAACCCAAACAGAGGATCCTTTAATAAGGATCCCCAATGGAGACCTCTCTTGATTATTGTTTATTTGATTGGTTCAAAAGTTGGGTCTTTTTCAACACTTCCAAAACCTTTGGGGCCCTAAGGCTGGGTCCCATTCCCATGACCCAATCATTCGACCTCATCAAACTTGTTTAAAAATTTCTCAGTGCTTGTTTTATTTAGGTCCACTTTAAAACATACATAATCCATGAATGAATAATTTCATACACATAGTTGTACTTCTCCACACAAAATATTCAATGTTCATGATACACTTCAATATAATTCTCATTTGCTTATTTTTAGGGACTATTGTCCCTCTTCCTATGGAACAGGTAGACATGTTTCGCATCTCGGCTTTCTCAATACCTGAACAGAAAAACAATTGTTTAGTCACTTTGTGAATAATTCATTGTTATACTAAATATAATCTCTTTTAATATTATCTTAAAACTCACTTATTCAGACAAGCATATAATCTGGCCTAACCAATATTCTAAAGGGCACATGCCACAAAGCTCAATACTGACTGTTTGTGATCCTTCCCCCTCATCTTCACCCCTCTTCCTTTAGACCAGGGGTATTCGGACCGCGGCCACTTGCTCTCCGGACCCCATGGCCGGCCGGGAGAAATGACAGAGGCCGAGGCACAGTGGGCGGGGTAGGCGTCAAGCCGGGAGGAGAGACAACGAACGGGGCCGGTGGGCGGGAGCAAAGACAGGGGGTGGGGCCGGCGGGAGGAAACACAGGGGCCGGCTGACGAGAGGAGACAGGGAGCGGAGCCGGCGAATAGGAGGAAAAACAGCGTGTGGGAAGGCAGGAGGAAAGACAGCAGGGTGAGTTATCCCATCCCATCTCTCTCTGTTCCCAGCGCTGCCACATCCCAGCGCTGCCTCATCCCAGCTCTCCCTGTTCCCAGCTCTGCCTCATCCCAGCTCTCCCTGTTCCCAGCTCTGCCTCATCCCAGCTCTCCCTGTTCCCAGCTCTGCCTCATCCCATCTCTCTTTTCCCAGCTCTGTTCCATCCCATCTCTCTATTCCCAGCTCTCCCTGTTCCCAGCTCTGTCCCATCCCATCTCTCTTTTCCCAGCTCTGTCCCATCCCATCTCTCTTTTCCCAGCTCTGCCCCATCCCATCTCTTTTCCCAGCTCTGTCCCATCCCATCTCTCTATTCCCAGCTCTGTCCATCCCATCTCTCTTTTCCCAGCTCTGCCCCATCCCATCTCTCTATTCCCAGCTCTGTCCCATCCCACCTCTCTATTCCCAGCTCTGTCCCATCCCATCTCTCTATTCCCAGCTCTGTCCCATCCCAGCTCTGTCCCATCCCATCTCTCTTTTCCCAGCTCTGTCCCATCCCATCTCTCTTTTCCCAGCTCTGCCCCATCCCATCTCTCTATTCCCAGCTCTGTCCCATCCCATCTCTCTTTTCCCAGCTCTGCCCCATCCCATCTCTCTATTCCCAGCTCTGTCCCATCCCATCTCTCTATTCCCAGCTCTGCCCCATCCCATCTCTCTGTTCCCAGCTCTGTCCCATCTCATCTCTCTATTCCCAGCTCTGTCCCATCCCATCTCTCTTCTCCCAGCTCTGTCCCATCCCATCTCTCTGTTCCCAGCTCTGTCCCATCCCATCTCTCTATTCCCAGCTCTGTCCCATCCCATCTCTCTATTCCCAGCTCTGTCCCATCCCATCTCTCTATTCCCAGCTCTGTCCCATCCCATCTCTCTTTTCCCAGCTCTGTCCCATCCCATCTCTCTTTTCCCAGCTCTGTCCCATCTCTCTTTTCCCAGCTCTGCCCCATCCCATCTCTCTATTCCCAGCTCTGTCCCATCCCATCTCTCTATTCCCAGCTCTGTCCCATCCCATCTCTCTATTCCCAGCTCTGTCCCATCCCATCTCTCTATTCCCAGCTCTGTCTCATCCCATCTCTCTATTCCCAGCTCTGTCCCATCCCATCTCTCTATTCCCAGCTCTGCCCCATCCCATCTCTCTATTCCCAGCTCTGTCCCATCCCATCTCTCTATTCCCAGCTCTGCCCCATCCCATCTCTTTATTCCCAGCTCTGTCCCATCCCATCTCTCTTTTTCCAGCTCTGTCCCATCCCATCTCTCTTCTCCCAGCTCTGTCCCATCCCGTCTCTCTATTCCCAGCTCTGTCCCATCCCATCTCTCTTCTCCCAGCACTGCCTCATCCCATCTTTCTCTTTTCCCAGATCTGTCCCATCCCGTCTCTCTATTCCCAGCTCTGTCACATCCCATCTCTCTATTCCCAGCTCTGTCCCATCCCATCCCATCTCTCTCTGTTTATTTAAAATCAGTGCACCAAGGGTAAGAGCTGTAGGCTCGACATGGTCAAACAAAAAAAAAGTTGCTGTTTGTTTCCTCCCCAATGTCCAATAGATATAATGCCAGAGGGGGGACAAGCAGCCTTTATTTAATTATGCTTCTGGAATATATAGCTCCCTGGTGCGCTGATTTTAACCTACCCCCTGGTTCCGGACCTTCAGCTTGTGGCATACTGCTACAAGCGGACCTCTACAAAAAGTTCTTGAGTACCCCTGCTTTAGACTGTAAGCTCGCAAGGGCAGGGCTCTCTCCCCTATTTTATCTTGTACTCAGAATATCCACTGTCAAATCTGTAAAACTGCATTTGAAATAGTATATGTATTGTATGTTTCTACCCTGTCTGTAATTACTACTTTGTAAAGCGCTACGGAAGATGATGGCGCTATATAAATAAACAATAATAATAATAATATTGCAAACACCATAGTTGGTATTTTATTAGCTATTAGTAGTTTAGACCACTATTTCTCAACCTGCGATATATGTACCCCAGGGGGCACACCAACAGGGAAAGTCTGACTGTTCTGGTATATTATTTTAAAAGTGAAACCTTACTCCTTACTCCTTCTTGCTTTACAAGTACTATGAGGCCTGTTGCCTACTTAATTTGGTACTATTTATAATAAATCACCCCCTTGGGGGCACTTGTTGCAAGGGGGGGACTTGGGTAAAAGGGTTGAGAACCACTTGTTTAGAGTGTTAAATAAGTCTTTCTACTTGCAGTTGATGACCTTTTACGTGATGCGCATGTGACTGCCGATGGGATGGTCAAGTATGAAGACTTTGTCCGCAAGATTACACTACCCATACCGGATTATTAAATCGTGACTACACCTTTATTAGAACACTAATAGCACTGGGACAGATTCTAAAGCAGGTCGCTGCAGAGCATATATCTTCAACTGTAACTGCTGTAAATGTTTTAGCAAGAAATCACAGGTGTTGTCAACAGGATTTCCCAGTTACATGTTCACCATAAAGATTAACATCTCTAAAGGCTTTGGCTTATGACATATCTAAACCACAGTAGTAATCAAATCATGGCAGGAGGGCCCCATCCATGGGAACATCAAAACGGAAACGTTTTCCTAATAAGATACCACATGATTCCTGGAAAGAATTGTGGCCGGTGATCCTCCAATAGCAAGTTCCTTTCATAATAATCACAGGCACTGCTCTTCATAAACTTTTTTTTTCTTTAGGTTTGAGAAATGTTTCCAATAAATGTCTGATTAAAAAACACTAAGAAGTGTCACAGGTCTACTGTGTTATACCATTATCCTATAGTGCGTATCAAAAGTCTTTGCCCAAGAGAAGCCCTAGATTGGCCATGGACATGTACATTTTCTAGCTGTAAACTAGATCAAATGCTTACATGTCCACGGCCAAGCTAGAGCTGTGAAAGCATGCTCTCCCCAACACCCCTTTTTTTCCATTCTGATTTCCTGTCTTTCCCACATCCAATGGCAGACTCTGTTTAGTATTATTACCAGAATCTGGTCTATACGAAGAGTAGAAATGGTTTAACTCTAAACATTTTGCACTTGCAACTTTTCCATCATAGTGAGATTATGCTGCCAGCTAGAAGTGTAGTTCTGACCTACTGGGACTTGGGTCGCCTACACAGTTTACATAAGTGAGGTCCATTTATATAGCACTGATTGAGCTGATAACATACTAAATGCCCTACATACAATATATTTTTTACTTTTACTATAGCATGTGAGACTCAAAAAATTGCCAATGATAAAAAAAAAACTCTAATTTGTTTCCTAATTACATATAGATAATATATATCAGGGTTTGCTCCTGACTTGTAAAGCTGCATAATGACATGCCCTTCCCAGCCATAGCCCAGAAATGTAGGCACAGCAAGAAGCTTTTCTTAGATTATGTAAGTATTACATATAATCAAAGACTTTGAGATGATTTGAAATAGCTCATTTTACACTGTGTACGAGGGGATAAGGTGGGAGGAAGGTAGTGGGCGTCTGTACAGGGACTTTAATAGTAGCCCATAGCAATACCCACCTCCAACTCGCTGAAGTCTAAGTCAAAGTGGACATCTGTGCTCATTACTGACCCAGCTACAAGCCCATCAAGTCTCATTAGTCCATAAAACCTTTGAAAAATCTGTCTTCAGATATCTCTTGGGCCACACTTTATGCTTCAACTTATGTGTCTTGTTCAGTGGTGGTTAGGTTTCAGGCTTCTGTACTTTGGTCATGTCTCTGAGCACTAAACACCTTGGGGTCAATTCAAAACCAGATGAGAATTCTCACTGCTTTAGGAGAGAAACTGCCATTGATTTTCATTGTCTACCGGGTATAAATTTTCACCTGGTTCTGAATCAGCCCCAAAGTACAGCAAAACACATCACCTGATATGCTTCAATTTAATAAGCATTCACGTTTATACAGCTTTCAGTCGTAAAATATGCATGAAAATGATATGGCAAAAATACAATTCTGTGATTACTCACCTGTAGAATTGGTACTATACGTATACAGCACGTCCTGTTCCAGAATATTCCTTACCCATGGGTAATACATCCACAAGATGGCGCTAGACTGCAGAAAAACAGCTTGTGGCCTCTCCCGCCCCCTATATAAGTCATGGACCTCCCACAAAATCCCCAGTATTGACAAGCAGTTAAGAAAAGGCCGGGAGAAAAAAAACAGAATTCAACAATGAACATATGAACAATCACCATACAGAGGTAACTAAGAATAATGATAACAAGGGTGGGGTGGAACAGGACGTGCTGTATACGTATAATACCAATTCTACAGGTGAGTAATCACAGAATTGTATTATTCTAAGTATACAGCACGTCCTGTTCCAGAATATTCCTTACCCATTGGACATCCAATAGCAGCATCCGTAAGGTAGGGTGGGATCCCCAAAAAGTAACAGCGGGCAGTTTAAACCACTGCCGCCTGCAGAACTTTGCGACCAAAAGCAGCATCAGCTGAGGCCTTAACATCTACCTTGTAAAACTTGTAAAGGCCCAAGAGGCACTAATAGCACGAGTGGAATGAGCAGTAAGGCGGAAGGGAGGCTCCTTCCCCTTAGCAGAATAGGCCTGAATCACAGCCTGGCGAATCCACTTGCTGATAGTGGACTTAGCTGGAGCCAGACCGTTCCTAGGCCCAGATGGAAGCACAAATAGAGCATCAATCTTCCTGAAAGATTCAGTAGCCACCAAATAGAACTTCAGAGTCCTGACCACATCCAGAATTAGGGCATAGAGAAGGCAAAACAATGTCCTGATTGAGATGAAAGGCAGACACAACCTTAGGCAGAAAATCTGGCTTAAAACTAAACACCACCTTGTCCTGGTGTTTGAGCAGTAAGGCGGAAGGGAGGCTCCTTCCCCTTAGCAGAATAGGCCTGAATCACAGCCTGGCGAATCCACTTGCTGATAGTGGACTTAGCTGGAGCCAGACCGTTCCTAGGCCCAGATGGAAGCACAAATAGAGCATCAATCTTCCTGAAAGATTCAGTAGCCACCAAATAGAACTTCAGAGTCCTGACCACATCCAGAATTAGGGCATAGAGAAGGCAAAACAATGTCCTGATTGAGATGAAAGGCAGACACAACCTTAGGCAGAAAATCTGGCTTAAAACTAAACACCACCTTGTCCTGGTGTCTCTCAAAGTAAGGGGGTTTGATGGAAAGTGCCGCCAATTCAGAAACACGCCTAACAGAAGTGATAGCCACCAAAAAGACTACTGTAAGAGTCAAAATGGACAAAGGGGCCTCACACAGAGGCTCAAAGGGAGACCCCTACAAGGCAGATAAGACCAAGTTCAAGTCCCAGACTGGTAACATAGGCTTACGTGGAGGACGCACGTGAGAAACCCCTTGGAAGAAAGTCTTGACCATACGATGGTGAGCAAAGGATCTTTGGAAGAAAATGGCCAGAGCAGAAACATGACCTTTGAGGGTACTAAGCTGAAGACCCAAATCCAAACCATGTTACAGGAATTCCAGAATCCTAGGGACAGAAAACACCCTACAGGGAAGACTCCAATCAATGTAAGCATGCCAGACCCTATAGTAGATGGATGATGAGGACTTCTTCCTAGCCTGAATCATGGTATTAACAGCAGAGGCAGGCAGCCCCTTCTCCATCAAGATGGAGGTTTCAGCAGCCAGGCCGTCAAAGCCAGCGTTTGTAAATTGGGATGGCGTAGCTGCCCCTGAGTGAGCAGGTCTGGATCCTTGGGCAGAACATACTGATCTACTGCCAACTGCACAACGTCTGCGAACCACACCCTTCTTGGCCAGCGGGGAACCACCAGAATGGTTGGCACCCCTTCCCGAGCAATCTTGCGTAGAACCTTGCCCAACAGAGAAAAAGGAGGGAACACATAGAGAAGCTGAAAGCTCTTCCAAGACATTGCTAGTGCATTCATGGCCAAGGCCAGAGGGTCCTGGGACAGAGAGACAAAGACTGGAAGCTTGTGATTGTGACCGGACGCAAACAGATCCATATCTGTCTGAACCTAGCGGTGGCACATGCAGCGAATGCAGGAGTCTGCCTCCAGATTCTCCACCCCCAGGATGTACACAGCGGAGACGCAGGGAAAATTCTGCTCCGCCCAAGACAGTATCAGGGACACTTCCTTGAGGGCCCTCTTGCTCCGGGTCCCTGCCTGATGATTGATGTAGGCAATCGCCCTCTGGTTGTCCGAGCGGACCTGAAACACCCGTCCCCAAAGATGTGGAGTCAATTGGGCGAGAACCAACCTTATCGCCCTCAATTCCAGAATGTTGATAGGGGTGTGGGCCTCCTGAGGGCCCCACTGACCCTGGAATTTCAGGGATTTCCAACAGCTTTCTTGAGTCCAGCCACCACGAGAGAGACCGTCTGGCCAGAGGGGACAGAACCAACACCTGATCCAGGGACCGAGGGTCCCGATCCCAAACTGATAAGAGGTGAAGTTGAAGAGGTCTCATGTGAAACTGAGCGTATGGAACCGCCTCGAAGCAAGACACCATCAGGCCCACCAGCTGCATCCCCTGCCGGATGGAGGGATGAGGGCAAGACATAAGGAACCTGGCTTGGGCCTGAAGACTCCCCACCTTCTGCTGAGGCAGAAAAATCTTGACCTGAGACGTATCCAGAGTCATGCCCAGAAAGGACCTCACCATTGACTGTGACAGGAAAGACTTGGGCTGGTTGATCACCCAGCCGAAAGACTCCAGTGTGGACACCACCCGCTGAGTATCCAACTCGGCTTGCTGGAGAGATTGAGACATGATGAGAATGTCGTCTAAGTAAGGAAGGATGCGAATGCCCTGAGATCTCAGCAGAGCCAGTACGCCCGCCAGCACCTTGGTGAATACCCTGGAGCTGAGGTGATACCGAAAGGCAGAGCCACAAATTGATAGTGTTGATCCTCCAGAGCGAACCTGAGGAATCTCTGATGACCTGGAAAGACTGGTACATGAAGGTAAGCGTCCTTGATGTCTACAGAGGTCAAGAAGTCCCCTGATGTAGTGAATTGACAGCAGAGTGCAGAGTCTCCATGCGAAAGTGTTTGAATCTGACAAATTTGTTGAGGCACTTTAAATCTAGGATAGGTCTCGTGGACCCGTCTTTTTTGGGAACGGTGAAAAGATTGGAATAGTAGCCTCTGCCCATTTCCCTCAAAGGCACCTGGCAGATAACCCCCAACACCAGAAGGTTTTGGACAGCAAGGCACAGACCCTGAGCTGACAGGGGGTTCTGAGCCATCCGGGATGTGATGAATCTTGGGGGCGGCCAGGCTGCAAACTCTATCTTGTAACCGGAGGACAATACCTCCTGAATCCACCGGTCTGAGACATGAAGCCTCCAGAAGTGAGCAAAGAGCCAAAGCCGCCCCCCCCACCCGGATGAGTGAGGGCGCCCCTTCATGCCTGAGGGGGCTTGGGCGAGGATTTTGGCTTGGGACCCCAGGAGAGGCCAGGACGGCCACGTCCTCTGCCCCTTCCCCAGTGATCTCCGCGGGTCCCAGTAAAGGAGCCTCCTCGACCAGGTCTGGAACCATGGGAGGATGGGAGAAGGGCACCCATCCCCCGAAAGGAACGAGACGGCCTCCTACGTTGAGGTAACCTACCGCCCTTGGCAAACAAATCCAAGCGTTCACCAAAAAGACGCAGGCCGTTGAAAGGGAAACCAGTGAGAGCCTTCTTAGCAGCATTATCAGCTACCCACTGACGTAGCCAGACAGAGCGGCGTATAGCTACCAACAGGACAGAAGTTCTACCACACATCCTCCCGTGTCATCAGAGGCCCCTTCTAAGAGGCTCTTAAGTAAACCCTTATTAGCAATAGCTGTAATGGCAGAGGCACAAACCGGGCGTAGCGCGGTCCCCACACAGGCAAAGGCATGGCAAGCCAGTTGGTCCATACGTCGGTCCTCACCATCCCTCAGGGTAGTAGTGTCAGGGGAATGCATGACAGATGTATTGGACAGCCCCAGAACGGGCGCATCCACCTCAGGAGGACATGACCAACGCTTAATCACATCAGCAGGAAAGGGATACCTTTTGTCCCAACTTTTGGGCACCCCTGGCAGCTTGCTAGGCCGCTCCCATCCTTTGAGCACCAGATTATTAAAGTGCGACTGCTCAGGGAATTCCAAATGTGGTTTAATCGTATGAAAGAGCTCACCCTGCTGCTGCGGAGCCACGGTAGGAGGGGAGATACAGAGCACTTCAAGCCAAGAGCCTGTCAGTGTCATAGATCTTCCCCAAAGGGAGACCCTGTACAACCATAAACCCTGGGTTGCTCCTCAGATGATTCTGAATCAGAGAACAATTCCCCCTCCTCAGTTTCCACAGGAAAGAGGGAGACGGTGGGAGACAAATGCCGCTTCTTAGCAGAAGCCTTACGCGATGCAGACCCAGCAATATGTTTCTCAATGCTGGCTACCCGTGCAGCCAAATCAGGCTGAGACTCCCCGCTGGTATGCTCCTCATAGGGGGTCAGATGCAGGCGTGGGGGGGTAGGCGAAGCCAGAGGGGGCGCAGGCCCAGCAACAGGTAACCTAGACTGCAGAGCAAGTACCTGCTGGGCGCAGGATACACACACCCTGACATCATCACTTATGGGGGATACCTCACATACAACACATAGCCGGGCTTGTCCCGAACGAACTCCAGGCTCATTATCCCCAGAAGCCTCCATATGGTGATTTGAACAGGCGCAGTAGGCCAGTAAGGGTTAATGCTAAAGAGCTACCCGGGATGCCCCAATAGACCTCTAGGGAAGTGGGAGATAATGAGGGGAGAGGGCCGGGAGAAACCACAGGACCGAAGCTTTATCCTGCCTGAAAGACACAACAATATATTCCCATAAGAATAAAGAATAAGAACAAATAGAGAAAAATTCACCTCACCGGGGTTACTCACAGACCGCAAGGAGCCAGTAACGCAGGAGGAAGACAAAATGGCGTCCGCAACCTCGAATAGCGCGAAGCTCGCCCACGTGATCTGCGGCCCGGCAGCTCTGAGGTGAATGGGGCTGCCAGCCGCGGAGCGCAGTACAAACGTGCGATGCCGTGTTTTAATAAAGTAACAGGCACACATGTCAAAAGTCACAAAACACCAGACAACCCCCCCCTCCCAAAGGGAGAGTGAGGGAGGATAACAACGGAATACCCTGGGGGAAATGGCGCCCGGGGCCAATATGAAGAGAGGAGGTGGAGGGGGAATGGGAATAGGGTTTACCGCACAGGATAACCTGGCCAAACCCATGAGGCAGTGGGGCATCCCAAAAACGGCTCACCATTAGCCTAAACCGCCTACCCTGTTAGAGTAGGGACTGCAGTAGGAGCCTAGCACCTCAGCACAAAGTGCTTCTATCGCCTACCTTCACCCGAACCTTATCAGCCGAGGCTGGGAGGCAGTCAATGGGACGAAACGGGTGGGAATAGTCCTGCAGGGCTGCAGGCAATAAGCCCCGCTCACCTGCGCCGCGAGAGAGCTGTCTCCTATCTTCTCAGTGCAGACTGCAGAAATAAACTGGGGATTTTGTGGGAGGTCCCTGACTTATATAGGGCTGGGAGAGGCCACAAGCTGTTTTTCTGCAGTCCAGGGCCATCTTGTGGATGTATTACCCATGAGTAAGGAATATTCTGGAACAGGACGTGCTGTATACTTAGAATATTTCCATTTTAATAATTCTGCACAGAGTGTATGCTTGCTAAGCTGGCCAGCAAAGACCCATATTTACTAACTGCACAGTTAGGCATAGTCAGACACAGCAAGGTTCACACCACAAGCTAGAAAAGTAGAACAAAAGGGTGTTTTAAACGTGTTAAGACTATTTGCACACACATAGAAATGTCACTTATTTACAATTAAAAGAGTAGGCAAAAAAACACACACAAAACAAAACCACCTTTTGTGCACTTCACTGAAACAAGTCTTCTATTCGATGAGCTGTGGATTAAGCACAGGTGTGAAGCTATTAACCGTCGTCCCCCAACAGATGCAGCTTTTCTAGGTAAAGGTCAGTATCTCTCTAATGCAGGGCTCACTAATGGTGCGAGAGGGTAGGATAGTTTAGTGCCCCTGTGAACCAGGACCCCACCCTGGCAGCTGTTGCAAGGGAGAGTGCAGGTTCACATTAAGGGTCTCATACTCCACTGACTGAGACAGTCTGTCTGATCCTTCCTGACCATTACGGAGCAGTAAAAGCCTCGCTCACCTGCGAGAGTGTGATACTTCATGTCTTCGCAGTCAGCACTGCAGAGAAATCTGGGGATTTGTGGGAGGTCCCTGGGTATATGAAGGGCCGGGAGGAGCCTGTTTTTGCATGTCTGCAGTGAACAGCGCCCTCTGGCGGAGGATTACCCACGTGTAATTATATATGGAGCAGGACTTACTGTATGCTTAGAATAAATAATAAAATATTTTTTCTCTGTGTGTGGTGTGTTTTTTTTAGACTTAACCCCTTGTGAACTGGTAAGGGGTCCAAGAGATCCCTATACCAGTTCACAAGGCTGGGGGGATGGCAAGTCATCTGCGACTAGCGGGTGACTTGCCATTAACCCCCGGCACCCCCATTACCTGCCTCCCCAAAGCCCAGGGGGGGCAGAAGAGTCCGTGGCCACGGGCTATGCGGGCTTGTAGCCTGCAGGGCCAGGGGCCACAAAAGCTGGTCCCTGCGCCCTGTTCCTACAAGCCCTGCATAGCTGGTCCCGGGCTGGTTACTTTGGATAAGGGGGACCCCATGTAATTTTTTAAGGATTTTTAAGGGTTTTTAACCCTTAAAAATCCCCCCAAAAATGGGGCCCCCCACCCTGGGAGGGGGGGACTCATTTTTTTTTCTCAAATTAACCCTTTGTAGTGTGGATGGTATTTGTATTTTATTTGTGAATGTTATAAAGTACTTGTTTCAGTTAGGGGGTCTCCTGGGCAGGAACGGGGGGCTACCGATAAATAAGTGGTACCGTTCTAATCGGTAGAAATGGGGCTTTCACATGCAATATGATTTTCTTTAATAAAATACATTTTTTATTTAAAATAAAGGAGACAATTTTCAAAAAAATTTTAATATAATTCTTAATAATATTGTAAAAAACAGAATAAAATTTACAAACAAGACATTTCAAGTTAAAGCCTAAACTCTGCTGCAAAAAATATATATACATTTTCCTAAAAATTCCAGCAAAAATGTCACAAAACATGGCGCAAAATGGGGAAAAATTACCTGTCAACAGAGGGTGACAAAATCTCAAGTAGGCTGTCAATTAAAAAGGTTAAAAGTAGCTATGCATGTTGGGTATTGTTCTGCTCGGGGGACCTTGCGCTTGGCTTAGCTTGTTTTTTCTTGTTTGCATATTTATATTTTAGGAAAAAGTTTTTCATTCAGCTTTTTTATACATTTTTTAGGGAAACCCTGCGCAAACAAAGAATTCTTTGAAGGATTAATTCCAGAAAGATGAGCCTACTACAACAAGCTGGGTACTCTTAGAAAGCTTAACATGTGTACTTTCAGGGAATATAAGGTTTATGGGGTTATTTAAAATGTAAAGGGTTGTTTCGGCTGAAAAATCGCAAGGTGCGCACTTTGTCTGCAGAGTTGAAATTTTCAAGTAAAATTACCGTTACGCACATGCTTTACTTTGGGGTGTTTGGCCACTCTTCCCTTGACAGAACCTATGCATGTTGGGTATCGTTCTGTTTGGGACATGTTGCTTTTTCAGATTAAACTTGTTTTTTCTTGTTTGCATATAGTTTTTTTTAGGAAAATGTGGCTTTGATTCTGTTTTTTTATCCTTTTTGTAGGGAAACTCTTGGCCACATCAACAAGCCTAGTACACCTAGAAAGCTTGAGGTGTGTACTTCCAGAGAAGATATCGTTTGTTGGGGGTATTTCAAATGTAAAGGGTTGTTTTTCTGGAAAAACTGCAAGGTGCGCATAGCGCATATAACAGTTGTATTTTTTCTGAAAATCCCCTAAAGCGCTGTTTCAGTTTGGGGGAGTCTCCTGGGCAGAAAAGGGTGTCTACCTATACATATGTGGTATCGCTGTAACCGGGAGAAATTGGGATTTCACACGCCATAAGATTTTATTGACAAACTTATATTTTTTATTACAAAAAAAACACTACAAATTGTAAAAAATAGATTTTTTTTTTGCACATATTTCACCCAAAAAATACCCCAAAAAATTTTGTGAGTACCCACCTGAAAAATGGATATTGTTGGTGTGCCACACACCCCGCTTCACCTGGTACCTCCCATTTATCACCAGTGTATTAAAAAGCAGAAAGACAAGGTACCAGTAATTTAACGGTAACCTCAAAATAAAAAAAAAGCTTCACCATATAAAGGATTCGGGATACCGAAAAGGGTGGGAGTGAAGCGGGGTGTGTGGCACACCAACAATATCCATTTTTCAGGTGAGTACTTGTCACGCTCTGGTAACACCAGCCCTCTAGGTAAGCCCTCAACCCCCAATCTCCGCAGCCAGCTTCACCTGTAGGAGCCCCCGCTTGCCGGGACGCAGAATACGCCTGCCCGGGATCGGTTGCCCCCAGGACTTCAATGGCTCAAAGGATGAGAGCTTACAGGTACAGAGGTCTGAAGAACCAATGGCTAAGAGCGAGTGTAGCGGAAGTCCAGAGACAGGCCAGAGGTTGACACAGGGAGTCAGAGTTCGCAGCGGTACAGAGGGGAGAGACAGCTCGAGGTCAAGGTGCAAGGCAGAGGTCGGCAACGGAGATCAGATTGAGAATAGTCGGTTCAGGCAGGGGTTGGCATCGGAGATCAGATCAAGGTATATCACGAGTCAAAGCAAGGTACAAGGCGCTATCACAGGCACTGGGCAACTGAGGGGGGAAACCTTATATAGGGACAGACATGAAAGGGAAGGTGTATGTGATTGGTGCACACAGGACACAAGGTCTGATTGGGAGAGCAAGGAGTGCCCAATCCCATCTATAGGACTCATAGGCCCAGACAAGGAAGGGGGCGTAAGCCCCACTGAACCTAGGGCTCATTGGCCCTTAATCCGAACCAGGGGGCGTGCCAGTGCCCCCTGGCTAATCTACAGCCTCCGGCGGGCGCGCTGAGCACAGGGAAAAAGGATCACGGGCTCCCGCGCGCGTCATCAGCTCTCGTGCGCTCGCGGGAGCCCGTGATCCTTTTGAGAGTGGCCGTGCTCGGCGCCGCCTGAGCAGACGCCGCAACAACGCTGGACCGGGGCCCAGGTAAGTGCCGATTTGTGACAGTACTCACAAAATGGTATTATTCTTGGTGTGCCACACACCCCGCTTCACCTTCAATATTCTTCACGATTGGGACATCCAAAAGCCCACAAGGGGTGGGCATCCCAAGGCAAGGTGAAGCATAACTTAAATGACTGCAGTCTGCAGAACTTTGCGGCCAAAAATAGCATCCGCTGAGGCTCGCACATCAACTTTGTAAAACTTAGAGAAAGTATGAACAGAAGACCAAGTGGCGGCCTTACAAACTTGTTCAACAGAAGCTTGGTGCTGAAAAGCCCAAGACGCTCCAACGGAACGAGTAGAATGAGCAGTGATACGAAAAGGGGGAACTTTCCCCTTAGCAGCATAGGCCGCAATAACGGCCTGAGGTATCCATTTGCTAATGGCAGATTTGGCTGGTGCCAAACCCTTCTTAGGCCCACAGGGGACAACAAAAAAGGCATCCGTCTTACGAAAAGGAGACGTGATAATCAAGTAGTACTTAACACAGCGTACTACATCCAAACAATGCAAAACCCTCTCTTTGTCATTCTTAGGATTAGGACACAAGGAGGGAAGAACAATATCCTGATTCAAATGAAAAGCAGAAACAACCTTAGGAAGAAAGTCTGGCTTGAACCGAAAGACCACTTTATCCTGATGCCTCTCAAAGTAAGGCGCCTGGATAGACAAGGCCGCCAACTCCGAGACACGCCAGACCGAAGTGATAGCTACCAAGAAGACAATCTTCTGAGTCAGGGTAGACAAAGCAATATCTTGCAGAGGCTCAAAAGGAGGAGCCTGCAGAGCATAAAGAACCAAATTCAAATCCCAAACCGGGAGTAATGGTTTCCTGGGAGGCCGCACATGCGTAACCCCCTGGAAAAAGGTTTTAACTAAAGGATGAAGCGCAAAATGCTTCTGAAAAAAGATTGAAAGGGCAAGTTTCTGCCTTATCTAAGTACTTAGCTGAAGACCAGAGTCTAGGCCAGATTGTAAAAACTCCAGAATCCTGGAGACTGAGAAGACCCTACAGGGAAAGGATCTAATCTCACACCAAGCGATATAGGCTTTCCAAGTCCTATAGTAGATGATAGAAGAAAGACCCTCCTCCTTCAAGATGAAGGTTTCAGCAGCCAGGCCGTCAAACCCAGCGCTGGTAAATTGGGGTAACACAACCGACCCTGAGTGAGCAGATCGGGCCGAAGAGGCAGAACGAACTGGTCCACTGCCAGCCAAACAATGTCTGCGAACCACACTCGCCTTGGCCACCTTGGGGCCACGAGAACGGCAGACACCCTTTCCAGAGCCAACTTCCAAACCACCCTGCCCAGCATGGGTATCGGAGGAAACAGGTATAGAAATCCCAGATCCCCCCAGCTCAGGGACATGGCGTCCACTGCCAGAGCCAGAGGATCCCGGGAGAGTGACACGAAGTTCGGGAGCCTGTGATTGTGACGAGAGGCAAACAGGTCCACCTCCGGTATCCCCCATCGGAGACACAGTGAGCGAAAAACCTGAGGATGGAGAGCCCATTCTCCCAGACGGGGAGAGCCCCTGCTCAACCGGTCCGCTTCCTGGTTCTCCACTCCTGGAATGTATACCGCCGAGAGACAAGGAACATGGGCCTCTGCCCAGGTCAGGATCAGGGACACCTCTCTGAGAGCACTCAGACTGCGAGTCCCTCCCTGATGATTGATATAAGCAACCGCTGTTCGATTGTCTGAACGCACCTGGACCGGAAGGCCCAGAACGTGATGAGTCAGGAGAGCAAGCACCGGACGGACGGCTCTCAGTTCCAGAACATTGATGGGTAAGTGGGCCTCTTGAGGTCCCCATTGCCCCTGGAACTGAAGCTCCTTCCAGAATCCGCCCCATCCCGAAAGACTGGCGTCCGTGGTGACAATTTCCCAAAAAGGGGTCAGGAAGGACCTGCCCCTCACGAGATTGGCCGAGACCAACCACCACTGGAGGGACTGCCGGACCCGGGAGGACAACTGGAAGGGCTGATCCAGCGACCGAGGCTGCCGGTCCCAGGACACCAACAGATAAAGCTGAAGCGTCCTCGTGTGAAATTGAGCAAAAGGAACTGCCTCGAAAGAGGCGACCATCAACCCTACCAGCCTCATCCCCAGACGGATGTACGGCCGAGGATTGGAAAGTAGGACCCGAGCCAACTCCTGAATCAGATGAATTTTGGACTGGGGGAGAAACACTCTGTGTTGATGAGAGTCCAACTGCATCCCCAGAAAGGACACCACCCTGGCCGGAGCGAGGGAGGACTTGGGGAAGTTGATCACCCAACCAAAGCTTTCCAGCGTGGAGACCACCATCCTGGTGTCTGTCTCCGATTGATTGAGTGACGGAGCCATGATGAAAAGGTCGTCCAAATAAGGTACGACCCGAATGCCCCGAGATCTGAAAATGTCCATCACCCCTGCCAGCACCTTGGTAAACACTCTTGGAGCCGAGGTAAGGCCAAACGGAAGTGCCACGAATTGAAAATTCTGATCTTTCGAATCGAAGAAAACGTTGATGAGCGTGGCAGATGGGAACATGAAGATAAGCATCCTTGATGTCTATGGACGTCATGAAGTCCCCCTGCCGAAGGGAACCGACGGCCGTACGCAAAGTTTCCATGCGAAACTTCCGAAAACGGATGAACTTGTTGAGTAATTTCAGGTCCAGGACAGGACGAACCGACCCGTCCATTTTGGGGACTGCGAAAAGATTGGAGTAGAAACCGAGGCCCATCTCTAAGCGCGGTACCGGCCGGATGACCGCCATTTCTAACAGATTCTTTACCGACGCCAGGAGCCCCTGTGTGGCCAAGGATCGATGGGCACCCGAGACCGAAAGAACCGTGAAGGAGGGCGAGACTCGAATTCCAGCTTGTAACCGGATGACACTACCTCCCGGATCCATCTGTCCGGAATCTCCTGGTCCCAAACCTGGGAGAAGTGTCGCAATCGTCCCCCCACCCGCACGGGTGAGGGCAGCCCCTCATTGCTGAGCGGGCTTACCGGCAGGCTTGGGCTTGGTGCCCCAGGATTGTGCGGGGCGGCCACGGCCCTTCCCCCGAGTCCAACCTGCACCTCTGGTATCGGGAAAGGAAGCCCCCCTACCCGCTCTGAATCCCCGAAAGGAAGGCCTACCAGAACTTGCCCCCCGAAAGGGACGACGAGGCCTCTTACGTTGCGGCATTTTACCACCTTTTGCAACTGAATCAATTTTTTCAAACAGTCGCAATCCCAAAAAGGGGAGAGCTGTGAGCACCTTTTTAGAAGCTACGTCCGCCGACCACTGGCGCAGCCATACTGCCCGACGAATAGCCACCAGCATTGCCGCCGTCTTGCTACTCATAGCCAGCGCATCGTCCTGAGCGGACAGAACATAGGAGACAAAAGACTCACACTGCCTGAGAGCAGTAAACTCCTTACAAGTGGGATCAAGATCCACACACAGATCCTGAATTACAGATCTAACCGCCAATAGAAGAAGCGCCGAAGCACACACCGGGCGCATCGTTGACCCGACATAAATAAAACCATGGCGAGCGCACTGGTCAATCCGACGATCCTCACCATCCTTAAGGGCAGTGGTCTCAGCAGACTGCACCATAGCCGTGCTGGAGAGCCCTAGCACAGGGGTATCGACGTCAGGAGGAACCGACCAAAGCTTCACCAATTCTGGCGGAAAGGGATAACGTTTCTCCCAACTGGAAGGAATTCCAGTTAACCGCGTGGGATGTTCCCATTCCTTAAGCACAACCCTCTTAAAGTGGTGTTGTCTGGGAAAAACCAAACGCGGCTGAGGCACATTAAACAACTGACCCTTTGGCAGGGTGACGGCCTCAGGCGGATCTAAATTCAAAATTTCAAACATTTGAGCCAGAATGGAGGGGGTGTCAAGGGAAACCCCCGCAGACAAATCACCAATAGCATCAACCTCAAGCTGATCTGCAGGCTCATCTGACTCCACCAGGAATTTTCCCTCCTCGTCCAGGGAGCAATCGGACCAATCTACAGGCTCACATACTTCATCCTGTGAAGCCAGAGGTACAGGAGAAAGGTGCTTCCGTTTCGCAGTGGCCTTTAACCCTGCTTTAACGGAAATTATCTTCTCGAGGTTGGCTAACCGTGCAGACACCTCGGATTGCGAATCCCCACCTTTGACAATGTCACACGGGGTCCGGAACAGGGAGGGAGGGGTAGGGGATGATGGAAGTTGCGAAGAGCCAGCAGCTGGAGCAACGGACTGACGCGCAATATTCTGCCTTGCACAAGGAATGCATACAATAACATCATCGCCTGGGAGCGGAGTCCCACAGCCTCCACACACCCTAGATGGCCCAGAAGAACCATTTCCGGTATTATCGGAAGCCTCCATATGGTGATTTATGGTATTCGCAAAATCCTGGGTTTAAGGCATAAGCCACCCGGGATGCCCATTTATGTTAATGTCCCGGGAGGGAGGATTTAATTTATAATAAAGATCCCCTTAAAATAATTGTATAAATATATATATATATATATATATATATATATATATATATGTCCCAATTTGGAGAAAAAAAGGACTAGCCAGGCAAAATAGAACCGGGAGGCCACTGTATTGAGGGAATCCCAGGATCTGTGGGGGAAGAAACAAACCAACAGTAAGACCCCCAGAAACAAATGGCAATATGCAATACAACATTCATACACAGCACCAGAGTGCTTTAAGAGGCAAAGAAAACTGGCCTCTGATTTTCCTGTTTTTTTTAAATAAAACCATTTCTCCATTATATATATATTTTACTTTTTTTTTTTTTAAATAAACAGTCAGACACAAAAAATAGACGGCCCCATGCCAGGTGAGGCCGCTTACATGCCCAAGTAAGGCTAAAAAAGCCCAGCACCCGACCAATAGAAGTGGTGGGAGACAGGCAGCAATGTCAGCGAAGGCGGCAGTGGCAGCAGTGGAAGCAGTAGCGGCAGAGCTCGCAGAAGCGGAAGAAGCGGTGGAGCGGGCAGCAGCACACATATGCGGCTGAGAGCCCCTCACGCGTCCTCCTGATAACAGGAAGGAAGTGCGGCTGGGGCCGGTAAGATGACGCGCCGCCGGATCCGCCCCCCCGCCGAATTTGAACAGTGCGGCCCGCCGGACGGTGGTGCCAAGACAACCAGAGGGCTAACAAAGCCCTCAGTAAAAGGAGAAGGGGGGAGGGGGAACAGGAGTTCCTAGGCAGCCTGTGCTGCCCCCAAATACTAACACGCGGCCCGCCAAGCGGCGGCTGTTTTAAACAAAGGAGACAAGGGGAGGGGGGAGGGGGAGCTGAATAACCTGAGAAAGGCGCAGGCAGCCTCAGGCAAGCCTGACACAGTGCAGCCCGCCCCGGCCACCCCTAAAGCTGACCCAAAGCTCTGGCCCTACAGGCCAGCAGCAGCAGCCCGCATAACAGAGACTGCCATGTAAGGAGAAATCTTAGTCAGGCCACACGCACCCTCGCTTGCGGTGCAGCCTGACAAAAGTTGAAATAAGTAAACACATGAAATAAACATACAGTAAACCATACACAATACACATCCCTCTCCCCCCCCCCCCCAAAGTGAAGACGGGAGAGCAAGGGGCCAAGGGGACCCTCGGGACAGGGGCATCCCACATCCGGATCACCATGCCGGATAGCCGCATTGCCCCCAAAACAGGGGGTCGAGCGGAGGAGATAAGCTCCTAGGCACCTATAGTGCCGTCTACCAATTGCCCAGTGAGCAGCCTAGGCTGGGAGGCTTCCATTTAACCACAAAGGTAACAAACAATCAAAACCGGGCAGAAATAGACCAAAGGGGGTGCCGGGGTAAGACCCCGGCTACCTGCAAGCAGGAGACTTCAACCTTCTGTCTTGTCGTCATGCAGAGAGAAAAACACTGGTGATAAATGGGAGGTACCAGGTATATATAGGCCGGAAGGGGGCTCGTTACAAGACTTCCTCTCTGCAACAGCGTCACCTGGCGGTGAGTAACCCAATCGTGAAGAATATTAAAGGTGAAGCGGGGTGTGTGGCACACCAAGAATATATTGAGAATACACCTAAAAAATTACAAACAAGACATTTCATGTTAAAGCCCAGACTATGCTGAAAAAAACAATATATCATTTTCCTGGGAAATCCCTGGAAATCCCTTCAAAAATCACATTTGAACATGGGGAGCGCAAAATAGTACAAAATGGTCTGGCAACAAAGTGTGCCAAAAACTCCAGGTAGGCTGGCACTTAAAGGGTTAAAGGAGCCTGCCCCCCGAAAGGAGCGACGCTGCTTCTTGCGTTGTGGTAGCTTTCCTTCTTTCGCTACCGAGTCCAATTTATCTCCAAGCAGCCGCATACCCAAAAAGGGTAGCCCTGTAAGTGACTTCTTAGCCGCAATGTCAGCTGCCCACTGGCGCAACCAGACCAATCGGTGTATAGCCACAAGCAACACAGAGGTTCTGCTACACATACAAATTGTGTCATCCAAAGCAGATAAGACAAAGGTCATGAACAAATCACACCTCGTTAAGAGCTGCAAATTCATCCCTGGCCGGATTAAGCTGGGAACCACTCAACAGGCCCCTAACTACAGACCTGGTAGCCACAGCCGTGAGCGCAGAAGCACAAACAGGCCGCAAAGCCGAACCCACGCTGGCGAAGGCATGACATGCCAATTGATCAATACGTCGGTCCTCACTATCCTTCAGCATGGAGGCGTCTGGTGAATGCACAACGGATGTGATGGACAAACCCAGAACGGGTGCATCGACTTCGGGAGGGGAAGACCAGCGCTTCACCGCGTCCACCGGAAAAGGATACTTCCTATCCCATCCCTGAGGAACACCGGGAAGCCGGCTAGGCTTTTCCCATTCCTTAAGAATCAAATTGTCAAAATGCTTCTGATTTGGGAACTCCAATCTAGGCTTGGAGATCCAAAAAAATTCCCCCTTCTGTGGAGGGGCCTCCGCTGAGGAGAAATAGCCAGCACCTCAAATATATGGGCCAGAATCTTGGGGGCATCAACGGCAACCCCACACTCCGGCCAACATCAGCATCCAAAAACTGCTGATCCTCAGAGCCTTCAGATTCAAAGAACAATTCCCCTTCTTCCAGCGGGGAATAGTCAGACCAGTCAAAGGAGTCATAATGATCACATTCAAAACCCGGCACGTCCGGTGACAAATGTCTCCTCTTAGTCGGGGCCTTACTGACTGCAGAGCTAGAAATCAATTTCTCAATGTTGGCCAATCTAGCACATACATCAGATTGCGACTCCCTGCTGATGACCGTGGGGTATGGATCAGGCGAGGTGTAGTAGGTGATGAGGCCGGCGGCACTGACCCAGACGCCTGGGACCCTGACTGACGCGTTATGGCCTACTGTGCACATGGTACACAAACCAGCACATTATCCCCTGCAAGGGATACCCCACAACCCACACACTGCCAGGAATGCCCCGAAGGGAGCCCGAGCCTGGTATCCTGGGGAGCCTCCAATATGGTGATTTTTAGGTAGTCGCAATGACCAGAGGGAATTACGCTAGAAAGCTACCCGGGATGTCCCTTAAGTCCGTTAGTGGGAAGATTTGTAATGCCCCAATTTTAGCCAAGGGACGCTAGGACTGGGAAAACCCCCCTTTTTTAACGAATCAGGGAGTCCTCCCGAAAGACATAATAAAAAGGCCATAAGCAAGGCACACTCTAACCACAAAAGGCAATCGTACATTATTTTGCAGAAATTGACAAAAGAGTGGAAATTATATATAAACACACATTATATATATATATATATATATATATATATATATATATATATATCCATAAAAACACCTGATAACTATGTATGCGCAGTAAGCACAATGAAGGTTAATGGCCGCCACCGCTCTATGTAAGAGCGCATAAACACTTAGCAGGAAAAAGAACAAGAAAAGCCCATAGGGCGCCTCTCCTAGCCAGAGGTGAAGAGAGAAGAGGAAGAAGAAGGGCGGGCCAGCGCGGATCCCGGCCATTCTCACCAAGCAACGCGGTTCCCAGCCAATGGCGCCAGAGGCCCGCCCCCTCCCCTGACAGAGAGGAGGAGAAGAAGCTCTCCCCGCCGAGCGCGTATCCAGCCAGGACGGCCAGCACCCAGCGCGGCCACAGCAATGCAGTGAATAAAACACACAACACACACTCATACAGGAAAAGAAGAGAAAAGGTCACAAGGGAGAAGGCACAGCCCCCCCCCCCCCCCCATTGCGGGAAAAGGGAGTAATGTAAGGGGGGGAGTCCCCAACTACAATAGAACTGGGGAAAACGGACAGGGCATCCCAAACCAGGGTCACCAACCTGGTAGCCGCCTACCCCTTGCAATGGGGTCTCACGGAGGAGCATGGCTCCTATCAATACACCTGCTAAGGTGAACCCTACCCTCACCCGGACCTACAGCCAAGGCTGGAAGGCATAGGGAATTAAAGTAACTAGATCCGGGCAGAAAATAGGGACAAAGATGGCCGGGTGTGAATCCGGCTTACCTGCAAGGAAGAGACAGCCATCTTCTGACTTGCTCGCCGTCTGCAGAGACGATTACTGGGGAATGTGTGGGAGGTCCCAGGTATTTATGGACTGGGAGGGGCTTCTTTTTTTCTAGTCATCTCTGCAGACGTTCGCCCTCTACTGGACTATAACCCACGTGTTATTAATCATTCCGAAGCAGGGTGTGAGACATACTTGGAATAAAGTAATTTACAAAATATGGTTGAAGAACTTTCCTACCAAACGCCTGTTGGCTGTCTGACAGGCGGTCTAAATGGTAATGCCTAAGGTTCCTCCAAGGAAGCCCCTGATTTCTCAGCCCATAAATGAGGTGGTGGTGTATCCATGCACGTGTATGCCATGGAGATGGCCTGTCCGATCCATCTGGCTACTGTAGCTTTTGAGACCGCTATACCTCTGTTCTTGCCATTAAAGGAGACAAAAAGTCAATTATCCAAGAGTAGGTGTGCTCTAAGTAGAAAGCCAGGCATCTCCTGACATCAACACAATGCGTGGTGTCATCCTCATCCCCATGAGATATAAGAGAGCTGGAAAATTTGGGACCTTTGGAAAGCCGAGGCGATCTTAGGTCTAAGTATAAAGGGTCTGGTCTGGTCTCAAGATGGCTCTGTCTGGGAGAATTGTGCAAAAGGGCTCCCTGATGGATATGACCTGAAGGTCATTGACTCCTCGTGTTGATGAAATGGCTAATAAACTCCTTTTTATGGTCAAAACTGTATCTGTTGCTTCAGCCACATCATTTAGTCTGATCTTGAAATACTGAAATTGCAGAAGCCTGTGTTTTTTTAAGTACTTACAGGCAGTCCTAGTTCAAAACCTTACTGTAGGACCTCCAAGACTGCTTAAAGCTTATTCTTGTTCAAACAGTTAACACCACAGCGATCAAGATCATCGCCCAATAAAATGTTGCCCGAGAAGCAGACATTTCTACTTAGGCCAGAATACCATTGCCACCCTATGGCCAGAAGTAAGAGTTTTTTGACAATATATCAAGTTGAAGTGTTCCAAGGTAAAGCGATATGTCAGAGAAATGTCAGAGAAAATTGTGATTCACTGCAACCTGAAGGTCACCATGGCCATTACCCTTTGGCACTAACCCAAAAGGAATCCGGTAGTGCAAAATGCAGTAACTTCTGTGAGTGATTGATAGAACATGGAGTCTTGAAGTCCAGTGTGCATGGATACCTGTTTTTCTCTAGGGGAACCAGTCCAGATCCTAGCAATTCTATTTGGAATAGAGTAGAAATGTACTGGTTCAGGCACTTGAGGTTGAGGATAAGCCTGAATCATCTCTCGTTGGGCACGTTAAAATATTTGAAGCAGCACTGGGTAAAATTCCATTTTGCAACCAAAGCACAGCAACTCCAACACCTGGGTCCGAGGAATGACTGAACATTGGCAGGCGTGTCCCCCAACATTTTGGGTAAGGGAGCTCCTAATACCAAAGAGGATTTGCTGGAAAAATATGACTGCATGTTCCCACAGTCCTGGACCAGTGGGCTTTCAAGGTAAGTAGGATGGTCATCGCTGATCTACTTAATGATTGCCTCTGGATCATCCCCAAATAATTTGCAGTTGTGGTGCCCCTTTGCTTTGAAATACCCCAAATATCCCTTTAAAAATGGGATACACCCCTTAAACTTAAGTTACTTAACCTCTGGTAACCTCTTTTCTAAACATCCGAACGGGCAGCATACTCATGACCTCCGCCCCTAGGTTGGAACACGTGACCACCAGAAATAGATAACATTTTAGCCCCTCTTCTCCATCTCCAGTTGTTAGAGATCTGAAAAACATACAAAGACAGACCACAACAGTACTAGTGATTAATCATGAAACACATTCAATTATATCTTAAAAAGGAGGGAAACCTGTATGCAGCCGTTCAGATGTTTAGAAAAGTTACCAGGTTACTAAAGTTTTCCCAAAACATCCTCCGGGCAGCATACTCATGAGAGAAAACCAAGATCTACCTATATTGGGTGGGGAATGCAAGCACACTCCTGCCAAAGGACTGATCTTGTAAGGTCAGCAAGTCTAAATGGTAATTATTGTCTAACAAAAAGTCTTGGCTGAAGACCAGGTGGCCACTTTACAAACCTGTTCAACAGAAATCCCAGCTTGCTCTGCTCAAGACAGAGACAATTCTCGTTGAGTGAGCTGTAATCTTCCCTGGAACCTGGAATACAAGATAGGCCATACTGCACTCTTCATCCAAAATGCCAAGGTTGACTTCGAAAAACGATGCCCCTTTTCTTCCGGACCTGAGAATGAAACAAATAGGCAATCTACCTTTCTCCAGTCCTTGGTTTGACAAAGGTATTCCAGAACACATGCTCCGACATCCAAAGATTTATCCACCAAAAAATCCTTACTGTCCCCAGACAGAAGAACAATCTCTCGAGTTCTATGAAAGTGAGAAGATATCTTTGGAAGCTAGCAGGCGTCCACCCTTAATACTACCTGAAAAATCTGAAGAAAGGGGCAACAGGACAATGCTTGGATACCACTGAATCTGCATGTGGAAATAATTGCCACTAAAAACACAACCCTCCAGGTGAGGAATTAGGAGGGTTCCTGAATCCGTTCAAATGGAGGAGCCATCATTGCTGTCAGGAATCTAGCTAGGTCCCATTCATGCGGACCGGCTTAGATCGCCCCATGGCTAGAAGAAAACGTCTGACCAGCAACAAAGATGATATTCTTTTCCAGGAAAACTGACAGAGCTGCCAGCTGTACATTTAGAGTACTGACATGGAGACCCAGTACAACTCGACTCTGGAAGAAATAGAGGACAACTGGAAGGTTAGATGCAGGTTTACCATTCTGAACCTTCCATGTCTTAAAGGTCTTCCAATTAAATTTTTCACCTCTTTACTATTTGAGAGCAGGGTCTTGATAACCTTATTCGAAAACCCCTTAAGAAGCAGGGTGACTTCACAAGGTCCACAGGGTCAAACACCACGTCTGGGAATCTGAGCAAAGTACTTGGCTCTGGGATAGCAGAGCTGGGCTCACTGGAGCCTCCAAGGCTCCTGTATGGACAGTGTTACAAGAGTTGAGAATCAGGTTCTCTTGGCTCACCAGGGGGCCAGAAGCAGAGCTGTGGCTGGCTGAAATGGCAGACCCAGAAACAAAGGTCTTCCGGAACTACAGTGTTTATTTGGTCAACCGGGGGCCTGCTTACTTCAATTGCCAATGCCTGAATTGCTTGCTTTTTGCTTGCTTATGTACAGTTTTAGACAAAGGAGCTTAAATTACCATCCTGATTGGATGCCTGGACACATGTCATATTGCTATTGGACATTTCAAACATATACACATATATAGAAGATATAGTTCAGACATGAAAAACATCTGTTTCTCATTATGCAGACAACATTCTTTAGCAATAGTCATAAGACGTGGGAGGGGTGAAAACCCCTCCACACACTGAGATGTGGTAGAGACATACAGACGGCTAGAACTAAAATGAATACTAATATTTCATTTTCCACCTCAATTTAATACTTGAGGAAGCATCTGAACTGGAGTAATTGCGTAAACCATCCTGAATGGCCAGAGCGTCTACTCCCAGAACCAGGTCGGAGGGATTTAGAAAAAAAATACAATTCTGTGATTACTCACCTGTAGAATTGATATTATGAGTATACAGTACGTCCTGCTCCAGATAAGATTCATTACACTTGGGTATTACTCCGCCAGATGGCGCTGGACTGCAGAGACAGCGAAATTGGCTCCTCCCGGCCCCTCAAATACCCGGGAGCTCCCACAAATCCCCAGCATTGAAAAGCAGTTAACGAGAAGCCGGGAGAATTAGAACAAACTAGTAACTATAACAATGATAATCACCATACAGGGGATCCTGGATAATGCAAAACCAAGGGTGGGGTGGAGCAGGACGTACTGTATACTCATAATATCAATTCTACAGGTGAGTAATCACAGAAATATATTATTCTTAGTATAGAGTACGTCCTGCTCCAGATAAGCATCATTACATTTGGGACATCCAATAGCAGGGTCCATAAAGTAGGGTGGGATCCCCAAAGGTAACAGACAGGTCAGACCACTGCCGCCTGCAGAACCTTGCGGCCAAAAGCAGCATCAGCTGAGGCCCTAACAAACCTTTTAAAACTTTGAAAAGGTATGAACAGAAGACCAAGTAGCAGCCTTGCAAACTTGTTCAACAGAAGCCTGGTGCTGAAAAGCCCAAGAGGCACCAATAGCACGAGTAGAATGAGTAGTAAGGCGGAAGGGAGGATTATTCCCCTTAGCAGAGTAGGCCTGAATCACAGCCTGACGGATCCATTTGCTGATAGTAGATTTAGCAGGAGCCAGACCCTTCCTAGGACCAGAAGGGACCACAAAAAGAGCATCAGTTTTTCTGAATGGAGCAGTAGCCACCAGATAGTACTTCAGACACCTAACCACATCCAAAGAATGCAAGACCCTCTCCTTAGCATTACTAGCATTAGGGCACAAGGAAGGAAGAACAATGTCCTGATTCAAATGAAAGGCAGACACAACCTTAGGCAGTAAATCTGGCTTGAAGCGAAACACCACCTTGTCCTGGTGTCTCTGAAAGTAGGGGGGCGCCGCCAATTCAGACACACGCCTAACAGAGGTGATAGCCACCAAAAAGAGAGTAAGAATGGCCAGGGCAGCCTCCTGCACAGGTTCAAAGGGAGCACCCTGCAAGGCAGACCAGACCAAGTTCAAATCCCAAACAGGCAACATAGGCTTACGTGGGGGACGCACATGAGTAACCTCCTGGAAAAAAGTCCTGATCAGAGAATGCTGGGCAAAGGACCTCTGGAAGAAAACAGCCAGGGCAGAGACATGACCCTTCAGAGTACCGAGTTGGAGCCCCAGCTCCAACCCATGCTGCAGGAACTCCAGGATCCTGGGAATAGAGAACACACGACAGGGAAGAGACTTAGACTCACACCAGTCAAAGTAGGCACGCCAAACCCTATAGTAAATGGAAGAAGACTTCTTCCTAGCCTTAATCATGGTAACAACAACAGAGACAGACAGCCCCTTCTCCATAAAGATAGGGGTTTCAACAGCCAGACCGTCAAAGCCAGAGTTTGTAAATTGGGATGGCGTAAGTGACCCTGAGTGAGCAGGTCTGGCACCCTGGGCAGAGCGTACTGATCTACTGCCAGCTGCACCACATCTGCGAACCACACTCTTCTTGGCCACCTGGGGGCCACCAGTATTGCTGGCACCCCCTCCTGAGCTATCTTGCGCACAACCCTGCCCAACAGGGGGAATGGAGGAAAAACATACAGGAGCTGAAAGTCCTGCCATGACATTGCTAGAGCATCCGTGGCCAAGGCCAGAGGATCCTGGGACAAGGAGACAAAGGCCGGGAGCTTGTGACGGGACGTAAACAGATCCACATTTTCTCCCAGAGAGGTCCCCCTGCTCAGAGAGTCTGCCTGCAGATTCTCCACCTCTGGGATGTACACAGCTGATATGCAGGAAACATTGGCCTCCGCCCAGGCCAGGATGCGAGACACTTCCTGGAGGGCCCTCTTGCTCCGGGTCCCTCCCTGCCGATTGATGTAGTCAACCGCCGTCTGGTTGTCCGAGCGTACCTGAACCGGCAGGCCCCGAAGGTGATGAGTCAAATGAGTCACAACCAACCTGATCCCCCTCAGTTCCAGAATGTTGATAGAGGTGTTGGCCTCCTGAGGGCCCCACAGCCCTTGGACCTGCAGGGACTTCCAGAACCCCTCCAACCTGTCAGACTGGCATCCGTGGTGACCGTCTCCCAGCAGGGGGCCAGAAAGGATCTGCCCACCAACAGGTTCCTGGAGCCCAGCCACCACGAGAGGGACCGCCTGACTAGGGGAAAGCACAAGGACCTGGTCCAGGGACGCAGGATCCTTGTCCCATAGTGACAAGAGGTGGAGTTGCAGAGGCCTCATGTGGAACTGGGCATAAGGAACCGCCTCGAAGCCCGACACCATCAGGCCCCCCAGCTGCATTCCCTGCCTGATGGAAGGATGAGGGCAAGATAGCAGGAACTGAACCTGCGCTAGCAGACTGTCCACCTTCTGCTGAGGAAGAAAAATCCTTGCCTGAACTGTATCCAGATTCATTCCCAGGAAGGATGTCACCAAGGAGGGAGACAGGAAAGACTTGGGATGGTTGATCACCCAGCCAAATGACTCCAGAGTGGACACTACCAGCTGATTAACCAACTCTGCCTGTTGGAGGGTCTGGGAAGTGATGAGAATGTCATCCAGATAGGGCAGCACGCGAATGCCCCGAGACCTGAGCAGAGACATCACTCCTGCCAGCACCTTGGTGAACACTCTGGGAGCTGAAGTGAGAAGGGCAATGCCACAAATTGGTAGTGCTGATCCTCCAGAGCGAACCTGAGGAACCTTTGATGACCTGGAAACACAGGAATATGAAGGTAAGCATCTTTGAGGTCCACAGACGTCATAAAGTCCCCTGGACGCAGGGAACTGATGGCAGAGCGCAGAGTTTCCATGCGAAAGCGCCTGCACCTGACAAATTTGTTGAGGATCTTCAAGTCCAGGATGGGCCTGACTGACCCATCTCTTTTGGGCACGGTGAAAAGGTTGGAATAGAACCCCTTGCCCCTTTCTCGTAAGGGGACCTGACAGATGACCCCAGCTCCAAAAGGCTTCGCACCGCCAGAACTAGAGCCTGAGCTGACACAGGGTCCTGAGAAATCCGGGGTTTGATGAATCTTGGGGGAGGCCAGGCAGCAAACTATCTTGTAACCGGAGGACACTACCTCCTGAATCCACCGGTCTGAGACATGAAGCCCCCAGACGTGAGCAAAGTTCTGAAACCATCCCCCCACCCAGATGGATGAGGGCGCCCCTTTGAAGGGAAAACCAGTGAGAGCTTTCTTGGCAGCATTGTCAGCAGCCCACTGGCGCAGCCAAACAGAGCGGCGTATAGCCACCACCAGGGCAGAGGTTCTGCCCTGGTGATCAATACGCCGGTCCTCACTATCCCGCAGCGTAGTAGAGTCAGGAGAATGCATGACAGAGTTGTTAGATAACCCTAGGACCGGGGCATCCACCTCAGGAGGGGATGACCAACGCTTCCCCACATTAGCAGGAAAGGGATACCTCTTATCCCAACTCTTAGGTACACCGAGAAGCCTGCTGGGGCGCTCCCATTCCCTGAGCACGAGATTATTAAAATGGGCTTGGTCGGGAAACTAAACGTGGCTTAGCAGTAGGAAACCATTCCCCCTGTTGCCTTGGGGCAGCAACCGGGGGAGAGATAGACAGTACCTCAAAAATCTGAGCCAACAGCCTATCAGTATCATCTGGGGCCCAGGGGTCAGAGCCAGAATCATCATGACCCCTGGGCCTCTCATCAGATGACTCCGAGTCAGAGAATAACTCCCCTTCTTCCAAAGGGGTATAGCCAGACAGTTCTAAAAACTCATCAGCCTCCATGGGGAAGAGAATGACATCAGGCGTTAAGTGCCGCTTTTTAGCAGAGGCCTTACGCGCCAAGGTATTAGCAAGCAACTTCTCAACACTAGCCAGTCTGGAAGACACATCAGGCTGAGAATCCCCACTGGTATGCAACTCAATGGGAGTCAAATTTAAGCTTGGGGGAGTAGGTGAAGCCATACGAGGCGCAGTCTCAGCTACTGGTAAACCAGGCTGCAGCGCAAGCACCTGCTGGGCACAAGGTACACAGACCCGCACATTGTCAGCACTAGTAGGGGACACCCCACAAGCTACACACAGCCGGGCTTGTCCCGAAGGAACCCCGAGCACATTATCCTGAGACGCCTCCATATGGTGATTATAGCGGCACAATAGGCCGATAGGGATTCACACTAAAAAAGCAACCCGGGGTGCCCCAAAAGCCCGCTAGGGAAGTGGGAGTAATTTACACACTAGGCCTCACAAGTTTTAATAACTAAATAGAGGGAGTAGGGCCGGGATAAATCAATAGAGGTCGGCCTGTCTGAAAGACATAAGCGAAGAGAACCCCGTAAGTGACATGTATAATGACATAGGGTAATAAAAACCGCCCGCGAGGGCACTCACGGACCGCGGTAGGTAGACGCCAGTCACGCAGCAGCCGAATCTAGAGAAAATGGCGCCGGGTATACCTCGAGGGGCGGGCCGCGGAGACAGTGACGCGGAACGCGCCCCCGAAGAGCGCGAAGCAGCACACGTGACAAGCAGCCAATAACGGCGCGCCAGTGCCTGAGGTAACGCCGCCGCCAAGCGCGGAGCACAGTGAAAGCGTGCGCGGCGGCAGCATATTTAAAAACGCAACCAGTGCAACCAAGTCAGCACGGCGACTGACACCAGACAAAACATAATACATTGAAGCACCAAGGCATATACACATACACGCACACCTCCCCCCCCCCACACACTGATAGACAGGGGCAAGGGGCAATAGGGGCATCCCATAGAGGCTCACCATATGCCTATACCGCCTACCCTTTGGTGGGGGACTGCGGTGGAGCAGCGCTCCTAAGCACCTGACAGCAGTGCTGCCTACCATCACCCGGACCAGCGCAGCCAAGGCTGGAAGGCACATTAATAATGGAATGGGTGGGAATAGTCCTACAGGGCCACAGGCTAATAGCCCCGCTCACCTGCGAGAAGAGAAAGCCATCTTCTTGTCCTTCGCAGTCCAGACTGCAGAGAAAATTTGGGGATTTGTGGGAGGTCCCGGGTATTTGAGGGGCCGGGAGGAGCCAATTTCGCTGTCTCTGCAGTCCAGCGCCATCTGGCGGAGTAATACCCAAGTGTAATGATTCTTACCTGGAGCAGGACGTACTGTATACTAAGAATAAAGCTTCAGCTTTGTGGTTCTGCCCTGAAGCAAAAAGAACCACTTCCGGGGTCCCCCTCAGAATACAAACTTGTTTAAAAACCTCCTGGTTCAGAGACCATTCTGCCTCCAACCATGGAAAGCGACTTAGAAAGTCCGACAATTGATTCAGGCACCCTTCAGATGAATGGCTGACAAAGAAAGCAGGTTCTGTTCTACCCAAAGCAGAATATCCGTTGCCAGGAGTCTGAGTGATCCGGTTCTTTTCCAGTTGATTCAAAATAGGCCATGGTCATTGCATTGTCTGTTCTGGTCATGTCGACCCCTCGGTTGGTGCGAGAAGTGGAATAAAGGTTTCTTTTACTCTTATCAATTTCCTTTGGTTAGAGGAAGACTAACTCAGCTTTTTGGACCATGTTCCTTGTGCAGTCCCACAATGGGCTCCCCAACCCCATGAGAAGGCGTCTGTTACAATTTGGTCCCCGGGATCTCTCCAAGGCAGACTGTTGACAAAAACACAATTCTGTGAGGTACTCACCTGTAGAATTGTTTTTTCTGGGAATCCATTCCAGGCACTCCTTACGCTTGGGATTACCTTCTTGCTGATCACATGACTGCAAGAAAGAAAACAGGTGCGGCCCCTCCCGGCCCATAAGTAGCAGCTGCCTCCTCACCAAGATCAGTTTACTTAAAAAGCAGTAAAAAACAGAAAACAGAGGCAGGCCGGGAGGGCCTATATAGGAGTCCATGTTACTTTCACCGAACTCCGCGAGAATACTCTCAGAAATTAAATTTTGTTCTTTTCACTTTCACTTTTTCTATTTTCTCTTTTTTTTTTAAATGCTAATGAAATAAATGGACTAAACACCATCAAAAAAGCATCAAAAGATAGATCATGACCCAAAATGGGTGGGCCGGAGTGCCTGGAATGGATTCCCAGAAAAAACAATTCTACAGGCGAGTACCTCACAGAATTGTGTTTTTTCTTCCAATCCATTCCAGGCACTCCTTACGCTTGGGATCTCTAAAAGCAGTGCCATCTATGGGCGGGATCCCCTAATGCAGAACAGCAGGTAGTTCATTTCACTACTGCCTGAAGAATCTTTCGAACAACAGCATCAGCTGAGGCCATAACATCTACCTTGTAAAACTTGGTGAATGTATGAACCGAAAACCAGGTGGCAGCTTTGCAAACCTGTTCCACCGAAGCCTGATGCTGAAAAGCCCAAGAAACACCAATGGCCCTAGTGGAATGGGCTGTGACCCGAAAAGGAGGTTCCTTCCCCTTGGCCAAGTAGGCTCTTCCTACTGCCTGCCTAATCCACTTACTGACAGTGGCCTTAGCTGGCGGAAGCCCCTTTCTCGGCCCTTCCGATATAACAAAAAAGGAAATCCATTTTGCGGAAGGAATCTGTAGCTGCCAAGTAATATCTTACGGCTCTGACTACATCTAAAGAATGAAGTGCCCTTTCCTTAGCATTAGCCAGAACTGGGCATAAAGAAGGTAAAGTTACCTCTTGATTAAGGTGAAAGGGAGAGACGACCTTAGGTAAAAAATCAGGCTTAAACCGAAAAACTACTTTGTCTCTGTGTAACTCCTTATCACTAATAAGGAGACTTCATTCATAAGGCGGCTAACTCAGAAACACACCGCACAGAGGCGATTGCCACCAAAAATATCACCTTAAGTGTCAAAATGCTCAATGGAGCGTCAATCATAGGATCAATCAAGTCCTACACTGGTAAAACAGACTTGCGTGGTGGTCGGACATGTGTGACCCCCTGAAAAAAAGTCTTAATGAGCCTATTACTAGCGATAGACTTCTGGAAAAAAAATAGACAAGGTCGATACATGCCCTTTTAGGGTGCTTAACTGTAGGCCCATTTCTAAGCCATCTAGTAGGAATTCTAGAATTCGAATACTTACTGCATGAAAAATTCCTAGCCTCACACCAGGATACGACCGCCAGACCCTGTAGTAAATCATGGAAGAAGACTTCTTCAGGGCCTGAATCATGGTATGAATAACCTTGGCCGATAAACTCTTCTCTGCTAAGATCGAGGTTTCAATAGCCAAGCCGTTAAAGCCAGCATCTGTAAATTCGGGCGCTGAAGCGCCCCCTGAGTGAGAAGATCTGGCTTGACCGGTAGGCGCCAATGGTCTACCGATATCCTTGTTATGTCTGAAAACCAACTTCTTGGTCAATGAGGAGCTACTAGAAAGGTAGGTACCCCCCCGAGCTATCTTTGCTAATACACGGCTCAGGAGCGGAAGCGGGGGAAAAATGTACAGAAGCTTGAACCTTGCCCAAGAGACTGACAGGGCATCCGTTGCTATGACCATGAATTTCGTCCGTTTGTGATTGTATCTGGATGCAAAAGATCCACTTCCGGACACCCCCAGCGAAGACAAAGGGCTTGAAAGACCTTCCGACTGAGGGACCATTCTCCCCAACGCAGAACCTTCCCACTCAGAGCATCGGCCTCCTGGTTTTCTACCCCTGGGATGATCAAACGGTTTAGGTGTCGGCACACCAATTAAAGATTATTCGAGTTGACAGAGGTGGGTGCAAATTAACCCATAGGCATCTCTCCAATCTTGCCTTATCAAATACTCTGGAACAAGGGATTAGGACTAATGCACACCACACCAATTTTGTTATGCAATTACCCCTGGGATGTAAACTGCCGAGATGCAGGGAACATTCTCCTCTGCCCAAGTCAGAATCCGGCTTACTTCCTCTAGAGCAATCTTGCTCCAGGTACCCCCGATGATTGATATAGGCTACTGCCGTCCGATTGTCCGAATGGACCTGGACTGCCTGCAGGACGTACTGTATACTAAGAATAAAGCTTCAGCTTTGTGGTTCTGCCCTGAAGCAAAAAGAACCACTTCCGGGGTCCCCCTCAGAATACAAACTTGTTTAAAAACCTCCTGGTTCAGAGACCATTCTGCCTCCAACCATGGAAAGCGACTTAGAAAGTCCGACAATTGATTCAGGCACCCTTCAGATGAATGGCTGACAAAGAAAGCAGGTTCTGTTCTACCCAAAGCAGAATATCCGTTGCCAGGAGTCTGAGTGATCCGGTTCTTTTCCAGTTGATTCAAAATAGGCCATGGTCATTGCATTGTCTGTTCTGGTCATGTCGACCCCTCGGTTGGTGCGAGAAGTGGAATAAAGGTTTCTTTTACTCTTATCAATTTCCTTTGGTTAGAGGAAGACTAACTCAGCTTTTTGGACCATGTTCCTTGTGCAGTCCCACAATGGGCTCCCCAACCCCATGAGAAGGCGTCTGTTACAATTTGGTCCCCGGGATCTCTCCAAGGCAGACTGTTGACAAAAACACAATTCTGTGAGGTACTCACCTGTAGAATTGTTTTTTCTGGGAATCCATTCCAGGCACTCCTTACGCTTGGGATTACCTTCTTGCTGATCACATGACTGCAAGAAAGAAAACAGGTGCGGCCCCTCCCGGCCCATAAGTAGCAGCTGCCTCCTCACCAAGATCAGTTTACTTAAAAAGCAGTAAAAAACAGAAAACAGAGGCAGGCCGGGAGGGCCTATATAGGAGTCCATGTTACTTTCACCGAACTCCGCGAGAATACTCTCAGAAATTAAATTTTGTTCTTTTCACTTTCACTTTTTCTATTTTCTCTTTTTTTTTTAAATGCTAATGAAATAAATGGACTAAACACCATCAAAAAAGCATCAAAAGATAGATCATGACCCAAAATGGGTGGGCCGGAGTGCCTGGAATGGATTCCCAGAAAAAACAATTCTACAGGCGAGTACCTCACAGAATTGTGTTTTTTCTTCCAATCCATTCCAGGCACTCCTTACGCTTGGGATCTCTAAAAGCAGTGCCATCTATGGGCGGGATCCCCTAATGCAGAACAGCAGGTAGTTCATTTCACTACTGCCTGAAGAATCTTTCGAACAACAGCATCAGCTGAGGCCATAACATCTACCTTGTAAAACTTGGTGAATGTATGAACCGAAAACCAGGTGGCAGCTTTGCAAACCTGTTCCACCGAAGCCTGATGCTGAAAAGCCCAAGAAACACCAATGGCCCTAGTGGAATGGGCTGTGACCCGAAAAGGAGGTTCCTTCCCCTTGGCCAAGTAGGCTCTTCCTACTGCCTGCCTAATCCACTTACTGACAGTGGCCTTAGCTGGCGGAAGCCCCTTTCTCGGCCCTTCCGATATAACAAAAAAGGAAATCCATTTTGCGGAAGGAATCTGTAGCTGCCAAGTAATATCTTACGGCTCTGACTACATCTAAAGAATGAAGTGCCCTTTCCTTAGCATTAGCCAGAACTGGGCATAAAGAAGGTAAAGTTACCTCTTGATTAAGGTGAAAGGGAGAGACGACCTTAGGTAAAAAATCAGGCTTAAACCGAAAAACTACTTTGTCTCTGTGTAACTCCTTATCACTAATAAGGAGACTTCATTCATAAGGCGGCTAACTCAGAAACACACCGCACAGAGGCGATTGCCACCAAAAATATCACCTTAAGTGTCAAAATGCTCAATGGAGCGTCAATCATAGGATCAATCAAGTCCTACACTGGTAAAACAGACTTGCGTGGTGGTCGGACATGTGTGACCCCCTGAAAAAAAGTCTTAATGAGCCTATTACTAGCGATAGACTTCTGGAAAAAAAATAGACAAGGTCGATACATGCCCTTTTAGGGTGCTTAACTGTAGGCCCATTTCTAAGCCATCTAGTAGGAATTCTAGAATTCGAATACTTACTGCATGAAAAATTCCTAGCCTCACACCAGGATACGACCGCCAGACCCTGTAGTAAATCATGGAAGAAGACTTCTTCAGGGCCTGAATCATGGTATGAATAACCTTGGCCGATAAACTCTTCTCTGCTAAGATCGAGGTTTCAATAGCCAAGCCGTTAAAGCCAGCATCTGTAAATTCGGGCGCTGAAGCGCCCCCTGAGTGAGAAGATCTGGCTTGACCGGTAGGCGCCAATGGTCTACCGATATCCTTGTTATGTCTGAAAACCAACTTCTTGGTCAATGAGGAGCTACTAGAAAGGTAGGTACCCCCCCGAGCTATCTTTGCTAATACACGGCTCAGGAGCGGAAGCGGGGGAAAAATGTACAGAAGCTTGAACCTTGCCCAAGAGACTGACAGGGCATCCGTTGCTATGACCATGAATTTCGTCCGTTTGTGATTGTATCTGGATGCAAAAGATCCACTTCCGGACACCCCCAGCGAAGACAAAGGGCTTGAAAGACCTTCCGACTGAGGGACCATTCTCCCCAACGCAGAACCTTCCCACTCAGAGCATCGGCCTCCTGGTTTTCTACCCCTGGGATGATCAAACGGTTTAGGTGTCGGCACACCAATTAAAGATTATTCGAGTTGACAGAGGTGGGTGCAAATTAACCCATAGGCATCTCTCCAATCTTGCCTTATCAAATACTCTGGAACAAGGGATTAGGACTAATGCACACCACACCAATTTTGTTATGCAATTACCCCTGGGATGTAAACTGCCGAGATGCAGGGAACATTCTCCTCTGCCCAAGTCAGAATCCGGCTTACTTCCTCTAGAGCAATCTTGCTCCAGGTACCCCCGATGATTGATATAGGCTACTGCCGTCCGATTGTCCGAATGGACCTGGACTGCCTGCCCCTTTAAGCTGGGGGTCAGATACTGAAGCACTAGTCGGATTGCTCTTAATTCCAATATATTTATGAGAAGCTGATTCTCCTTCAGCCCCCACTGTCCCTGGATCTTCTGTGTTTGCCAGATACCCCCCAGCCTGTGAGACTGGCATCTGGGGCAACGATCTGCCACTGTGGTGTCAGAAAGGACCTGCCTACAGACAGATGAAGAGGGTCCATCCACCACAGAAGATATTTCCTGGCCGAGGGCGTCAGAACAAAAAACTTGATCCAGCGACTCTGGGGCTCGATCCCAGTTTGCCAGCAGATTCCACTGAATAAGCCTCAAGTGAAACTGGGCAAAAATACAACTCTATGAAGTACTCACCTGTAGAGTTGGTATTATATGCAGACAGCAAGTCCTGCTCCAGACATAGTCCTTACATGTGGGTATACCTCCGCCTTCAGCGCGTGAACTGCAGAATCATGAAGAAAACAAGCTCCTCCCGGCCCTACATATACCGAGGGACCTCCCACAAATCCCCAGCATTGAAAAGCAGTGAGAGAAGAAGCCAGGAGGAAAACAACCACCCAGAGACTGGCAATAATATCCAAGATAATAATCACCACACAGGGGATCCAGAACAAGGTGAATCAGGGTGGGGTGGAGCAGGATGTGCTGTCTGCATATAATACCAACTCTACAGGTGAGTACTTCACAGAGTTGTATTATTCTAAGCAGACAGCACGTCCTGCTCCAGACATAGTCCTTACATGTGGGACATCCAATAGCAGTGTCCATAAGTAGGGTGGGATCCCCATGAAAAAAGGCACAGCCAACCAAAACAGCACTATCGCCTGTAACCTTGCTACTAGGAGCAACTAGAGCAAAGCTCTAACTTAACTTATGAAGCCTTACAAGGCTAATGAAACACGAGCAGAGAACTAGTCAGCCTGCTCAACAACCAAGTGCATAAGGCCCAAACCAAGCACCGGTAGAAAAAATCCAAACCAAGAGAGAAGAAAGAATCTCCCTTAACAAACAGGCCAGAGTAACAGCCTAACCATGCTACTAATGATAACAGGGTAGCCATGGCAACCATAGAACCTTTCCCGTCAGGGAATACGAACCCTGGTCTCGGCGAGACCAACGTAATACTGAACACGCGCTAACAAGGCTCCCAAGAGCCAACATGATAATCAGGGGCTCAGAAGAGCAACCAGCCAAGCAAGACCAGTCCAACAGACTCCAATACTACATGGGAGTAACCAGATCCTGCTGCAAGAAGGACGGTGACGTCTATAAGCCCAACGGGCATAGCCCCAACCCTGGACAGGAAGCAGTCCAGAGGTTCCCAACGCCTATTAAGGGATACAGATCCCTTTGAAGCTCAGAGTAAGCAGAACCCCAGTCCAAAGACCAAAGGTTCTGGAATCGAGAAGAACAACCACCCTCCGCCTGGACTGCTTGGTGCAAGGCGGACACATCCTCACCAGACGGTGTACAGATAAAGAGCTGTAAAAAATATAAAAATGACTAGGCTAAGAAAGCCGTCTCCTATGGCACGCCCCAGACTGAGGCACCCGCTCCGGAGGAGTCATCTGAGGCAGGGAACAGTTCAGACAAGAACCTGAATAAGACCCAGGGAAACCCATAGCAGGGCAACAGGATAAGCAACCCCCCCCCCCCCCAAGGAAGCTTAGAATTCTCTGTGGAATGCACCTGAGCCACCCCTGAGGAAAGCTCAACTCCGAAGCTTGAAACTAGTCTCTACCGAGGACAAACAGGGCGAGCCCTGGAACCTCTCAAGGAACTGAGTTGGGAGACCAACTCCAGCCATGCCATAAGAACTCTAGTACCCATGGGTAAAACCTCATTCCATAGGGAATAGAGAGCTAGTCCCAGCCATCCAACTAGGATGCCAACTCCCAACATAGCTGGTAGAAAAGGGAGAAGAATAAAAAAGGGAGGGATCTAGACTCAACCCTCCAAAAAGAAGAGACACCCAGAGGGAACATTTCTGATAGGGTGAATAAGGATCGTCCAAACCCTGTGAAGGGAATGACGTAGTAAGGAGCCTAATTAGGCATAACAGCCCACATGAGAGGGCACACAGTACAACTGTCTCCATCCGCAAATGCGAACCAAACCACACAGGGCCAATAATGGCCCCCAGTGCAACAGTTCCCCCTTGCCACAGCAAGCCTGTGCAGAACCCCACCTAGCAGGGTGTAAGAAGGGTCAGACAAAGGGTAGAATACCCGGACAAAAAGCCAGACTAGGTCACCTTGACCAAGGCCAGAGAGTCCTGGGACAATCACCCAGGGCAACGAATTAGGACCTTAACCAGGACAGAGTCACAGGGCCACGGCCCCAACCAGTAGGCTCATTGACACACTAGGGAAGGCCCTCCCAGCACAGTAGGGCAGCCAACGAACCAAAACCAATGAAGCGCAAGGAGTGTAAACAACCTCCACTGGATCAGAACCAGACCCTACAAGAAGGGTCAACCTGTTCCGAGACCTTCTCGGATAAAAGCTGGGACAGGCCACTGACCAGACATACCAAGAGTCCCCAAGAGACAAGGCCTAAGGGAAGCAGACCAGCAAGCTAGGGCCCAACAAGGCACAATGTGATGACCTGCCAACGGTATGAAAGTGGGCCCCCCTAAAGGGGCCCCCCTTAGGTACCTCAGGGAATTCCATAGGGAATAGAAACCCTTTAGTGACCCTGCCAGACCTGGTCCCCATGGCGACCATCTACAAGGATAGCAAGAAGGAAGTGATGTCCATCAACAACTTCCATGAGTAGACCAGCCCGAAGGGAACCCCCATAAAAACAGGGGAAACGTACTGATCTATTTCCAGGGGTATTGGAACCCCATCCAGGGTAATTACCCCAAGGTGCCGCAGGCCCCAGGGGCATCTGGGAAAAAGAACAGCCTCGGGCCGCCAGCAATAGGCCCACCAGCCGCAAGGTGAATGTAATGAGATTACACAGAGGGCAAGGCCCCTTCCATACCAAGGCACCCAAATCAGAAGGGAAGGTTGAACCTGGACCCATCGAAATGCCATCCCATAGGGAGAGTATGAATCAGATTACACCAAGTAATAGATGTGCCTAAGCACCAATCCAAAAGACTCCAAGAGAGCCCCAAGTCAAAGAAGAAACTAGTGCGGGAAGCACCGGTGAATGAGCATGAAAGCGCTCCCATACTCGCCTTGGCGAGCCATCTGGGGACAGGGGAGGGACCCCAGACAAGACCCTAATCTAAAGAATGGTCCTGTAACACCGGCTGGAAAAAAGGACTAGGCGTCCAGAGGGAACAAGGGACCGAAGGGGAAAAATGATCCTTGCATGCATCAAGAGGTTCACTAGACGAGGGCGTCTGCGGCTCCTCAGATGGATACCAAGTAGGCAAAGCCCGTGGAACCTAGATGCCCGGTCTAAACCGCCGGATCTGGGCAAACTGCGTCATCCCGGGGGAAGAGCAGAGTGAATGCAAATATCAGCCAAGGCCAACCTAAAAGAAGGCCCAGACTCTCCAGGCCAGACTCAACCTGTGTCCAATCACTAAAGGATACAACGGGGACTAGAATACCCCTGGCAAATTTTGAAGGGAACTGCCCAAAACACTCCATTCTTTCAAAAACCACGTCCAGGCAGGCCATCACCTGCCCTCGCCCGAACGAAGCATGGCATCCTGCCATAAGAGCCAAGTGCTGTGGCAGTTCCCTTGCCCGCAGGGCGAGGGCGTCCCTTCATGCTTGTGAGGTTTTGGCAGACTTTGGTTTTGACCTGCCAGATGTCCCAGGGCGATGCCTGCCTCCCCTGGAACGAGCTTCCACTCCAAAAAGTTGGAAGCACACTTCTGGTTCTCTTTTAACAAACATAAGGAGGGGGCGAGGGGTCCCTGCCCCTGGGTTGCCTGGCTGACCGTCTGCGCGAGGGCGCCTTACCCTTTTTGCCAAAAAGGTCCAACCTGGCCCCGAATAAGCGACGTCCTCGAAAGGTAATGGCAGTAAGAACCTTTTTAGTGTCACTGTCAGCCCCCCACTGTCGCAGCCAAAGCAGTCGACGAATGGCCACCACAAGGGCCGAGGTTTTAGCACACATTTTAATGGTGTCATCCATAGCTGAGAGGATAAATCTTACAAAAACGTCACAATCTGACAGTGCATTGAAGACCTCACAAGGGAGATCCTCCGGCTGTTGGTCAATTATCTTCCTGATCAGCGTCCTGGCGGCCACCGAGGTAACAGCCGCAGCACAGACCGGGCGCAGAGCCGTCCCTACACTAGAGGAAGCATGGGAGGCCAATCTGTCCATGCGCCGGTCCTCGGCATCCCGAAGGGTGCGAGAGAGGGAAGACGCCATGAAGGGAGGGTTAACAACCCCAATAATTGGAGCATCCACCTCTGGAGGAACTGACCATCGTGCAACCAAATCTTGGGGAAAGGGGTACTTCCAGTCCCAAACCCCCGGGACCCCTGTGCGTTTACAAGGGGATTCCCATTCCTTAGATATAAGATACTGGAAATGATCCTGATCCAAGAATTCCAGGCGCAGCGTCGCCGTGTGGAAACTCTCCCTCTTGGGCTTGGGAGACTCTCCCAGGGAAGAGATGGACAGCACTTCAAAAATCTTAATGAGTAACTCATCAGTTTCACACAAGCCCCAGGACTCCGGGCCAGAACCGTCGCGGTTCCAAGACAACTCATCCGAAGAACTGGACCCTGAGAACAGATCACCGTCCTCGGACTGATCCAGATCCTGCATAGCAGCAGGTTCTTCGGCTTCAGTGGAAGACCTATTGCTAGGTTGCGTCAGGGATCGTTTCTTCCCAGCGCCCAAGTGCTCTGCCAAGCCTGACATAATATGCTCCGCGGTGGGAAGCTTGCGCGGCACTACTTGCTGGTCATCCCCGCTCGAGTGCGACTCATCAGGAGTGAGATTCAAGTCCGGGGAGACAGGTGTATTGAAGCGAGGTGCAGGTACAGGCAAGCCTGATTGCAGGGCCAGCGCTTGTTCAGCACACGGTCCGCAGACCAGTGCTCTGTCAGCGTGGGGTTGTCTACACATGGTACACAGCCGGTCTTGTCCCCGCGGGACCCCGGACACCAAATTCTGAGATGCCTCCATATGGTGAATAATCTAGGTAATATGCCGGAAGGGATTTATGCTGTAAGCAACCCTGGATGGCCCAAAACCCGCTGGGAATGTGGGAGATTCTAATATGACCCCGTGAGATATATTATATAATATACGGGAGAAGCCACTGGAAGCTTGGCGTCTGAAAGACATAAGGGGAAAAGAGGGTGTCGGAGCCATGCGCAACACAAAAAGAAAATTAAACGAACGCCCGTGGGGGCACTTACTTCAACCAAGGGAGAAGGAGGATCGTGATCACGCGCGCGCGGGACACCGACAAAATGGCACCAGCGAACCTCGAAGGGCGGGCCAGAGCTATAGGTGACGCGGTACGCGCCAAACCAAACCACGCCCACCCCGGAGAGCGCGAAGCTCCGCGGAACAAGACAGGAAAAGAACAGAAATAACGCCATGGCGTCGCGAGACGGAGCCGCCTTACGCGCCAAGTCACATATTTTAAAGGCGCAGCGGGCAATCGTAAAAAACAAAGTATAAAGCGCGGCTCTGACCCCCGGAACCGATAGGGCTAAGGCAAGGCGTGTGATATGGCAAGATTAGGCCAACGTACACAACCCCCCCTCTTTTTCCCCCCACTAACGGGGGGAACTAAGGAAGAAGGTGACCCAGCACTCGGGGTTCACCGCTACATGGGGCGTGGGGCAAGGTGCGGGAGGGGCATCCATTATGAGGCTCACCATTAGCCTAAACCGCCTACCCCATGGATGGGGATTGCGGTGGAGCATGGCTCCGTAAGCACACTAGGTGCTGCCTACCTTCACCCGACCAACGCAGCCCAGGCTGGGAGGCATGTTATTCACAGAGAGGACGGGTGGAAATAGTCCCGCAGGGCCTCGGGCTGTCAAGCCCCGCTCGCCTGCGAGAGCGTGATACTTCATGTCTTCGCAGTTTCAGCACTGCAGAGGAATCTGGGGATTTGTGGGAGGTCCCTCGGTATATGTAGGCCCGGGAGGTGCTTGTTTTCTTTATGATTCTGCAGTGCACGGCGCTGAAGGCGGAGGTATACCCACATGTAAGGACTATGTCTGGAGCAGGACGTGCTGTCTGCTTAGAATATGGCGTATTTTTAATCATTAATAAATATTGAGTCATTCATGATACCTTTTTGATGTAATTTACTTGATTTGGTGGTGCTTGAGGTGTCTCTGTTGCTGGGGCTACATATTTTGTGTATGTTTGTGTTTGGTTACATTAAAGGAGACTCCTTTAAAGCACACCTCAGATAATACATTGTGGGTGGTGCTGTGATAAATCATTTTTCAAATTGAAACTGGGCAAAAGGTACGGCCTTGAAGCAGGCTATCATAAGGCCTACTAGCTTCATCCCTAGCCGAATGGTCGGCTGCCGGCAAGCCTGTAAGTACTCTATTTGATTTCGAATTAGCAGAGCCTTCTGTTCTGGTAGAACACTGACTTGAACCGTGTCCAGAATCATTCCTAAGAAGTTCCTTACTGGCGCCAGAGTGATATGGGACTTCGGGTAATTGATCACCCAGCCAAACTCTTCCAGAGTTGATAGGACCATCTGCGTATCTTTCATGATCTGCTGAAGAGACCCGGCTGAAATTAAAAGATCGTCCAAATATGGAATGATGCATATCCCCTGGTTCCTGAAAATGGCCATGAGACCTGCTAAAACTTTGGCGAAAACTCTTGGAGCCGAAGATATCCCGAATGGGAGTGCCACAAACTGGAAATGCTGGTCTTCCAGGGCAAACTTTAGGAACTTCTGATGCCCTGGAAAAATTGGAACATGCAGATACGCGTCCCTTAAGTCTATAGTAGTCATAAGATCCCCGGGCGAACTACTCTTACCGCTGACCTTAGCGTCTCCATGCGGAAATGTTTCACGCGGATATACCTGTTGAGACCCGTTAAGTCTAAAATGGGATGCATCGACCAGTCCTTTTTGGGGATTGTGAACAGGTTGGAATAAAACCCCCTTCCTCCTGAAAGGGTACCCGACAAATTTCCCCTTTTTGAAGGAGATGCTAAATTGCGGATCTCAGGGCATCTATCTTTGACTGGTTCCGGGATGCCCCTGACCGAAGGAACCTTGCGGGTGGTCTGGCTGCAAACTCGATCTTGTAGCCTGATGACACCACCTCTAGGATCCAAAGATCCGCCACGTGGCGCCTCCAGATATGAGCAAAATGCAAAAGCCGTCCCCCCACGCGCTCGGGTGAGGGCGCCCCCTCATTCTGGAGTGGGCTTGGCTAGAGGATTAGGCCCACTTCTCCAGGCCCCTCCTGCCCTATTACACGCTCTGCCTCTACCTCAAAAATCTCTAATGGGAGCAAGGACGAAAGGCCCCTCTGCCAGTCCAAAAGTCAATATGATGAATTCCTCTGAAAAGGCAGTCGTCCTCTTCCTCTGAGGCAGTTTGCCATCCTTCACCATACTGTCCAGTTTTTCTCCCAAAAAATCTGCTCCCTAAAAAGGGTAGATCTATAAGAGCTTTCTTAGCGGCGGCATCCGCCAACCATTGTCTTAGCCATAAGGAACGGCGCAAGGCCACAAGCAGAGCAGAAGTTCTAGCAGCTAGCCTGACTGCATCATCCATCACAGTGATAGCGAACGAGTTAAAGTCCAAACAATCCTTAAAATGTTTGGACTCTTGAATAAGCCTGTGAGACTTAGCCCTGGCTAAACTTTTTCTTCATCTTCTTCCTTGAAGCCAGGGACACAATGGCCATGGCACAAACAGGACGTAGAAAGGATCCTTTCATAGCAAAGCATGGCGGGCCAGTTGATCCATTCGTCTCTCTGTGGGATCTCTTAAAGATCCCATAGTAGCAGACGGCATGATGGATGTATTAGACAAGCCTGCTACTGGAGAATCCACCTCAGGTGGGTAAGACCAAAGCTTAATCATGTCCGCCGGAAAGGGATACCTAGAGTCTAGTATCCTAGGAACAGCCGGTAATTTGTTAGGATTTTCTCATTCCTTTAACACCATTTTAGAAAAGGCTGCTCCGGGAACACCTGCCTTTGCCTTACTGGCTTAAACAGATCATCCTTCCCTCTTTTTGCAACCTCAGGAGGCGTGATATTATTATTGTTCATTTATATAGCGCCATCATCTTCCGTAGCGCTTTACAAAGTAGTAGTTACAGACAGGGTAGAACATACAGTACATATACTATTTCAAACGCAGTTTTACAGATTTGACAGTGGATATTCTGAGTACAAGATACAATAGGGGAGAGAGTGATATTCAAAGTTTCAAAAACCGAAGAGAGCAGACACTGTTTTGCCTGCGAGGAGGGGGTCCTCATCAGACGAGAAAAAAAATAGAGTTACTATCTTCCTCACCAGAGCGTAACTCGCCTTCTGAGAGCTGCTCATCTATATACTCTTCTTCCTCCCACTCTCCAAAAGAGGCAAATCTCTTTCCTCCGCAACAGGTTCCAATGCCTCCTCTTATAGGTGGCCTTCTTTGGAATAACCAAGGATAACTGTCTCTCCAGGTTATCCAACCTGTGCACCACATCTGACTGCGCCTCGCTGCCTTCCCCCTCTCCAGGGGAAGGAAGGGATGGGTGAGCCGTTGCGCTCACACCAGCAATAACTGGACTAAAGACCTGAGCCGCCGCTCTATTATGGTCTAACCAATTCTCAAGGCGCAAGCGGAACAAACCGTGCTGAAACTACCCAGGGGATCCCACTTACATAAGGGGCAGAGCTCGCCCCGCTCCATGGGATGCCCGAATCACTATCCCCTGATGCCTCCCTCATGTTTTTTTTTTTTTTTTTGAATTTGGCAATCAGACCTAAAAGGCCCTAAGACTAAAACCAATCCCGAAAGGGACCGGGAGGAACCACAACCCTTTTCTATCCTCCTTCCAAATTCTAAAAAATAAAAGAGGAGAAAAAAAGAACATTAATAATCTCCCTCTCTTTTTTTTTTTTTTTAACTGATAAAGATAAAACTGACAATCATAATAATAAAATATATTCATACAGATATATATTCTTGGTATTTTACTATATATATATATATATATATATATATATATATATATATATATATATATATATATATATATATATATATATATATATATATACTAACTGAAATATGAAATTGATAATGCAATTAATCAAAACAAAATTGATATAAAAATTGATAATGGCGATGTCCACTCACCACCACCGCTCTTCTGTTTACCGCTATACCAAAGAAATGATCAAACACACACATATATACATACATACACATATATATATATATATACATACACATATACATATATATATATATATATATATATATACATACACATATACACATATACACATATACATATATACACATATACACATATATATACATATATACACATATATATATACATACATATATACATACATATATACATACATACACATATATATACATACATATATACATACATATATACATACATACATACATATATACATACATACATATATACATACATACATACATACATATATATAAACAAACAATAGATTGTCCCTGCACCACTACTAATTGAAGAAGAATAATAATAAGATGGTGTGCAAGAAAGATTTAGTGTAAAAAGAGCAATAAAGTTGCAACAAAAATAGTGTGGGGCCCAGTACCCCACAAAATACAAACACCAAAAAAAATCTGCACCACCAATCTATATATCTAAAGTTCAATCAGGACATGCCACAATAAAATATATTTCTAATTGTAAATTTATTTACATAGTATTAAAAATAGAGCTCATACAGCAATACTAAAAACCATAGTAACTCAATGGGAAAAATCTCAAGCCATCAAGGGGTGTCATTGTGCAAAAATAATAATATAGTACAAAAATATATATATGTGTGAACCAATAAAAAATTAATACAAATTATCTATATTCAAAAGATGTGAAAAACTACACAAAATTAGTTTGAATAATAATGAATCCCACAATTATCATGTGATAAAACATGTGCATCTAAACAAATCCAATGATCAAACCCACAAACAACTTATAATAAACCTGAAGTGAAATAAGAAGTGTATGAAGAAATCCTATCACCCAATAATCTGGCTGGAGATCCCGCTGAGTCCTGGTGCCTCTTTACCCACGCGCTCCGTGGAAACTACCACTTTGCAAGGTGCCAGGAAAGAACAAAAGGTACCTGTGTTGCTCGCCTTAAATAAACCGCCTGAATGGTCAATCAGGTGAAACATATGAGCGCCATCCGCCTCAACCCGCGCACAGCGTCCCCGGCCGGCAGACACCCCGTGCAGGAGAGACAATCACGTCTCACATGTGAGCTGCGTGCGCCTCCCCGCCGACCCCCCCCCAAACCACCCGGCAATCAGCGTCACTCCACCCCGCCGCACAGCAGCGCGTGGTCATGACAACAGACGCCGCCGTGGAGGGGGTGATCGGCAGCCAAGCACCGCAGCCGCACAGAGCATACACACCGCACAGTCAGGGAAAGACCGGCTCACAAACACAGGTATCTTTTGTGTATATACAATAGTAGTCTAAAAACATCTCTAACTTTATTATTAAATACAAATGTTACAATATTATATACAAATGTTCCATTATTGACATGCCGCTAAAGTATCCTGACTATACAAAGACATTATTGAATCTATATTTATAGTTATAAAATATTGGCTTATCATATCTACAATGAATATACGAGGAGGAACAATATATACATAAATATACAACCCAAAATGTATATATCATTTCACAGATAATATTACCAGCATTATGTACAAACATTTACAGGAATTATATTATAATTGTCCAAATGAAGGATTATATCACAAGTAAAATAAGAGTAAATAAGTAGATAAAGATATGTGAGTATAAGAATAATGAGAGCAGATGGAAATGGAAACAAGTCCACCAGATATTCCTATTCTAATCCATTTCCACCTACACTCACCCATCCATGCCCACATCTACAGCCCAGGCAAGCCTTGGTAAGAGAAGAAATATACAAAAAAACTAAACCTAAAGGGTGGTAATAAATATATTTTTCAAGTTATTTGTTATTTGTTGTTATTATCATTTTGCATTTTATCCCCTATATTTCATATATATTATTATACACATTTTTTGTATTATTACATATATATATATAATATGATATATATATACATATATATATATAATGTTGGCAACATTGCTGGAGTTGGCTCATTAATTATTTGTTGCCCTCCTACATGCAATTTAAAGGGGCAATCCCTGATATTATCATATGCTCTGAAGAAGGTGGAATTAGACCAGTAAGTATATGAGCATATAGGGACTGTCCAGCCAACACTTGCCAAAGAAAACATACAAAAAATGTGTATGCACAAGAGTAACACATAAAGGAATGTATAGATAATACATGTGAAAACATATATACATGTATATATACATAAGGATCATATGCGAGTAAAGAAGCCACATAATGGCTGGATGTATACATGTCATTACGTACAGGTGTCCTGTGAACACACACAAAAGTGCAAAGCAACACCAATTAGATAAGTGAAATAAAATAAAATGAAAGTAATGATAAATATAATTATAAGAGAAAAAAAAAAAAAAAAAAAAAAAAAAAAAATATATATAATTAAATAAAATGAAAATATATAAATATATAAAAAATTAAATTAAAAATATAAAATAATAATATGCACACCCAATATATATACATTCTATATTTTACGCACTATCCCCTTTTGTGTGCGTATGTGCACACATGGCCACGCACATATGCATGTCCATGTTGCGCACACACACACACAAAACCATACACACTATTAATGTACATAACACCAATAACAATGAGGAAAAACTCCCTTATATATGCATAAACTTGATGTTCCAGAGATCATATTCTCCCAGATCAACTTCATCATTATTCTGAGGGTCCTACTTCAAAGATCCTCCGATCCCTCATATATACTTCATTCAGACGATGACCTCAACTCCAAAGGAGAGACTGTTCCTCTTGATAGTCAAACTCAAAGGAAAACGGACAACAAACACCCGTGTCACAGCAAATCACAACCTACACAAATAAAAAACAAGTGCATAAGTGATTGGAAAAAAAAAAAAAAAAAAAAAAAAAAAAAAAGTTTTTATTATATTAAATCATAACACACATTCCCTCCCATGTAACAATCCCCACCCCACCTGTAAAGACAAGCATATTCTCTACCCGCAAAAACTCATATGTAACCATTCCATTTCTGAATGCGCACTATTTACCTACCTAAGAAGGGTTCAAATGACACCTCCTCATTGAGACCCAAGGGCGAGATGGTATTCAATTTGTGCATCCATCTCAATTCCTGCTGCAACAATCTCTTTTTTAAGTTTCCTCCCCTGATTCCCAAGTGTATTTTCTCCAGGGGCACCACCTGTAGACCGGCACTCTTGCCTTGATGTTCTCTCAGGAAGTGTTCTGCTACAGATGTAATAATTTTATTCTGTCCCTTATCTCTCTCCGCCAACCGGATGTTGGATAAGTGGGCCTGCACACGTGTTTTCAGGGAGTTTTTTGTCTCCCCCACGTAGCCTAACCCACAACTGCATCTAAGGAGATATATTACCCCTTCTGTTCTACAATTGAGAAACTGTCGGATGTAATATTTTTCTTTGGTGTATTGATTATGTACAACATCAGTCTTGATTAAATGTCGGCAGATGTTACACCGACCACAAGGGAAGGCACCCTTTGAGTGAAGCCACGTAGGAGATCTGACAAAGTGGCTCCTGCTCAATCTATCCCTCAAATTGGGCGCTCTCCTAGCTGTCATACGTACACCATCCTTAACCATATCTTTCAGGTCCGGGTCCGTAAGTAATAAATCCCAATGTCCCTCAAGGATGGAACGGATATTCCCCCAACTACTGTTGTATTTTGTAATGAATCTAATCTTTTCACCTCGTGATCTCATTTTGGGGATTAGCATGGTTTTCCTATCCATAGTAGCTACCTGTTTACATGTGTTCTTTATCAGCTTCCGTGGGTAACCTCTGTCTTGGAATCTTTCCACCAAGTCCTCAGCATGCTTGTGAAATTCCTTTTCACTTGAACAGTTCCTCCTGATTCTAGCAAACTGTCCTTTGGGTATACTCTTTTTCTGATGCGGGGGATGAAAGCTCCCATAGTGTAGCAATCCATTAACTGCCGTTTCCTTCCTATGTAAGGTTGTTGAGATTGTACCGTTTTCCTCGAGCTTCAATCTGAGATCCAAAAAGTCCACCTGTTCATTGGACACAGTGTAGGTTAGAAATATGTTCATATTATTT